>CM032453.1:43777279-43952279 GCA_019049505.1 Pachyrhynchus sulphureomaculatus | reverse complement strand
TCTAGCGGCCTGTCTATCTGCCGCTCTAATAATAAGATAGCACTCGAAAGAAGTGATATATCGCTTCGAAATTTGGTACACATATAATAATGAAATAACAATGAAACCTTTAGCTTACAGGCACAGGAATGAATTACTTATAGTAAGACATACAAGGGGTTATTGAAGTGGGTGAGGGTATTAGAGAAGTTTCATTGTATATATCGTGGTATATATCATTTTGCAAGGTTATTAGAACTACGTTGGGATTTTGGAATCTTTGGCATAATAATAGTGCACAACAGTTATCACTACTATACTCAACATTTTATTTTTATATCAACGAGGATTTCACTAAGTATGTTAGCTTTATCATGGGCGATGATTGACTGTATCGCCAATTATCACTATTGATGATGCTAACGCGGGTAACAAAACGCGCCTCGAATACAAGAATAAAGTGTTTGGAGTAGTGATGATAACAGTTGTATAATAAAAAAAAGAAAAATGAACTAGAAAGCTCGTTAGAAACGTCAGTACCTCTAGAAGATGATGATGAAGATTAGAGAGGATGGAGTAATCTTAAAGAGAAGTATTATTAGACATAAGTATCATCAGGAGCCATGCTTGAGTTGAGGAAAATGGAAAATCATAATATTTTTTCATTACTTTCGTTTGTTTATGATTAGACATACAAAGAGTTAATAAGGTGGGGAGGGGGATACTGGTGTTATAGGCTTTCTGCAGGGTTTTAGAAGTCGATGAATCTGAAAATTGTGTTACTTTTTCATTATTTTTAATTTTACCAGAAATAGCATGTAAAAAGAAATAGAAAGTAGAAGTTTATTGTTTATTAATATCTTACCAACAACTATTGATCTTTAAACTATTAACTAGTTGTGGTTAGATCAAGTAATTCTTTAGACTGAGAATTTCAAATTCAGTGTTTACGTTAGAACTACGTATTTACGAGGAAAGTAGTGGTTAAATTATCTTGCCGATTTTTTTGTAATCGTCAAGTAAAATTGCATTAACATTGATGTAAGTTTTTTTAATTACTATTAATTATATTGGATAATACTGTTGAATTTTAAACACGTTTCTGAAAGCTAATAACATTAAATATCCATATTAAAGCGAACCAAAAAATTTACCTTCACTCGCACGATTTAACATATTCCAAAAAACAATCTTGAATCTGAAGAGACCTTTAAATTGGCCATTTTTGTTAGATAAATGAGCGATGGCGGCCCGAAGAGTTACATTGGATTTTGAATCGGTCCATTTCCGTTGAAAAGCGTTATTCGGATAAATCACTTTGGGAATTGCACAATTTAGTTTTGTAGTTATGTGTAGCAATTTGATAGCAGAAAAATATTGGAACACATTTTTTGACGATTTGGGAAATGATTCAAATTATATTATTATTTATGGGCATATTGCAAAAATGTATAGAAGATTTATGTTTGCAGAAATAGCACGTATGGGTTTGTCGATAAACACAAAGTATAAAAATGATAGTTTTACAGATGAAAAGTTCTCTAAATTACAAAATAATAACTACTATCTTATCAAGCATATAGTTCATAAGTTATTATATTATTTTTGACTCTTTCTGTTTATTTTAAGGTCCTAAGCTGCAGTATTTTAAGGGTAAGGTCACTCCAGACACCCCAGGAAAAAAGATTAATTTCAAAATTTTTTTCAAGAGTATAATAAATAACCGGCGCAAGTAGGACTTGCGCAATTAGTGTTCCGTACGTTGATTGCTTTTAAAATAAAATTTTTTATTACGGAGATACAAAATGATCAATGACTTCACAGGATACACCCCAAATGAGTATTCAACAGAGTTTTTTTCCAATCTTTACTGAAAACTGATGACTCAGAAATCTTTGTTTTTTTTTTTATATACCAGATAAATTATTAAAGGTGATGGTGAAAACTCGTGGTAATTTTCGTTCAATCTACACCCTATGGAGAATATTCCAGAATTTTTTCAAAATTTTTTGTTCAGTACTTTTCGTGATTTTAAAAATAATACAAGGAAAGTGTGAGCAAGTATGACAATATATATATTTTTGAACGTGACATCCCACTCGATGACCTGATAATTTTTTTTTTCACTTACGATTTCGCCCCCAAATTTAACCCCTTATGTCAAAAGTTAACTTTTAAAACTACGCGGCTCTGATGAAGCCATTAATTCCTATATTAGTACCAAATTTTAACTTTTTATGTCAAATAGTTTCGGAGAAAATCGAGTGTGTCAGACAGGCGGACAGACGGACACGGGGGACAGACGGACAGACTAACAGAAACTACGAAAAACTAAAAATTTATTTGGAGGACACTATGTTTCATTTCCGCTTTCAAAACTTATTGACTGAGACTGATTATTAGTGCTCAATCAGCTGTATGTATAACATTTGCTTCATTAGAAGTCTACTTATAGTGGTAAAAATTAGTTTTAATTATCAATTGACAAATAAGTTTTAAACTAGGAACTGTGTTAAACTTGGTAAAAATTTTATTAAACACATTAAATGCCTCAACGTATGATCAAAACTAACTCTGTACCGAAGTGTAGAAATGCGTTAAGTGATTTTGAAGTGACTGTCAAACGTTGCCGGATGGCAACAAATCGTAGTGTTCAAACACTGGAATGAGCAAAATTAACAACAATAAAAGTTCATAAATTCAGCAAAAAAAAACTTGGTATCGTCCTTCAAATTGAATGAAAATTTATTGAGGATCTAATTAATTGTTAACAATATTTTGACATACATTTTGAGCCTTCGTAAGTTAACATCGGAATTTACTCCCCTTAAATTGATCGACCATTTGATAGTTTGGCCAACTGATACAGATTTAGATAAAACTTAGTTGGTTTATCGACGTATCCCTGTTTTATTTTGTATTACAAGTAATATACTTCTGGTCAACGGTTTAATAGTTGAATACTTATTATGCGAGTTCAACTCGCTCTTGACGAGTATTTTAAGTATCAAAATAATTTATTTTACGTAAAATATTATTACATTATAATTTTTGCTACATCTTGAGTTCTATAGGTTTTTGTGTTATGTAGCTTTGTGGATAATTTTACACCTAATAATATCTTGTAATATAATTGGACAGTGTCAGAAATGTGCAATTTTCTATTCATTTGAACTTTTTCTCAAAATCAGTGACCTGAATTATATCGTGGATCTTTCGCTAAGATACAACGAATTGTACCAAATATGGGCTTTTTGCCTATTTTAAGTTGTTTTACGTTAAACCACATAAGGTCTGAGGTTGATTCCTCGCAAATCTCGCTGCCTGCCTTTAGTGTTGGCTGTGCCAACCACTCTGTCGGCTTGTGGCTGCTGTGTCAGCCTCCGATTGAGTACTAGGTGTGCGTATTTGGTACAATTCGTTGTATCTTTACCGTTGTGTTCCGTAAGTGCCGGAATAAAGTACTTAAAATTCTGTTCTCTTCTTCGTCGATCCTAGCCCGACTGATGAGCCGTGATACGGCGAAACGCGTCTCGGGATGGATGGACGAATAAGAGAACAGTGGGTAGACTGCTTAAATATGGGCTTTTTGCCTATTTTAAGTTGTTTTACGTTAAACCACATCGTGGATCTTTGGTATTATTTAATAATCTTCGTTAAAAATAATTCAGTAACAAATTCAACTAAAGATATTATCAACATCGCTATAAAAAAATATAGGTATCGCTACAGAAAGACAATCATGCGAAACAAAACTTCGCCACAAAATGAAGCCGGCTGGCTACCCCTGAATTGTTAAAATGTGCCTGGTCTAGTTTCTCAAAGATGTCGCGCAAGTAGAAGTTATATCTCTCGCATTGTTGCTCGGCTCCGAGGGTCGTGACCTCTCTTGCATTGTTGCACGGAATTTACAATAGCCCTCCAGGGTTCTCTATCTTCGTCACTTGTCACCATCTCCGGTAACTTCAAATGCATTGTAGACATGATCTGATCGATATATCTGTTAGAAGATTTGCCTCTTTTTCTTCTACCGTCGACTTTCCCTTGGATCAGCAACTTTTCCATGCCATCCCTACTTATTATGTGACTAAAAAATGATGCTTTTTTTCTCTGAATTGAGGATACAGCCAGTCAGTATTTTGAATGTTAAAATCGCTGAGAACAAACGCATTTGCTCTATGAGCTGTCCAGGAAATTCTGAGAATCCGCCTGTAGCATATAGTTTCGACAGCCTTTATACTTTTACGGCATGCTGCACTAATAGTCCATGTTTCGGCTCCGTATGTGGCTATAGAAAATATTAGTGAATTGATAAGCCTTTTTTTAGTCATTTTATTTATTCTGTTGTCTTTCCATACTTTGCTTAGGCTTGTCATTGCAGTTTTGGCCATCGCTAACCTTCGTTTAATTTCTTCTTGGCAACCCCCCTGGCGCCTAACTACGAGGATGGATTAAAAAGTTCACGGCCTAGTCAAGAAAACAAAATAAAATATGTACAAAAATATTTTTATTTTTCGACGTAATCTCCACCTAGCTCTATGCACTTCTTCCACCTGCTTTCGAAACCTTCCACACCTGTTTCAAGAAAACATTCCTCAAGGTCTTCAAAATACTGGTTAACTGCAGCTTCGACTTCTTCATTTGAAGAAAATTTCTGGCAACCGAGGTGTTTTTTAGGTTTGAAAGTCCGAAGGTACCAAATCGGAAAAATAAGCCAAGTGGGACAGCCATTCGAAACCACAAACATGAATTTGAGCCATAGACTCAACAGACCTGTGAACGCGAGCGTTTTCCTGATGGAACAAAACTTTCTTTTTCAGTAATTCTGGGCGTTTTTCTTTAATTTCTTGACGTAAACGACGCAAAAGGGTGCAATAGTAAGTCGAGTTTATTGTTTCGCCTTTCGGAAGGTAGTTCACCACAATAATACCTTTAGCATCCCAAAAAACTGACGCCATCACTTTTCCAGCCGACAGAATTGCCTTCGCTTTCTTTGGGGTCGGTTCACCAGATGTTTTTCGCTGCTCTAGAGTATAGTGGTGACCCCAGGTTTCGTCCATTGTCACAAACTTGTTAAGAAAATCTTGCGGATCAGCCTCAAACATCTCCAAACAGTCGCGAGAAATCGTGAGTCGAATTCGTTTTTGTTCAACTGAAAGCAATCTGGGGACTCACCTAGCGGAAACCTTAGAAAATCCGAGTTCGTTGGCAATGATGTTTTGTATTCGTTTATACGAGATGCCTATAGTGTCTGCAATCTCTCTGATAGTTAATTTACGGTCTTTCAATATGAGATCACACACTTTGCCGATGTTTTTTTCAGTCGTAGACGTCGTGGGCCGGCCGGAGCGAGGGTCATTTACGATGCTCTCTCGTCCACGTTTAAATTTCCATTTTTTCACAGTGGTATATGACGTAGCACGTGCTACAGGGAAGTCCCTAAAGCGCTACAGGAGCGACACGTGTGCGGAGAAAGCGATTCAGGTTGTTCTTAAATCGCTGGGAAACACAGTCCTGGGCAAATTATTCCAAAGGTTTGATGTTCTCCATATAAATGGCTTGAAAAACGTTGTACGAGGAGTAACAAGCTGAACCTCATACGGATGTGAAGTATTAGCGTGACGTGTACTTCTAACATGCCCCGCTCTGGGAGGAATTAAGTGGGCCACATCCTTCGAACACTTTCCATGAAAATACTTGTAGAATAGGCTCAAGTCGCCAACCGTTCTTCGATGTTCCAGCGAATCAAAGCCGCCTGTCAGTTCTGAGTCTTCAATCAGACGAACAGCTCTTCTCTGAAAAGAGTCCAACAAATGGAGTGTATGTTTGGGAGCGGAGCCCCAAACATAGGAGCAGTATTCCATAGTTGGTCGAATTTGAGCTTTGTAAAGAATTAACAGTTGTGTGGAGTGTAAAACTTTCTGGTTCGAAATATAGTCCCGACTTTTGAGAAGCGCTCCTTGCTATGCCTGCAACATGTTCATGCCAGGACATATTTGCTCTCAAATTAACGCCCAACAAATTGATGACGATGTTAGAGGAATGGAGTGCCCCGACATAACTATGTCGGGTTCAGCAACGTTAACTTTTTTAGAAAAAACTGCCGCCTGGGTTTCTGTAGCGTTAAATTCCACTTGGTTACATTTCCCCTAGTATTGTGCGTGTGTTTGTTTTCATATCAGTGTGGATCTCCTTTGGTGTTAATTTTTTTTTAAACAGGTACTTGATGATCGCATGTTGTTCAATTTTTTTTCATTTTTCCAAAAATACTGCACTTGGTCTCACCTAAAAACCACATATTATACAGCAACAAAATTTTACACTTTGACAACTAAAGAAAGTATGAACTTATTGAGGGTACTATAATAAAAATATTATAATTATTTCAATCTATCCTCGTATATAACATCTGTCTTCAGTGGTATATCGTTGATTTTGTTGAGAGAAGGCAGAAGTTATATATGTAACAATAATAAGGAAAATATGCGCGGTATCTTTGAGAAACTTGACGATACATCATTTTAACGTGCCCATGAAGGTCAAGCGGCTTCGTTTTGCGGCGTGGTTTAGTTCCATGTGTTTGTTCTTTTTTGTAGCGATAGGTATATTTTCTGTGAGAGTGCATATAATAATTATTTAATAGTGAAATTAGATAAAATATTTTAATATGTATTTATTTTACAAATACATGTAAATTAATATTAATACGAGTTTTTAAATATACATTTATTAAATACTTTAAAATATATTTTTAATTATTGTGCCTCAATTTATTTTAATAAATACCCAAAACATGCTTATATTTTCCTCTCGCTTAACTAATGCTTCAACAAATTTTCAATTATTATATTTTATCCAGTTTATTTTCCATATTTTAATCTAAATGAATTTTATTCAATGGTCTCATTAAAAATTGCGTTATCTTGCATAGTATATTTTGCAGTTAATTTATTAAAATTGGAAAAACGTATAAAATTATACAATGTAAATTTAAGGTGTTTTTATTTATCGTTTCATTTTTAATTAGTTGCTGATTCTCTCATTAGTGACATCGCCAACGATTACAAAAATGTTGGTTTTTAATCTACCGTACATTTCTTAAGGAGCAGTTCGGAAAATGGGTGCAATATCCAAGAGATGGAACTACCTATCATTAGTGCGGCGTTCTATCAGACAACTTTACAATTGTCATCTTGTTACGGTCATAACACTGCAAGTAGGGTACTTGCCAGTCTCCTAAGTTGCGTCAACATAGACGAAAGGGAATTTCATGACGTGATTAAATATTATTTCTGTATATGTAATCATATATCCAGGGTGCCATTTAAAATAATTCTAGTTGGCTTTGTAAACTGTCAAATTTAGCAAGTGTTAAATTTTGTGTTATCATATTTGGCTTTCTCGTAAACAAGTAAGTTTATTGGTAAAAAATTGTATTGGTATAGCCTGTCCCAAAATATAAGATCCTGATTTTTGCCGTTTTAAGTGCGCAATATAAAAATTCTGACCTTTTGTTTATGATAGGTTGCAGAGATGGACTTAATAATTTTATTCATTAATGCAAATAAATAAAATTATAGCAATAGCAATTCTTGTTTTTTACCTCTTAATACTGCGCATTGATACAAGTTATATAAATTTATTAAGAAATAGTAATCATGAAGCACGTATCGACAAAGAATAAAAAAACGTGTGTGAGTTGAGGCATAATATATTATTTCTAATTGAAAGGCAAAATAAGTGATGCATGTAAAAACAGATGGATAAGAAGTACAAATATACAGTTTGAATGAATGGGGTTTACAATAGGGGACATAGTGTATAAATAAAAATATATTTGAAATTAAGCCTAATTCGGTTTCACTATCTACTGTCATCAGCTAGGTAATTATCAGTGGTTTTATATTATTTACATAAATATATGAATCTTCAACTTTAACAACGTGCTGAATGGAATTCTTCCAGCTTTCACAAGGTATATCATTAATAACTTTTTTTTACTAATTCAACCACTGACACGCTTAAAGTAGGAGAAACATTTTGTGTTCTTATTTTTGATTTAACTTGATACCAAATATGTTCAATTGGATTAAGCACACAATAATACGGAAAAAGCCGCAAAATAGTGTGTCCCATTTTCTCAGCCATACTATCACAAACATATTTCTTTTTCAATTTATAGTCTTTCAAAACTTCCAAAAGATCACTTTTTATAACTAAAGTAAAAATAAATGTCATTTTCTAACATATATTCCTGTATTTCCGTTTTGGCGTTGGCTGCATTAGGAACCTTATTTAGTAGGCGATTATGGTAACTTGCATTGTCCATAACTATAATACTCTGTTCGGAAACATTTGGCAAAAGGGAATTTTGAAACCAATTTTCAAGAAGTTCTGATCGATACTTTTTAATTTCTTGTAAAGTATGTCGCAAGATTCGTAATCTTTGTGACTCCGTCACCACTTGCCTTTTGATGATTTTTCGGAACGCGAATCCCATTCTTAAGAAAATTCTGTGAAGGGTTGATCGGTCACAATGTATATTGGTCCCGTCCTGTACCAGTCTTAATTTTATTTTTTCTAGTGTCGGCACCAACTGCTCTTCATACATAGAATATATTTTTCTCCTGATGACGTCTTTTTCACAATCGTCTACATGATGCACTTGAAAATCTTTCCGTTTTTTCCTGTTCTCGGGCGATGGTTTTCCTACAATAGCCTTAATCATGGAAATTCGGGTTTTTGTTAATTCACTGATTTTTTGCAAAGCACTTTGTTTATTCAAATTTCTTTTTACCAAACTGTCGTAAACATTTTTCACTATTTGTTTAGCGTCAAGTGATAAATGCTTTCTGTTGCGATAGCCACTATTGCAATTTTCCCTCCGACGCCACATAATTAAAATAGAACCGTTACGTTGTATGTTGTAAGTAAAATTAAAATTAAAAATAATAAAAAGTATGTTTCCAGTCTTAATGGAGTTTTGTGGTCATTAGGCCTATATTATCAAATACTTAAAGGGCTCCAAACCGGGTTACCAGGTAGTAAATATATAGGTAAAAACAGATCCAATATGACTGCAGGTGCAAGTGAAGGCGGTATACAAAGCAGGTAAAATAAAAATACGTTTATCCTAATACCTGGCAACTATGCACAAAACCTTAATAGGGTCGTTTATTGCCCCATTGAAAAAGAAAAAAGGCAGGATCTTATATCTTGAGATTTACTTTACCCAAAATAAGAAAAAAAAAGTTAATACTCAGTTCAATAACTTGAATGTCCTGTGTATCGGTAACGACTGAAAATAAATATCAACTGTTATATATTTTTGCAAACAGACTAAAAACTTATTTAATAGTATTCATATGTAGAGGGTGCCATTTACAAAACCCAGTTACCTTTGTAACTTGTCAAATTTGACAAGTGATAAATTTGTTGTTATCATGTTTGGCTTCTTCATAAAAAACCAATAGGAAAATAGTGAACTAAGTGAGAAACTTTTAAAAAAGCCCCTGTACAATTTGGGCACAAAAGAGTTATGGTTCTAATCCACGACAAACTCTTTTGACATGCAATCTGACTATATGACAACATCGTTTAATTTCGAAAAACGATATAGAATTTGGTGGTGAGGGAACGGGACTGGTCTATTAGATAGACGGACCAAAAACGTCGAACGGAGTAGGTGCTGGCAATATATGCAAAGAAGTTCAAGTGGAGCTTTAACATTCTACTAGAGAACATTGCAATAATATTCCAGGCAGAAATTCACGCAATACAAGCATCTGTTCACAATGGAAAAGGCTATCAATCAGCATCTTCTAAAATATCTGGAAGGATTCAATATTATTAGCGATCATCAATATGGCTTTCGTAAACATAGATCAATCTTCTGACTTATGTAATAGATGTTTGGAACAACGCAATTGAACACTTTGTAGAATCTCGAGCGATTGCTCTTGACATATCGACATTCGACCGTGTTTGGCACGATGGACTGTTGGCTAAGCTACGCTCTTATGGTATGTCTGAAAAGTTCTGTTTGTGGCTGTCATGTTTCCTCAGAGAGCGTTCTTTACGAGTGGCAGTCGCTGGATTTCTTTCTAACACCTTCACTATCAACGCCGGTGTGCACCAAGATTCTCCTTTACATTAACGATCTGCTGAAAAAGACTGGAAACCTACAGCTTTGCAGAAAACAGTACGCTTATCTCTTGTTTCACTTTGAATGCTCAGACATCGGCTACTGAGACGAATATCCGCAGACAGCGGGAAGTCGTTCAACTTAACAAAGACCTGGAAGAAATTCTATCTTGGGGTGACAGTAACCAAGTGGAATTTAACGCTACAAAAGCCCAGGCGGCAGTTTTTTCTAAAAAAGTTAACGTTACTGAATCCGACATAGTTATGGTGGGGCACTACATTCCTCTATCGTCACTTAATTTGTTAAATATGTCGCAGGGATAGCAAGAAAGTTTGGAATATTATTTCGAACCAGAAAGCTTTACACTCCACAACAACTGTTAATTCTTTACAAAGCTCAAATTCGACCAACTATGGAATACTGCTCCCATGTTTGGGGCTCCGCTCGCAAAAATACATTGCATTTGTTGGATTCTATTCAGAGAAGAGCTGTTTGTCTGATTGGGGACCCGGAACTGACCGGCGGCCTTGATTCGCTGGAACATCAAAGAACGGTTGGCGACTTGAGCCTATTCTACAAGTATTTTCATGGAAAGTGTTCCAAGGATGTCCTGGGCCATTCGGGGATAAAAGTTAATGCAAAAGTGGAGGAGTCGGCAAGATTCGAAGCTACGAAATAGATCCAAAACCAACAATAGATGATCATATCAGCAACGTCTAGATCGTTGGCTCGCAACGTCTGGCTCGAGACATGCGACGACAACTGGAAAACTGAGGTATAAACTTATTCCTAAGTCCCATACTCTCCATTTATCTCTAAATATGAAGAAATGTCTGGAAGGCAAAACATTTTTATTGAATGAAGAGGTCATAGTTGAGACGGGCGTCTATTTTGCATACATCAGCAGAGAGTACTACCAAGAATGTGTAAATAAGTTTTCGAACGACTCTCGTTGCCTCGGTATTTTTAAGGTTCAAATTTCTTTTAACCGATCATAGTAATAACTAAATAAATCACAAAGTTATTATCTCCTATTATTAGTAATTAGCATCTCAGCGCCATCTTTACTGTTGTAACGAAATAAATTTTATTCAAAATAAGCGTAGTAAATTAAAATCTTAAATTTAAAATCTGAAAAATTTTACTTTCTTCGTGATTTACCTTTTGTGTAGAAAATATTCAAAATTATTTAAAATTAACTGTTTCCATTTTGTGGAATACGGTAAATATTTAAATTTATTAAACGAGATACTACAATTTTACATACATTTTACTCAGGTAAATCTGAAGTGACCTTTGATATTTTATTAGTACGAGGGTGTTTTAAGCTAGCTATCAAAGAAAAATCGCAGAGCTTAAAAATTATTTTTCTACATAAATAGGTAACACACCTAGTTCGGCGTTTTTAAAGTTGTTTCATCCAAAAAAAATATTGTTTACGTTTTCAAAACCAACGCTCTAGAGGCTTTTCACCTTATTATCAGTGTAGGGCTGTGAATAATAATGAGTTAATGACACGTAGTTTTGAGGGGGATAACAGATTAAGTTGGCATTTAGGTGTATATGTATTCGTACGAGTTGGAGTTATGTTATTTGTGCTTTCTACCAATTCTGGACAGGGAGAAGCACCACCTCCAAAAGTTATTTAATTTGTTTTACTTTTGCTGGACTAAGTAGCTTTTTGTATTTTTCGTATTTGAGACTGGAATAGAACTTTACAAGAAAAATTTTACTTACAATATTTCTCTTAACGAATACTAAGTATTTATCTACTTGTTTTCATCACAGTTATTACTTAAATCAAGAATGAATTAATTGGTGAAATGTTAAGATAGTCGCAAAGTAGAGTGAATAGCAGTCAGATATAAATATTTTGAAGGAGTAATGATTCCTGATAATGCCTCATGTAATCGTACTTGAAAAATTCACTTACAGTTTGACATGATTTAATTCCTGAAAGCTTCAGTTGTATGTTTGTTTGTTTATCGTTTATAATTTGCAAACAAAAAAATCAAAATTGTAAGAATTCTCTTTTAACTGAATTCCTTGAAAATTAGTAGCACGTCTAATGAATAAAATTTGGTATTCAAAAACTTCCATACTTTCAACATGCTTTTAGAAGTTATTATCATCTAGAGTGGTATTGTTTAACTTTACTCAAATACCTTAATTAAACCAAATTCCTGGCAACAATAAACAGTAATTAGGCTGTTAAAAAGGCCAAATTGCATCTAACTTAATATCTTCTCCGACGGAATTTTCTTCTTCTTTTTGATTTAACAACTCTAGCTGCTCAACGTAAATATTTAGCTTAATTTTTAGATTTGAATAATTTCTTACCGTTATATATATATCCCATCAAAAAACATAAAATGTAAAAAAATGTCAAGTCTCGCAACGCAGTCCTTCCACCACAAAAAGTTGTGAGATCTCATGTAAAACCAAATCAGTTATTTTAGTTAGTATCTATGGAAGCACCTATTCATCAACTTTGTCATAAATTGTTGTCTAATTAGTTACCTACCAACATTTATAGCGACCGCACCAATATTATACATCTTTACTTCTGTAATAAATACAATGACTTGGCAATCGCACGGCAACATAATCACATAAGAATAATCTACTATTTCGATTGTTAAGTAAGTCTAAACAGTGCACTTAAGAATAAAGTATTTTAAATAGTAGATTATTCTTATGTGATTATGTTGCTATGCGATTGCCATATCATTGTATTTATTATAGAAATAAAGATGTCTAATATCGATACGGTCACTATAAATGTTGGTAACTAAATAGATAACAATTTATGACAAAGTTGTTGAATAGGTGCTTCCATAGATACTAACTAAAATAACTGACTTGGTTTTACATGAGATCTCACAACTTTGTGTGTGTGTGTTGGCATTTTTTTTTTTTATGGGTCTAGCACACGTGCTGCAGGGAAGTCCCTAAAGTGCTCCAGGAGCGGCACGAGTGCGGAAAAAGCGATTCACGTTGTTCTAGAATCGCTGTAAATTGTACTCGGTGGGAAACACAGCGCTGGGCAAATTATTCCAAAGGGATGACGTTCTCCATATAAAAGATTGCTTGAAAAGCGTTGTACGCGGAATAACAAGCTGAACCTCATACGGATGCGAAGCACCAGCGCGACGTGTATTTCTAACATGCACCGCTTTGGGACGAATTAAGCGGGCTACATCCTTCGAACACTTTCCATGAAAATACTTGTAGAACAGACTCGAGTCGCCAACCGTTCTTCGATGTTCCAGCGAATCAAGGCCGCCGGTCAATTCCGGGTCCCCAATGAGACGGACCGCTCTTCTCTGAACAGAATCCAACAAATGCAGTGTATGTTTGGGAGCGGAGCCCCAAACGTGGGAGCAGTATTCCATAGTTGGTCGAATTTGGGCTTTGTAAAGAATTAACAGTTGTTGTGGGGTGTAAAGCTTTCTGGTTCTAAATAATATTCCCAACTTTTGAGAAGCTCTCCTTGCTATGCCTGCAACATGTTCATGCCAAGACATATTTGCTCCCCCCAACAAATTGAGCGACGATGCTAGGGGAATGGAGTGCCCCGACATAACTATGTCGGGTTCAGCAACGTTAACTTTTTTAGAAAAAACTGCCGCTTGGGTTTTTGTAGCGTTAAATTCCACTTGGTTACTGTCACCCAAAGATAGAATTTCTTCCAGGTCTTTGTTAAGTTGAACGACCTCCTGCTGTCTGCGGATATTCTCCTGAGCAGCCGATGTCCGAGCGTTCAAGGTGAATGAAGAGACAAGCGTACTGTCATCTGCAAAGCTATAGATTGGATTCCCGGTCTTTTCCAGCAGATCGTTAATGTAAATGAGAAAGAGATTAGGAGACAGTATGGAGCCCTGGGGCACACCGGCGTTGATAGTGAGGGTGTTAGAAAGAAATCCGTCGACTGCCACTCGTAAAGAACGCTCTCTGAGGAAACATGAGAGCCACAAACAGAACCTTTCAGACATACCATAAGAGCGTAACTTAGCCAACACTCCATCGTGCCAAAAACACGCTCGAATGCCTTGGATATGTCAAGAGCAACCGCTCGAGATTCTCCAAAGTGTTCAATTGCGTTGTTCCAAACATGTGTTACATAAGTCAGAAGATCTCCTGTTGATCTATGTTTACGAAAACCATATTGGTGATCGCTAATAATATTGAATCGTTCAAGATATTTTAGAAGATGCTCATTGATAACCTTTTCCATGACTTTCGATATTATTGAAAGCAGTGCAACTGGTCGGTAGTTATTTGGCAAGATCTTCTTACCTTTTTTTGGTATCGGCTGAACCGTGGCACATTTCCAGCAGGACGGAAATATTCCCTTTCTGTAGGATAGGTTAAAAAGTCTACAGAAAACTGGTGTTAGTTCCCTTGCACAGTTTTTGAGAACTATGGCAGGTATTCCGTCAGCGCCAGAAGCCTTCTTGGTGTCTAGCTTCATTAAAATACGCTTTATGATGCGCTGTCTGAAGACAACATCGGGCATCCTTGACTGCAATATGGGAATAACAGGTGGTGTTTTTCCTTGGAAATCGACAGTAGAATATGAAGCAAAGAGTTCAGCCAACAAGTTCGCTCTCTCAACAGGTGTGGTTGCAATGGAATTATCTGGCCGTGTGAGTGGTGGTATGGTGGATTTGGTAAAATTTTGACTAACTGCCTTAGCGACTGCCCAAAAGGACCTGGAATTGTTGGGACAAGCGAGAAGTTTGTTTCTAATTCGTTGATTGTGTGCCTCCTTGGTTTCGTCGATAATTCCCTTGCATCTGTTCCGGGCATGAACAAAGATGTTACGATTTACGGTGTTAGGATTTTCACGCCATTGTCGGTAGGCAATATGTTTAGAAGCAACAGCTTCTTTGCATTTTCGGTCGAACCAAGGCTTGCCGTTGGAGGAGCATTTCTTCGCAAAAGGGATGTAAGCTTCCATACCAGCCAAAATAACATCGGAGACCTCCCTGGCGCAGTCAGATGGGTTATCGGATCGAAAACAAACGTCCATCCAAGGGAAAGTTCGAAAGTATTCCATGAGATCTTCCCATTTAGCAGATTTGTAGTGCCAAATCTTGCGCGGCCTAGGCGCCTCTCTGTCACTGATTGACAGGATACTCGATGTCGAAAGCAGTTTATGGTCGGAAGAACCTAACGGCGGCTTTACGGTGACCGTGTAAATCTCCGGATTGGTAGTTAAAAACAGATCAAGAAGACTGGCGAACTCCCCGTCTCGATCAGGGATCCTTGTTGGTTCGTCAATAAGTTGAGTAAAGCCATAACTGATTGAGAATGATTCAGCTTCACGACCTTGTTCGTCGGTAGTATTTGAATATTTAAGCCAGTTGATATTGTGGACATTAAAGTCGCCCAGGATCGCAATTTCGGCACTTGGACTTTTACATTTTATATTTTTGATGGGATCTCATTTCTTTTTCTAGGTAGTTCTCTTTTTTTTTCTTCTCGGGTAATATTTCTTGTACGTCAAGACGATAAGTGCTTCTAAGTCGATTATATTCAAAGATTGCGGACTCCTGAGCTTTGATACTACCGAAGTCGACATTAATTATGTAATCCGCCCAGACTTGCCACTCTCGAAAGTGCCACGTATGCTTGACCGCATGTGAACACTGAAGAACCGACGTCCATCAGTGCAATGTTTAGACTTAGCCCCTGACTTTTGTGTATGGTAATAACATAGGCTATACATATCGGAAACTGTTCGCGATGAACATAAGCTCTATTAATAATTTCAAATTTAGTTTTGACTGGACCAAACTCGTAAAGATGTTCATTATTAAATGTAATATGTATTTGTATTTTGAGAATTAACCTTTACTCCTTGTACTATACCGATAGAACCGTTGACTAAGCCAAGACTCACGTCAATATTTCGTCTTAACACGACTTTTGCTCCTATTTTACCATAATAACTATATTCTT
Organism: Pachyrhynchus sulphureomaculatus; assembly: GCA_019049505.1. Classification (NCBI taxonomy): domain Eukaryota; kingdom Metazoa; phylum Arthropoda; class Insecta; order Coleoptera; family Curculionidae; genus Pachyrhynchus; species Pachyrhynchus sulphureomaculatus. Next base: position 43,936,189 of record CM032453.1, on the reverse strand, counting down.
TTCTAGCCCTGCTGTGATGGAAGCATCATCTTCATACTTTTTTATAATTAAAATATACTTAAAGTATTTCACACAATTTTTTAATTACACGAAGTAGGTAAGTATTATTAAACGAATATATTTGATAAATGAAAAATATTATTAAATATAATATATGAATTAATAAATAATACAAATTATTCATAATTATGGATTTTTTAGTGATTAATTAACTTTATACGACGTATTATTTACCGGGACTCACGGTTGACATTGCATTATGCTATGTATGGCTGAGCGCTCCGCGCTCTCCAGGCTCTATCTCAAAAACTGTTAAGCGTATAAAAAAATATTTAAAACAAAATTTATAGAGAATTTTATGCCCTACAATTTTTATAATAAATGCAATTATCATTAAAATCATAGGAAGCGAGATATTTGCAAAAAAACCGATTTTTGTGATCTTAAGACGCGGACGCGAGATTTTACGAAACTCTTGAGACAACTCTTAGAATGCCAAAATAAAGGCGTATACAAATTTACAGCTTATTATCTCTTATTCCGAGGTTAACCCTCTTTTTTGGCTTAAGTGACTGTACAATTTAGAAAACGGGACTGAAATTTCGGGATGTTTCAGTTTTTCCTTCCTTTATAGGCTAAACACTAACTAAATTCAAAATTTGAAGTTTGTGTGTATGCTAGAAGTATCTTAGAATTTTGATGATCGGTGAGTGTGTCAGTGACAAAATTAAAGAACTTGGACAGGCGATAGTTCGTAAACTATAAGGTATAAATAGTAGATAATTTAGGAATATAGCTAGTATAGTATGTTCTCTTGGTCACTGAAACTTCAGGCTTCTAGCTTTATCCACAACGAAGTTACAGGGGGGTCGAAAGTGCCCCCAGATATACTGGAGTTTTGAATTGAATTAAGCTGAAGTTGAGAATAGTCGATCTAATCAGTTATTTTATAACACTGATGAAATAAAATGTCACTAAGTTCAAAAAAATATCTGGTATATTTTTAACACATGATCTACAATCAAATATAACAAGCTGGCATACACATGTTTCATAAATCTGGAGAAAGTATTCAATCGCGTCCAGCTTAAGACTATAATACACATTTCGTATAATCGACAAGTACCGTATAATCGTATAAAAACAATAGAAAACATTTATAAGGCAAAATAACATATGAGCAAGAATTGATAGAGAACTAACCAAACGAATTTCTATAGGTAGCGGCATACGATAAGGAGACTCTTCAAGTCCACTTCTTTTCAACCTCATTATAAATGAAATAATAAATAGTATGCCTCCCCTGAAAGGCCACAAAATGAGTAACCAGAACATTGCAATCTTGTGCTATGCTGATGACGCTGTACTGATAGCAGAAAATTAAAGTGACCTTTAGAGATTCTTATACCGTTTCAACTGTACAACTAAACAATATAACATGCTCATATCTGCCTCAAAAACGAAATGCATTACAACGTCTAAAAGAGCTATAAGAAGAAACTAGTCGTAATGAACAAATTATACAAGAGATAATATTTAAATACCTAGGAATAGTAATCTCCGGATATGGTGGCGTGGAAACAGAAGTGAGGCATCAAACAACCAAGGCAACAATAATTTTGGTATGCCTGAATGGAGGAATGGAGAAATAAGTACACGAGGATTGAAAGCAAATCAAAGATTACAAGACAGTAGTAAGACCTATAATGACGTATACCGCAGAGACTCGTCCAGACACATCAACAACTAGGAGATTATTGGAGACAAGCGAAATGAAAATATTCCGAAGAATGGCCGGGGAAACATTATTGGACAGAGAAAAAAGCCAATATATAAGAAGAACATGCAAAGTACAGAATATAAATGACTAGGTACAAAACAGAAAAACATAAGTGGAATGAACACAACAGTTGAATGGATGAGGGAAGGATGGTTAGAATAGTACGAGATAAATCGCTGTCGGGTAGAAGAAATTTAGGAAAAGCACGTAAAAGATGTAACGACAATCTCGCCATAACCTAAAGAAAGGTAGAGGTAATGAAGAAGTAACAGGCAATTATGCGTAAAATTAAAGTAGGAAGAAGAAGAAGATCTACAACATAATTATGTTTTCATCTGTCCTTACCATATTTTAAATCTTGAGAAGCAATATCAACAAAATATATGTATGTTTATGATTTTTTCGCAATACGTAGAAGGTTAATATTTATTAAGTACAAGGTTATTACAAAACTTTAAGTGTACTAATAGCTAAATTTTTCTGACATAATTAAATTTGAATGATGTTATTTTTATTTATTTCTATTTGAACATTAGTTCGGTACTGAAAAAATAAATTTCATTTTTTTATAATATAAATTGTTGATGATATGTTGACTTTATGTCAAATGTATCAGGAAATTTAGGTGTTATTTTTGCATCGAGTAATAGAAATAATTAGGGGGAGGGGTGAGCAGCAGGTCGCCAACTATAGTAAGAGATTTCAACGAACGTAATTTTTATAGCAAATAAGGAATTATTTACTAAACATTTACATAAACATGTTCTTATTTTTGTGTTTTTTTCTTTAAAAAATTGCTTTTTATTCCTGGGAAATTCATATAACGTTAATATCAAAAAGTAACCATATTTTAACTTTCCCTGCTAAGGAGGATTCCTAAAAATCACTAGTCGAGATTTTTACATTTTTTCTGTCTGTCGACTCGATAAAAGCAAATCATTGGTGAACTATTTATTTATATTTTAACAACAAAAAGTCATACTATAAAAAATTAGAACCTTACCAATGCTTTCAAATACCAAAACCAGGGAAGTGTGTTTACGTGTGTGCTATTTATCACGCAAATCGTATACCCACCAATTTTTCAAATTTTTGTTAATAAAACATAGCTACGTGAATATGCGTATTTTCAGAAAATTTGTAATTAGAACTATCTCTAGATTTCTGTTTATGCTAAGAAAAATATTAATTTACTCTTTTCTTAAGCATAGACAAAATCAATGTTTAATAGCATTTCGTCTTAATTAAAAGTAATTCTTCCGTTAGAATACAAAATTTTAAGCACTTTTTTTTAGAAATGTTTCTAAGTAAATAAATATATGTACAGGGCGTCCCAAAAACCAACTTATTCCCTTCGAGGACTGATAGGCCAGCTCATACCTCACCCGAATATGTAAATATGACTTTAGTGAAAAATCATTAGATTTCGAGATATTGATATTTTTATGAATTTTGTGAAAATCTACACCTTAGATAAATTTATCGAATGCCAGAACTACAAATTTCCGTACTCTAAGATTCTAATTATTGTTACCTAATCCTGAATAACCGTGCTGTTGATCAAAGTTCGAAATATAACTAATTGTGCTAAGCCTGTGGGAAAAAAACTTTTTTACATGCGTTGTAAAATGAGTAAAAACATTTTAATTAGCTAACTTTGACTCTTCATACTCTAGAACAGGGGTGCTCAAACTTGAACTGCTGGCGATCTACCTCAATATTGTTAGACTACGATCAATCGACTCTGAGAGGCTGCAAGTAAGTGTAGTGCAGGATTGTCGTCTAGGGTAGGTTGTATCGTGGCATAGATATTAGTTTTCTGCACAATATGCATTTTTTTAGTCCAGGTAAGTGTAGGTCTGCTCTAAAATGTCAATGAAAAAACTCATAATTATTCAAAATTGCGAGTTTATTGGTTCTTAAAAAACAAACGAGTTCTAGTGTCTAAACTTAACTAAAGAGTGACTTTGGATGTTGAAGCGTGGCACTGCATGTCCTCAGCATACTTTTCTTAGATGATACGTAATTACCGAGTGCTAATCGCAAGCATGATGACATATGTTCGTCAGTTAGTCGATTGCGATATTTTGACTTAATTATCTTCATTTCAGAAAATGCAGACTCGCATAAGTAAGTTGACCCAAACATTGCCGTCAGTTGAAGGGCGATTTGCCTTAGATTCGGATATTTATCTTCAGATATAAAACACCAGAATTTTGTATCAGATGCCGTGGCTTTGAGATGTATATCTGATATAAACTGCTCTAACTCATTTTCAACAGAACATAAGTCCATGCTAAACTGACTTGCTAATTCCTCAATGTTTTTTAACACGAAAAATGATAACTCATACATGATGCGATATTTGCCAATTTTCTGAAATCATAAAACCGTATTTCGAATTGGCCCAAAATATTTGATAATTCTGCCTCATAAATATCATAATTCAACTGAGGAATCCTTGCTTTCAAAGACGGAAAATTTTTCAGATCTTTTCTTTTCAGTTGATCTATCATAAGTTGCAATTTACTTTTGAATGCGTTTATTGCGCTAATCATCTCAATAATAGTTTTTCCTTTACCTTGAAGCTCCAAATTAATGGTGTTTAAATGCATTGTGATGTCTGTCAAAAATGCCAAATCAGTCAGCCATTTTCCGTTTTTCAGCATCTGAGTGTCATCACCTCTTTCGTCCAGAAAAGCTGTTATTTCAGGCAATAATTCTTGAAACCTTTCTAGGAATTTTCCGCGACTCAACCACCTGACGTCCGTGTGAAGAACTAAATCAGTGTGTTCAGCTGACTCACTATCTTCCAACTGCAATTTAAAGAGCCGTCGTTGCAAGCTACGTGCACGGATAGAATTCACAATTTTTATTGCAATGCCCATAATCTCCTCCATGTTTAGAACTTTTGAACATAAAACTTGTTGATGTATAATGCAATGAAAGGAGAAAATAAAGGGAAATCATCATTAGCTCGACACAATGCCACAAAACCGTTTTCGTTTCCAGTCATTGCTGGTGCTCCATCGGTTGTAATGCACACTAGTTTATATATTGGTAGCTTGTAGTTTGTTACAAAATTGAAGAAAACGTCATATATATCTTCGCCACGGGTCTTTCCTTTCAGAGGAATCATTGTCAAAAACTCTTCCTTAGCCGACATGTCATTGAATACCATTCGAATAAAAATACACAGCTGGACAGTGTCTGTCATATCGGTGGATTCGTCGAACTGTAAAGAAAAGTATGTACATTCCATGATATCATGTTTTAGTTTATCTGCCATGTCCTGACTCATGACTTCAACACGTCTTGTGACAGTCGGACGAGATAACTGAAGTTCTCTAATAACAGACATAATCTCTGATTTATTTTGAAAATCTCCAAATAAACTCTCACCCGCTTCAATAAATGCTTCCTTCACAACCAATCCATCATCAAATGGTTTCTTGTGTTTCGCCAATATATGAGATATTTTAAATGACGCGATCGTTGCAGCTTTTGATTGTTTGGCTGGTCTTGTGAACATGGTTTGTTCTTTTTTCAAACAAGTTATCAAATCACGTACTTTTCGTTTTCTTAATTCACTCTGTGACAGAAAATCCTTTTCATAGTTTTTATGAACCGTTTTATGATGCCTCTCTAAGTTCCCACGCTTAGGTATTGCAACTGACGCACGGCAAATGAGACAAATGCACTTATCCTTTACCATACAAAAGAAAAATTCTTCCTCCCAATCGTTAGTAAAATGATAAGTTTTACTTTTCTTCGCCGCACTCATTTTGGACTATTTATTAATAAACTTTGTATCGATGTATCGTCTTCAAGTTACAACTCAGACTGACTCCTATTCCTGCAGGAGCAACATTTATATCGGCGCGAACGAAGTCTCGAATGTTCCCGTCAAACACGCCACCCGAAGTTTCTAGAAAAATCGGCGGGAATCAAAAACGCGGCTTTTCTTTGACAAGTACCGCGCGTTCCTTTGATAAAGTCGCCTTTTGCCGCTAGCAGGGGGCTATTACGATAAAAGAAAGTGATGAGGGGGTTATTCTGGCCTAATGGTGGATCGAATACATTTTAGTAGTTTATTCATTACATTTTGTTTTAGTTACCTAAAACAAAATCTGTAAATAGTTCTATATCGGAATTTTTTTCTCGAGATCGACTCAAAAAGCACGTCGACCGTTTGAACAACACCCCTGCTCTAGAAAAATGCACCTAGTTAACCTGGCAAGTTATCTAAAAAATTGCTAGTTTACTTAAATACTCATGATATTTGCAAAAATGTTTTTTTCCAACAGATTTAACACAATTAATGTTATTTTTAACTGTTATCAACATCAACATTTTGGAAATTTGTAGTTGTGGCACTCGATAAACTAATCTAAGGTGTAGATTTTCACGAAATTCATGAAACTGTCAATATTTCAAAATCTAACGATTTTCACTTACACTCGGTATATACACACACACATATATATATATATATATATATATATATATATATATATATATATATATATATATATATATATGTATATATATATATATATATATATATATATATATATATATATATATATATATATATATATATATATATATATATATACAGTCCCTGGCCAAATTATTAGACGCACTGAATTTTTTTTTGGTAATTTTATGTTTCTTAAGAGTTTTTATGCAATAATGGTATATTTAAACTACAATATTATTGATTTTTATTTTTTAACATATGGCAACACTGTGTTGACAAAGTGATACATGAACGTAAAGAAGTACAAACCTGAATCAGTCGCGATCGGAATCGAGTCAGGTACGGACGTGTTTCTGTGGCTTTATGGACTGTGATTGTTTGTTTAACAGTTTTATACTACTCAGTTATTAGTTTATTTTGTATGCAGTGTTTTAAAAAAGTAATTGGACTATTTTCATTATGGGTAGAAAAGGCGATCTTTCACCACGTAAAAAAGCTGAAGTGAAGGCCCTTGTGATTGCGAAAACATTTACAAACCGAGAAATATCACGAAGATTGGAGGTTTCTGAAGCTAGTGTACGACGCATAAAAAAGAAAATTGAGTCAGGGAAGGAATTAAGCCCGAAAAGAAAGAAAAGATGCGGTAGAAAACCAATTTTTTACTCCACGGTCAGAGAGATTTTTGAAGAAAATTTGTGTAGAAAACAGATTTGCTACCACAAAGGTAATAAAATCACAACTCCAGGATGCTAGCGTAAATGCTTCTGAGCGCACTGTTCGAAGAAAATTGAAAGAATTAGATTTTAAGGCCTGTCGCCCCGCCAGGAAGCCCAAGTTAACAGCTGCAATGAAAGCAAAGCGCCTGAAGTGGGCCAAACAATGGCAAGACAAAGATGTGGACTTCTGGAGATCGGTAAGATACAGCAATTTAATCAATAATTGATACATTTTTATCATTTTCAGTTAAATAAAGCAAATAAACATGGAAGTTTATATATTTTTCCTATTTTTGACAGGTCTGCTTCAGTGACGAAAGCACATTCGAAATTTTGCAGAATAAAGCTCAGTATGTGCGTCGTCGTCATGGAGAAAAGTTTCATCCTGATTGTGTCGTCCCGACGGTTAAACATCCCACCAAAGTGATGATTTGGTCAGTCATCAGCGGCAAGGGCACTGGACGTCTGTACGTCGTCAAAGGAATAATGAGGCAAGATCAGTACAAAGAAGTATTACAAAATCGGTTGATTCCGCAGATCAGAGAATGGTTTCCAAATGGGGAACCATTCACTTTCATGCAAGATGGAGCTCCCTGCCACACTGCTTGGTCTGCTAAAGCTTTTTTGGCAGAAAAAAAATCCCTCTGTTGGAATGGCCCCATTGAAAATGTGTGGGAGCTGATGAAAAGAGAAGTGGCTAAAGATGTGATTACCAACAAAGCCCAGCTCCTAGAAAAGATTATTCATGTGTGGAATCATCATCCTCAAATGCAGGAGACAGTACAATCTTGCATTGATAGCATGCCACGCAGAATTAAAGTTTTGATAGCGGCTAAAGGTGGCTCAACTAAATATTGACTTTACTAACATTAATTTCACTTTTCTTTAAAACTTAATAAACTTATGCTTTTCTAAATTAATGCTGTTTTATTTAGGTCAAATAAATAGGTAATTGATTGGATAATATAAAAATAAAAAACAAATCAATTTAAAATAATAAAACGGTACAATATCACTCGGTAATTAATATTTTACATGAAATCTTGCAGTGCGTCTAATAATTTGGCCAGGGACTGTATATGTATATATATATATATATATATATATATATATATATATATATATTTATATATATATTTATATATATATATATATATATATATATATATATATATATATATACGAGGCATGTTTTTTAAGTAAGTACCGTTTTGCGATTCCGCCGCCGCAGCGATACGGTCGGCGTTCCGCGCATGCGCGCTGGTAACCTACATCTCATGTCTACGCACTGACGCCATTACAGTCTGATTCTTCATTGTATACGTTGTTTACTGAGTGTTTAAGATGCCTCCGACAGTCGTGAGTCCCGCCGATTGTGAAGTACGGGCTGTTATACGATTTCTTAGTGCTAAAGGCGTAAAACCGATCGATATTCATCGTGAGATCTGTGAAGTTTACGGACAAAACATTATGAGTGATGGAATGGTAAGGAAATGGGTGAGAGCATTTAAAGATGGCCGCACAAATGTGCATGATGAAGAACGGAGTGGGCGTCCTTCGGTCGTTAATGAAGATTTGGTGCAGAAAGTGGACGAAAAGGTGAGAGAAAACAGACGCTTTACAATTTTATCATTGTGCGACTGCTTTCCTCAATATTCTCGTAGTGTTTTGTATCGCATTGTGACCGAGAACTTGAATTACCGGAAATTGTGTTCACGTTGGGTTCCAAAAATGTTGACGGATTTGCACAAAACCCAACGTTTAGGCAGTGCATTGATTTTCCTTGAGCGGTACCACAATGAAGGTGAACATTTTTTAGACCAAATTGTTACTGGTGACGAAACATGGGTGGCCTACGTCACACCAGAATCGAAACAACAATCCATGGAATGGCGACATTCATCATCACCCAAAAAAGTGAAGTTTAAGCAAACAATTTCTGCCCGCAAAATCATGTGCACAGTTTTTTGGGACAGAAAAGGAGTATTGCTAGTGGAGTTTCTGCCTCGTAATGAGACAATCAATGCAGCGTCTTATTGTGAGACATCTGCGTCGTGCAATCCAGAACAAAAGACGTGGCAAGTTGAGTAAGGGTATCGTTTTGCTGCATGACAATGCCCGTCCACATGTGGCTAATCGGACCAAAGATCTCATCAAATCTTTTAAATGGGAAACTCTAGATCATCCTCCATACAGCCCTGATCTGGCGCCCAGCGACTACCATTTGTTCCTGCACTTGAAGAAGCACCTGGGTGGTCAGCGTCTTCAAGACGATAACGAAGTCAAAACATTTGTGATACAGTGGTTAACAAGTCAGGCGGCAGAATTTTATGAGGAGGGTATTCAAAAACTGGTGCCACGTTATGACAAGTGCCTCAATATTCACGGAAATTATGTAGAAAAGTAGATTAAGGTACAGGCTTTCATGTAAAAATAAAATTATAGCGATATCTTTGCACGTCTTTTTTTAATTCCAAAACGGTACTTACTTAAAAAACATGCCTCGTATATATATATATATATATATATATATATATATATATATATATATATATATATATATATATATATATATTTATATATATATATATATATATATATATATATATATATATATATATATATATATATAGTGATCCAGGGTGGATACCCAATTAGACATATTTTAAAATTATTGAAAGTTTTAAAAATGATTAAGTAGCGAATTAATTTTTAATTCAGGGTAAGTATTCCCTTTAAAATTTAATATTAATTAAATACTCCCCTAAAATTTTTAATTGCGTCCCATTTTCATGTACACCTTATATTATCCCTGATGAAAAATTAAGACAAACACACCGGGAGCGACAAAGCATAAAGAGGAAAAAATAAGCTGTATCGCGCGTAGAGATCCGTATCAGTTAGCGTAGTATGACGCATTTCCGCTAAGGATGTAGCGGCAGCACATCGTAGGGGGGCCACACCAGCCGCTGGACCGATCAATAATGTTGTACACTCCCAAAATCAGCTGGAATTAAGGGTAATGAAGGACATTTTTAGGAATTCGTTTAGTGTAATATGGGTCAGTTTTTGTTATGGGAAAAATGCCTGAATAGTAACGCATTACAGAAGTCGAATACCGTCTTTAAATATTTTAACTTAGTTATTTACAATAAGACCACCAGGTTCACGAATATCCTTTGTATTGTTTTACGCCAAACAATTTTTACGATATTACAAAGGATTACATATAGCAGAGAAATTCTACAAAAATTTATACAGTTCGAAAGTTCAGAAAGATGATATCCAAGGGAACAAAAAACACATAACAAATGTGGGCTTGGAGGATCTTCCATAAATCACAGAAGATGAGATAAATTACACCTTAAAATCAATAAAAAATAACAGCGCACTGGAAAATGATGAAGTCTTGTGAGAGATGCTTCAAGATGGCGGATATGTACTGTTGACAAAGCTATGCGAATTATGAAATGAACGCATATATCAAGGCAAAATCCCTAATAAATGGAATAACGCTATTGTAATACTCTTATATAAGAAAAGAAATAAAACCAAATTAGAAAATTACCGGCCGATCTCCTTTCTATCACAGGTGTAAAAGTTACTTATAAAGATCCTTACCAATAAACTAGATCAGTTCCAGCCAAAGGTGCAAGCCGGCTTTAAAACAGTTCGATCGATCTTTTAACAATGGGGGTTCTAACAGAAAAAGTAGACGACTATAAGTTGGACCTGTGCATGGCATTTGTTGATTTTAGCAAAGCGCGTGACACCGTAGAACAATGAGCAAGAATAAAATCTCTCCAGACCGTAAGAAAAGACAGCTGCTACACACAAATTTTGAAATACACATACCAAAACGTCACTTTTACAATATAACCCAATGAAATCACAAATCTGAGAGAAGATAGAAAGAGGTATAAGGCAAGGTGAAATTGTTAACATTGGCACTCCAAGACCTGTTTAAGGAGTAGTACGGCTGGATAAGGGAATACCAATAAATGGAAAAAGACTCAGTCATCTTAGATACGCATACGATATTGTTCTAATATCTGACAATAAGGAAGAACTTGGATAAATGTTAGTGGAATTGGAAGACAAGTCAGCAAAAATCGGACTTTAAATGAACTTAGGCAAAACTTAAGTAAGGTGTAGGGAAGATCCATATATAATAATAAGAAACCAAGTCATAGAAAACTTATCAAACTACATTTACTTAGGACATATGATATTTTTAGGAAGAGGAAATCAAACATAAAAGATAACTAAAAGGAGGAGATTAGTACGAACAGAAAGAATTTAGAAAATTAAAGAACACAATGACAAATAAAAATATTCTAATGCGTCTCCGTTTTCAACTCCCTGTAATGACTTGCGGCTACCAAACCTGGACAATAACGAAGGAATCGATGAAAGTGGACAGAATAACATAAACAGCTATCAAGAGTATCCTTAGGACCAGAGAAATGAGATAATAAGAGGTGAACAAAGATAAAGGATTGGAAAAGCCATTATCGAACTAAAATGGGGACATGTTTCGAGTTGCTATGATGATAAACGGAATAAAATCATACTACTACTATTATAACTGGCGCAGAGATCAAGAGGTCGACCCCTAATGCGCTGAATGGTTGATATCTAGCGAACTGCGGGACTATCATAGCTGCGGGAGTTCCAGAACCGACAAAATTGGAAACGAATGAGGAGAGTCTATGTCCAAAGATAGATCGATACAGGCTGATGATGATGATGATGGGTCAGATTCACTATCATTAAGGTCTGAATTTAAAACTCCTAAGACCTAATCATTCCGCGAAACCTATGTAAACTTAGAATTTTCGAAATTAACATTTTTTTTTAGTGCTAGCTCCAAATAAAATATAATGGTTTAAAGTTAAACATACATTTTAACCTCCTAGGAAACAAAACACTAGCCTGAATTACTTGTATCCAAGGTTTAAGAAGCACATATCTAAACATATTTGTAGCTAATAAACCATAGTGCCATCTAATGTGAACCTCCCAAACCTTTAATCCATGAGCTAGGCCTCCAGTCGAGAAAACAGATCTATCTGTTGTCGTCAAAGATAATAGGTCACGATTCTTACTTTTCTGAATGTGGACTTCTTTCATCAGTTAGAGGTTTTGAAGACTACAATTTATTGGATACTAATATCTTGCCTCGTGGTGCGCTTGACGGACAATAGGTGGACGAAGCGAACTTTAGAGTGGAGACCGCCGGAAGACAAAAGAAGCAGAGGCAGACCACCTAGCCGATGGACTGACGACCTAAAGAGAATTGCCTAGAACTGGGTAGCGAAAGCACAGCATCGAGGGGACTGGAAGAACTTGAAGGAGGCCTATGTCCAGCAGTGAACGAGAGAGGCTGGATGATGATGATGAATATCTTAAAATATATTCTTCTGAAATCTTGATTGCTTGTTGCTTCAGTCTTACTCTTGAGTGCTCTTAGGTTTAATCTAAAACTTACTGACTGTCTTTGTTTGCTACTATATTTTCCGCGTACTTTTTACGGACACAAAACATATTTTATGTTTTTTATTTTTTTTATTATATTTTGCTGCAAGAAAATCCCTAAAGCGCTACAGAAGCGACACGTGTGCGGGAAAACCAATTCATGTTGATTCTGAAGTGCTGTAAACTGTATTCGGTTAAGACACGCGTATAGTTGGACAAGGTTATTTCAACATAAATAAACAATAATCAAAACAACAATATAATGAATAACGAGGTAAAAGCAAAACAGAAACATTCCCTGACGCATAACTAAATGAGCTTACTCCCTAAAAACTTTATTTGAAAATTGGAAATTTTGCAAGCGAATAGTAAATAGATGCCAGTGAATAATAATTACATTTGTGTCTACTTTCTAAATCATGATTTATTTATTTACTAGCATGTATGCGTGGCTCCGCCTGAGCATACTTTACGATTTATACAATTAAGGTAATATAAGATATTGAAAAATGGCACGAATCCATCATTTATATAAGCGGACCGGGGAGGATGGACTTTGTGAATAATTTGTTCATGGATTGGTGAGAGGTAAAGATCAGTCTTACGATTATGATTCTTCCCGCTCCACATCCTGCTCAAAACATTCAGTCGTTAACTCCCTTGTTCATATAGCGGTATAATTTTCTTAGCCATAATTTCTTCCATCAGAACTAAAACTCCTTACTTTCGTTTTTCAGTCAAACAATTTTCACTACTAAGATATAAAATGCTTCATTCAAGAACAGTCATTTCCCCAGAAGTCACGCCAATCAATCTCTTGGGACTGTAATTTTTACAAACATTAAGAATATCACAGATCGCATTTCGAAAATTCTATGAAAAACACAAAATAATAACACCTTACTCTACGTGTCCTAAACTTTTTTAACATCTCAGATGTGTTAAAGATAAAATTTTCCTTAAAAACTTACATCGAAGAAACGAGCGGAAAAATATGTACTAGAATTAAAAAATGTCAAAAGGGCAGTACATCCTTGCTGTGCACTTGCAGAACATCAAGCATGAAACAGGACAACAGATTCTCTTGGCCCAATCAAAATCCTTTCAATGATAATCTGTGTGCTATGATTTAATCATTTGTTGCTGAAGGGAATTTGCACGAGAAAGAAAGATATGGTATTGGTTGAATAGTGTAATAAATTTAGACAAAGCAAGAAATCCACTAAAGATTTGACTCATCCAGGACATACTCGTATTGCAGCAAATGTTGAAAATGGCACACAGTTGGAAATGGCTTTACACAAAAATGGACACATTAAAATTAGAAAACTCCCTCAAGTATGGAGTACCAATGTAGGAACTGTTTATTTCATTATTCATACTGTTGACTATAGCGAAGTTACTAATCAATGCATCCCACGATTTCAAGCTAATGAGCCGTATTCACATTAGGCCTTACGACTTCAGGATTTGATGTGCTATTAACAACGTAATACCTTGTTACACCATATTACAGCCGATGATGTGTTATAGTGTTGGCATTACAAAATATAATCCAGAAGACGAAGTATCCAGTGACAGCCCATAGAATTTCTAAGGCGCAAAAAATATCAATCTCAACCTACAGCAGGAAAAGTAATGGTGACAGTATTATTTGTTCACCAAGGTTTTGGATTTTAAAGACTCTAATCGATACATCAATGCTGAGCGATATGCAAAAACTTTAAAAAATGTATGTATTATCACCCAGAATAAACAGAATGGGAATCTTACAAACCATATCATCCTTGCTTGCCTCCATGTAGCCCAAATAGTTGCATTCTCTTTGCTCGTATGCACTGGGATGTCTTATAATATACTTCTTAGTCCTGACTTATTTCTATGTGAGTTCGATGTTTGGCCTATTAAAACAATGGCTAAAATGGCAACATTCCATTTGGATAATGAGTTGCAGTTTGCTATCAGAGAATGGTTCCACAAACAGCAGAAGTACACATGCTTTACTTTTAATAAAGACTTTTTTAAAACTCTTGAAACGAAAATTCCTTTGCAGCTTCTAAAGATGTTTTAACTAAACATACTACCACACTGCTATAAATATTTCCATAATTCAAAATAATTTAGCTCTGATGCTTAGAACCTCATCAGATATAAATTTCTATTTAATAAATAGCAATTTCTATTTGAGATAATATTATGTTACTAAAAAAAAATATGGAATCTAAACACAAATCAGATAAATATCAAACAAGCACTCAAGGAAAACCAAGGGGAAAGCAAAACACAAACATTTCTTGACGTATAGCTAAATTGACCTACTCCCTTAGAACATTGTTTGACATTCCAAATTACGAACTTAGTAAGCGAATAATTAGATCTGCAACTACCTTGGAAACCGACACAACAGTGTAAATTTGTGATTGCTATGAAATCTCTCTCAGGGAGTTTAATAAGGACTGCATCGTTGCTGTGATTAAGAAAATTGGTTAATTAATTACATTATTGCGTTAAGTAGCGCTCTGAAGATAAAATTGTTCGAGAACAAAAGGCAGAAGGAGAAAACTATGCAGATGTAAATGGTATATTTATATATAAATAAATTTTTTGTTGGTGGTAACCAAGCTTTCTATTGGATGTCCAAAACAGGAATTTGGAGGGTTACAATAAAGTTCAATTAATCACTGTCTGGGATTGGACCCTAAAAAGTACTTCTTTTCAGGCGTGCACATTTTAGAGACCAATATCGAGATTTACTACGCGTTATAGCCCAGTCTCCAGCAAATTTTGACGAAAAGCTCTCATTAAATGTTAATAGTTTGCATTTTGGCATACAGGACGTAGAATACGATAAAAAAGTTTTTTGCTCTAAAGTGAACGTAAGTCTACAAAATCGGAAATAAAATTAAAAATTCGGATTTTCACTATCTCTAAAAATAAATAATAATCGGTCAAGGTCAAGTTGAACTTGCGCAATTAGTGTTCCGTACGTTGATTGCTTTTAAAATAAAAAATATTGTTACGGAGGTACAAAATGATCAATGACTTCACAAAATACACCCAAATGAGTTTTCAAGAAAGTTTTTTCTGATTATTAATGAAAACTGATGACTTTGAAATTTTTGTTTTTTTTCATATACCAAATAAATTATAAAAGATAATGCACTCGTGATAATTTTCGTTCAATCTACACCCTGTGGAGAATATTCCAGAATTGTTTCAAAATTTTTTGATCAGTACTTTTCGATATAAGGGGGGGGACAGCGATTTTTTAAAAATGATACAAAGAAAAGTGTGAGCAAGTATTAGATTATAACATATATATTTTTGTACTTGTGTTTTTACAAGCTGTCATTTGACACCGCACTCGATGACCTGGTAAGAATTTTTTTTTCACTTCCGATTTTAAACTTTTAAAACTATATGGCTCGAATGAGGCCATCAATTCCTATATTAGAACCAAACTTCAACTTTCTATGTCAAATAGTTTGGAGAAAATCGGATGTGACAGATAGACAGACGAACGGACAGACGGACAGACACCGAAGTGATCTTATAAATGTTCCGTACGTAACACTAACAAGATATCGAAAACCCAATAGTACTACGAGAAAGAACGGTAAATTTTACCAAAAAATATTATATAGATTAGTTTTTTTGACTTTTACCGCAATTTAAAAAAAAATACTCAAAATAAAATGGCTGGTTTAACCTCTTCAGTTTTAGTTGGAATCATGCTTCCAACCTCATAAATTAATGTTTTTGTATACCGTTAAATACTTTGAAATTTAGCTATTAAGGGATTCTTCGAGTGCTGATGAAGAATCCGATAACAGATTTGAAAAATTCAAAATGGTGGATTGAATATGCCCGCCAGAGAGTACGTAATTCATTTAATTTCTTCGAGTAATTGAGAATTCTTGTGTTTTCAATAACTGTTTTCTTTGTACCTGGATGTTTAAATGAAATATAAATACTTTATACTTAAACCTTAGAATTTTATCTTTCATTTCTCACTTTTAAATATTTTTTTTTTATTTTAAGTTTAAGTTGTATGATTAATAATAAGCAAGCATCAAAAACCTGAAAGTCTCCTCTGTCTGGAAGCTGTCTTTTATTTTTTTTTTTAACTCTAAAAACAGGTAATATCGATTAGCTTTCGAGCGGTGCGCGTAGAGTTTCAAACTAACCTGTTCGGCGCGCTACACTTTTGGAATCACCTATCCGAAATTTTAATAAATTCTTACGCTAATAAAAAAAACCTATACACCATTTTCTTGTAAAATTTCCCGCCCTTTCACGTAGTTCTAGTAGTTTTTCGATACTTTTTTTAATTTTTCGATATATTACTGAAAAACCGAATTTTTGATTTTGTGGGCTTAGCGTACATCAAACTTTAGCAAACTTTTTTTACCGTATTCTACATCCAAAAAACTACCTGTGTGCCAAAATGCAGCCTGTTAACATTTAATGAGAGCTCAAAAGCTCTGGCGACCGGGCTATTTTCCTAAACAACGAAATAATAGGCTATTCAACTATTACAAAAAATGTCGGACTATGACATTCACTTGAGGTTCTCTAAGCACATTAATAATTGCTTTAGAAAAGCATTTGCTAATTTAAAATTCACTTTTAATCAAAGGCATCTCTTTGTTGTGAATCTCAGGAAATCGTTATGCGACAGTCTGGTGGCATTTCACTTTTTGTGACACTTTTGTGACGCATCCAGCTAATACAAAACTATTGTGTGCGAATGATAGGTGGAATAAGAAAATATGACAGGAGGTTGAGTGCCAGTATGAGGAAAATTGGTTGGTTCAACATGAGAAACAGAAGAATATTCCAAAGTCTATTATTATAAAATAAAATAATTTTTCAAAAATGTCCTCTTTACTTATATCAAAAATAAAGTTCAGATGCGAAGCTCATGCCTTGGATATCAAGCATAAACATACGATCACTCCATTGTCCCACAAAACAACTCTGTATGAAAGAACATTTAGTAATAAAATTTCTCAAAAATTTCAACAATGCCTCACCATATCTCAAATGTGACACACCTCAAATATTTAAAAACTCAACACGTCTTATAATATAATTAATCTGCTCAAGCGCGAAATAGTATTCAAGAAAATTTCAATTTTCGGAGCCTCAGTGCCACCCTCTTGAGTTATGAAAGTCTTCATGAATGTTCCAAAAACAGAACTAATTGTTGCACTTTTTGTATGTTATGGTTGATAAATAATTGTTACTTTTTCGTTGTAAGTTCAGTATTATTGTATATTAAATAAGTAGGTTAACTGAGGAAGCCTAGCTTCGAGGGCACCTTTTATGTACTGTATGCATCACAATAAAATCATTATTATTACCATTATTAATATGAAGTCGATGAAGTCACAGCAGAAACCGACGTCTATTTTGCAGACTAATTTAAAAAAAAAAAAAAAAAAGTTTTTTTTTTAATTTCCTATTTTTTATTGGTGCACGGAGTTTTTGAACGGCTCTCGTATACCATATTTATCTACGTATGTGTATATATACATATATATATATATATATATATATATTATATATATATATATATATATATATATATATATATATATATATATATATACATATATATACATATACATATACATATATATATATATATATATATATATATATATATATATATATATATATATATATATATATATATATATATATATATATATATATATATATATATATATATATATATATACATATATATATATATATATATATATATATATATATATATATATATATATACATATACATATACATATACATATACATATATATATATATATATATATATATATATATATATATATATATATATATATATATATATATATATCTATGCACATAGTCCATTGCTTCTGAACCCTGCAAATAAAGAATAGCAAATTTAAAAAAAAAACTTTTTCTTTATTTTTTAACTTAGTACCTCACGGGTGATATGTGTAGTCCATGGCTTCTGAAGCCTGCAAAATAGACGTCCATCTCTGTATGACTCCATCCTTGGACAAAAATGCCTTGCCTCCAAGCCATTTTTTTATGTTTGGACACAGGTGAGTCAGATAATACCAGAAGTTCATACCGCAATTCCACTAATTTTGCGGCTGTCAATGAAACGAGTGTGCTCAAACTTTGTTATGATGGAAAAATCCTTTTTCTATGAAGATGAAGATGTTTTTGCTTTATTTCGGCATATGAATGATCGAGTAGACCGATTGCTTTTCTTATTTGAAGGTAATATAATAAAATGATACCCCGTGAATCCCAAAAAACAGTTGTCATGATGTTTCGCGCTGAGAGGACAGTTTTCTCATTCTTTGGATCAGATTCTCCACTAGTCACTCAATATTTTGACTCTTCCTTAGTTTCTGATTAGTAATGGCGAATCCAAATGTTACCTACAGATATAAATCATAGATTTTTCTTTAAATTGGCCGGGCACAACCTAACATTTTCACATTTCTGGTCGAAAAAGAACAATTGCGACTTCCACCTTGCGGCAAGCCGTCTCCATATTATGAATTTTGATTATGGTTTCTGGCGTAGTGACTTTAAATGATCTTCCAGAATGATTTTCGTCTATGTTGATCAAATAGCACAAATTGGAAGACTGAAAACAAGGCATTTGGCCGAGTTATGACCATAGCAAGATAAAATTTTTCAGTCGAACTTGAACAATCTATAACCAATTTAAAAGCGATGAGGTAAGATTTCTCAAAAAAACCCTTTAATTCCGTACTACTTTAAAAATTTAATGAGGCTATTTTTCACAAAAAAATCTTGTTTCTAAGAAGGAGCTAACATTCATAGAGACCACTTGAATATCATGAGTGAGATTCTTAGGTAAGGATTGATAACAATATTTTTTACCTTTTCTTCCGTTCAATTATTTAAAGAGGAAAATATCGAGGGTTTTGCCTTAGTAATGTATACTTATTTATTTATTTGCTATTATTCTGTAGTTTCCTTTTGGTACTTACAATAATGACTGCACTGTGTCTTTCTACTTAAGAATTATATTTCTAGATCTTATGGGCGCCACTTTCCCTAAAAGGCTGAAAGCAACAAGAAACATTGGGATATTTTATTAAATTGAACTTTACAGATTTTCGGTTTAAGTTATTTCACCTCTAAGATGATGTCACTTTAAGATCAAGGGATCGATTTACCACTGACGATTGTCTAATGTGGCATGAGGTACCATATTATTTCATCTATTTACTCAAGAATTATTTCTTGAGTGCTACAATATTTTGATATTTAGGAAAGATACCTTTTAAAGATATAAATCATTGCTTAGAATGAGCTCAAATGAAAATAGCATCACATGAATCATGTAGTAACAGTGACTCGAAAATAGAGCATCAGGAATATCGATTTCTAATAAAACTCGTCAACCGGACACCAAATTGTAGTGGCTTTATGTAAAAAATGGGCTCCTGAATACAAATGACAAATTTTGAAGAACTTTAAAGTTATATCTGTTTGATGTGAATGAGTAATCAGCACATCATACAATGCATCTTAATGAAGCTGGATTTAAAAAAAACTTCTGGCGTTGATGGAAGACCTGACAGAACCTGAAAATTCGCGACCAAATAACACCAATTTTCAACTGATTCTACATAAAAAGGATTATTTCCGTCCTACTGGAATACATTAAAATTCAGACGATTCCCAAAAATGCAAAAATACCTTGCTATGTAACTACCGACCGAGGTCGCATTGCATTCAGTAATATCGGTTTCGGAAAAGTTGATTAATCAACATATTTTAAAGAATCTGGAATATGTCATACATATTTAGAACAAGAATTACATATTTGGGGAAACTTTGAGCTGTTATACTTGATATATCTAAGGCAACTGACAATGCTCGGCATGATGGATTGTTAGCTAACCCACGCCCTTATATTATCTCTGGAAGGTTCGTCTCGAGTTTCTTTAGAATACATTCTTTACGAGTGACATTTTACGAATCTTTTTCCGTTACTTTCACGAACAACGCCCATGTGCCACATACCAATATCAAATTTCGATTACTATAAACATCTTCTCTGTATTGTTTTGTTTACAGTTGGTCTCCTTTCGTTACAAATGCTAATACGTTAGCATTAAATATGGAGTTACAATATTGCTAAATGTATCGTGATCGTGGCTCATATTACTACGTTTACTATTATCCCTTAAAGTTTTTTTAGGATATATAACAACGAATACCACGCGACAATTATATTCCTGAACATTATAAAGGCATTTTACCTGCCAGCTTAGAAGCAACATGCAACATTCCAATCTATTATTAAATTACACTCTACAGGTTTCAGTTACTTCACCTCCAAGGTATAAGCAAATTTTCCCGGGGAATTTACAGTGGCAATGTGACAGCGGCTTACAAATGATTTAAATATTGTTCTGTTATTCAGGCAGTTGTAATTGTAATTTATGGCGCTTAAAGAAAGATACACCGTTGCTAAATAGAATAAACAGTGTATATTGTCGATTTTTATTACATTATTGCAATATCAATGATCAACGGTTTATGTATACAAATCATAATTTCTTATGTTATGGCTTACATCGTCAAACACGCTTTTAAAGATTTTTTACGTTTACGTTAAAGCAGAAACGACGACTCATAGCATTTTTGAGATACATCACAACTTTTATATTTTTATATAGAATTGATTACCCTATATATTAGTTTTTAGTTATATCCGATTTTTTATTTAGAAACGGTCATATATATTTTTATGATATTGTTGTGCAACATAAGGAAGACAAAATCCGTACGTTTGACAATAACGCAAATTGACAATGGTATTGTTTTTAGTTCTGAATCTTGATAGTAGTAAGTTAGATCAAGTCTTAGTTTAAAAATGTTTTTTCAAAGACGGATTTATACGAAATATTTTTTAAAAATTGTTGTAATAGAAACGAACAGGAATATATAAGACTTGTGTCTATGTCTTTTCAACCACATTTCAACTGAAACAACTTATAAATGACAAATAAAGAATGACGTAGTTAAGATAATACTGCAAAAATAAAGACTAGAAACTTATTTTCCATTTTTAATGACCCTTTCTAATATGAAGACTATGCTGAAACCAATACTTGTGTTTTTTTTCAGAAAATTGAGACGACGTTATAACAGATGCATTTGAAGATCATAGAAGATTTCTTACACCCGTACAAAGTCTTATCCGTGCAGCGTTCAACCAAGAGTAGCAGGAAAGTATGCTTGTGCTTTTGTCAGGTGATAATATAATGTATGGAATAAGATGCACAACTGTTTCGACTAGTATGGAAGTACAAGATTACCGCCTCCGCCAAGAAAACCAACCAACTTCTCGGCAAGCTCTACCCTCTACTCAGGTCTAGCAAATTGTTAACTCGTAACAAGTTGACAATCTACAAGATGATCATCCGAGCCGGACTCACCTACTCTAGCCCAGCATGGTGTCAGATGTCACACATCCGCAGATCTACCCTTCAAACCATCCAAAACAAGGCGCTCCGCATTATCGCCAAAGCCCTATGGTTCGTCCGCAGCACCCAACTGCCCACAATCCGTGAATTCTTTAACAACGCCCAGACCAAATTCCTCGACAAAATCACCCACCACCCCGACCCCACAGTCAGAACCTCTTACCGCCCCCCTCCGCGCCATGCTTGCCACCGTCTGCCAAGACCTAGCGACTCCCTGCCTCCGGATTAGCTTAAGTTAACCCTAATTAAGTTTAATTTTAAGTTCATATTCATATAAAGTTCAAATATCTTAAGTTCTCTCAATATACATATATAAATCCCTCATCTAGGCTAAGTTAATTAGGTCCCTGCCATGTGTATGTCTTAAGATCTAAATTGTTGATCATGTTCTATCATATCATTGCAATAATAGTTATAGTTATAAACTAGCTATTTGTCAATAAATGAAATGTGAACAACTGTTTAATAACATTGTTTGGACAGTGTTGAGTCAGTTTTCTCAAGAGCCAAAGTTTTCAATAGAAGAAATATTTAGTTTTGCGCTAATAAGTTTTTTCGAGCAATGTTAGAAACCAGATACTCTAGTAGTCAATCTCTTTTGTTTGGTGCAGTATACTGAATATATGATTACTGACAGAAATTTAAATGGAGCGATATTTGGAAACAATAATGGAAATTGTTGGAAATTTAAAACCCCATTTCCAGACGATAATCTGGCATCAGCCACAAAATATTCTCGTAGTAACTAGTTTTTTTAAATGAAACTTCCCAGTTAGGAATTGGCAGTGAGTTGTCCAAAAGGAGAAAATTACACAAGATGTCGCCATATTAATTAACGTCCAGGAATCATATGAACTGCCATAGTGAGACAAAAATGAATTCATACAGAACGCACTAAACTAAACGAGGGCCATGTTAACCATTTATTATAGTCAATTTTGGTTTGTTTAGTTTAGTGGTAATACTACTATATCAAAGGTCAAATGATTCTTTAAATTTTTGTTCCGAGTTTTTAGAAGTTTCCACCTCTTTATACGATTGTTCCCTTTATTTCAACGTTACTTCAATTAAGATGTGGTTATGTATCTTTGAAAATGTATTTAAAGCTACGGATTCTTCTCTGGCTTCCATAAGTCTTATATATTCCCGTTGTGCTTGTATTTTGTTATAACTATTTTTAATAAATATTTTATGTACATCCTTTTTTTACTTCCAAAAATAAATATTTTGTACTAACACTTAATTCTACCTTACTACTACGAAAATTTTTAACATAAGAAAAGTCCATTGTTAACTTCGGCAAAATTAGTCTTTTCTTTTTTATCTTGTACAATAACCCCCTATATATATATATATATATATATATATATATATATATATATATATATATATATATATATATTAAAGGAGAAGGGTTGTCTTGACCGACTAGTCAAACATCAGTTTTTTGTTCTTGGGGTAAGCGGTTTTTTTTGGAAAAGAATTAAAAAGTTTCTGACACCTTTTTAGCTACACCAAGCTTTCGAAAATATTTCATTTTCTTCATCAGGGCTACAATTATATTAAATTATCAGTGTTTTTGAGATTCAAAGCAAAGAACAACCCGAATTTTATTCATAACATTACTTACTGCTAAGTGGTATGTTTAGGAATTACTATTTGTGGGGACACTTTATTACATTTATTCATCAGAAAAAAAACATGAGAATACCTCGACATAATCCTCTCTGGGAAATAGAATATGCTTTTACTCCATTTTGTTGGTATGTACGAAAGAATTGTGTAATTCTAAGGTGATTTTAATTTATAAAGGATTTTTTTAATATGTTTTCTTGTTATTTTGCTAAGGGGAGCGTTCTTCTAGCTCTTCGTTAGGCTGTGGTTAATTTATGTTTGAGAGTAGAATCACGTTGACATTTTGTTTGATTGTTATAAGATTGGAGAGTTAGTAGAAATTAGTATATATATATATATATATATATATATATATATATATATATATATATATATATATATATATATATATATATATATATATATATATATATATATATATATATATATATATATATATATATATATATATATATATATATATATATATATATATATCGGGTGTTCTACTGAAAAATTATAAACTTTCTGTTTGTCATGTCTTCTTCTATTCAATGTTCTATGTCAAAATATCGATGTGCGGTTGCTTTTGTTTTAAATCCATAAAAAAATTCTTTTAAAACGTTACTTCTATATTTAATATTTCTGCATAATTCTTCAAATTAGAGAGTTAGAGGGATCCATTTCCAATCAATAACTCTGTACATAAATATATGATTACGTCACATAATTTGGTTTGAAAAGGTATTCATTATTTGACTATTTTCTATCCCCTTAAATTAGTTTATAAAAATTTCTGTGCATTTTTTAGGGACCGTAAATTGATAGACATATCCAGCAAATAGAACAACTAAATTCTCTAAATATATGTATTTAAATAACTAGCTGCATGCTTTGCATATTTACTGACATAACAAACACAAGCATAGTAAATTCGAGATTGTATTATTGGTATAACAATTTACTTTATTACCGCGTACAGGTTTGTGTTTTGACACTATATAGGACTATATAGGTTTATATGTGGGTAGGTATCTATTTATAACAATTGGTTCGAAGTAAATAATAAATACATACAATATATTTCTAAACTGATACTGTTCAATTTTGAAAATTACATTTGAATAACTATTAGGCATTTACTATTAAGAGTAAGTTTGTAATAACTGGGCGACATAGACATATTTTATATGCTAAGCTCAATTTTGCAGCTATGTAAGACTGGACTATCAAAATCGCTTAAAAAAGATCTGGATTTTTTTACGGTTTGTCGAACTTCTTCAATGGTATCTGATATATAAACTAGACGTGAAAGTATCTGCAATATCATCAACTTTTCAAATCTCGTTACAATCGTATGATTGACAAACTGTGCACATTATTCAGACCAAGATCATGTCTTAGTTTTCATAATCTGCCTATAAGAAAGGAAATATCAATAGCCACACAGAATTTGGCTTCATAAAGAAACGTAGCACTAAAAGAACTGTCTTTTTTTGCAAATAGATTGACTAAGTTCTATTTGTCTACTTTATCAACGAAGAGCGGACGACTACATCAAACATGAACTTTTCTTAGAAAGACATCCAGAGATCGAAACTGATGATAACGACATTAGGACAAAAAGAGAACTGTACAACCAGCTAAAGTTTGCAATCATATTGGACTCCAAACAAGACCTCCAGCTAATCGAAAGTCTGCCAGGGATGCATATTCAATTACTAAGTTCAGTGTGCGCCAGAGAATGAAAAGCGATAAATCGATGTTAATAACAGTCAGTTTTATACAAACGTAATGAACGTGACTATGATGAGAAAGTAAAAAAAATAAATAAATTGACTATGTAAAACAAACTTTTTAAAGAATCTCATGTTTCACAGTCGAATCGAAGCATTTAAATTGTAGCTACTTGGCAAATTACTAGTTATTCCCTGATTTCTTTATATATTTATTAATTGAGGCAATTTTATGGACCCGTTCAACCGACTTGAATTAAGGGGCTCACCGTTCTCTCACTTCCAATATATAACCTTTTTTCCAATCGCGTAGCTCAAACTGATCAGCTGTTGTTGATAGAGTTCAGAAGTGTCGACCTAGCAAGGTTGAAACATCTCATAGTACATCACTCCCTTTTTTCACACCAAGAGTATAGCTAAAAACCTTTTTTTCTCTTTCAAAACTGCCGAAAACTATAGCTGTCGCCGCGCCTTATTTTTTAAAAATCAAAATGAAAAAAAGGTAGTGTTTCAAATGTTGATTTTAAAATGATACCACGTCTATAACTAATTTTTTAGAGTACGATTATATAGGATTCTAGATTCATAGATAGATAGTACTTTAAAATGACTTTACCGCGGCAAAAAAAAATTAAATAGGTTCTGCAGACGTTGAAAGATAAGAGTCGGGGATTCTTTTGGACACCTAATACATGAAGATAAGGTATGCAACGAATATAGGGTTACTACTACTGAAGCCTTGTTTCATCATTTTTATCTTGTAACACCAAATGCATAATTAAAACATTTTTTTCTCTCAAAACTACCGAAAACCATATCAAGTTAAAATGAAAAAATCGGCCAAATCCAAGTTGAACTCGCGCAATTAGTATTCCTTAGCTTGATAGCTTTTAAAATAAAAAAAAATGTTACGGAGGTATAAAATGATCAGCGACTTCACAAAACACACCCCAAATGAGTTTTCAACAAAGTTTGTTTCCAAATTTTACTAAAAACTAATGACCTTAAAATTTTTGTTCTTTTTATATACCAGATAAATTATTAAAGATAATGCACTCGTGATAATTTTCGTGCAATCTACAGCCCGTGGAGAATATTCCAGAATTTTTAAAAAATTTTTTGATCAGTACTTTTCGAGTTAAGGGAGGAGAGAGCGATTTTTCGCGATTTTTTAAAATTGATACAAGGAAAAATGTGCCGAAGTATTATATTATATATATATTTTTTACTCGTGCTTTTACAAGCTTTCATTTGACACCACACTCGATGACCTAGTAAAAAGTTTTTTTTTTCACTTCCGATTTGACCCCCCAAAACTAACCCCTTAAGTCAAAATTTAACTTTCAAAACTACACGGCTCTGATGAGGCCATCAATTCCTATATTATTACCAAATTTCAACTTTTTATGGCAAATCGTTTCGGAGAAAATCGGGTGTGACAGACAGATAGACAGACACCGAAGTCGTCTTATAAGTGTTCCGTGCGGAACACTAAAAAGAAGGTAACGCTTAAAATGTTTCTTCACGTTTATCACTAATTTTTTAGATTATGATCATATAGAATCCTAGATTAATAGAGGAATAGCTCTTTCAAATACCTGCGGTAAAAAAATTTAATGGCTCCTACAGTAGTTGAAAGATAAGAGCCGGGGATTTTTTTCAACATCTAATACACGGGGATAAGATATGATAATGAATTTTGGGTTATTACTACTAAAAGCTTGTTTCCTCATTCCCATCTTGTCACACCAAATACATAATTAAAATATTTTTTTCTTTAAACTGCTACAGCCACCTTTTTTAAAACTTAAAATGAAAGAAAGTAGTATTTCAAATGTCGCTTTATGTCTGCCACTAATTTTTTAGGTTATGACCATATATAGGATCCTAGATTCACCAAAGAAAGCACTTTAAAATGACTTTACTTTATTAAAAAAAAATTGAATTGGTTCGGCAGCAGTTGATAGATAAGGCCCGGTTTTTTTTTTGGACACGGAGATGTGATATGACATGGACATGGAGACATGGAGATGAGATATGACAACGAAGATAGGGTTACTACAACCAAAAATATTGCTTCATCATTTTCATCTTTTCACCCCAAATGCATAGTTAAAACCTTTTTTTCTTCTAAACTGCGGAAAATAATAACTTTAGCCACAGCTGCGTCTTTTAAAAGTTAAAATGAAAAAAGAAAGTAGTGCTTCAAATGTTACTTTTGGAACGGCACTGCGTCGCCAATAATTTAGATTATGATCATATAGGATCCTAGATTCATAGATGATTGGCACTTTAAAATTACTTTATTACACCAAAAAAAAGATGAATAGGTTCTGCAGTAGTCGGCCAGGTCAGTCAATAAGTTTTGAACAAAATATTAAACACCATTTTGAAGCTTCGTCTGTCACATGAACATATCCTAAATTTTAAGTCGATCTATAAAGTCACTTATTGTTTATCAGCTGGTTAAAGTAGACGTGTTTTGAGTATTTTTTAAAAACGGAAAAAATCGAATATCGTGCAGTGACAACATTCTTTGATTTAGAAGGTTTATAGGCAACTAAAATCGACGCAAAGCTAGTGAAAATGTTAAAGAAGTCTGCTCCTTCATTTCCAACTGTTCATAGATGGACTCTAGAATTTAAACGTGGTCATACAAGCGTCAATGATGATCCACGTTCAGGATGCCCAAAAACTGCAAAAACTGAAGAAACTGTACAAGATATGGTAATGGAGGACCGTCGATTAGCCGTGGATGATTTAGCTGAGGCTACAGGCATCTCACATGGGTCAGTATATAAGATCTTAACTAATGTTTTCGGTATGAGAAAGCTATTTACAAGATGGATGCCGCATTTGCTAACATTGGAACAAAAACGCACTCGAGAGAAACTTTCTACCTTTGGCTTGTCTCACAAAGAATAAAACTGATTTTATGACTCGATTTGTAGCTATTTAATAAATTAAATTATTTATTAAATTAAATAGAAACTCCTGAAATAATTCTTCAAATACAATTTGATGTCTTACAAGTAACAGATTTACAAAATAATTTCATTCCCACATATGAATATTATATTTATACAATAATTTTAAAGTAACACAAGGCAAAATATTTTGGAATATTAATTTTTTTATTCATTTATCAGCTGGTTAAAGTAGACGTGTTTGAGTATTTGCCACATTTGCTAACATTGGAACAAAAACGCACTCGAGAGAAACTTTCTAAACAATATTTGGCTTGTCTCACAAAGAATAAAACTGATTTTGTGAGTCGATTTGTAATTATTTATTAAATTAAATTATTTATTAAATTAAATAGAAACTCCTGATATAATTCTTTAAATATAATTTGATATCTTACAAGTAACAGATTTACAAAATAATTTCATTCCGACATATGAATAGTATATTTATACAATAATTTTAAAGTAATACAAGACAAGATATTTTGGAATATTAGTTTTTTCATTTTAAGAAGGTTTTAAGAATAATTACAAACCATTTTTCATAAAGTTATTGAGAATTTTTTTAAAAACTCTTAAACTGGTAGACCCCTTAACATGTATAGGCAAGTTATTAAGGTCATTCAGGTCTTTGAAAAATAGTGAGTTCATGGTTTTTTTGTAATTTGTTAGTACTATCTAAAAGTCATTCCGTGGCCATGTTTGATAATCATGTATTTCATAAGAATATTTAATATACGAGTAGTTATGTAGGTAGACTGGTAACAGATTATTTATTATTTTAAAAATGAATATGATGGTAAAGTACCTAAAGTGAACATCTAGAGGTCGCCAATTTAAACAATGGAAGAGACTAGGGTTTATTAGAATGATCCTAAACTGCGACAACCAACTGTACAGTGGACTGAGCCCGGTTGTTCAGCTCCAAAGCAGGCGAAGTGGTCCAAGTCGTCCAAAAAAATTATGGCATCAGTTTCATGGGATGTAAAAGGAATTTTGTTAATTGATTACCTTCATCCCAGTAAAACAATCACAGGAGAGTACTACTGCAACCTTTTGGATCAGCTGGATGAGAAAATTCGTGAGAAAAGGCCCGGTTTGTAGAAGAAAAAAATCATCTTTCATCATGATAATGTGCTGCCTGCTCACGGAGGTGCACTGGCAACGGCAAAACTGGTCGGATTGATGTACGAATTGTTGGAACAGCCAGAACTGGCTCCGTCTAACTTCTATCTGTTCCCAAACCTTAAAAGATTTCTACGTGGGAAGCGTTTTTCAACAAATGCGGAGGTGATAGCATCTGTAGATAGGTATTTTGAAGGTCTTCCGGAAAACCACTTCAGAGATGGGGTAAGTGAATTGGAAAATCGCTGGAAAAAATGTATTGAGCCTAAGAGAGATTATACTGAAGAATAAATGTATTTCGACTCATTAATTGATCTTGTTTCGTTTCCGCTTTCAAAATTTATTGACTGACCTGTTATATGGAGATGAGATATAACAACGAATATACGGTTGTTACTACTGAAACCTTGATTTTCACTGAAATTTACCTCTTTGATAAATTTGACATTTTAAGTCCCATATAAAAACATGATGAAATGAAACATCAAAATGATAATAAGAATTCTTTTTTACTGTATTATTTTTGTTGTTTTTTACTTCGTTACATTTCGTATTATTATTACAACACAAACAAGGAATAAAAACTTTCCCCCATACATTATTTATTGGTTTTGTTTTATCCGTCTAAAAGCGTAATCGAATAAAAACTTCTTCTTAAGCGACATATATCATTATTTCATATTTCTTACCCAGTAAAATGAAAATCGATAAGAAAGCGTTAACCTCTCTTATGCTTCCCTTAATCATTCTTAATGCTAGCATATTCCTATTTTAACCTTTATTCGGTTTCCTTTATGGAGTAAATAAATAGCATATTTGTTTTCGATGACATTGCTTTGAACAGAAAAAGACTGGTCAAGTGCAAGATATATTCAAGTATAAAATGAATTGTATCTCTCTCTCTCTCTTTCAATCCTTTCACCCCAATAGGACTATCGGTGACACGATGGAGTTGCTGCCTCAACAGTCATTCGCCAGGTATCTCGATTCTGCGCGACCTGACTTGACTCGTGCATACCCATACCAAGGAGAAATCTTACTTGGTCGGACCATCTTGTTGGAGACTGATGATTTTTTTGATTTTCTACCTTCTACCTTCCCCGTTACTACAACTTGGAAGTATGACAGTATTATCCGCATATCTAAAGTTTCTTAGCTTTTTTCCACCGATTCTCACACCCCCACTCCAGCCATCCAAAAAAAGACCTTATTATATGTTTACTATATATGTTAAAAAGTAAGGGTGACAGAATACAGCCCTGTCGGATGCCGGCTTCAAGTATAAAATGAATTGTATCGCCCTCTCTCAATCCTTTCATCCCAAAGGAATCAAAAAAATAATTATTCGGTTTAATTCTGCCATTTGTGTTTTCATGCAGGGATGGAGTAAGGTTTACAATACGTATAGGTGTTCCCGTGCTGATCAGAATCGACCAAAGTTTGTTCCATTTAGGCAGTCGAAAGCTTTAGAGTAGTCTGTAAAATAGATATAGGTTGTTACTTGGAATTCCCTAACTTTTTTTGTTATCTGACGTATGTTCAGAAATTGTTCTCCAGTCTCTCTTCCTGAAATGACGCCTGTTGGTTCGGTAGATATTTGCGACAGCAGAAAAGATTTGAATTTGGAATCCGCGAAACACCTTAGCGAGTGAAACCAAACCAGTTGCTGCAATCCAAAGGGTATCCTTTCTTATGCAAGGATATAATCTTTCGGCCATCTTCCAGTCTTCCATACCACATTATATAGTTGATGTAGCATGGCCACGGCGATTTCTCTCATCATCTTAATTATTTCCGCAGTTATCTCGTCAGTACCTGCTGCTTTTCTGTTCTTTAACTTTTGAATACCCTTCCTGACTTCAGATTTGTACCTAATAATACTAAATTAATTAATAATTAAGAATTTTAGAAAGGATATAAAGAATAGGAGGTGGAATATTAAGAATCTAACATGTCAAAAACGTAAACCTATTGATGAAAATATCGATGCTGTGAATTAAACTGTGAATGAAAACCCAGAACAATTAATTACATGTCGTTATCAAGAACTTGGACTTTCTTATTGCACTACATGGAATATTCTTCAGAAGGGTTTGCATTTAAAGGTATATAAAATTTAGTTGACCCAAAAGCTTTAACAAACTTATCATTTATTGAGACACTTTAAACAGATTTTTGGTTAAATGGCTTTGTAAATAAACAAAATTGTCGCATTTAGAGTAAAAAAAACCCACATGTTGTTCTTGAAACACCTTAACATCCACAAAAATGTTTGTTTTGTCTTTTTCTTGTGTTACCTGTAACCTCTTTTAACTTTCCATGTTTTTTGTTCAGCCCTGGGCAAATTATTCCAAAGGGATGATGTTCTCCATATAAAAGACTGCTTGAAAAACGTTGTACGCGGAGTAAGAAGCTGCACCTCATACGGATGTAAAGTATTAGCGCGACGTGTATTTCTAATATGCACCGCTCTGGGAGGAATTAAGCGGGCTACATCCTTCCGAGTTCCGGGTCTTCAATCAGCCGAACAGCTCTTCTCTGAATAGAATCCAACAAATGCAGTGTGTGTTTGGGAGCGGAGCCCCAAACTTGGGCGCAGTATTCCATAGTTGGACGAATTTGAGCTTTGTAAAGAATTAATAGTTGTTGTGGAGTATATATCCCCAACTTTTGAGAAGCTCTCCTTGCTATGCCTGCAGCTTGTTCATGCCAGGCCATATTTGCTCCCAAATTAACGCCCAACAAATTGAGTGACGATGCTAGGGGAATGGAGTGCCCCGACATAACTATGTCGGGTTCAGCAACGTTAACTTTTTTAGAATAAATTGCCGTCTGGGTTTTTGTAGCATTAAATTCCACTTGGTTACCATCACCCCAAGATAGAATTTCTTCCAGTTCTTTGTTAAGTTGAACGACCTCCTGCTGTCTGCAGATATTCGCCTAAGTAGCCGATGTCCGAGTGTTCAAAGAGAACGAAAAGATAAGCGTACTGTCATCTGCAAAGGTGTAGATTGGATTCCCGGTCTCTTCCAGCACATCGATAATGTAAATGAGAAAGAGAATAGTAGACAGTATGGAGCCTGGGTGCACACCGTCGACCGCCACTTATAAAGAACGCTCTCTGAGGAAACAAGAGAGCCACAAACAGACTTTTTCAGACATATCATAAGAGCGTAGCTTAGCTAATAGTCTATCGTGCCAAACAGGGTCGAATGCCTTGGATATGTCAAGAGTAACCGCTCGAGACTCTCCAGAGTGTTCAATTGCGCTGTTCCAAACATGTGTCACTTAAGTCAGAAGATCTCCTGTTGATCTATGTTTATGAAGGTCATATTGGTGATCGCTAATAATGTTGAATCCTTCACAATATTTCAAGATATAGAAATTGGTGGCCTCATCAAAGCCATATAGTTTTGAAAGTTAAATCTTGCCTTAAGGGGTTAGTTTTGGGGGATGAAATCAGAAGTGAAAAAAAAATACTAGGTTATAGAGTGGGGTGTCAAATGAAAGCTTGTAAAAACACAAGTTCAAAAATATAGATAATGTAATACTTGCGCACACTTTTCTTTGCATTATTTTTTAAAAATTACGAACAATCGATGTCCTCCCCCCTTATTTCGAAAAGTACTAATCAAAAAATTTTGAAAAAATTTTGGAATATTCTCTACAGGATGGAAATTGAACGAAAATTATCACGAGGTCATCAGTTTTGAATAAAGATTGAAAAAAAAAAATTGTTGAAAACTCATCTGGGGTGTCTTTTGTGAAGTCAAAACACTAATTACCCATGTCCGACTTACACTTGGCCGGTTAGTTATTTTATGTACTGTATTTTATTGCAATGTATATGCATGTTGATATTTGTGAAAACAAGACCTGTATTAATTAATTAAAAAAATCCTCAAGGAGGGGTAACACTATTGGACTACTAGCCTAAACAAATAATCTAAACAAGATAGGGAAGCACTGGTTTATTGAACTACGTCGATATCTATTAGCGAACCGATTGTTTAGGTACTTGTAGGAAAAGTAATTCGTAAATAGACAACACTAACATCCAAAAAGCAAATATACGGAAGCAGTAAGGACCTGCTAATTACATAAAGTTGGATAACCGTAAAGCAAACAAAGTTTATACATTTAAACTAGCAAAGGTCTCCCGAAGTGAAGAGACTCGTTAGGTAATTTATTTATTTGGCAGAAATGACCAAAAAGGTCTAGACTCTGTGCTAGAGCTAGTCATAAATAAAAGACGTGTGTTTAGCGTCCGTAAATTAACATCTACCTCAAATAATTTGCAAGAAAATATTTCCGACGTACTAAGAAAAGACAATTTGCAGGTTCAATTGGCAAAACCATATAAGAGCTACTATTTTGCAACACACGAGATATTAAATTTGTTTTAGCTGTCCTGAAAGATAACAATTCTCTATCTGTTTAATTTTTAAGGGTTGGAGGGGGAAATTTTTACCGTCATCTTAGCAGCTTACTTTTAAAATCGTGTTTTTCTCTCCTCTCCATATCTATCTCCTTTTTTAAATAGGAGATATTTCATATTATTTCTCCAATGAATAAAACCTGTCAGTATAAGTTTAACGACACATGATTTGATGGGTCTACAATCAATAAAAAACTGTGTCCCTAATTTAATTTCGTGATAACAGGAATTGGTTTAGCAAATTGAATGCTTTACCCGCCTCTATACGTTTAAACCATAGCCTAGCAAACTCTATATAGTTAAGTTTGTATTAAAAAGTTCTATCTATTAGAAGGGAAATATACAGGATGTTCGATTGAAACCAAAAAATGTATATCAGCAGGGGTAAATTATTATCCTTGTTGAGACTATGACAAGATATCATTCGTGATGTATTTTTCCTCATTTTTAATTCCTACATTGAGTTACTGTTAAGTTAAGATGGGTACTTTTAATAGAACTACCTGCTCAAACTATAACGATATGGGCAAAGAACTAATATCGATACGTATTCACCTCATATGGTGAGAATGGCTGGAAATTGGGTACAAGTGGCCCAGAACAGAAAAAAGTGGCAAGACATGAGGGAGGCTTCAGTCCAGCAGTGGACAGTATATGCTGATGATGATGATGATGATCTTTTGTAGACATATTTAGGGACCTAATGACCATATAAACATATTTCTCAGTACAAGTTCTGAAAGGTTATTATAGAAGTTACTTTAAATAAATAAACAACCTTCTGATTGTCAGTACGTAAAGTGCTCTTTGAATCCACTAAAAATTCACGTCCTTATCCTATAACTAATAAATCGAAGGAAGTAACTGTTAACGAATAGTGAACAGTACAAGGCAACAATGAAAGTTATTCCACATTATACTTTTCTAACAGCTGCCAGACGTCGTCTGACATCTGCAAGATATTTACTCATCCACTCACTACCATATCCACTTTCACTGTCCGATTCTTTATTTGTTCCAGGCAGATTCTTCTTTTGAAACTTGTTCCCACACAAAATCATTCGTTTACTGAAATCGATGAAATAAGGGTTAAGTTTAGTGGTTTTATGAACTCACGTTCCACTCCAGATCGACAACGGAAACATAAATGTTTAACATGGTCTTGAAAGTTTTATTCACTTATTGAGTTTGATTAGCACGTTGATAATAGTTTCCACTAAACCTCAACTGGACTTAATATCTTTCAGCCAGTCTGCAAAATAACGAGGACCGTCGAATAACAGCGTAACTTTCATTTTTATTAAAAGAGCAACTGCTGTGGAAATTCCCTTGAGGTATCAGAGGGTGAAAAACTTAATGAGATACTCAGTCACTAACAGAAACGTATAATCTTATTTTGATCTTGGTATTAAGTAGAGGAGATTTGTCAAGATAACCTTCCAGGTTAGGTATGTGACCATTTTTCCTTTTAGTAGGAATATCTTGGTCTTATATTAAAGGTTTAACTTGATATAATTTCCCATCTTTTAACCTTTTAACTTCTTCTACAGATATGGAATATTTCTCTTCTGTTGGAAATGAGCTAGAAATCAGCCGATACCCAAAAAATGGAAAAATAACTTGCAAGCAACTATCAACCAGCCGAGTTGTTTCTACCAATATCAAAAGTTTTAAAAAAAGGCTTTCAGCCACTATCTTCAAAGTATCTTTAGATTGTATCAACACGGTTTTTGCAACACATATTAGGAACAACGCAATTGGAGAATCTCGAGACCCTGCACTTAAACACTGTGTGAGACAACGCTTTTGAGAGTGTTCTGAAAGAGAAATAAATGATGGATCTCTTTATGATGCCATACCTGTTAAAGCCGGCATACCACAATGCTCTAGAGTGTCTCCTACTCTCTTTCTACTTTGTGCTTTTGCTTAAAAAGATCAGGAATCCGATCTACAACATTGCCAATGATAATACGCCCGTTTCGCGGCCAGTAATACCTTACTGCGATTCTAAGTAACCGTTGCAAATGCGTATATGACCAGGAGTTTATGACTTGTGAGATTCTACCATGTAAATGTTATGCAATGCCATAATGCCGTATAATCAATAATGCAAAGGTAACTAGTAGTACTTGTAGTAGTAGTAGTAGTAGTAGTAGTACTTGTAGTAGTAGTAGTAGTAGTAGTAAGAAGAGTCCCTAGAAGAAAAGTCCCTAATATCACCTACATCTAAAAGTTCTTTTGTGACTCCCCACTGTCGAATCAGGGTCGCAGTCCTCGTCCGGCATTTTCTGCCAAAAGATATAGGCTACTCACCCTGACTTCTTGTAGCTCTTTGGGTTCACAGAATAGTTGACCCCAGTATCTGTATCTTTTAACCATTAGTGCAGCATATTCGCACAAAATGTGAATGCTATATTCGCTTCCTCCCTCGCACAGCCAACATGTTTTCCGCTCAGCTAGTTTGAGGTTACATAAATGGGATAGTAATGCCACATGTCCCGTAAGGAGTCCTATACTCAAGCATAGCTTTTGTTTTGACATCGACAGGAGGTCCTTTGTTCTGTCTGTCGTAGTTTGTTTCATAAGGAGTTTGGCTTAACGACACCCCGCTCCTGCAGTCCAAGAGCGTTGGTGTTCCTTGTCCAGCCATTCCCTGATATTGTTTTTACCGAAAGCGAATGGAACTACTACAACCTGTTCAGGCGGGTCCTCTAAGGTGCCTCTTTTGGCGAGTTCATCCGCTATTTCATTTCCAGATATGCCTTGGGGGCCTGGTACCCACATTAGGGTAATCTCGGTGTTACCTCCTAATGTGTTTAGTTCTTGCACGCATTCTCTGATCAGCAAGCTGAGATTTGTACTTTCGCACATCTGAGGATAGCTAACACCTCAGCTTGAAAAACTGTTGCCGTATAGCCCATGGGTATACTTTCCCTCTGGTTTAATTTATGACAAAAACTTCCCGCCCAAAGCGGCCGTTAGCACCCGAACCCTCAGTATACCAAATGTCGGATTTGGCCTGTTCAGGAGCTTTTGCGTGTCCTTCCTTTCAGGGATGTGGGCAGAAAAAGACTTAATCACTTGTTTTGTTTTCGTGATTCGGTCTTGTTTTAAGACGAATGAGCGTTCCTAGAGGAATTTCAGACCTGAGTGTCCTCGGTCCCCATTCCTCCATTCGCCTTGGCATGTCAGTCTATATGCTGCTAATCTCGCTGTGTAGATGGTGTAAATGATTCAATGGTGGGACACAGAGTGCTACTTCTAGCGCCTCCGTTGGTGTCGTTCTCATGGCCCCCACTGCCGCCCTAAAGTAGTTCCCTTGTAGGCTGCGCAATAGGTTCTTTGACTACACCGTGCCCACTCTGGGCCACCAAATCACTGCCGCGTATGTTAATCTAGGCAATAGCAGCGCCCTGTATATCCACAGTGCGACCTTGGGTTACATCCCCCAAGTTTTGCCCATAGCTTTCCTACAGGCCAAAAGGGACGTATAGAATTTGTTTCTCTTTTCGTTGAGGTAAAGGTAAAAAAGTAAATGTTTTTTTAAACCAGATATAGAGAGTAAAATCAACAAACGGAAAGTTTAGTATATCAGAAAAATTATTTTTGTCAATTCGTTAAGAATGAATTCTAACCTAAATATGTCACACGAAACTTGCATGTAACAAACGCCCTTGGTTTAAATACAATTATTGCATTATCAGCATCATCCCATTAAATACTATTCTACAGGTACCTGCAATTTCACCTTTAAAGTACATAAATTTCCTAAGGAAATTTATGTTGACAATATGACAGCGGCTTACTAATGATGTAAATATTGCTTTCAGATATAAATGGTTGTAATTATGATTTGTGTATTTTGTAATGCAGAACGTATGTAGTTATGCATGTAAACCATATTTATGTCATCTTGGTAATATTCATAATCCAGTAATAGAGTTTGTTTTTAAAGTGGAGAGGCGATTACTGTAGAGGAAGCGAATTTTAGATGGGCGAAACAATTATCACCCCTCTCTGTTTATATATTTTGTCATTTTTTTATTTTACACCATTTAATTTTTTATTTCAGTATAACAATTTTTTAAATATTTGTAACCTACGTTTTTTATAGTTTATTTCTTGGTTATTTAAGTCTTACTTATAATTTAGATTTGGTTTCTATACATCTCAATATGGCACAATTTTGTTTCAGGTACCAAAATGTGTGGTAAAAACCATAAATGTTCAGTTAACAGAGAAAAGCAATAGTATATATTCAACAGCACTTACAATGCTCTCAAAAAATCTGCACTATCAAATAGGTGCAAAAAAACACAGTAGACCTATAAAAGTTTCAAAAGAAAATTTCCAGAACTCGAAAATTAATGAAGTAAAAAACAAGGGAGTAAATAGTTGTTTTATTTTAGTACGTAAAAATGTACAGTTTTGCATATATAAAATATATATCCGGATAACATGAACATTTGAATATTTACCTTGTTTATGGTAAGCAGTCAATTCTAAAAAGAATTTGGGGTTCTATTGTATTTTCCTCCATCTCTCCTCCACCCCTTCAATGTCATATATATTATACTAAGAATAATTGATATTATTAAAGAATAAGACAATGTTCAAATTGTTTAACATCAAGAACCTAAATGCGAAGTGTAATACCACACATACGAAGCAATTCCTGCTCTAATTCTCTCCCTCACCCCTTAAACCCTTTCTTATTTAACTACACATAGTTGAAAATATTCAAGACTAACAAAATTTGCAGAACTCATGACTATAAAAACTCTGATAATCCTATATAACGCGACATATACAAGGGAACCACTTCATTACACATCCCCACTCTTGTAAACTCATATATGTCAGATTACGATATAATATAATACTGCATTCAAGAACAAAAAAAATCTCATAGTAATATTTTCAGCATCGTAAGATCCCGATACGTGGACTAATGTGAAATTTTGGAAGGTGATTTTTTTTCAAGGATGAAAGATTTTCTTTGTGTAAAGGAAAAAATAAAATTGAGCAGGGGAATGCTGCAGAATTCTGAAAATTATATTTGCTAATATATATAGCAGGGGTGCTCAAACGGGCGATCGCGATCGACAAGTCGATCGCGAGTGCTTCTTGAGTCGATCTCGAGAAAAAAATTCCGATATGGAACTGTTCACAGATTTTGTTTTAGGTAACTAAAACAAAATGTAATGAATAAACTACCAAAATTTATTCGATCCACAATTAGGCCAGAATAACCCCCTCATCACTTTCTTTTATCGTAATAACCCCCTGCTAGCGGCAAAAGGCGGCTTTATCAAAGGAACGCGCGGTACTTGTCAAGGAAAAGCCGCGTTTTTGATTCCCGCCGATTTTTCTAGAAACTTCGGACGGCGTGTTTGATGGGAACATTCGAGACTTCGTTAGCGCCTGCAGGAATAGGAGTCAGTCTGAGTTGTAACTTGAAGGCGATACATCAATACAAAATTTATTAATAAATAGTCCAAAATGAGTGCGGCGAAGAAAAGTAAAACTTATCATTTTAATAACGATTGGGAGGAAGAATTTTTCTTTTGTATGGTAAAGGATAAGTGCATTTGTCTCATTTACCGTACGTCAGTTGCAATACCTAAGCGTGGGAAGAGAGGCATCATAAAACGGTTCATAAAAGCTATGAAAAGGATTTTCCGTCACAGAGTGAATTAAGAAAACGAAAAGTACGTGATTTGATAACTGGTTTGAAAAAAGAATAAACCATGTTCACAAGACCAGCCAAACAATCAAAAGCTGCAACGATCGCGTCATTTAAAATATCTCATATATTGGCGAAACACAAGAAACCATTTGATGGTGGATTGGTTGTGAAGGAAGCATTTATTGAAGTGGGTGAGACTTTATTTGGAGATTTAAAAAATAAAACAGAGATTATGTCTGCTATTAGAGAACTTCAGTTATCTCGTCCGACTGTCACAAGGCGTGTTGAAGTCATGAGTCAGGACATGGCAGATAAACTAAAACATGATATCATGGAATGTACATACTTTTCTTTACAGTTCGACGAATCCACCGATATGACAGACACTGCCCAGCTGTGTATTTTTATTCGAATGGTATTCAATGACATGTCGGCTAAGGAAGAGTTTTTGACAATGATTCCTCTGAAAGGAAAGACCCGTGGCGAAGATATATATGACGTTTTCTTCAATTTTGTAACAAACTACAAGCTACCAATATATAAACTAGTGTGCATTACAACCGATGGAGCACCAGCAATGACTGGAAACAAAAACTGTTTTGTGGCATTGTGTCGAGCTAATGATGATTTCCCTTCATTTTTCTCCTTCCATTGCATTATACATCAACAAGTTTTGTGTTCAAAAGTTCTAAACATGGAGGAGATTATGGGCATTGCAATAAAAATTTTGAATTCTATCCGTGCACATAGCTTGCAACGACGGCTCTTTAAATTGCAGTTGGAAGATAGTGAGTCAGCTGAACACACTGATTTAGTTCTTCACACGGACGTCAGGTGGTTGAGTCGCGGAAAATTCCTAGAAAGGTTTCAAGAATTATTGCCCGAAATAACAGCTTTTCTGGACGAAACAGATAATGACACTCAGATGCTGAAAAACGGAAAATGGCTGACTGATTTGGCATTTTCGACAGACATCACAATGCATTTAAACACCATTAATTTGGAGCTTCAAGGTAAAGGAAAAACTATTATTGAGATGATTAGCGCAATAAACGCATTCAAAAGTAAATTGCAACTTATGATAGATCAACTGAAAAGAAAGGATCTGAAAAATTTTCCGTCTTTGAAAGCAAGGATTCCTCAGTTGAATTATGATATTTATAAGGCAGAATTATCAAATATTTTGGGCCAATTCGAAATACGTTTTTATGATTTCAGTAAATTGGCAAATATCGCATCATTTATGAGTTATCCTTTTTCGTGTAAAAACATTGAGGAATTAGCCACTGAAATAGCAAGTCAGTTTAACATGGACTCATGTTCTGTTGAAAATGAGTTAGTGCAGATTATATCAGATATACATCTCAAAGCCACAGCATCTGATACAAAATTCTGTTGTTTTATATCTGAAGATAAATATCCGAATCTAAGGTAAATCGCCCTTTAACTGACGGCAATGTTTGGGTCAACTTACTTGTGCGAGTCTGCATTTTCTGAAATAAAGATAATTAAGTCAAAATATCGCAATCGACTAACTGACGAACATATGTCATCATGCTTGCGATTAGCACTCCGTAATTATATACCATCTTATGAAAAGTATGCTGAGGACATGCAGTGCCACGCTTCAACATCCAAAGTCACTCTTTAGTTAAGTTTAGACACTAAAAACTCGTTTGTTTTGTAAGAACCAATAAACTCGCAATTTTGAATAACTATGAGTTTTTTCATTGACATTTTAGAGCAGACCTACA
This sequence comes from Pachyrhynchus sulphureomaculatus, assembly GCA_019049505.1. Lineage (NCBI taxonomy): Eukaryota > Metazoa > Arthropoda > Insecta > Coleoptera > Curculionidae > Pachyrhynchus > Pachyrhynchus sulphureomaculatus. Next base: position 43,894,871 of record CM032453.1, on the reverse strand, counting down.
CTTACCTTCACTAAAAAAATGCATATTGTGCGGAAAACTAATATCTATGCCACGATACACCCTACCTAGACGACAATCCTGCATCACACTTCTTTGCAGCCTCTCAGAGTCGATCTATCGTAGTCTAACAATATTGAGGTAGATCGCCAGCAGTTCAAGTTTGAGCACCCCTGATATATAGGAATTAACGGTTTTAACCCTCCCCCAAACCTCTAACCATTTATGTTTGATTATGAATATATAAATATATATATATATATATATATATATATATATATATATATATATCCGTTTGTCTATCAATGAATTTGCACGACGTTTCGCCAAAATCTCATTTGGCACTTTCAAGTGCTCCCGCTGCTACTGCTACTCAATACTCTGATCTTGCTGCTGCTGCCGCTGGAAGCTTCGAACAGCAAGATCGCAGTATCGAGTAGCAGCAGCAGCGGGAGCACTTGAAAATGCCAAATGAGATTTTGGCGAAACGTCGTGCAAATTCATTTTTAGACGAACGGATTGAAACCCAGAATTTTAATATATTAAATTCCACCGTCTGCGAAAACCTCTTTTGTAACATGTGAAAATTCGTGAAACGGAACACCCCGAACTCGACTTTTCGGAAATCCAAAAACAGTGATTTAATTTAATACTACATATAGATAGTGAACAAACTCTAAAATATTTTCGGTTAATGTGGATTACTATAATTGTTATATACAACAGAACACTCTCAAAAGTTTTATGTCAATTTTTTTCAAAAATTCATAACTCGGAAACTATTTTTTTTTTATGAAAATTACAGTTAGAAACATTACGAGTTTGAAGAAAAAAATATTGGGTAATGAAAAAATTTTTTTAATGATAAAAAAATCATATATATACATATATATTTTTATATATATATATATATATATATATATATATATATATATATATATATATATATATATGTATATATATATATATATATATATATATATATATATATAAGAGTATATATATATATATATATATATATATAAGAGTATATATATATATATATATATATATATATATATATATATATTCATATATATATATATATATATATATATATATATATATATATATATATATATATGTATATATATATATATATATGTATATATATATATATATATATATATATATATATATATATATATATATTCATATATATTTATATATGTATATATATATATATATATATATATATATATATATATATATATATATGTGTGTGTATATATGATGATATTAGATTTTGTTTACTGTTTGTAACGAACTTCGGATATAGAGAACCATTTTTAATAATTTTTTTGGAGTTAGTTATAAACGGACTTCACTGTATATATATCTATATATATATATATATATATATATATATATATATATATATATATACATACATATATATATATATATATATATATATATATATATATATATATATATATATATATATATATATATATATATATATATATATATATATATATATATATATATATATATATATATATATATATATATATATATCCATTAATTCTACAAAAGACCAAGAAAAACTTTCGTACGACAATTGAAACTAAACAATATTGAATGACGCTCTTATATGTGTCATTTAAAAACTAAATAATACATCATTTTCTTTTGTGGCTGGTGCGTTTCACTCAAATTACATGGTATATCTTACACACGTAGGATTATGTTGTCAGAGGAACGAGTAATATTACAGAATATTTAATAAAATATGTACATTTTACTTTACCAACACCCTTCATTTGTCTTCTATAAATAGTTTTATATATTAACGTTTCATGTGGCTATCCTTGACGTTTTTGTTGTCATCTCTCTGATGTAAGAATGACGTTCATAGTTGCTACATTTGTACATAGTATATAGATATTAACTATACTATAGAAGATATGGTACATAAAATGGTTAATTCACCTCGAAATACTTTGAGCGCGACCACCAGCTCCCTAGGTACCATTTTTTTTTTTATCGTTCACCTCCCTGCCTGAGTAGGGATTTTACCCTTTTTTCTTATCCTGAGGATATCGGCGCAGATGTCGTAATACCCGTCAACCTTGACCAAGTGCCGAAACGTACTTCATTCCAAAACTGTTCTGACTTCTGCTGAAGTGTACTACCTGTATAATTTTATTTCGGTTCCATACACTGAAGTGGGTATTACCGTACCAGTTACATCAAAATATTATTATCCATTTAAAGGTTTAGTGTAAGAACGCTGCTGGTCACATGAGTGCTAATTCTGCCTTTGTAAATAATCCTTCTTTGTTGACATTAAAATCACCTGTTACAATTATTACTAATAAGCTAGTTTGTTTCATATTATATAAATAAAAATTTGGTATTTACCTTTCCGATTTCTTCAATAAAAATGAAATCAAATGGTTATCTTCTCGCTTTTAAAATTGCTTATTCCTTACCTGAAAAATAATGATCATTAATAGTAATAAATAAACAAAATAATAAAAAGGAGAGTAACCTAGTAGCTGAGCGGAAAACGATAGTACGTAATATTTATTAAAAGTGAAGGGGCGATAAAAATAATGGACACTCCCGTAACAGGCTTACACGGGATTGGAAGGTTGCTCATTGGTTCAGAGTTGCTGTTGATGGCATGGGATGGCATGAGTGATTTATATTTGCTAGCATCGTACGACATTCAACAATATAAAGTGTTGTTACCATGTCACCTCTACAGAAATTTAGTCATTGCCTGATCTGCATCTGCCGGCTTTAAGCCAATCGAACACAGAAAACAGAATGGCATATCCTGATAATGTGCATGTGGCAACTCTTAAGCTAATAGTGTGATGATGTTGATTTTAATCTTACTACGGGAATATGTAACTTTATCTACCGAGACTGAAAAATACCCTCAGACTGGCTGAAGTCTACTTTTGTTGCCTCGCCAGGTATTCTTGCACTCTTACAGAAATTTTAAAATAGGAAAATTTTTATTACATGAAGTACTTTTTCATTTAATTAAAATTTGGCACACAATTTGAAGTTATAGGAATATTAATTATTTAAGAAAATTGAAAACGTTTAAACTCATTTCTTGAAATAATAAAAAATTTTATTAAAGTTAAGAGCTGGTATATCAGCGCTGGAATGGAATACATTCGTTTTTGGGACACACATACACAAATATATATTTATATATATGTATATATATATATATATATATATATATATATATATTATATATATATATATATATATATATATATATATATATATATATATATATATATATATATATATATAAAGGGTCTTCCATTTGGGACTTGACAACTTTGAAATTTCACTGTGAACACACCCTTAAGCCAATCACCGAACTGTCAACGTCAAAACATTCAGTAAAGTCAACATTTTCATCATGGTGAAGTATTCGAACGAACAACGTTTACAAATAATTAAAATTTACTACCAAAATTTGGAGTCGGTGACTGCAACTTTAAGAGCGTTAACGCCAATTTTTGGTCGTAATTCTCGTCCCAGTAGACAAGCAAATCATAGTCTAGTGAAAAAATTTGAGTTAACATATTCGCTGCTGGATGTTCCCGTGTCAGTGAGACAACGGGTTGGTCGAAGTGGCCAGAATATTGCTGCCGTTCAAGCGTCCATCTCAAACGAACCAAAACAGTCGATTTCACGGCGTTGTCAAGAATTGGGCATCGCTCAGACCACACTATGGCGAATTTTGCGAAAGGATCTTGGTCTGCGCCCTTATAAGCTAAAGTTAACTCAAGAGCTAAAGCCACTCGATCATATGAAGCGACGCACGTTCTCGAATTGGGCTGGGAAATGTTGGAAGAAGATGACCAATTTCATCGCAAAATCATCTTTAGTGATGAAGCGCATTTTTGGATAAACGGCTTCTTCAACAAACAGAATATGCGTTATTGGTCAGGTGAAAACCCTCATGTGCTTGAAGAAACATCACTTCATCCACAAAAAATTACTGTTTGGTGCGGTTTTTATGCCGGTGGTGTCATTGGGCCGTTCTTTTTCGTTGATGAAAATAACCGTCACGTTATAGTCAATGGAGATCGCTACAGAGGCATGTTGCAACGTTATTTCTTTGATCAATTGCATGGCCTATACATTAATGATATGTGGTTTCAACAAGACGGCGCCACAAGCCACACAGCGGGTGTAACAATCGACTTACTGCAATCTAAATTCGGTGAACGTGTTATATCGAGAAATGGTCCCGTCGAATGGCCGCCTAGATCGTGTGATTTAACACCTCTAGACCTCTTTTTATGGGGGTACGTTAAATCATTGGTCTATGCTAACAAGCCTGCGTCGTTAGAGGAGCTCAGAGCCAATACTGAAAGAGAGATAGCGGCCGTTTCCGTCGAAATGTGTGGCCGAGTCATCGAAAATTGGGTTCAACGAATCGACCGCTGCAAACGTGCCCGTGGTGGACATATGAATGAAGTCGAATTCCATACATAAATGTTTTGATTGTACTTCAAGCCGATAGTAAAATTTTCGAAATGTCTCAAATGGGTTGCGTTTTATTTCAAAAAAAAGTTGTCAAGTCCTTAATGGAAGACCCGATATATACATACATACATACATATATATATATATATATATATATATATATATATATATATATATATATGTATATACAGGTTGCCCCATATGTACAGAATAATGATTCCACAGCATTTATTAATCAGTGTTTCAAAAACATATTTAAATAAAAGTTATGGAGTGTTGTACGGCGCACATGCTGACGTTGATAATAAGATGTTTTTCACTGTCAGTTCGAAGAAATTACGCCATCTTGATTTTTTTTAAATGGAAAGCCCTATATATTATTTTATTTTTGAGTCCTACTACAAATTCTAACTATTATTTGTCTAACATACCATATGTCTAAATGGAACTGCTTTGGAATTATTGTCACTTGAAATTTAAAATAAATACTCTAGGTTTATTTTTAAGGTAACAATTGCTCAAAATGTCTACCGTTAACAGCGAGGCAATGACCCAATCTGTTATAAACAGCCCTCTGTCTATCCATCGATTAGGAAAAATCGCACCAAAATATCTACTGAACATTGATTTCATAATGAGGTGGTGCCCCATCCTGTTGATACCACAGATACCTGTTAGAGGTACCCAAATTATTTTTATCAAGAAAAAGACCTGCACTAGTTGAAACAACTTGCTCTTGGAGTAGCTGTAAATACCGCTTAGATGCGATTTTTCCTAATCGATGGATAGGCAGAAGAAGTGTTGTAGAATGGCCTGCAAGGACTCCCGACCTTACGCCACTGGATTTTTTTTATGGGGTCATTTAAAAACAAAAGTTTACCGAAGTCGACCTGAAACTGTAGAATATTTACAACAAAGAATTCATTATGAAGTAGCACAGATCACCCCGGATTTTTTGTAAAACTCTGTTCAGGCTGTTTACCATATGAGAGACGGGGTCATTGCCTCGCTGTTAACGGTATATATTTTGAGCAATTGTTATCTTAAAAATAAACCGTATTTGTTAATATTTTTTTCTCTTTTTTTATTTTAAATTTCAAATGACAATTATTCCAAAACAGTCCGATTTAGACATATGGTATGTCGGACAAATAATTTCTAGAATTTTTTGTAGGACTCAAAATTAAATGATATACAGGGCTTTGAATTTTAAAAAAATCAAGATAGCGTAATTTCTTCGAACTAACAGTTCAAGACTTTTTATTGTCAACAATAAATCACTAATAATTTAACTAAAATATAGGGTGTGCTTAACAATGGACCATATACTGTTGCTGAAAAATCGCTAAATAAATTAAAAAACTCTCTTATTAGCTAGAAGTCGACACCAAAAAGAGCTCATTATTTTTCTATATTTCGCCATAAATCAAAATTTTTAAACGTAGATATTATAAAAAGTTAAAATAAAACTTCAGCTTTTGCTCTACAATTTGCGGCGCTTTTTAATCATATGTCCTGCTGTGCTTAAAACCTGTAATCACCAAGCGTGGACTGACTCAGTGGGTGAATTGTCACAATTATTTCCATGGGCTTTAAATATTCGATAAATGAATTATGAATTTGTTTTCTGTGAAATAATGAAATAAATTTACAGGAAAATAGAAACTAAATTGATATATGCGTTATCTAACTATCAATTTTTTTTGTTTCTTTGGTATTGTGGCGCATAATATTCCTTATATTTTTTTTTGATGCAACTATACAGCCAGCATCACTTTTGCGTATATTGAAAAAAATTGCTGCACCCTGAAAAAGCCTCGAGATAGATGTTACCTTCTATTGGTAAGAGTATGAAGTTTCTGTATTACTTAAACAACTTTTACCCCTTATACATACTTTCCTTCGTACGTAGTCGCATAAATAATGAAATAATAATTAAATTGGTTTTTCTTCTCTCTTTTCTGTCAACGTCAGTTCCGAGAGAGACGATATTAACTATCAAATTTCAAAATCTAGGAAAGTAGTTAGTTAACTAGCTTTTTAAAGAGAAATTTATTAATTATAATAGGCCATTATATTTCACGCACTCCATATATCACAGCACAAACATAAAGCTTATTGAACTGTACTTGAAATTATCTCAGCAAACTGCATATTACGCCTCTTGCTCTCTCTACCTTATCACACTTGTATGCTTCCATTGTATCTAGGTAATGAATTTTCTGCTTTCAGAGCATCTCATATTACTTATATAAGAGTATAGGTAATATTAATTATTTAATTAAAACTTTGATATAAGTCCGTCGTATAAAGAAATTATGAGTATACTTCCAGAGTATCGACTTACATTTAATATTATATTGATAAATTAAATTCTGGCGATGTGCGTGAACACAGGGGCAAAAAATTTTATGATCATACGGGGTGTCAAGTATGGAACCAAACTTTGGACGGGATTCATGGCAATATCTTAATACACGACATTTTTCCGTATTCTAAATGATCTTCTTTAACAACTAGTCATTGTCTTCTTTACTGCTCCTCTCTCTATTCATCTCGGTTTTCCCCCTCCTAGAATTCATTCTGTTGGTAACCAATTTCGTACTTTAATAGATCACTTATTTTTTGGCATTCTCTGTAGACGATCATACTATATTAATCGTTTTACCCTTAATTCATCTATAATATCCTCTTTCATTTCCATCATTTTAATGCTGTTGTTTGAGGTATGTACAAGGTGAGTCAACGATAGAGTAAAGTTCAGTATCACATTTGTTTCGGGAATGACGAAAAGGTGTTAAATACAATATTTTAGGGAATGCCAAGGTGAACAGTTTAAAATTATTTTTGAGTATACAGGGTACTTCAAAAAAGTGTGGCAGATATAACATGTGTTTTTTTAAATGGAACATCCTATTTACTAATTTATTTTTAAATGTTATATACCTAAAACTAGTAGTTTTTCTAATATTTCAATTTTAAAAAAAAAAAATACGAGTTTTTAGTTTTGTAAAAAATTGCCAGTAGCACCATTGTTTCTGAAGATGGATTACTCATAATTGGTACGAGCGTTCTATAAAGATGAAAAAAAAGACATATGTAAAGAAATTTGAGTTAGATGCTACAGGGTGTTCAAAATAAACTTATTCATTTCGACTACTTTTAATTTGAAAAATCTCAAATTTTTTAAATAGCGCACCCTGCATATTATTATTTTTTCAAATAGATTTTTCAGAACCCTCCAATTTTTATTAAGTATGTCGTATACTTATTTCTAATAGTTTTCGATTTACTTCGAATTTTTCAATTTTTACCCTTGTTTATAATACACTTACGCTATAACATCATAATTACCAAGACAAAACAAAAATGTAGGCATTGTCAAATTTTGACACGTCTATTAAGCAAGTAAAAATAGTTTAATTTGTTGTAGTAAGTAATAGTTATGCATTTTTCTAAAAATGAATTAATTAATAAGGTTTATATACTGGACGAGGCGGGAAAAAATGGTCTTTTGGCAGTAAGGCTTTACGGAGCTAAGTACCCTAACAGATGTATACCATCTAGAAAATCTTTTCAGTGCTTAATGGAACGGTTTGATGGTAGTGGTAGCGTCGAGTATCCAAAACAGAAAGTAGTAAACCAGAATGCTACCATTAAGGAAAAAGAAATGGAGATTTTACTTCATGCTGAAGATAATCCCCAGATCAGCAGCCGTCAACTAGCTGACTTATCTGACACATCCCAATCTACGGCTAATTGCACCACGAGAAAATAGAAAGTATCATCTCTTTCACGTGGAACTACACCAGGAACTTCAAGACCGTGATTTTGAACGACGAGTAAACTTTTGTACCACCATGAATGGAGCAATAGAGGCCAAAGTAATGTTTTCTGATAAAGTTACTTTTCGCAGTAATGGAGCAGTTAACAGCCATAACATGCATTATTTTTTAACTGTTAATCCATTTTAGGTCCGGGAAGTTCAAAACTAAAACCACTGGTAGCTTAATGTATGGTGTGTAATATTAAATTTCGAATTCTTGGTCCATATTTTTTCCGCGAACCGCTTAACAGGCCTAGATATCTAAACTTTTTGCAAAACAAATTACAGCTTCTTGAAGAAGTTGATAACTTTAAAAGGGAACAAATGTGAATTACCACCGGGAAGTTCGAAAATTTTTAAACGATCATTACCCACAAAAATGGATCGGTAGGTATGGATTCATTCACTTGTTGGAAATTCATAATAAAATTATATAAAAACAAACACTATGTTTTAATTTCCAATATATTTAAAGTCACTTGACAATTGTTTCACCATACAATGGCTTCTTCAGAAGTATTTACTTGTGGTGAAACAATTGTCAAGTGACTTTAAATATATTAGAAATTAACACATAGTGTTGTTTTTATATAATTTTAAATCGAAAACTATTAGAAATAGGTATATGACATACTTAATAAAAGTTGGAGGGTTTTGTAAAATCTATTGGAAAAAGTAATAATATACAGGATGCGCCATTTAAAAAAATTTGAGATTTTTCAATTTAAAATATTCGAAATGCATAAATTTATTTTGAACACACTCAAATTTATTTACATATATCCTTTTTTTTCATCTCTACAGAAGGCTCGTACCAATTATGAGTATTCCACCTTGAGAAACAATGGCGCTACTGGCATTTTTTTACAAAACTGAACACTAGTATTTTTTTAAAAAATTGAAATTTTAGAAAAACTTCTAGTATATAACATTATTAATAAAAAAAGTTATAAAATTTTACGCAGAATTTAAAAATAAAATTGATTAGAAAATAGGATTTTCCATTTAAAAATACGTAGGTTATATGAAATATGAAAATATAGTGATTGAACATTCAACAATAGAAAAAGTAAACACATACATCTATCTGTGCCAAATAATAACGATAGGAAAGGAAAACCAGCAGCTTGAAATAGAAAGAAGGATACGTATGAGATGGGCAGCATAAGGAAAATTGAAATATGTACTGAATATGAACATTCCTCAAAGATCTAAAACCAAATTTATAATCAATGTATCTTACCAGCTACAACGTATGGAGCCGAGACATGGGTTTTAACTAAAAGAACAATAGAAAAACTACAAGTTCACCAACAACCAAATGGAAAGGAAGATGTTGAGTGTTACTTTGAAGGACAAGAAAACTAATAAATGGATTAGACAACAAACAAAGGTGGATAATATCACCAAACGGATAACATCTCTGAAATAGAGCTGGGCCGGCCATGTAGCGAGAGCGACGTATAAGTGGAGTGGCAAGATCACTAGGTGGAGACCATAGGGTGAAAAGCGAAGCAGAGGAAGACTCCAACAGAGATGGAGCGACGATCTGAAGAGAATCGGAAGGGCTTAACTGGTATCAACAAGCACAACATAGAGAAAAATGGAAAGATTTGAGAGAGGCCTATACCCGACAGGGGGTAGAGAGCGGCTGAAGGAAGAAGAAGAAGATAGGTTATATCGGCCACACTTTTTTGAAGTACCCTGTATACTCAAAAATAATTTTAAACTATGCATCTTAACATTCCCTAAAACTATGAGATAATGAACTTTACTCCATCGTTGACTCATCCTGTGTTTTCTAATATAGATCGATTTATTGTGGTCTTCCTGATTTCCTTACTTCAATCTACGGTAATAACATTATAATTATTTTATTACTTATCCTTGTTTTATTTCATATTCACCTGTTTGCTAAATGTCAAATTTTTACTTAATAATTCTATTTAGGAAAATCTTTGCTTGGTAGATTAGCTTAGGCTTTGCTTTTTAATTGTTGCATGTTGTCATCAGCTTTTAACAGATTAATTCATTGGTTCGTGATTAACTTTATCGTTGTGATTTTCTCCTTATCTCGGTTTTTATTAAACTATGAAAGAATGGAAGAGGAAAGTATAGTTTCATATTTTCAAATTGATTTTTCCAAACTCAATTATGAAAATTCCAGTATATTGTCATCTTGTAACAATTATGTTGTTTGAATCGTTGATATTTGAGAGATTTTTATTTCTTTAGATTTCCTATTTTAAAGTGAATGGATATTTTTATTTTTTGTCTTTTATAAAATCATAACTGTTGTTTTCCTCCGTGAAAAGAGTTCCGCTAGTTACTGCCCGTTTAGACTCTCTATCGGCTATGTCATTACCTCTAATGTTCATGTGTCCAGGGATCCACAGGAATGAAATTTCAATATCTCTCAATTTAGCCATACATAGGAGATCGCTGATTTGACTTATGGTAAGTAAGTAATATTGACTTTATTGGAGATAATGTGTGTTTTAGCGAACTCAAGGAATCGGAAGCTATGAGAAATTTGGGTTGCAGCAATGGCAGACTTAAGTGCTTCCTTGATGGCAAGCAGTTCTGCTGTGAAAATGGAGTTACTATTGAATTTTATTTAAACCTAAGTACTTTATAAAACATTGGTAATCGATAGGAGTGGATTTCACTCCCTCGCTTACTGCAATCGAATAAATTTAAGTGACTTTTATTCCTCCTATTAGTAAATATCATATGTAGTTATATTTGCTTGTGTCTCTGATTCTGGCGAAATTCTTGGTTGAGTTTGGGACCGTATTTAGTACAAATTTTTTTTTGATTGAACATTCTCTGTGACTGGTAGTTACTTCTGTCATGGCTTATTATTTTGTTATGTATTAGATCCTTTTTATTAGTTTCTATTTTGCTTTTGGTATTCGATTGATTCTTTTATTGGTCATTGCCATTTTCTTCATTGAAGGATAAGGGAGTCATTGTTTTGATGTATAGTTAGATTATTTACTAATATATAACAATATTAAATATTTTGCGAAATCCATTGGTAATTATTGCTGATCAAGCGTATACTTTTTGCATCAATTACTCATATCTAATTCCCACTTCTGATATTCTTCGTCGAGGTTACAGATCATGTAACTCACATTATCTACATTCACTGCAATGACCACTTGAGCATCGAAGATTTTATTAAAAAAGTTTTAGTGACGATAAGGCAACATTTACCGCATATGGAGTTAATCATTTATATACTCACGTATGGGATGTAATACATATGTTGTTCACTGGGTTGTAATCCGGGAAATTTTGACCTCTACTGTTATATCGACGTTATTACCATACGTGAACAGAACACTTTATTGGCCATTCGGGTATGTCCGAAAGGTGTTTATGGTTTTCAGGATTCCTCAGAGAGCACTCTCTACGAGTGGCGGCCGACGGATTTCTTCCTAATATTTGCACTATCAACGCCGGTGTATCCCAAGGTTCCATACTATCTCCTACTATCTTCCCCATTTATATTAGTGATTTGTTGAAAAGGACTAGAAATCCAATCTACAGTTTTACAGATGATAGTATACTTATTTCTTCATTCATTTTGAGCGCTCGAAGATTGGCGACTCATGCAAATATCGGCAGAGAGCAGGGAGTAGTTCAACTTAACAAAGAAGAAATTTAAGGTGAAACAAGTTCTTAAACCATAGATCTTCAGAAACTAAGGAGGTAATAAATTTCTCAAGAACATTTGGCCACATGGTGAGAGTATTTCTACGCCAATTATCACAGTCAATGAGAATTGAGCATTCTATTAAGATCCTTCAAAGACGTAGGAGCCGATGCAATGACTTTATAAGATCTTCCCACGTCTAAATCAGAAGAAAACTCACTTGGCTTCTGGAAAACAGATAGTGATCATTTGTTTATACTCCGACGGAATTTTGCTAGTTAGATATATGGGAAACGGATCCACAATTAATGAAGAGGGATATGGAAGGACGATACAAAAACTGAGGAAGGTTATTAGAGAAAAATCTGCCTCACACCTACCTACAATATCCATCCTATAGTCCTGATTTGACGTCCTGCAGGAGCTTAAAATTTGTCTGAGGTGATAAATTGAAAGCCATTATCGCGTCGTTTTTAAGGCACAAACAAAAGACTTTTTTTAGATGGAATGAGATAACTGTAGAAACGCTGAACCAAGTGTGTTTTGTGTAGAGGGCAGTTACGTAAAAAAAACATAATTTTTAATATCTGCAAGTTTTCCTTCATAATTGAAAAAACATCCTCCTAATAAATTAAAGTACAAAATCAAGAAATATATCACATCTCTTCTGTATTCATTCCATTTATCGTTCATCAATTAAAAACACAATGAAACAGTGAGCATTCAACAATTTGCTCGTCTTCGGCTAATCAATGAACTAATCGTATTAGCGAATATCTAATTAAATATTTCCCTGTATGTGAACTAGATTGTCTCTCGCAAACTAATCAGGACTCTCGAAAATGGAATTATTTAATTAATATTACCTTTATAATCAATATCTGATTCCAGAGAAGCAGAAAATCCAATACGAACCTAATAATGAGTGCGATAAGGAGACGGAAGCAGCTCTACAGCTCAATGATATATTAATTTCTATATTAAATATTGTTTAATATCTTTACTTTGGTGTTGATAATTAAGTAATACAGGGTGACGTGCTTTTACGTAAGAAAATAATTAAATTAATATATTTTGTAACAGCGTCTTATTTTATGTGCTAACGGCTTGCTCTTATGGTGTAGAGAGTGGATCCCAGCTTTTAAGAAACCTACTGAGTATACTTTATTTATTATTTAATAATTTATTATGCCAAGCATGAAAGTAACGCTAGATCTCACAAAGTTGTTATATTAGTTTGTGTTTCTGTAAACATCAATCTTGATGTAGTTTTAGAGATTATTTCCCTTATGAATGTTCTAGAACTTTCCTAAAAATTTGATAATGTTTATGATCAAAATATCTAAAGAAAGAACGTTACATAATTCATACCAAGTCAAATTCATATTTAAGTGTTAAGTGTAAAAAATATTATTCCTTTTGCTCTATTTGGTTGTTAAGAGTTATTGGGCTTATTATTTTTCCCTTGGTGGTTTCAGTAAAACAAATCTTTGGAAATCAAAACGCTATCTTACGTTGTTCCGTAGATATTTACATTTCTACAATTACGGCGACGAAGAGACGAAGACCAAACGTCTCGGCAGTAGACATGTAATATAAAGACTATTTAGAAAATAAATAAATAAATAAACATTTATTTCTTTTTTCGACCAATGCAGATGCACAATATAGCACAAAAACTTAGTATAGGATATGTCAAAAACAATTAATAATACATGTAACATATAAACATAAAAAATAGTAATCATTACATTATTCACATCTGGGTACCAACAATCTTAACCTATATAAATAACTCACTCAATGAGTAATGTGCTTTAGGTACCAAGTATCGTCTTAACTCTGATTTAAATTTACTTAGAGATGAGATTCCCGTTAGTTTTTTTGTAAATTTATTGTATATCCGAATCAACATACATTGGGGACCATTATTAGTATTTGACAACCTACATAGGGGCTTGTGAAGTTCGTCTGCTTGCCGAGTGTTTTAAGGATGAATATTACTACGGACCGTGAATTTTTCAATATGTCTTTTAACATACACAGCGCTGCAAAAAATATATATTCCATAGAAAGTCAAAATGTTATAATTAATAAATAGGTTCCTACAGATGTCCTTGGTGCGGCTTTAGCCATAATTTTCACTATATTTTTTTGATAAACAAACAAACTGTTGAATATGGGCAGCATTAGCCCAACATACAATTCCGTAAGATAGTCTAGAATAGACTTGGCCATAGTAAAAAGTAAGAAGTGTAGTGTCTTTGACTATTGGTCTCAGTTGTCTAAAGAGATATGCTAATGAATTTATTTTTTTACATATTTCTTCCCATGTTAGTTTGTAGTCTAATTTTACTCCTAAAAAGTTTATTTGGTCTATTTGAACCACAGATATTTTATTTGGGAATTGAATAAGTAAGCTCTCATACCGGGTTACGGGCTTACGGATAAACTGTACTATTTTGGATTTAGCGAAATTTAATTTTAAATCATTGTTATATGACAACTTGCTAGATAGAATTAATGGAAACTAGATCTTCCATACAACAAAAATACGATACAGCTATAAAGGTTCCAACGTTTTAAAGACTGTATGAAAGAATATTCTTTTCGGGTGGCTCTCCCTGGGGTATTGACTTTTTGTAACTGCCATGGGAAGGGTTCAAAGTTTTGGAAGTTTAAAAGCAATAGACAGATTCGTCTTTATTGTTCTTTCACCATCCGAAGAAAATGTCCTTTATATCGAATTGCCCCCAATTCCTCCGCTAAAGAGTGCTTATAACACTTTTTGTTGCAAATTTGAAGGACACATTATCATATATAGGCTGGCTAATATTGTTAGTTATGCCAAGTACCTAGATTGACGCGACGTCTGAATACCCACCTCTCTCCATCAAATAAATACGAGGCTGGTTTGATAAGTCCGTGCAAAAATAAAAACTACTTATGTGTTTGGGGTAAACCTTTTTTATTTTTCGACATAGTCTCCTTTTAGGCTTATATACTTCGTCCAACGATGTTCTAGTTTGTTGATCCCTTCCGAATAATAGGATTTGTCCAAGTGTGCAAAATATCCATTAGTGTCTGCAATCACCTCCGAGTTTGAATAAAATCTTTGTCCCGCCAGCCATTTCTTCAAATTGGGGAACAAATAGTAGTCCGAGGGCGCCAAGTCTATTTCCATTAATTTTGCGACCACAACTGCTGAGGTGTGTGCTGGTGCGTTGTCGTGATGGAAAAGGACTTTCTTGTGGGCCAAGCGCGGGCGTTTTTCTTGCAGCAGCTCGGTTTTCAAACGGTCCAATAACGATGAATAATATTCACCTGTAATAGTTTTACCCTTTTCCAGATAGTCGATGAGGATTATCCCTTGCGAATCCCAAAAGACAGTCGCCATAATCTTTCCGGCCGAAGGAACGGTCTTCGCCTTTTTTGGTGCAGATTCCCCCTTGGTAACCCATTGTTTAGATTGTTGTTTGGTCTCAGGAGTATAGTTATGTATCCATGTTTCATCCACAGTGACGAAACGACGCTTAAAGTCCTCCGGATTCTTCTGGAACAGCTGCAAACCATCCTTGCAACACTTCACACGATTCCGTTTTTGGTCAAGCGTGAACAATCGCGGCACCCATCTTGCGGATAGCTTTCTCATGTCCAAATGTTTATGCAAAATATTATGTACCCGTTCAGTCGAGATGCCCACAGCACTAGCAATCTCACGCGCCTTAACTCTTCTGCCATCCATCACCATATCATGGATTTGATCAATGATTTCTTGAGTCGTAACCTCCACAGGCCGTCCAGAACGTTTAGCGTCACTTGTGCCCATATGGCCAGTCCGAAAATTTTGAAACCACTTATAAACTGTTCTAATCGAAGGTGCAGAGTCACCATAATGTTTATCAAGCTTCTCTTTAGTCTCCTGAGGCGTTTTGCCTTTCATAAAGTAATGTTTAATCACCACACGAAATTCTTTTTCGTCCATTTCTTGAAAATCACTCGACTTCCTTGATTCACACGAATGCCAAACACAAAGAAATAGACCAATATGGCTGAAACTTGGTGTGCGTTCATTCAAGAGATGCTACTAACTAAACATGACCTCGATACGTGCCGGTGGTGCCATCTCTCGGACTTTTCACGGACTTTTCAAACCAGCCTCGTAACATAGTATAGTGGATAAATTTGGAGTAGCTGAATTACTTTAAAGTAATTCAATTACGATGGAGTAATTCAAATTACAGTAGTTCATTGGTGAATGAATTACTTTGTGGTACTTGGATTTTTCAAATTATTTTAATTGCTGATTAATATTTTCAATTACTTTTTAAAGTAATTAATTTATGCGTTAATTAGTTAGTTTGTTGTAGGTGGGGTAAGCGATTATGTCTGTTTGTGCACTGCAGCCTCTTGGCTCATTGTACTACCCTCTCTTGGTTTTATTAAGGTCATCCCTTTAAGAAGCCTTTTTCCTAGCCCTTCAGGTGGTAATTTATAGCAACGATATAGATCTGTTCGTTCTTTTTATGTATATATCTAGGGACATTAGTCCTTCAATTATTTCCATAGCTGTGGAGGTGGTAGTGCTTATAGCCCCGGTAGAACATAAGCAAGCCAGCATTTGTTTTAGCTCCGTGGTTGTCGTTCTCTGCTCTATTTTCGTCCACCATACTGCAGCTCCTTATGTAATCATAGCTTTAATGATGATATATAGACTAAGCACCATTTCGTTTAAGGCTTCAGGTTTTCCCAAACAAGATCCTCCATGCGATATAGTTACTTCTTAAAGTCATTCACGAAAGCTCTGGTTCAGGTTACCTTTTCTAAAAGTTTAAATTATTTTGGCTTTTAGTTGGAAGAAATCCATAACTAACGTAATTAAAGACAATTTGTCAAAATTTCCACTTTTTATTACAAAATTTTCTAAGGCGTTTCGTTACATGGTTACTTCTTCTGATGCTTTTTGCAACTAACAAACATTTAGGTTTTATTCCACCTTATAATTTACTTTTACAATTAGTCTGAAAATACTTAATCGACAAATTGTCTTTGATTACGTTAGTTTTCTGCGTGTCATCGACACTTCGAAAAACAATTAATGACTTTTTGGATAGTTGTAGCTACTACTTGATGAAAATTCATTATAAATATATAATAAAAGACGGTTTTTAGTCAATTTCCACTGGTTTATTTAAATTGCGACGAACAATAGTAATAATTGTCTATACTGGTATCATTACGTAGACGATATAATTGTATGCTTTACAGGTACGAACAGAGAATTAACTCACTTTTTAACAGTACATTAATTCGTTACATAGAAAGATCAGTTTTACAATGGAAGAAGAAGTCGAAGGGAAAATCAACTTCCTATACTTAACAATCAGTAAAACCATGAAAAAATATGAATTTGCAATATACTACAAACCTTGTCATACAGATACCACAATTCACAATAGTTCTCACCACCCTAACCATCATAAACTCGCGGCTTATCATAGCTTTATACATAAACTAACTAATATCCCCTTATCAGAGGACAATTTTACTAAAGAATTAAACTACATAAAACAAGTAGCCGTTAACAACGGTTATCTGGTTACTTTAATCGATAACATCTTTAGTAAGAAACTTAGAAACAAGGCAATCTCAGAAATATACCCACGTTTTAAGGACAGAAAAATCACATTTAAATGCTTAACCTATTTCGGCAAACCAACAGAAAAACTGGGAAAAATTTTTTTAATCAAAAAAATATCATTATACCTTACAGGACTAACAATACTATAGGGAAATATCTCAAAAACTACAAACCACAAATCAATAAAGACAATAAATTAGGGGTTTATCAATTAACATGTGGGTCATGTCCTAAAACCTACATAGGACAAACTGGACGTAGATTTATACAAAGAATTACAGAACACGAAAAAAGTTTCATCCATAGAAAGTCTGATTCAACATATGCTAATCATCTTTTAACAGAAAATCACACATTTAACAAGAATTCCAAAATTTTTACACACCCAACAAAAAGGTTTAAAACAAAACCTTTTAGAGACAATGCAAATAAATCGATTAAGTACTACAGGTACGTTACTCAACGACCAGGTAGATTTAAACAATTCACCATTATTGAATTTATTCTCCTAATTCCATGTCTGTGTGGTTTTCCAAAATACTATCAATGTAATTTAATTAGGTGTAATAATATAATTAAGAAACTATATAAAATTGTGAACATTAAACATGACACTTGACAGTGTAAAATGTAGATCTGAAGAAGCTGCATCGACAGCGAACGGCGTCATCGCAATTTAAATAAACCAGTGGAAATTGACTAAAAACAGTCTTTTATTATATATTTACAATTAATGGCATATTACGGAGTGTTATTTTCATTTAATACTACCCTACAATCTCAACAGAAAATTGATATACAAATAATGTGTAAACATATTATGGTCCAAAGCTTCATATTTGATGTGACCTCACAATTTACATTTTGAAGTTTTACATGTAAACCTAGTTTGGCTGAATGTATGTGCAATAAACCGGAAATATTCAAAATTGAGAATAACATTGTTCAACATAAAATTCCGGCCAACAAACTTGCTTAGTGCCTTTTATGTTTAACATATTTCGAAGTTATATTTGCATATCTAAATCCTATGCTAATAGTGTGTATAATATTTTGTAGCCGTTGCTGCTGTTTATTTGGTGGTTGAAAACTTTGTTGTATGCAACAAGAGAATCTCAAATATTTAATATACCTAATATGTTATTAAATTTTTCAACATTGCCATGCGTAGCTATATTTACTTATAGGGTAATGTCCTAAAACAGCGCTCTCTATAACAAAAATAAAATATTTTAGAGAGATTAAGTTCTTTTTAGTTCAAAAGTGTCCCCTAAAAAAGACTAACTTTAAGATAGGTATAGTGACAAAAACATTATTTAACTATAATATATATAAAATACCCTCTGTTGGTTTGTCTGTCCGTTAGTGCGCTTATCACTGGAGAACCACTTATCCGATTTATGTACTTTTTTTTTTAAAACATACATATGTTCTCTGGCCAAGTTATAGGCTAAATTTTATTACGATAGGTATCATAAGGAATGAGTAGTGACGATAAAAGTGAATAAGGTCGGAAAAAAGTTTGCCGCTAGCGCGTTCCCTTGCAATACACAGCTTAACCCATTAAATATAGAACAATATTATGTAGCAGAGAATATTTATAATCTATAAACTATATATATATATATATATATATATATATATATATATATATATATATATATATATATATATATATATATATATGTATATATATATATATATATATATATATATATATATAATGCAATGTCTCTCTGCCTGTCCGTCTGTCCATTATTGCGTTTGCCACGCGAGAACCACTTATCCGATTTACGTGTCTTTTTTTAAATTCATACATATATTCTTTGGCCAGTTTATTTAATAATAATAATAATTTATATCTATAATATATATAAAATGCAACGTCTCTCTGTCTGTCCGTTAGTGCGCTTATCCCTCAAGAACCACTTATCCGATTTACGTGATTTTTTAAATTTATGCATATGTTCTCTCACCAGGTTATAGATATATATTTTATTCCATCTATAAATATATATATATATATATATATATATATATATATATATATATATATATATATATATATATATTTATACATATATATATATATATATATATATATATATATATATATATATATATATATATATATATATATAATGCAAAGTATCTCTGTCTGTCCGTTAATGCGCTTATCACTGGAGAACCACTTATCCGATATACGCAATTTTTTTTTTTTTTAAAACATACATATGTTCTCTGGCCGGCTTATAGGATATATTTTATCGCGTAAGGTAACTTAAAGAATAAGCAGTGACGATAATAGTGAATCAAGTCGGAAAAAACAATATGGAACAATATCATGTTGCAAAGAATATAATATATCCACACCACTTATCCGATTTACGTGTTTTTATAAATTTACACATATGTTTCATATAATTCG
Organism: Pachyrhynchus sulphureomaculatus; assembly: GCA_019049505.1. Classification (NCBI taxonomy): domain Eukaryota; kingdom Metazoa; phylum Arthropoda; class Insecta; order Coleoptera; family Curculionidae; genus Pachyrhynchus; species Pachyrhynchus sulphureomaculatus. The sequence continues at coordinate 43,874,803 of CM032453.1, read as the reverse complement.
ATATGAACCTAGATAAGGTGAGATAATGAAAGATAAGTATAAATAATGGGAGATAAGGGGAAATAATGAGAGATAAGCAGAGATAAGTCTAGATAATGGGAGTTACGGTGAGATAATGGGAGATAAGAAGAAATAATGGGAGATAAGGAGAACTATTGCGAGATAATTCGAGATAAGCCTAGATAATGGGAGATAAGGTGAGATAATGGGAGATAAGCGGAAATAATGGGAGATAAAGATAAATAATGGGAGTCGAGCAGAGATAAGCCTAGATAATGGAAATTATGTAGAGATAATGGGAGATAAGCAGAAATAATGGGAGATAAGGGGAAATAATGGCAGATATTTTATTACGTTAGGTAACATAAGGAATAAGCAGTGACAATAGTAGTAAATCAAGCCCACGCGAGCGTAGCCACGGGCACTACTAGTGAGCCTATAAAAATTACCTACGAAATAATTGATAAAAATTATTATGGTGTTTTTTAAAGATATCTACCTAGCCTTGAAAATGTATGAAAAGTTATTGTAAAAACAAATTTTCAGTTATACGGTTGTGGCAGGTTCTTTTTGCAAAAACTTACGTGTGCTGAACGGTGGCTCTTATGTCGTAAAGAATAGCTGTAAGGACGCTACTATATCTTTTTTTTTATTTACTTTGGGAATCGCCTAATTTTATTCAACAACTATATTTGCCAATCATAGAAACGGGGAATGTTGGGTCCTATAAACGTTGTTAAAATAAACAGAATTGAGGTGTCACATAAACAGCGTTGAGATGTGTTGTGGCGGCCCATGGCTCCGTAGCGTAGTACTTGGTTACGCTGCAGAAGGTCTCGGGTTCTAATCCCAGCAGGTCGATATACCTATTTATTAATTTATTTAAGTATATTTGGCCTAAGCACGTTTATAAGTAGTAGTTGTTTGCAGAAATGCAGTAACGTACGTGGCATCAGTACCGCGTTGTCTAAAAGGTGCAGTGAACTACCAAAATGTATGTTTCGACACTTGGACAACGGTGACTGGTATTAGGGGTATTAGGGTAAAATCCCTACTCAGGCGGGGAGCTGAACGACAAAAATACCATACTTGACCATAAAACAAAGAAATTAAGATAAAATGAAACATATATTTATTTCTACATATTTGCGGATTAGACTTGTAACCCAGTAACTAAGAAATGTAAAGATATAAAACTGTGATATAATTTAAAGATACTTCTGTTTATGTCTATGGTAAAATATTACTGTCCTTTTTCACTCTTGATGAAAGAGCTCTTCTGCTTAGGCCGGTGAAGTGAATTGGTAATAGGACTCGAAAAACAGTTGGCAGAGAAATAGGAAAACAGGAGAATATCCAAAAGCCCAAGAATCTGGTAGTAAAAAAATATTGAAAATCTCTATAAAAAAAACTGTAGGCGGAGGGGAAACTGGAAATAAAAATTATAGCAGACAAAAGTAGCAGTAAAAGTAATAAAGCAATAGAACCCTGAATAGATAATAAAACATTGTTCCACCTTTAAAAATATCTTAAATAATTTTACAGCATGTACAGCATGTGGGCAGAGGTATTTCCGAGGAATGCGGTAGAGCAAAAAAGCGTCGGCTCGCTCTCTATAAAAAACCGGTCTTTTTGACTGAAAATTCCAGAGTGGTCGAAAATGGACGAGATAGTCAAAAAGGAAAACAGTAACTTACTCATAAGAGTTTTCTAATCTAAAAATGACAGGGAAAATTGCGATTTTGGGATGCAGCTTCTTCAAGAAAACAGGTGCACAGAATTAAGATAAAGCACCTACTATACGACGCTTTTTATCGAAAACTACTTCCGTACTGTAACCAATCTGCTTGACTTAAAATACGTTGTGCTGGTTCCAACGTTTACGAGGTTATGTCCCATAGTACCATAGAAAATGGAGCGAAAAGAGAAAACTTGAAAAGGTGAAATATTTATAACCAAACAGATGAACTGATTTTATACTGGACTACAAAAAGAAAATATTACATCCTATTACTTACTATTAATAGTTTAAGAAAATTTTTAAAGAAATACTGAAGGTTGCAACGTTCCTTACGTTCTTGCGGTCGCTTTGGCACGCGAGGCATCGATTCTCTGTCGGTCGGTAGACTTTCAGACGGTTATCCAACGGTCAAACCTCGGGCGTTACCCTTTGGATTCACGTGATAAAGGGTCCATTAGAGTCTCAGGCAAGTTGTTACAGTACGAAAACGGTAACGCAGGCGACAATGCGCAAGACAGCTGATGGTGGCCTATACACCCTGAAAAGCAGCATTTAGAGGAAAAGAAATAAAATAAGCGATTTATCAAAGGCACAACTAACTGAAGATGAAGTGTGTGGAGTGAGGAGGGAGGCAGTACGCGTATAAATGACACGTGGAATCTAATGGAGTTCGTACGATGGATAATGATGGGTGCGGTAACGTGACCGGAGTGGTGACAAACGTTTCTGTCGATTTTGACGGGCGAGGACGCGACCATAAACGGCACATGGAGCTGATAGAACGCCTGCCATAGTAATAAAAAATGCGCAAACAAACTAGCCCCAATTTTTTTTCAGCTTTGCAACCTATCCTACAGGAAAAGAATATTTTCTTCCTGTGAGAAATGCGTTAGAGGGCAGCCGATACCTAAAAGAAACTAAAACACCTTGGAAAATAACTATCCACAAGTCGAATGTTGTTTTCAGGTATATCGAAAGTTCTGAAAAAGGCTGTCAATCTTTTAAAATATATGAAAATGTTTAATATTATTACCGACCATCAATATGACTCTCATTACAAACATAAATAGGTCTTATAACTCACGTTACACATATTTAGAACAACGCAATTGAACCTTTTGTGCGAGTGTGTTTTGAGGACTTTTACTTCATATATCTATAGCACTCAACCGCGTTTGGCATGACGGATTGTTGACTAAGCTACCCTTCTATTATTATTATTATGTCTTAAAGATTTTGCTTATGACTCTCGTGATAGTTTTAGGGTTTCTTTCTAATACTTTTACTTACTATAAACGCAGGTTAACTGAAGGATCCATCCGTCTCCTACTTTAGCGATCTGCTAGAAAGGGTAGGAAATTCGATCTACACTTTGATCACAGTAAACTCAATAGAGTAGCGAAACTAAGGGGTAACCATATAGGAACAAAAAGAATGAAGCGCTTTGTTAGAAAAGAGATGAATACAAGTGAAAAACTTGACAGGAAAGCAGTTTCATAAAAAATGTAGACAATGGATGACGCGTTTGGTTGCTGTAAGCCAAATCTTTGCTCTATAACTAAAAAAATGTCATAAGAGAAATAGCTTCTCAGAATTATTCAATTTATCCACGTACGATTTCTTACGCAATGGATACCTTTTAATTAAATTACTTACCTTTCAACGTCTTTGAGGAAGAACAAGAAACTCACTCCCGGCGTACTCTTTGAATTATTTTAACTATTGTCAACTGCACAACAATAACCTCCTTTCCCCTTGATTATATAAATTGTTCATCAACCTTTTCAATTCTCGTCATTTACAAACGATTTTAATTCTCTTTTTATACAAACTCTCTCTTCGGTCTGTTTCTAAATTCATATAAACTGTAGTCACGTCAAGGAACAGTCGACAAGACATTTCAAGAGACACGTTCCGAGGTCAAATATAAATACTGAGCGGCCATTTCGAAAGAGGGACCCGTTGACGTACGCTCCGTCTAAATCTCGTCACCAACTTGGAGCTAACTTTAGCTACTGTATTAGGTTTTCTGTGCCTTTATCGATGACAGTAGGCTTGTTTGTTCATTGACCTTGAATGCCCGAATATTAGCTACCTATGCAAATATACGCAGACAGCAGGAAGTTGTACAAACCAAACACCAGGTAAAAATTTTTTCTTGGTGTGCCAATCACCAAGTGCAATTTAACTGTAAATATTAATGTAGAAATTTTTTCTAAAGTTGCAGAACCCTACTTAGTCATATCGGAAAGCTCCGTTTCTCTAGGATCCTCATTCTATATGCTGGGTGTTAACTTGGGAGCATATAAAACTGACATTGTTTCATGTTTCAAAAGCTGGGAATATTTTTTCGTACTAAAAAGCTTTATACTCCACAACAACTTTTAATCCTGTATGTACAATGCTGGAACTCGACGATCCCATGTTTGGGACTCTGGTCCCAAGTATACGCTGCCTTTGTTAGATTTTATTCAGAAGAGAACTATGCATTTAATTGGAAACCGATAACTCATCAGCAACCTAGATTACTTAACATATTGAAAAGCTTTTGGCGACTTGATCCTATTTTATAAGTCCTTCCATAGAAAATATTTGATGGTGCATGCGAAGTATACACGTCGCGCTAATACGACGCATAAGTATATGGTTCAACTTGTTCCTCTCGTACCACCTTTTCAAAAATTCTTTTACATGATGAACCACATCCCTCTGTGAATCCCTTTTTCTTTACACACATAGCTCTTGTAGTACTTTACGGATTTTCCTTCAGTGCCGTACCAGTAAAAAAAAATTCAGTTACTTGCTAGTTACATTGTCACTTCTAGATTTTTGAATAACATTTTTTATTATTATTTAAAAGAAAAATTCTGAACTCCACTTAAAACCTTTTCCCCTTGTATCAGTTAAAAAGAACTTAGTAATCTAGTTTTTAAAGATTTGCGAATGCCGTTTACCTTTGGATGTCCTTTCGAGGTGAAGGTTACATTCCCTCTTTGAAAGGTATTAAAAAGTTAAATAAAGCAGGTCTTTTGCACTTCACTTTGTGGAACTTTTCAATTTTCTATCCTGCTGTGCCAAAATCGTAAATCTTTAGGTCAGGTCAACTATCCTGTTTTTATGCCCTGATAAATTGATTTTGAGTATATATATTACATTAGTGGGGTTACAAAAAAGCTGAAAGAACGTATTTACTAGGCTTTAATAAAATGGATTTTTTTAGAATTTTGTGTGGAAAGTGGAAACATTTTGATTGCAATCTTTAATACAAAATTTAAGGTCAATGTCGACGACTGATTAAAACCAGTTTCCTAGAATCAGAAGAACAAAAATCTTTTTTCAATGAAGAATTTTGTTGGTTAAAGAATTTCTACGATTACATTTTTAATCTACTGATATGAATGGAAAAATACCATAAACTGTTGGCTTATGAAACACACTGATTTAAAAATAAAAATCAGCCAAGTGCAAGTCGGACTTGCGCAATTAGTGTTCCGTACGTTGATTACTTTTAAAATAAAAGATTTTGTTACGGAGGTATAAAATGATCAGAAACTTTACAAAACATACCCCGAATGAATTTTCAACAAAGTTTTTTTCCGATCTTTACTGAAAACTGATGATCTTGAATTTTTTTTTATATATCAGATAAATTATTAAAGGTAATACACTCGTGATAATTTTCGTTCAGTCCACACCTATGGCAGCGTTTCTCAACCTTTCAGTATTTGCGACCCAATTTTCAAACATAATTTTCATCGCGCCTTCCCCCTCCTCTAATATAATAACAATGCATGCAACAATAATGTATTTTCAGTATTTTGATGCTAAAGCTACAGTATGACCTTAATTACCAACCTTACAAACTACCAAGAATAAGTAAATTTATTCATGTTTGGCAACACATATCTGCTGCGTTGACAAAACTAGAATCGATGCCTCTCTATTGCTCTCTGTCACGTCCATCATATCGGTAGAGGCTTCAGTAGAAGTTTCGAGTCGTCTCGAATATTCGGAAAGTCTGCCCAAAAGTGTATAAATGCTGCACCTTGTTCAATTACAGCCCGTCTCAATCGGGTTGATCCTTATACTGCTATCGGATTTATCGTGAATGTGTATGTTGTAATTTACGTGTTAATTGAAATTCAAGGTATTAAGTATTCACGACAGTAAAATTATACAGAATCAAGGATAAATTTTTAAGTGGGCGTGAGCGAGCATTAGTCGATAGTGAAGCATCAACAAGTGCACAGACGAGCGTGGTTTCGAAAATAAATTCAAGAAAATATTCTCAAGAATACTTAAATTTAGGGTTTACCAGTACTGAAGTAAATGAAGAAGAAAGGCCCCTGTGTGTTATTTGCTCAAAAATCTTGGCAGCAGATAGCATGAAACCAAATAAACTTAAACGACATTTGGAAACGCTTCATAGTGAGTACCTTAACAATCCCCGAGAATTCTTCGAATGAAAATTAAAATCATATGTAAAGCAGAAATTATTTGTTGAAAAAACTTTCTCTGTGAATGAAAAAGCTTTACTTGCCTCTTACAAAGTTTCATATAAAATAGCCAGATGTAAAAAGCCTCACACCATTGGTGAAGAGCTTGTTTTGCCAGCAACAATTGAGATGGTAGAAACTATATTTGGAGATAATTTTGCCAAACAATTGCTATCCATACCTATATCAAATGATACTGTTGCCCGTCGAATTGGTGATATAGCTGAAGATGTACAGCAACAGTTTTTCGGAAAGTTGCGTGCAATAGATGCTCATTTCATTGCCTATGTTCGCTTTTGTGATGGTATGCTAGCAGTAGAAGAACTATTTTTCTGCAAACCAATAGAACTCAAAGCAACATCACTCGCATTATTTGCTATCTAAAATGATTTTATAAATGAGGCAAATATGGATTGGAAAAATCGCGTCGGAATATGTACCGATGGTGCTCATTCGATGTGTGGAAGATTTCAAAGTGTACAAGCACTTGTGAAACAAAAATCTCCATTGTATGTGTAGACACATTGTATGATCCACGAAGAAGCTCTGGCTTCTAAAGAAATGAGTCATGCTCTGAATATTGTGCTCACTACAGTTGTAACCATAGTAAATTATATTAAAATGAGACCCCTAAAATCTAGAATTTTTTCTGCACTTTGTAAAGACATGGATGTCGAACATTCAGCGTTACTGTTTTATTGCGAGGCCAGATGGTTATCAGGTGGAAAATGTTTGCAACATGTTAATGAATTAAGAAATGAAATAGCCATTTTTCTAGAAGAGGAAAACCGACCGGAAGCCGAGAAGTTTCGAGATAGTTTATTTGTAATGAAACTGACCTACTTGGTCGATATATTCGAGAAACTAAATACCTTAAATCTTCAACTCCAAGGAACAAATACACATATATTCGATACAAGTGATAAAATTAATGCTTTTTGTAGAAAATTGGAATTGTGGAGCAGAAATGTACAGCAAAAAACCTAGAAATGTTTGCAAATGTGGGTGAACGTATTAAAACATATAAGGCTGAAGAACAACATGTGAAAGTTGTTTTAGTAACCATTGAAAATCATCTAGCATGTTGACAAAGAATTTTAAAAAGTATTTTCTTACTGACGACAACTTGGTAGCAAGTTACGAGAGGGTTAGGGATCCATTTCAAAATATTCCCGAAGAGCTCTCAACTTCCGAACAAGAAATCTTCATAGATTTCACGGCAAGTGACGAAATCAAAAAACCATTTAATAATAAATCACTCTTTGGGCAGAGGTGAATGATGAGTTTTCTGCACTGAAAACAAGAACATTTCGTACACTATTACCATTTTCAACATCCTTTCTTTGCGAAACCGGATTTTCTGCAGTGGCTGCTTTGAAAACAAAATTTAAATCTCAACCAAATATAGAAAAAGAACTCAGGGTGTCTATTTCTAATATTAAACCATCCTTCGAAAATTTTTGCTCTGCAAATCAGGGAGTCAGTCTAAACTTGTTTTTAATTTATTATTGATATGTTAATTATTAGGCAAATACCTTGTGCAGTACTAATACAATCTTATTTATAGGTGTATTATATCAGTGTAAATGTGTATTTTATTTTTTGTTATGTCAGAATATATTTTGTTTGGCTTTCCTTTCAATAAATTAGATTAAATTTTTTTAATGACTGTTTCTAATAATAATTTCTTTTCTATACGCTTGAGCCCCCCTAGTGGGGCGCTCCCCACAGGTTGAGAAACGCAGCCCTATGGAGAATATTCCAGAATTTTTTCAAAATTTTTTGATCAGTACTTCTCGAGTTAAGGGGGGACACCTCGATTTTTCGCAATTTTTTTAAAAATAATGCACAGAAAAGAGTGCGCAAAAATTACATTATATATATTTTTGAACTTGTGTTTTTACAAGCTTCCATTTGATACCTCACTCCATGACCTGGTAATTTTTTTTTCACTTCCAATTTCACCCTTCTTAACTAACCCTTTAACTCAAAATTTAACTTTCAAAACTATATGGCTCAATTCCTATATTAGTGCCAAATCTCAACTTTATATGTCAAATAGTTTCGGATAGAATCGGGCGTGACAGATGGACAGACGGACCTATGCATGGCATTTGTTGATTTTCAAAAAGCGTTCGAAACTGTGGAACAATGAGCAATAATGATATCTCTACAAAACGTAAGAATAATAGCTACACACAAATTTTGAAATACATATAAAACATAAAAGGAGGTATAAGGCAAGGTGACATTGGATCACCAGAACTGTTTACGTTGGCATTCGAAGACATGTTTAAGAAGTTGCACTGGCAGGATAAGGGAATATAAATAAATGGAAAGAAACTCAGCCAACGGAAATATGCAGACGATATTGCTCTAATATCTGAAAATAAGAAAAAAATTTGGACAAATGTTATTGAAATTGGAAGAAAAGTCAACAAAAGTTGTACTTCAAATGAACTTAGAAAACATTAAAATAATGTGTAGGGACGATTCACATATAATAATAAGAAACCAAGTCACAGAAACTGTACCAAACTATTATGTTGAGCACTTGGAATCTTTGGCGTAATGACACTACTCAGTATATATCACCATTACATCAAACACTTTATTTTTGCACTACACGCGACGCGACTGATAGTCAATCATCGTTTCTGATGAGGTTCACATGGTTAGCGAAACGCGCGTCAAGTGCAAAATTATAGTGTTTGGTGTAGTAATGATATATACTGAGTAGTATCAAACTATGTTTGCTTAGGACATACAGTCAGTCCAAAAAGTCTCCATACACCACCTGCTTTCTATACTATTTTTCTGTTAGGTTTAACGAATTAATTGGAACTAGAAAATAACATGTTTAAATTAATATTTTACAAGGATTAGTATTAAAAACAACTACGGAATATTTTATTTAGAAGTTACATCATTGTTATAAAAATGTAAACAAAATTAATGTCAAAAAATTCTCCATTTTCAATAATAGTCTGACGGAGATTAACGGAAAATTGCAATATTTAGTGGGACCGCAGTTGACCTTGATAATCTCCTGTAACCTTTTTGTCATGCTTGCAACCAGCTTTCTAGTAACTTCTGCTGGCATGTTCTCCCATTCGTTCAATATTCTGTTTTTTAATTCTTCTCTATTTGAAACATTATGTTTGCGAACGCGACATTTAAGTTCCTCCCATAAATGCTCGATGGGGTTAGCATCGGGTGATTAAGGAGGTGTATGAAGTTGCTGTCGCACATTATGGATCATCCATTCTCGCACCAAGTTTGCGGTATGTTTCGGATCAGTGTCCTGTTGGAAAATGTATCGTTTTTCGAGAGCTAATTTTTGGATACTTTCTCTTAAATTGTCTCTCAAAATGTTCAGATAAGCATGCTGATCCATGGTACCATTAATAAAATGTAAATTTCCAAACCCTCCAGCGAGCCTGCATCCCCAAAGCAAAACACTGCCACCCCCTTGTCTCACCGTGGTACAAATGTTTTTATTAACGAATGCGGTATTCAATCATAGAAAGTCACAAAAATCTAAGTCACAAGAGCATAGATGAAATTGAAGAAATACTGATAAAAGCCCTAGTCGATGTGGGACAGAAGATTGCTAAGAGAATGCAAGACAAGAAAAAAATATGGAGGAATAAATCAGAACAGCTGTTTGAAGAAAGAAGAAACCTACTCAGACAGAAAAAAAGAAACAGCATCTAATACATAGAAACTAATAAGATGCTAAAAAAATCAATCAGAGAAGACAAACGAAAACAATTGGAATATCAGATTGAAAAAATCATCGGAAAAAATAAAAATATGAAAGCAATCAGAGGAAATTTGGGTAAAGTTTCAATTAATAGTCTAAAAGATGAAAATGGACAAGAAACAAAAGATCGAGACGAAATACTACGAATAATTGAAAGCTATTATAGTAAACTGTAAGAATCAAAAAATTATCCACTAATGGAATTTAAAAAGACATAAAAAGAAAAGTACTCAACATCAACTATGAGGAAATACCAGAAATAACAGAAGAAGAGATTATATCAACCTTGAGGAACATGAAAAACAACAAACCACCAGGTACAGATGAAGCGATGGTTGAATTAATGAAGGAAGGAGGTGAACTTATTGTACAAACTTTGAAAATATTGTTCAATAAATGCCTAACTGAAGGACAAATACCAGCTAATTGGAATACTTCCTCAACAATATTGCTCTTCAAGAAAGGCGACAAGAAGATATTGGATAATTTCCGTCCAATATCTTTATTGTCGCAGACTTATAAGTTGTTTATTAGAATCATCATCAATAGGCTAGAAAACAAACTGGAATCGAACCAAACAATTGAACAGGCAGGTTTCAGAAAAAACCTCAGCACCAGTGATCACTTGTTAACTATCCGAACACTCATTGAGAAAGCGACAGAATATAATTTAACACTTTACCTAATATTTATTGACTAACAAAAGGCATTCGATAGTATTGAAACCTGGGCGGTGGAAAGAGCTCTAAAAAATAATAGAATTGATTATAGATATACACAGCTAATCAGATCGATATATAATAATACGAAGATAACGATAGAAGCACACGAAAAAAACAAAACCTAAGGAAATTTTTAGAGATCTTGAGTGGGATAAGATGGGAATAAATGTAAATGGAGAGAGGCTACGTCACTTGAGATATGTCGACGATGTAGTAATAATGTTTAACAATGCAGAAGATATACAAAAGATGTTAAATGATATTAAGGAAAAATCAGAAAAAGCGGGATTAAAATTAAATAAAAGGAAATAAAAGCCATGACAAATGACCATAACCTACAATACATAAGGATAGATAACGAAAGACTTAATTCTGTAGAAATATATATATATATATATATATATATATATATATATATATATATATATATATATATATATATATATATATCTGGGACAAATGATACAATGCGGTAAACCCAATCAAACTGCAGAAATAGAACGAAGAATCAGACTGGCATGGGCAACTTTTGGTAAACAAAGTTACATCAAGAATAACAAGAAAATTCCTCTAAGACTAAGAAGAAATGTATATAACCAGTGTCTTACCAGTTCTCACTTACGCAGCACAAACTTGGTCACTGACTAGGAAGATAATGGATAGATTGGCCAAAACACAACGAGCAATGGAGCGCCAGATGTTGAATATAAAGATAAAGGATAGGATGCGAAACGAATATATTAGGGAAAAAACTAAACTAATAGATGTAAAAGAACATATAGCAAGCCTAAAATGGAGATGGGCTGGACATGCAATGCGACAACCGGACAATCGTTGGAATAAGAAGATGCAGGATTGGAGACCCTGGTTGGGAAAGAGATCAAGGGGCAGACCTTAGACCAGGTGGAAAGACGATCTAAAACTTACAGCCGGCCTAGCGTGGATACGAGAAGCACAGGACCGAGATAAGTGGAGAACAAAAGGGGAGGCCTATGTCCGACAATGGATGTAAAAAGGCTATGAAGAAGAAGATTCTTCTTTCTCGAAACGTTAGTTCTGCCATCAGACCCAAAAAGATTAATTTTAGTTTCATCACTAAAGATTACGGATTCCTAAAATTCAGGAGGTTTAGTAACGTATTCCCTAGCAAAAGCTAACCGCTTTATGCGATTAGCTTCCGAAATTAACGGCTTCTTCCTGGCTGCACACCCCTTATAGTCTGCCCTGTGTAAACAATTTCTCACTGTTCGTGAACATTTTTCGAAAATAGATTCCGTATGGAGACTTTTTTGACATTAATTTTGTTTACATTTTTATAACAATGATCTAACTTCTAAACAAACTGTTCCGTAGTTGTTTTTAATACTAATCCTCGTTGGTTAAGTTTCAAATATTAATTTAAACATGTTTTCTCATAGTTCTAATTAATTAGTTAAACATAACAGAAAAATAGTATAGAAAGCAGATGGTGTTTGGAGACGTTTTGGACTGCCTGTATGATATCCTTGGGAAAAGAAAATCAAACCCAAATGATAATTAAAAAGAGAAGATTAGCATGGTCAGCATTCGGAAAGTAGAGAACACAAATACAAATAAAAATATTCCGGTGAGTCTCTGTTCCCATATATCCGATCACTGTATACTTTCTGATTTAGGGCTTTGAAACCTGGACAATAACAAAAAAATTGATAAAAATGGTCAGAATAACACAAAAAGCTGTGGAGAGGCACATATTCGAACTATCCTTAAGACAAAAAAATAGAAATCGAATAAAAAGAGATAAGAAAGGACTTTGGAGAAGCTAGTACCGAACTAAAAAAGGGATTCGCGGGACATATTGGGTATATATATATATATATATATATATATATATATATATATATATATATATATATATGTATATATATATATATATATATATATATATATTGGTATATCTGAGGCAGAGATCAAGAAGTCGACCACCAATGTGCTGGACAAATTATATCAAGCAAACCGTGGGACTATCATGGCTGCGGGAGGCGCGAAACCGACAAAACTGGAAAAGAATGAGGGAGGCTAAATTTGATGATAAAAAATCGGGAGGTAACCGTTTTTGTTAACCTGAACTAACTGAAGCTAACCTGAATAATCAGCAATTAAAAAGTACATTAAATAATGAAAAAAAAATGTCCTACATTAATGTGAAAAAATGATATACGTTCTATATTAGTGACTGGAGATCAAAGTTAGTTCAAGTTAGCAAAAAACAGCCATACCTCGATTTTTTCAAGTCAATCTTTCTAAATTAGACCATTTTAGGCCTATTCAAAAAAAAAACTTTGTGATTTATTCTTTTCGTGTTGTTTCCCGCAAAGAAAATTTCACAGCAAAGTTCCTTATTCATTGGAATTTTACTATGCCTGTAAATGTAGCATGGTAATCTCGGCGTATGCGTATAAACTGAGTTCTCCCGAGCAGTTTCGATCAGTGGTTGTCAATAGCATAGTAGACTTTCGTACGCTTACGTATCAGCGTTTATATGCAAAAAAAATATGCAAAAGCGGCCTTCCCCCATATTTTCTCGTAAGTCTTTCAAAATTAGACCATTTTAAGCCTATTCCAAAAAAAAAAACCTTTTTCGAAAAACCAGCGTAACGAAGTTTTACCGAATATTTTATTTGCCTTCATCCTTGACTTTTCTGATGCCAGCGGCAACGCAATGTGTTACGTGAATATTCTATGTAACATTATCATAGTCAGAATTCATTTGTTTTATTGACTTCCTGGATAGTTGCTCCTATATTATATTCATGTTTATTTTAACAGATACCTTGTAATGAAAACATCCTTTATAACTAGCGTAACATTATTTAAGACTACCCTTTTCAGCCAACTTTGAAGTACATTTTAGACTCTTAAGGGACTATTTTTTGTTGACAGGCTTGCCGTTAGCATTTTCCTTCTTTGATATAGCCCATACTAGCACAAGAAAATTTAGAAAATTCGATTTTCTGAGCATGCACAAACGTATACATACTAATCGTACTTTCACCACATCAAGATTCCTTAGTGGCATTTTTCCTCAACTTTCCTGGATATTGAATTAACGATAAATCGGATTTTTTTTAATTTCCTTGTGTGTGATAGCAGTTAAACTGTTTTTTAGCAACGACGTTAACATACTCTCGAACATCCAGCGCAAACTAAAGTTACCTGACAAGTTCGGTCTTCTGGTTGACATAAAAATATCAAACACCGAGATTACCAGATATACTTGTCGAACAGCCCTTACAATGCCATACAGATAGAGCATTTATTTTTCATTTGTATGTCGCGACGATAAGATTTATGGTTCATTGGGAGTATATTTCGATAACAAATATTTTTTTTCAGAGCCCTCGGGAGCCGGACAGCCACAAATTTAGATAAAGTTTGATCCGTAGAACAGTAATAATAAAATAACCGGTCAAGTGCAAGTTGAACTTACACAATTAGTGTTCAGTGCGTTGATTGCTTTTAAAATAAAAAATTTTGTTACGGTGGTATAAAATGATCAGTGACTTCACAAATCACATCCCAAAGGAGTCTTCAAAAAAGTTTCTTTCCAATCTTTACTGAAAACTGATGACCTTAAAATTTTTGTTTTTTTTTATAAACCAAATAAATTATTAAAGGTAATGCACTCGTGATAATTTTCGTTCAATCTACACCCCGTGGAGAGCATTCCAGAACTTTTTAAAAAATTTTTGATCAGTACTTTTCGAGATAAGGTGGGGGGACAGCGATTTTTTGCGACTTTTTAAAAATAATACAAAGAAAAGTGAATCCAAGTACTAGATTATATATATATATATATATATATTTTACTCGTGTTTTCACAAGCTTTCATTTGACACCACACTCGATGACCTAGTAAAAAAAAATTTTTTTTTCACTTCCGATTTCACCCCCCAAAACTAACCCATTAGGTCAAAATTTAACTTTCAAAACTACACGGCTTTGATGAGGCCATCAATTCCTATATTATTACCAAATTTCAACTTTCTTTGACAAATAGTTTCGGAGACAGACACCGAAGTCATCTTATAAGTGTTCCGTACGGAACACCAAAAATGCGTGTTTCGATGAAGACTTAAAATATAATATGTGTGAATATAATTAAAATATATATTGCTTGGGTCCTACGAAAAAGGGATCTTCATAAAAAAAAAGTCAATGTCGTGGAATCATCAGAATAGCCTTCAGAGTTGTTATAATTGAACCATACTGTATCATTATCGTACCAGAAACATAAATTTTACAAGTTTAATTTTTTTTTAAAACGTGATCTTGCATAAAAAATATTCTCTTAAAAAAAGTGGTTTTTCAAGCTAAAAGCTAAAAGAATGCTGTCGATACAAAATACCAATAGTTAATATTACACTTTATAATAACATATCAATGTTTCAACTAAAAACAAACAATTTTTTAAGTTTAATAGGTTATCCTCATCATCATCATCGATTTCCATGATTCCTTAGTCGAAACATAGGGCCTCCACAAAAGTGCCCCATTTCACTTAGTTTCTGCCGAGGTTTTCTTCATGGATTAGGTCCCTTCAAGAACGGTGCTACTCCAGCTAGTTCTAGGTCTTCCTCTCCCACGTTGACTTTGAGGGTTTTAATCCAGGATCATTCTGGCGATGTGTGTAGCCGATCCAACCCCATTTTCGCTTTCTAATTTCAGCTTCAATTATTTGCTGATCTGATGTCCGTCATAGTTCCTCGTGTGCTATGGTGTTTGGCCAGAAAATGCGGAGTATCTGCCGAAGGCATTTATTTATAAATGTTTGCAATTTGTTTGTTATTGATTTAGCGATCTTCCATGTTTCGCAACCTTAGAGTAAAACTGATCTCACGTTGCTATTAAAGTCACTTCCGATTTCACCCCCCAAAACTAATCCCTTAAGACAAAATATATTTTTCAAAACTGCACAGCTCTGATGAGGCCGTCAATTCCTATATTAGTACCAAATTTTGACTTTCTATGACAAATAGTTTCGGAGAAAATTGGGTGTGACAGATGGACAGACAGACGGACAAACAGACAGATAGACGAACAGACAGACGAGCAGACACCGAAGTGATAAGTGTTCCGTATGGAACACTAAAAATATTAATAAAACCAATGCATATGTCTCGATCAAAAAATCAAGATAGATAAATGTCAACTTTAAGTGTGACTGAATGTTATATAAACAATTTATTGCTGTACTCCCAATTTTGATTTGATTGATGGAAAGGTTAATATATGGGCTATATATTATATTGAAACGCCTTTTTTATTTAATAAACTCTTAGTTGACAAGGAGATCGAAGTTTTTGATTTGCAGGAAAAATTTAATCCAAACTATACAAAAATTTCTAAAAAGATGAACAAATTGATTTATTTTATATTTATTTGTTCTAATGTTTAAATATACAGTGCTTGAAAAAAATTATTTTTTACAGGAAAAATATTTCTTAAGGAGTCAGTCTACTTTACTACCTTGAAAAAGTCTAAATATTTTGAAAGTAACACGTAGGCTGAAAAGTTTTTGGTCTAGCTACTTAAAACACATTTTTTTTGCAAAATTCGACTTTATTCATCAGCATAGTCTCCTTTAAGAGCGATACAATCAGTTCAACGCTTTTTGACATTTCTATACCTTTCTTGTAGAAGGATTCGTCTTTGCTTTCAGGCCTCGGCGATAACTTCTTCATTGGAGCCAAATCTCTTTCCTGCGAGCATTTTTTGAGGTCAGGGGGCCAAATCTGGAGAATACGGTGGATGAGGAAGTTCAATTCATACAATTTTGCCATCGTAACTTGTAACACGGTGCATTGTCTTGATGAAAGAGCACTTTTTCCTTGATCATTTGGGGTCGTTTCTTTGCGATTTCCGCCTTCAAATGCACCCATAACTTTATATAATATTTGCTATCGATGTTTTTTTTCTTTCTCAGCATAGTCGATGAAAATTATTCCATGCGCATCCCAAAATACAGAGGCCAAAACCTTCCCAGCTGACTGTTGTGTCCTTGGTCGCTTCGGGCGGCTTTCACCGGCTGTTGTTCACTCAGCCGATTTGATTCCGGTGTGTAGTGGTGGATCCATGATTCATACATTGTCACATATCGCATGAAAAATTCCTTTTTATTGCACTTAAATAGGTCCAAACAGCGCTCAGAATCATCAACACGTTGTTGTTTTTGGTTTACTGTGAGCAAACGCGGTACACATTTCCAACAGAGCTTTCTCATGCCCAAATGTTCATATAAATTATGACTAACATGTTCTTTTGATATCTTTAGGATGTCAGCTATCTCACGCAATTTCATTTTACGGTCATCAAAAGCATTTTTGTGGATTTTTTTGATGTTTCATCTGTATCTGTACGGCCGCGTTTAAATTCAGCATATCAGTAAATTATGAGCAGTTTTCCAGGGGTAGAGTTCCCGTAACACTTATCAAGCCATTGCTTTGTTTCAACGATATTTTTTCCCATCAAAAAGCAAGCAATCAACACACGAAATTCGATTTTCTCCATTGTTTTGATAATTCCAAAAGTAGCCTCACTAAAACCACTGTAGTAAACTAATCGTCGAAATGTTATGAAATTTTGACACGTATCGTTTGAAGGTTGGTACTTCCTAAAAATCATATGGATTTTTTGGAAAGGGCGATATCTATGTGTCCAAAAAATTTTCAGCCTAAGCGTTATATGCCATTTTTTTTTTTTTTTTTTTTTTTATTGGTCTAGCACACATGCTGCAGGGAAGTCCCTAAAGCGCTCCAGGAGCGGCACGAGTGCGGAAAAAAAAAAAAAAAAGCGATTCACGTTGCTCTTGAATCGCTGTAAATTGTACTCGGTGGGAAACACAGCGCTGGGCAAATTATTCCAAAGGGATGACGTTCTCCATATAAAAGATTGCTTGAAAAGCGTCGTACGCGGAGTAACAAGCTGAACCTCATAAGGATGCGAAGCACCAGCGCGACGTGTATTTCTAACATGCACCGCTTTGGGAGGAATTAAGCGGGCTACATCCTTCGAACACTTTCCATGAAAATACTTGTAGAACAGACTCAAGTCGCCAACCGTTCTTCGATGTTCCAGCGAATCAAGGCCGCCGGTCAATTCCGGGTCCCCAACTAGACGGACCGCTCTTCTCTGAACAGAATCCAACAAATGCAGTGTATGTTTGGGAGCGGAGCCCCAAACGTGGGAGCAGTATTCCATAGTTGGTCGAATTTGGGCTTTGTAAAGAATTAACAGTTGCTGTGGGGTGTAAAGCTTTCTGGTTCTAAATAATATTCCCAATTTTTGAGAAGCTCTCCTTGCTATGCCTGCAACATGTTCATGCCAAGACATATTTGCTCCTAAACTAACGCCCAACAAACTGAGCGACGATGCTAGGGGAATGGAGTGCCCCGACATAACTATGTCGGGTTCAGCAACGTTAACTTTTTTAGAAAAAAACTGCCGCTTGGGTTTTTGTAGCGTTAAATTCCACTTGGTTACTGTCACCCTAAGAGAGAATTTCTTCCAAGTCTTTGTTAAGTTGAACGACCTCCTGCTGTCTGCGGATATTCGCCTGAGCAGCCGATGTCCGAGCGTTCAAGGTGAATGAAGAGACAAGCGTACTGTCATCTGCAAAGCTATAGATTGGATTCCCGGTCTTTTCCAGCAGATCGTTAATGTAAATGAGAAAGAGAGTAGGAGACAGTATGGAGCCCTGGGGCACACCGGCGTTGATAGTGAGGGTGAGAAAGAAATCCGTCGACCGCCACTCGTAAAGAACGCTCTCTGAGGAAACATGAGAGCCACAAACAGAACCTTTCAGACATACCATAAGAGCGCAACTTAGCCAACAGTCCATCGTGCCAAACACGGTCGAATGCCTTGGATATGTCAAGAGCAACCGCTCGAGATTCTCCAAAGTGTTCAATTGCGTTGTTCCAAACATGTGTTACATAAGTCAGAAGATCTCCTGTTGATCTATGTTTACGAAAACCATATTGGTGATCGCTAATAATATTGAATCGTTCAAGATATTTTAGAAGATGCTCATTGATAACCTTTTCCATGACTTTCGATATTATTGAAAGCAGTGCAACTGGTCGGTAGTTATTTGGCAAGGTCTTCTTACCTTTTTTAGGTATCGGCTGAACCGTGGCACATTTCCAGCAGGACGGAAATATTCCCTTTCTGTAGGATAGGTTAAAAAGTCTACAGAAAACTGGTGTTAGTTCCCTTGCACAGTTTTTGAGAACTATGGCAGGTATTCCGTCAGCGCCAGAAGCCTTCTTGGTGTCTAGCTTCATTAAAATACGCTTTATGATGCGCTGTCTGAAGACAACATCGGGCATCCTTGACTGCAATATGGGAATAGTAGGTGGTGTTTTTCCTTGGAAATCGACAGTAGAATGTGAAGCAAAGAGTTCAGCCAACAAGTTCGCTCTCTCAACAGGTGTGGTTGCAATGGAATTATCTGGCCGTGTAAGTGGTGGTATCGTGGATTTGCTAAAGTTTTGACTAACTGCCTTAGCGACTGCCCAAAAGGACCTGGAATTGTTGGGACAAGCGAGAAGTTTGTTTCTAATTCGTTGATTGTGTGCCTCCTTGGTTTCGTCGATAATTCCCTTGCATCTGTTCGGGCATGAACAAAGATGTTTCGATTTAAGGTGTTAGGATTTTCACGCCATTGTCGGTAGGCAATATGTTTAGAAGCAACAGCTTCTTTGCATTTTCGGTCGAACCAAGGCTTGCCGTTGGAGGAGCATTTCTTCGAAAAAGGGATGTAAGCTTCCATACCAGCCAAAATAACATCGGAGACCTCCCTGGCGCAGTCAGATGGATTATCGGATCGAAAACAAACGTCCATCCAAGGGAAAGTTCGAAAGTATTCCATGAGATCTTCCCATTTAGCAGATTTGTAGTGCCAAATCTTGCGCGGCCTAGGCGCCTCTCTGTCACTGATTGGCAGGATACTCGATGTCGAAAGCAGTTTATGGTCGGAAGAACCTAACGGCGGATTTACGGTGACCGTGTAAATCTCCGGATTGGTGGTTAAAAACAGATCAAGAAGACTGGCGAACTCCCCGTCTCGATCAGGGATCCGTGTTGGTTCGTCAATAAGCTGAAAAAAAAAGCCATGAAAAATGTTGTCCCAAACTATTACAAGGATCCGAGCATTCCTTCTATATATTTGAGTACGTTATTAAATCGGTCTCCGAAAGCTCGTCACTGCATGCGCACTCGCTAAGCTCTTTTTGCGCGCTTTCTACCTAAACACAGCTGCTCTCTATTCTAATTAAAAACTATTATTTACAGATATTAAAATTCTAATTTTCAAACCAGTTTCGAGATTTTTGCTACATTACACTAGAATATAGGTCATAGAGTTTTCTATCGGTCGGATAACTTTCCGTTAAGTTATTAGACTCTTAAATCAAGGGGCACGTGGTAAACGACCTACTAGGCTCAGACAACGTCTTATAGTGGAGATGCGGCAAACTAGTGCGGATGTGAGCGACTAGCTATTAGTGACCTATAAGACGTAATCCCTAAATTGTAAATGGAGCTAAAAAAAGGAATAGAAGTGAAAATTCAAAGAGAAGAAAATAAAATAGCTGCAAATAACCTAAAATGGACATTAGAGGGGTAAGGAGGCAGGTAGTGTGCTTGTATACGTCGGGAATATTCGCACGATGGATAATGGAAGCGATCTATGACGTTAAAAGACAACGTTAAATGATGTCATTATTAATACTATGTGACAACGCAACTGTTAAATCTCGAAGCGGGTAATCAACGACTTACTCGCCTCGAACAACTTGTTCCAGTAAAGAAGCAGCCAACCAGAAGTTAATGCGCATGTAAACTACTAGTTATTGGTTACCTATAATAGATGTTCCTTAAAATGTAAATAGGGCTATAAAAAGACAGAACCAATAATTGGAAAAGAAGGAAATAAACTCTATATTATCAGCCAAAAATAACTTTAAATCAATGGCAGAGAGGTGGAGAGGCAGATAGTGTTCGTGTATATGTCATTGGGAATCAAACGATTACTCGCATAATAAATAAGGGGGAGCGGCGATATATCGCATTAAAAGACATCGGTAAACGGTGTGGTTGCTAATACTATATGATAACGCTAACTAGTGACAATAGACGTTGAAGCCAAGAATACCAGTAACTAACAAGAAAAATACCACGTGTCGTTAACGATAACGCTAGCAGATGAGCGTAGATGATCTCACCTGCTGATTACGCTAAACAAGATTGTAGTTCATTTCGGTAGACGGTATCTCTAACTGAACATGGATAACGGTAATATTATACGATTCTTACATTGCCAAAGGAGTTCGGAAAGATGGACAGTGGACAAAATTTTATTCTAGTGCCAATCCAACGTCAATTATATGGGCTAAATTACCACGAGCAAACATTCTGAACTCAGCAACATAGACACAGAATACTTGGTTCGATCTTTCGTCTAGTCTAATCTGCTACTACAGGCACTATCTTGGGGTTTTATAGGCGCAACATCTTGTAGGAAAGCGGTGGTGGGACGTATAAGTATGATATAGGTGTAAGGTGACTAGATTAGACTAGAAAATTCGAAAAGTCGACTTTCCGAGTTTTACACCATGAAATTTTGAGAAGAATTAAAATCCACAAAACTACATATTAAAACAACCATTTTGGGATGAAGAATAAGAAACTAATAAGAAATCTGAAGCGATACAGGTATACCGCTCCTAATAAAATTAAATGACTTCATTACAATATGAAACTTCTTTTTAATTTAAATAAGTATTGAAAACTTCCATGTAGCAAAATATTTATAACTATAATTTGACTCCATACGTGTGTGTCTCCTATTATTTATTAATGAGGTAAGAGAATATTTAACAGTCAGAGACTTAATAGCATTTGAGTAACTAAGACTATTAAAAGGTTAAAACTTCGAAAATTTTACACCAAGTTGCCATTCCGAAAGTTGTTTTCGATCCACATGAAAAGTTTCATAAGCTTGTTAGAAATTAGAACAATTAGGAGTAACCCTATAAGGAGATACTTTTACACACAACTATATTAAAAAGGGCCAACATGTAAATATTACCTAATATATTGAATTGTGTAACTAGCAGAGTAAAAAGTAGTTGTACGTTAAATCTAGGAAATATCTACTGAACCGGAAAAGGCTTGCCCAAAGCATACAAGCTATTTATTTATTCTGTCTGAATGGTCAAGGAAATCCAAACTCAGCGCTTGGGTCAGTCGAGAAATTTATCGTCCCTTAGTAGTACAGAACGAGATGTAGCCTAAACAAGATACAAATAATGAAATAAAACTGATTTAACAAATGTATTTATACAGAATTAGCATAACTATTTTCTGGCGAAAAAGTAACCTAATAGCCTCTCTTTTGTTCATTTGTTACTTATCTAACCAAAAACGAAAGAAAATTCTCATAATACTGTTAAAACTATCTGAAATATCTATCTACCTCCACTCCTTTAGCCTGCTTTTCTTCAAGCGATACTGCTCAAAACTATAGGTTTCCCTGTTACTACAAGAATAATTATATGCATATTAAATTTAAAATTGATACTTTATTTTGTTCGAGAGTTCTTGCATCAACAACTAAACAGACGGGAATAGGAATACAATGCCTTTTCTTGGGAAGAAAAGAAACAAGTAATGGTAATAAAATGAATCCCATATAGTGATCATAGTATGCAAACAATATCATAAACCCGTTTACGACGTGTATTTTATGTATTAAGTAAAGGTTTGATTGTGACGTCAGCATAAGTCGAAATTACTTGTTCCCGAATTAAATGACTAAGCTTAAGCTTGTTTAAAATTAAAAAAATATATTATTTTCTTCCAAATTATCTGTGGTATGAATAAATATTTGCGTAACTAAAATCGTTCTCCTTCGCATATTATTCCTATTAAAATTAAAAATAACAAAAAATTTTACAGGCAATTTTAGGTTTTTTAATTACAAGAATAATAAAAAAGACATATAATTTTTTTTATGGGTCTAGCACACGTGCTACAGGGAAGTACCTAAAGTGCTCCAGGAGCAGCATGTGTGCGGAAAAAGCGATTCACGTTGTTCTTGAATCGCTCTAAATTGTACTCTGTGGGCAACACAGCCCTGGGCAAATTATTCCAAAGGGATGATGTTCTCCATATAAAGGAGTGCTTGAAAGGCGTTGTATGCGCAGTAACAAGCTGACCCTCATACGGATGTGAAGTATTAGCGCGACGTGTATTTGTAACATGCACCGCTCTGGGAGGAATTAAGCGGACTACTCTGAACAGAATCCAACAAATGCAGTGTGTTTGGGAGCGGAGCCCCAAACATGGGAGCTGTATTCCATAGTGGTCGAATTTGAGCTTTGTAAAGAATTAACAGTTGTTGCGGAGTGTAAAGTTTTCTGGTTCGAAATAATGTTCCTAACTTTTGAGAGGCTCTCCTTGCTATGCCTGCAACATGTTCATTCCAGGACCTATTTGCTCCCAGATTAACGCCCAACAAGTTGAGTGACGATGCTAGGAAAATGGAGTGCCCCGACATGACTATGTCGGGTTCAGCAACGTTAACTTTTTTAGAAAAACTGCCACCTGGGTTTTTGTAGCGTTAAATTCCACTTGGTTACTCTCACCCCAAGACAGAATTCTTCCAGGTCTTTATTAAGTTGGACGGGTGTCCTGCTGTCTGCGGATATTCGCCTGAGTAGTCGATCTCCGAGCGTTCAAAGTGAATGAAGAGATAAGCGTACTGTCACCTGCAAAGTTGTAGATTGGATTCCTAGTCTTTTCCAGCAGATCGTTAATGCAAATGAGAAAGAGAGTAGGCACACCGGCGTTGATAGTGACGGTGTTAGAAAGAAATCCGTCGACCGCCACTCGTAAAGAACGCTCTCTGAGGAAACATGAGGGCCACAGACAAAACTTTTCTGACAAACCATAAGAGCGTAGCTTAGCCAACGGTCCACCGTGCCAAACACTGTCAAATGCATTGGATATGTCAAGAGCAACCGCTCGAGGTTCTCCAATGTGTTCAATTGCGTTATTCCAAACATGTATTTCATAAGTCAGGAGATTTCCTGTTGATCTATGTTTACGAAAGCCATATTGGTGATCGCTAATAGTGTTGAATCCTTCAAGATATTTTAGAAGATGCTGATTGATAACCTTTTCCAGAACTTTCGATATTATCGAAAGCAGTGCGACTGGTCGGTAGTTAATTGGCAAGGTCTTCTTGCCTATTTTAGGTATCGGCTGAACTGTAGCACATTTCCAGCAGGAAGGAAATATTCCCTTTCTGTAGGATAGGTTGAAAAGTCTACAGAAAACTGATGTTAGTTCCCTCGCACAGTTTTTGAGAACTATGGCAGGTATTCCGTCAGCGCCAGAAGCCTTTTTGGTGTCTTCATTAAAACAGGTGTCGTTGCAATAGAATTATCTGGCCGTGTGAGTGGTGGTATGGTGGACTTGGTGAAATTTTGACTAACTGCCTTAGCGACTGTCTAAAAGGACCTGGAATTGTTGGGACAAGCGAGAAGTTTGTTTCTAATTCGTTGATTGTGTGCCTCCTTGGTTTCGTCGATAATTCCTTTGCATCTGTTCGGGGCACGTGTTACGGTGCATGGATTTTCACGCCATTGTCGGTAGGCAAGATGTTTAGAAGCAACAGCTTCTTTGCATTTTCGGTCAAACCAAGGCTCGCCGTTGGAGGGGCATTTCTTCGAAAAAGGGATGTAAGCTTCCATACCCGCCAAAATAACATCGTAGACCTCCCTGGCGCAGTCAGATAAGTTGTCGGACCGAAAACGAACGAAAAAATAATACGATACATACGAAGCAACTGTTCGGACATCCTCCTCCACATTATTAACAAGGTATGTAATAATGAAAAAATAAAACAACGCATATTCTTCAACTCGAAGAAAAAGGATATTTACGAAGTGTCCTCTTTATTTGTTTGACTATAAATAATTACGCTTAAAATTTGTTCATTGTCGCAACCAAAAACCAAGACAAATTCTCGTAATTGTATTGAAAATATACAAAATTTACTTTCCCATCTCTTCTACTCCTCTACTTCTAGATCGATACCGCTCAAAAAGATATAGATTCTATTTCCACTTCAATATGTATGCTAAATTTGAAATTAATGTCTCAATTTCTTCGATAGTTTTCATGCAACAGACGGACAGGCAGACAGACTGACGGAAATGAAGGATTATGTGGTTGCACTTATTTATCTCAAAAAGCATTTTGCTATGTAGCTTAGTTACAGGTGTTTTATGCGTGTTCTTTGTTAAACATGAACACTAAAACCTAGTATTTTTAAGTTTTTATGGTAAATGTGGATTCAGAATGTTTAAAGATGTCCGAAATAATAGGTTTATTCCATAATTGTTTGATTATACAGCTGTACTTGTTACTTAAAATTTATTTTTTTCAGTTTAATAGTTATCTGGCAACTTTAAGTGTGTTTTCCAAAAAAACCTCTTTTTTATGATTTATTTTGGATTCAGCATATAAAAATACTTAAGAAAACACGTGTCTCACTTAAAAAAAACAAAGATTTTTTTTATACACATACATGGGTATGCTATTGTTTAATTTAATTGTAACCTGAGCTGACCTAAGGTTTCAGCTGATTTTCATTAGCAAATTTACATGGATCTTGACTGAACGCAAACGGAGGTCTGCTCAAATTAGTTCAGGTAATATTAATTAATTGAAATAAATAGATTTTAACTTAAAATTGTATGAACTAAATTCTGTCCGCGAATATATTACTTACAGAGAAAGCTTATAAAATAAATTTGGAAACCTGAATTAATTAATTTGTTTAATTTGTTCTTGCCTGAACTAACATCCGCCTACAAAACGTGAAATTATATTTTTAGAGTAAAGACTGTTTCCTAATGGTTATGTTTTATTTTTTCAAGGTTTTTTTAAAAAAAATTATTTCGAGAATTTATTTCCTCGAAAATTTTACTTTGAAAAGTTTTTTAAAGTTTTCTTTAGCAAAGTCTTAAAATGCAAGAACAACTTTATAAAGCGGAAGTAATATAAAGTCATAATAACATCAACTGGCTTAAATATTCAAATACTACGGACGAACAAGGTCGTGAAGCTGAATCATTCTCAATCAGTTATGGCTTAACTCAGCTTATTGACGAACCAACACGGATCCCTGATCGAGACGGGGAGTTCGCCAGTCTTCTTGATCTGTTTTTAACCACCAATCCGGAGATTTACACGGTCACCGTAAATCCGCCGTTAGGTTCTTCCGACCATAAACTGCTTTCGACATCGAGTATCCTGCCAATCAGTGACGGAGAGGGGCCTAGGCCGCGCAAGATTTGGCACTAAAAATCTGCTAAATGGGAAGATCTCATGGAATACTTTCGAACTTTCCCTTGGATGGACGTTTGTTTTCGATCCGAAAACCCATCTGACTGCGCCAGGGAGGTCTCCGATATTATTTTGGCTGGTATGGAGGCTTACATCCCTTTTTCGAGGAAGTGCTCCTCCAACGGCAGGCCTTGGTTCGACCGAAAATACAAAGAAGCTGTTGCTTCTAAACATATTGCCTACCGACAGTGGCGTGAAAATCCTAACACCGTAAATCGTAGCATCTTTGTTCGTGCCCGGAACAGATGCAAGGGAATTATCGACGAAACCAAGGAGGCACACAATCAACAAATTAGAAACAAACTTCTCGCTTGTCCCAACAATTCCAGGTCCTTTTGGGCAGTCGCTAAGGCAGTTAGTCAAAATTTTTCCAAGTCCACCTTACCACCACTCACACAGCCAGATAATTCCATTGCAACTACACCTGTTGAAAGAGCGAACTTGCTGGCTGAACTCTTTGCTTCACATTCTACTGTCGATTTCCAAGGAAAATCACCATCTACTATTCCCATATTGTAGTCAAGGATGCCCGATGTCGTCTTTAGACAGCGCATCATAAAGCGTATTTTAATGAAGCTAGATACCAAGAAGGCTTCTGGCGCTGACGGAATACCTGCCATAGTTCTCAAAAACTGTGCAAGGGAACTAACACCAGTTTTCTGTAGACTTTTTAACCTATCTTACAGAAAGGGAATATTTCCGTCCTGCTGGAAATGTGCCACGGTTCAGCCGATACCTAAAAAAGGCAAGAAGACCCTGCCAAATAACTACCGACCAGATGCACTGCTTTCAATAATATCGAAAGTCATGGAAAAGGTTATCAATGAGCATCTTCTAAAATATCTTAAATGATTCAATATTATTAGCGATCACCAATATGGTTTTCGTAAACATAGATCAACAGGAGATCTTCTGACTTATGTAACACATGTTTGGAACAACGCAATTGAACACTTTGGAGAATCTTGAGCGGTTGCTTTTGACATATCCAAAGCATTGTCTCTTCATTCACCTTGAATGCTCGAACATCGGCTGCTCAGGCAAATATCCGCAGACAGCAGGAGGTCGTTAAACTTGACAAAGACCTGGAAGAAATTCTATCTTGGGGTGACAGTAACCAAGTGGAATTTAACGCTACAAAAACCCAGGCGGCAGTTTTTTCTAAAAAAGTTAACGTTGCTGAACTCGACATAGTTATGTCGGGGCTCTCCATTGCCCTAGCATCGTCGCTCAATTTGTTGCGCGTTAGTTTGGGAGCAAATATGTCCTGGCATGAACATGTTGCAGGCATAGCAAGGAGAGCTTCTCAAAAGTTGGGAATATTATTTAGAACCAGAAAGCTTTACACCCCACAACAACTGTTAATTCTTTACAAAGCCCAAATTCGACCAACTATGGAATACTGCTCCCACGTTTGGGGCTCCGCTCCCAAACATACACTGCATTTGTTGGATTCTGTTCAGAGAAGAGCGGTCCGTCTGATTGGGGACCCGGAATTGACCGGCGGCCTTGATTCGCTGGAACATCGACGAACGGTTGGCGACTTGAGTCTGTTCTACAAGTATTTTCATGGAAAGTGTTCGAAGAATGTAGCCCGCTTAATTCCTCCCAAAGCGGTGCATGTTAGAAATACACATCGCGCTGGTACTTCACATGCGTATGAGGTTCAGCTTGTTACTACTCCGCGTACAACGCTTTTCAAGCAATCTTTTATATGGAGAACGTCATCCCCTTTGGAATAATTTGCCCAGCGCTGTGTTTCCCACCGAATACAATTTACAGCGATTCAAGAACAACGTGAATCGCTTTTTCCTCACTCTTGCTGCTTCTGAAGCGCTTTAGGGACTTCCCTGCAACACGTGTGCTAGACCCATAAAAAAAAACTAACAAATTTGCATCTAATCAGATTACTAACTACATCCAAATCTCAGTTTCTTTATCTTTAAATGTTACAGTGTACCAGCTTGTTCATTATTTACATGATCATCCAGTATATTCTCAATTATCCCTTATTTGCGATGGGATATCAGGCTGAAACCAGGTATTTTCCCGAATAAGCAATGATATATAGCAGGATTGTAAACAGTAGCCACACGCTAAAACTAGTAAATATTTGGTAAAGCTCCATCCAATAATCCATGTAATAGACACATCGTAAACTATTTACTTATTTTAGACAGAGATGAAAAGGCGCAGATGGCATTAAAAACGTATACAGGGTGTTATAAAAATCGCTTAATATATTGAAACTGTCTCTGTAGCAAAAGTAATTGGAGAAAAATATCGATAAATAACGCCCCTGGATAATAACAATATAAAGATATCTTACACTTTTAATCGCTCTAAGTGTCTGACGGTAGGTTAAAAAGTATTTATCCTTACCGTTTTTGTTATTGTAATCAGTTGACTATTTTATTATTATACTCTATCCGCTTGCAAGGTGAAGTAATCATGTAAAATTATGCAAATTAACTTCACGCGATAGTACGAGTCTCGGTACCGCACAGTACATTTCACGCAAAAAAGTTACTACAAAATTATTATTATTATTTTTTTTTTTATGGGTCTAGCACACGTACTGCAGGGAAGTCCCTAAAGCGCACTAGGAGCGGCATGAGTGCGGAAAAAGCGATTCAAGTTATTCTTGAATCGCTGTAAATTGTACTCGGTGGGGAAACACAGCGCTGGGCAAATTATTCCAAAGGGATGACATTCTCCATATAAAAGATTGCTTGAAAAGCGTTGTATGCGGAGTAACAAGTTGAACCTTATACGGATGTGAAGCACCAGCGCGACGTGTATTTCTAACATGCACCGCTTTGGGAGGAATTAAGCGGGCTACATCCTTCGAACACTTTCCATGAAAATACTTGTAGAAGAGACTCAAGTTGCCAACCGTTCTTCGATGTTCCAGCGAATCAAGGCCGCCGGTCAATTCCGGGTCTCCAATCAGACGGATCGCTCTTCTCTGAACAGAATCCAACAAATGCAGTGCATGTTTGGGAGCGGAGCCCCAAACGTGGGAGCAGTATTCCATAGTTGGTCGAATTTGGGCTTTGTAAAGAATTAACAGTTGTTGTGGGGTGTAAAGCTTTCTGGTTCTAAATAATATTCCCAACTTTTGAGAAGCTCTCCTTGCTATGCCTGCAACATGTTCATGCCAGGATATATTTGCTCCCAAACTAACGCCCAACAAATTGAGCGACGACGCTAGGGGAATGGAGTGCCCCGACATAACTATGTCGGGTTCAGCAACGTTAACTTTTTTAGAAAAAACTGCCGCCTGGCTTTTTGTAGCGTTAAATTCCACTTGGTTACTGTCACCTCAAGATAGAATTTCTTCTAGGTCTTTGTTAAGCTGAACGACCTCCTGCTGTCTGCGGATATTCGCCTGAGTAGCCGATGTCCGAGCGTTCAAGGTGAATGAAGAGACAAGCGTACTGTCATCTGCAAAGCTGTAGATTGGATTTCCGGTCTTTTCCAGCAGACCGTTAATGTAAATGAGAAAGAGAGTAGGAGACAGTATGGAGCCCTGTTGCACACCGGCGTTGATAGTGAGGGTATTAGAAAGAAATCCGTCGACCGCCACTCGTAAAGAACGCTCTCTGAGAAAACATGAGAGCCACAAACAGAACCTTTCAGACATACCATAAGAGCGCAACTTAGCCAACAGTCCATCGTGCCAAACACGGTCGAATGCCTTGGACACGTCAAGAGCAACCGCTCGAGATTCTCCAAAGTGTTCAATTGCGTTGTTTCAAATATGTGTTACCTAAGTCAGAAGATCTCCTGTTGATCTATATTTACGAAAACCATATTGGTGATCGCTAATAATATTGAATCGTTCAAGATATTTTAGAAGATGCTCATTGATAACCTTTTCCATGACTTTCGATATTATTAAAAGCAGTGCAACTGGTCGGTAGTTATTTGGCAAGGTCTTCTTGCCTTTTTTAGGTATCGGCTGAACCGTGGCACATTTCCAGCAGGACGGAAATATTCCCTTTCTGTAGGATAGGTTAAAAAGTCTACAGAAAACTGGTGTTAGTTCCATTGCACAGTTTTTGAGAACTATGGCAGGTATTCCGTCAGCGCCTGAAGCCTTCTTGGTGTCTAGCTTGATTAAAATACGCTTTATGATGCGCTGTCTGAAGATAACATCAGGCATCCTTGACTGCAATATGGGAATAGTAGGTGGTGTTTTTCCTTGGAAATCGACAGTAGAATGTGAAGTAGAGTTCAGCCAACAAGTTCGCTCTCTCAACAGGTGCAGTTGCAATGGAATTATCTGGCCGTGTGAATGGTGGTATGGTGGATTTGGTAAAATTTTGACTAACTGCCTTAGCGACTGCCCAAAAGGACCTGGAATTATTGGGACAAGCGAGAAGTTTGTTTCTAATTCGTTGACTGATGTTACGATTTACGGTGTTAGGATTTTCACGTCATTGTCGGTAGGCAATATGTTTAGAAGCAACAGCTTCTTTGCATTTTCGGTCAAACCAAGGCTTGCCGTTGGAGGAGCATTTCTTCGATAAAGGGATGTAAGCTTCCATACCAGCCAAAATAATATCGGAGACCTCCCTGGCGCAGTCAGATGGGTTATCGGATCGAAAATAAACGTCCATCGAAGGGAAAGTTCGAAAGTATTCCATGAGATCTTCCCATTTAGCAGATTTGTAGTGCCAAATTTTGCGCGGCCTAGGCGCCTCTCTGTCACTGATTGGCAGGATACTCGATGCCGAAAGCAGTTTGTGGTCGGAAGAACCTAACGGTGACCGTGTAAATCTCCGGATTTGTACCGGTAGTACCAGCTTGGACTAACATTTATGGAAAATTACAATAGACTTATGCAATTCCGAAAATGACCGAGCAGTGGTGTATTGACTGATTTCTTTTGTATTAATTATAGCTATAATAATGGTTGGTTATATTAAAAAAAATATTACAAAATATTACAGATATTACAATAAAACTCGTATTAAACAAAACTGAGGAATTGTAATAAGATGACAGAACGGCGCCCATCAATGCCAGATGATTACCTACCTGCATAATATATGCATACAAAACAATATGATAATTCAGATCAAATCAAATCAAATTTATTTATCAAAATAAATAAATTTACAAATAAATAGGAAATTAATTACATATAAATAAGTTTTAAAATATAAACACACCTAGGTGCATGCTCCTGTATGTGCTTTTACAAAACACTATTTAAATCCTAAAATCTAAAAGAAAACGAATACAAATGTCACACAGGGAAGAACCAATAACTGTATGTTGATTGGTTTTTTATTTTTATTAATATTTATTTATTTATGTATCCACGGGACATGCCCATTTAACACTGAGGGTAACAATTAAAAGTTTATCATTTATAAAATAACACCTTAAACTATAACTTAAATTTAATGACAAAATAAAATTATTATATCTAGCCTTAGTGTTATGTCAACAACACCTTCTATATGTCAGACATACCCGATCTAAAATCTGACATAGCATCATCTGTACCTAATGATATAACTAGTGGTTCTACAATTTAGTAAATTGATGAATATAGTGTCCACATTTTATCTTCTTTAATTACGTGTTCAGCACATTTTTGCCAGTTTTCTGGAGTGACGTTACATATTGCTTTTGCAAATAGATTTTTAAGGTCTGTTAATTGGTAGGTCACATTGTTTCTAGCCACTTCGCTTTTTACTTGAGCCCAAATAAGCTCTATAGGATTAAGCTCACAGTGGCAAGCGAAGAACAGTTAAATCGCGAGTTTTGACTATTTCGTCGATAACGTACTTATTGTACTTACCTTTGTTTATTAAAACTTCATGTTTGACTAATTGTATTAACTCGAGTTTAACATTGTCATCATAGAATAATATATTTCGCTGAGTTAACCAAGACTCTATATCACGTTTAAGCCATCCCATCGTGGGAACACGTTCAACTTTTTTGAAATGGTAACTTGCATTATCCATGACAATTATTGAGCTTCGGGGAATCAAATCTATCATCTGCGTAAACCATTCTTCAAACACATCAGAATTCATATCCTAGTGGTAATCTCCTGTTTTTTTCGATTCGAATGTAAGCAGACTGCCATTAACGAAACCGTGGATACTCCTTATATATGTTATAATTAATCGGCGTCCTTTTTCAGATGGTGGACGGAGACCGGTTGACCAACCTTCCATAAAGCTTGTCTTGAACTCAAAACGTTTTTGTCCTGCCAAAACTTATTTACGGTGTACCCTTCATTTATCGTTTCGTCTAAATTATAAATACGTTTTCCTTGAGAACGTTCATGTTTAATTTTTCTCAGATAATCTCTTCTCCACCGTACGATTTCTCCCCTTTCAATTAACAAGGATTTTTTCCCAACGAAAATTGATTGATTTTAGAACGTCTCATAACTTGGTCGTATGGGTTACTTTTAAAAGTTGGGATTTTTTTTTATGAAAAATCCATAAACAATTCTCCGCAGGAAATTTTTTACATCTTCTTACAGCTCCAGTTTTATTTTACTTGGTTTTAGCTTTGGCGCAGTAACTCCTCCTGCCCTTTCTTCCTTCAAAATTCGATAGATAGTTCTTTTTTCACTTAAATTAAGGTTTTCATCACTTTTGATATAATTCAACACATTCCTAATTATGGTCTTTTCATTTAAGCTTAAAGCCGTTATTTTTTGACGTTTTGGGAAAGACATCTTTATTGTTCTGTACAGTTTATAATCCAAATGAACCCCATCAGGTAAATCAACCCGCCTTTGGTTTATTACCCACTTGGTCACTTTTATTACTAATTTGCATAATTTTACAAGATTTATTACTTCGTCTTGCAAGCGGATAGAGTATAGCGTGTTTCTTAATAAGCAACAAACAATTTGTTTCCTCTTAACGATTAAAAATTTCTTTTGCTAAACAAGGCATTACACAAAACACATATAGGTTACAATTTTACTTTAGTGTTTTTGTTTAATTTAACAAACTGTTCCAAAAACTTATTATCACTAATCATCAGTAACATTATTGGATCACTTAGGGCACTTTCGAAATTACCAGTTTGCAATATCTCACCAAATAACATTTATTTTTGCAAAATATTTCCAGGCGTAAACATTTGATATTTCCCCGTTAGGTATCATGGATGTCTGTCGTCTCACTTCAATTCACTTTTAAAAACTCCCTGTCTCTCTCTCTCATTCAGGAATTCCAATGTTTATCTGAGCTGTGCTAGGGTGTCTCAATGCTGTTTAAAATTATGCAGTCCAGTGATTTATAAAAGTTTGAAGAATGTTTAAATTTAATAAAACTACGTTTTAGGTGTGCCTCTAATTGACTCGAGAAGTCACCCATTTCAGTACAATACTGGAAATTAAGCATTGTTAATAATGCTTGAATTTCAGAGTTTCGTCAAAATTCTTTTTACCAAAACATCTTCCTGTGAGCCTAGTAAGTAACTAACATGAATATAATATTGTATACATTATATTAATCATTAAAGTAAAAAAAAAACGTCACAGAAGCTTCATTACTTACTACCAACCTACACTAGCCTAATAGATATCGCAATATTATACTCTCGTTATAATACTCATTTAATTCGCTTTCCAAGAAAAAATAGAAAACATTAAAATTGGTAGTAATATCGTGTTAATCTTAGCAGATAAGTTATTACTATAAATATTAATGCTAATAAGTTCTAAAATTCCCGATTCACTAAATATTGTATCTTGACTATAGCCGTTCTTCAATATATTTTCTCTTACCTTACACAACCCAACACTAAGTCCAATCAATTCCATTCCATCTTTTGATTCCTTATTGCCCCCAACAAAAAATTTCAAAAAAGCTTCATCTCTATTCACTTCCACCTTCCACGAAGTAATAAGAGACGAATATCACTACTTTCAAATCTATACCCTGGCATTTAAATTAAATATGGAGTTGGTTCAGTGGTCATTATTCCATTCTCTACGCAGAATAACTGACAATTAATTTTAGTGTTGGGCTAAACTGCCTAAGTATATTCGTTAAGTACCCTCTAATCTATCGAATCCTGAAACACCTTAACGATAGACGTAACACAACTTCTTGACTTAATATAAATTAATTTTAAAAAATGTACCATTTATGTATGTAGTCCGAGTCACGTCGGTATTGAAGGAAATGAATTAGACATAAATGCCAGAGGACGCCACTCAAACTGGTGAACTTATTAATTCCTTAAGATCCTCCGAGACTGCGAAAACCACCTTAACTAAATATTTAACAAATTTTTCCACCCCATTGGTATTTTCAGGATAATTCAAATAATCTATATCAAATCAAATCGTTAGTTTTTCTAGCCTCTCATCTTCCTCAACACTTACGCAGAGAAAACTCTATTTAGGAACTTTCCATGGATTACTTTCCTCCCCTTTATCCTACCTGCTAATCCTTTATAAAACACGTATTTCACCCTCAAGAATTTGTCTCTTTGAAAATGAAATATAACTCATTCCACCCAATACATTAAATTTTAAAACCCAAACCGAACATGATTAAAAATGTCCTCAATTTCTACAAAGAAATATATACTGAGATGTACTAAAATACTCGTATAAGTCCCAAGAAAACGATTTATGAGACAAAATGATCTTTGTCGTCGATGCGCTATTCTTAGCATCCTCTTTCTCTTCACCAATTATTTCTTGCAAATATCTAATGAATTATAGGAGACTAGTCCAAGGTAGAGAAATTGTTTATTTAACCTACATGAATGACCATTAAAACGTTAAAACGACACTCAGCGGCAAAGTCAGTTTACAAATCTATGTTGCAGTGCAGTACTTCATTTCAATTGCTCTTCCTTTGAATAAAATGAAATTTAAAAATGAACGCTGCTGAATGTCTCCAACGTCTTTTCAATGACACTACTCAATATATATCACCACTATACCAAACACTTTATTTTTGCACTGGACCCGCGTTTCGCTAACCATGTTAGCTTCATCAGACGCGATGATTGCAGCTTTAAGATGAGATATTAAACTTGCAAATCAGGGTAATAGTTTATAATTTTTTTAATCGGTCCGATACACTGATGGCAGAGAAATTGTACTCAGTAGAAAATACATCCCTGAGCAATTGCAGCGGTAATGAAGTTTTCATAAAAATGAATTCTTGAAAGGGGGTACGCATGTGATACGTTATGGTAATATGCACATATCATTTCGTTGGGGTGCTATTATGCCAGCACATCCACAGACCGATAGACAGACAGACCGACGGAAATTAGTGGCTGTGTTTTTCGCGATCTAACACCCCTAAAACATGGAAAAAAGCAAAATTGTCGATCATGAATACAGTACTTTCTTTAGAAAGGAAAGAACGAGTAGAAGGCAAAAAATTATTCCAAGTAAATATTTGTTTTACTATCATGTTAAGTATTCGTCGTGCTTTTTATTCATTTCTAGAATAAATTTTAAGCGATAAAGAAAAATGAAGTTTATATCTGCAGTCAGCACCACAACAAAACACATAAAATGATAATCGAAATTAAACCATATCTTCACCACTCAAATTTTGGAGAGCAATGATTTATTTAGGTAGCAGAAATGGCCTAGATAGAGATATGTCGGTTTCAAGTGTGATTGAGTGATGTATAATACAATATATAGCTTTCCAATACAGTTCGATTCGTTAATAAAAAGTTAGTAATATGGCGTATACATCATTTTGAAATTGACTTTTATTTAACGTAGCTAGTACGAAAAATAATACAGCCGCGATTATTCTTTAAATTATTAAAATATCGAGGCAACTACATGATATAATTTTATAAAAGTTTAATATTTTTCACAACTCTCTTGTTTAATCCCAAAATATTAAAAATATGTGCTGGTTTATTACAAAAATATTTGTTAGATAGAAAAGAAGTGATTTTCTGTTTGAAGCACTAGGCTAAAAAAGTAACTTTGAACCTCTCCCTGCTGAACATATCAGCTGACATTTGCCATAGCATTTTTTGCTTTTACTATAATAGTGTGAATATTTTAGAGAACCGTATGGCGAATACAAGGTGAGTCAACGATCGAGTAAAGTTCATTATCTCATTTGTTTCGGGAATGACGAAAAAATGTTAAATACAATAGTTTTAGGAAATGTTAAGGTGCACAGTTTAAAATTATTTTTGAGTATACAGCGTACTTCAAAAAAATGTGGCCGATGTAACATATGTCTTTTTATATGGAACATTCTATTTTCAAATTTATTTTTAAATTTTGCGTAAAATTTTATAACTTTTTAGTGTTCCGTACGGAACACTTATAAGATCACTTCGGTGTCTGTCCGTCTGTCTGTCCGTCTGTCACACCCGATTTTCTCCGAAACTATTTGTCTTTGAAATTTGGTAGTAATATAGGAATTGATGGCCTCATCAGAGCCATGTAGTTTTGAAAGTTAAATATT
Organism: Pachyrhynchus sulphureomaculatus; assembly: GCA_019049505.1. Classification (NCBI taxonomy): domain Eukaryota; kingdom Metazoa; phylum Arthropoda; class Insecta; order Coleoptera; family Curculionidae; genus Pachyrhynchus; species Pachyrhynchus sulphureomaculatus. The sequence continues at coordinate 43,838,159 of CM032453.1, read as the reverse complement.
GACTTAAGGGGCTAGTTTTGGGGGGTGAAATCGGAAGTGAAAAAAAAAAATTTTTTACTAGGTAATCGAGTGTGGTGTCAAATGAAAGCTTGTGAAAACACGAGTAAAAAATATATATATAATGTAATACTTGCGCGCACTTTTCTTTGTATTATTTTTAAAAAATCGCGAAAAAATCGCTGTCCACCCGCCTTATCTCGGAAAGTACTTATCAAAAAATTTTGAAAAAAATTCTGGAATATTCTCCACGGGGTGTAGATTGAACGAAAATTATCACGAGTGCATTACCTGTAATAATTTATCTGGTATATAAAAAAAAACAGAAATTTCAAGATCATCAATTTTCAGTAAAGATTGGAAATAAACTTTGTTGAAAACTTATTTGGGGTGTGTTTTGTGAAGTCACTGATCATTTTATATCACCGTAACATAAATTTTGACTTAAGGGATTCGTTTTGAGGGGTGAAATCGGAAGTGAAAAAAAAAATTTTTTAGTAGGTCATCGAGTGTGGTGTCAAATGAAAGCTTGTGAAAACACGAGTAATATATATATATATATATATATATATATATATATATATATATATATATATATATATAATGTAATACTTGCTCACACTTTTCTTCGTATTACTTTTAAAAAATCGTGAAAAAATCGCTGTTCCCTACCTTATCTCAAAAAGTACTAGTCAAAAAATTTTGAAAATATGCTGAAATATTCTCCACGGGGTATAGATTGAACGAAAATTATCATTACCTTTAATCATTTATCTGGTATATAAAAAACCAAAATTTCAAGGTCACCAGTTTTCAGTAAAGATCGGAAAAAACTTTGTTGAAAATTCATTTGGGGTGTGTTTTGTGAAGTCACTGATCATTTTATACCACCCTAACAATTTTTTTTATTTTAAAAACAATCAACGTACGGAACACTAATTGTGCAAGTTCAACCTGCACTTGACCGGTTTTTTTTTATTAATAATATTATATACCTAAACCTAGTAGTTTTTCTAATATTTCAATTTTTTTTTAAAAAAAATACTAGTTTTCAGTTTTGTAAAAAATTTCTAGTAGCGCCATTATTTGTGAAGACATGTCAACTAAAAATAAAAATAATAAAAAGTATCTTTCGAACCTTAATGGGGACCTGTGGTCATTAGGTCTATATTATCAAATACTTAAAGGGCTCCTTGCCAGGTAGTAAATATATAGGTAAAAATAGATCCTATATGATTGCAGGTGCAAGTGAGGGCGGTATAGAAAGCAGGTAAAATGAAAATAGGTTTATGGTAATATATAATTATATGCACAAGACCTTAATGGGGTCGTTTATTGCCCCATTGAAAAAGCAAAAAGGCAGGATCTTTAATCTTGGCATTTACTTTAAGGGGTAATCACGCAGTTAAAATATTCCAATGCTTTTTTACAAAAATCGTGGAGCGTAATGCTTAGTAAATTTATTGTTAAAAATTAATCATTTACAGTACGGAGTAGTAATGTTTGGATTAAATTATGCTTTTGTGTGGTAAACTCACATTCAATATTGGTTTAGAAATAATAGATCACTCGTCAGAGGTAAATTTTGACGAATAGCTCTCATTAAATGTTAACAGGCTGCATTTTTGATATATAGGTAAAAAATTTGCTGCTCTAAAGTGTACGCTAAGCCTACAAAATCGAAAAAAAAAATTAAAAATTTGGTTTTTCACAAACATCTCTAAAAATAAAAAAGGCTCAATTTTGGGAGCTCTTCTCTTTGTAATATATATAAATGACATGGAAAATGTATTAAAAAAATGTGAAATTCTATTATATGCAGATGATACATTAATTTTCACAGAAGCAGCAACAGAGGAGATATGTCATGAAAATTTAAAAAATGATATAGATAACATTAACAAATGGTTAAAAATGAATAAGTTAAAATTAAATGAAAACAAGACAAAATTAATGGAAATTGATATGAACACTGACAGAGCATTCAAAATAAATAATGTAATAATAGAAAAAGTAAGTAATATAAAATACCTGGGTTTCCTCATAGACAGGGATTTGAACTTTAAAGAACATGTCGAATATATATGTAAAAAAATAGGGAAAAAAAATCGGGTTTTTCAAACGTTTAAGAAGTAAAGTAACAATATTAACTGCTATAAATATATACAACACCATGATAAAACCTCATTTTGAATATGGATCAACTGTGTTATTCACATGCTGTTCAGACCAACAACAGGCAAGGCTACAAAAACTTCAGAACAAGGCTATGCGCTCTATTTTGAAATGCAATCGTTTCACATCAATAAGATATATGCTAGAGGCACTAAAATGGCTAAATGTAAAGCAAAGACTGCAGCTAAATACAATATGTTTTATCCAGAAAATGAAAATGGGAAATGCACCGGAATACTTGATTGAACAAATAAGATATGTTGGGGATGTTCAACCGTACAGCCTGAGGAACGCATTAGATTTTAGACCGCAACGTGCAGATACCAGTGCAATGCAAAAATCTTTATTTTCAAAAGGCCTGACCTTATACAATATGATGCCGAACAATATAAACAGTGAAACAAATATAAATATGTTTAGAAAGGGAACAATAAATTTTGTAAAAAATATTAGTTTTTAATCAGAGCATGAAATTGTTTGTTAAATTTATTTTAAATGTAAATTAAAAAGTATTGTGAATACTACTGCTAAACAAATAAATAAAAAAAAAAATATCGACAATCTAATAGCACCACGTGAAAGAACGAAACATTTTACAAAAAATAGTATATATAGAAATATATAGAAAAAATATTTAAAATAAAATGGCTGGTTTAACCCCATCACTTGTAGAGGGGATCATGCTTCTTAGCCAATTTATGATTAAATTAACGTTTCTGTATACCGCTATATATTTCAAAATTGGTTATTAAGAAGTTTCCTGAGGTGGTGATTAAGAATCCTATGACAGATCTAAAAAAATTCAAAATAGCGGATCCAATATAACGGCTATAGAGATTCACGTAATTTCTTTGATAATTTAGAAATTTTGTGTTTTTAGTAACTATTTTCATAGTTCCTGGATGTTTAAAAATGAAATATAAATACTTTGTGTTTAAAGCTTAGGATTTAATCTTTCAGTTCTCACCTTTAAATATTTTTTTATTTTAAGTTTAAGGGGCGTAGGTAATTTCCACACCACTAATCCGTTTATGATCTAGACATATTTAAGGGATTGTAATTGCAGAAGTAAATTCCACACCGAGTACTTTCAGATAGAGGATGAGGGTTGATAAATGGGTGGTGGTACGCACCGGCATTTTCAATTAAATCATTATTAAACCCTTCTACATATCAGTTTAGTACATATTATTAATTTGTGATTATTACTTGGTTGTGCGTATATTTTTTAAAGTGTTGCTAATATGAAGGTAAAGTTAATAAAAAATAATTTAGGAAAGGTCATGTTATGTGTGAATTACTACACTTACTTTCCATTATTATTTTGCTTATTGCGTGATAAGAGAGCTGAAACATACAAAAACATCTTCACATTATTAAAATGTAAGATTTATTCAACAGATACGCTGTATTTCAATCCAGAGAAAATTACTATTGACTTCGAAAAATCTATTCATAAGGCAGTATCTGAAGTTTGGCCAAATGCTAAAGTGTTAGGATGTAGATTTCATTTACACCAATCTTGGTTTCGCAAGATACAGAATCTAGGTCTAGCTAAAGAATAATGTGACAAAAATTCTGAAATTGATCGTTGGTTAAAGTATTGTTTCAGCTTGTCCTATTGAGCACCAAAAAGAATTAGGTGACAGTTTTGCATACGATTTATATTCTATAAAACCTGAGGATGAACGTTTAAATAAATTTTGTGATTACCTACTAAAAACGTATATAGAGGAAGGAGCCGATTTTCCAGTTGAAATATGGCAAAATCGAGTCCATCTTTAACTCGAACGACTAACTGTTCCTTCCATTCCCATCTAAATAATTCTTTTTATTCTACACATCCGTCTCTGTATACGTTTATCGATAGGCTGAAAGAATTTCAGATTAACGTATATATAAAAATATAAAGTGTCGACGAGTCTAAAATAAGTAATAATCAGAATAATCAAAAATTAAACCATTTAAAAAATCTTTATGAACAAAGACAATTAGGAAATATTAATAGTTTCCATTTTTAGTGTTCCGTACGGAACACTTATAAGATCACTTCGGTGTCTGTCCGTCTGTCTGTCCGTCTCTCCGTCTGTTACACCCGATTTTCTCTGAAACTACTTGTCATAGAAAGTTGAAATTTGGTAGCAATATAGGAATTGATGGCCTCATCAGAGCCATGTAGTTTTGAAAGTTAAATTTTGACTTAAGGGGTTAGTTTTGGGGGGTGAAATCGGAAATGAAAAAAAAAATTTTTTACTGGGTAATCGAGTGTGGCGTCAAATGAAAGCTTGTGAAAACACGAGTAAAAAATATATATATAATGTAATACTTGCGCTCACTTTTCTTTGTATTATTTTAAAAAAATCGCGAAAAACCGCTGTCCACCCGCCTTATCTCGGAAAGTACTTATCAAAAAATTTTGAAAAAATTCTGGAATATTCTACACGGGGTGTAGATTGAACGAAAATTATCACGAGTGCATTACCTGTAATAATTTATCTGTTTATATAAAAAAAACCAGAAATTTCAAGGTCATCAATTTTCAGTAAAGATTGGAATAAACTTTGTTGAAAAACTTATTTGGGGTGTGTTTTGTGAAGTCACTGATCATTTTATATCACCGTAACATAAATTTTGACTTAAGGGATTCGTTTTGAGGGGTGAAATCGGAAGTGAAAAAAAAATTTTTTTACTAGGTCATCGAGTGTGGTGTCAAATGAAAGCTTGTGAAAACACGAGTAAAAAAATATATATATAATGTAATACTTGCGCACACTTTTCTTCGTATTACTTTTAAAAAATCGTGAAAAATCGCTGTCCCCTACCTTATCTCGAAAAGTACTGATCAAAAAATTTTGAAAAAATCCTGGAATATTCTCCACGGGGTATAGATTGAACGAAAATTATCACTACCTTTAATAATTTATTTGGTATAGAAAAAAACCAATATTTCATTGTCACCAGTTTTCACTAAAGATTGGAAACAAACTTTGTTGAAAACTCATTTGGGGTGTGTTTTGTGAAGTCACTGATCATTTTATACCACCCTAACAAAACTTTTTATTTCAAAAACAATCAACGTACGGAACACTAATTGTGCAAGTTCAACTTGCACTTGACCGCTTATTTAAAATGTGTCTCCTATTTTTCTCAACCTGTTTTTGTAAATATATATAAATAGATATGTATAGGTTTGTAGCATTATCTAGTATATGTAAGGAAATTTGTCCAATTGTATTTTATGTATTTAGCAAAAACTTCATGTTTTATCAATATTATTCTACTATGAAATAAAAACATATATTTTTGCAAATATCTAAAATTTTCAATAAAAACTGATTTAAAAGAAATCCGTCCAATTTTATTTAGATGAATAAAGCATAATTATATTTGCTTGGTGTGGAAATTACCTGTAAGATTTAAGCACCCTTATAAGGTTAGTTGTATGATTAATAATAAACAAAACATACGTTGATCATGAACACTTTTTTAAGAGCAAAATTACAAAAAAAAAAAACCGGTCAAGTGCAAGTTGAACTTGCACAATTAGTGTTCCGTACGTTGATTGTTTTTAAAATAAAATTTTTTGTTGGGGTGGTATAAAATGATCAGTGACTTCACAAAACACACCCCAAATGAGTTTTTCAACAAAGGTTGTTTCCAATCTTTACTGAAAACTGGTGACCTTGAAATTTTTTTTTTTTTTATATATACCAAATAAATTATTAAAGGTAATGCACGCGTGATAATTTTCGTTCAATCTATACCCCGTGGAGAATATTCCAGAATTTTTTTTCAAAATTTTTTGATCAGTACTTTTCGAGATAAGGTAGGGGACAGCGATTTTTTAAAAGTAATACGAAGAAAAGTGTGCGCAAGTCTTAGATTATATATATATTTTTTACTCGTGTTTTCACAAGCTTTCATTTGACACCACACTCGTTGACATAGTAAAAAAAATTTTTTTCACTTCCGATTTCACCCCTCAAAACGAACCCCTTAAGTCAAAATTTATGTTACGGTGGTATAAAAATGATTAGTGACTTAACAAAACACACCCCAAATGAGTTTTCAACAAAGTTTGTTTCCAATCTTTACCGAAATCTGATGACCTTGAAATTTTTGTTTTTTTTTTTTATATACTATATAAATTATTAAGGGTAATGCACTCGTGATAATTTTCATTCAATCTACACCCCGTGGAGAATATTCTAGAATTTTTTCGAAATTTTTTGTACTTTTCGAGATAAGGCCCGGGACAGCGATTTTTCGCGAATTTTTAAAAATAATACGAAGAAAAGTGCGCGCAAGTATAATATTATATATATATTTTTTACTCGTGTTTTCACAAGCTTCCATTTGCCACCATACTCGATGACCTAGTAAAAAATTTTTTTTTTCACTTTTGACTTCACCTCCCAAAACTAACCCCTTAAGTCAAAATGTAATTCTCAAAACTACATGGCTTTGATGAGGCCATCAATTCCTATATTATTACCAAATTTCACCTTTCTATGTCAAATAGTTTTTCTGAGAAAATCGGGTGTGACAGACAGACAGACAGACAGACAGACAGACAGACAGACAGACAGACACCGAAGTGATCTTATAAGTGTTCCGTACGGAACACTAAAAAAGAAAGTTTCATTAAGTTTTTAATGACTTTCTAATATCAAGTACACTTTTAACTCTAACTAAAAAAAAACCGTCCGACTTTTTTTTACCATTTCGTACTGCTTTGAACGTAAAATTGCCGGCGGCGCACTACAGCAGGCAAATTTTCATAATTTAAAACTCAATTTTTAAATAAGACGGACAATGTACGTATTTTTAACTACTCTTATATTGAAATATAAGGTATAATAATGATATATGCCCAATGATTTTTTTCAATACTATATTTTATTAAATATTTATAATTTGCAAGCAAAAATTTCGTTTTTAAGTTTTACAAATTACAAAGCAACAAAAATAAAAACTATTAGCATCATCGGAAAGCTGAAAGCTTCCTCTCCAAAAAGTCATCTTTTAATTTTTTTTTACACTCTGAAAACACGTAATATCGATTAACATTCTAGAGGTGCGCGTAGACTTTCAAATTAACCTGTTTGGCGTGCTACACTTTTTGAATCACCTATCCGAATTTTTAATAAATTACCACGCTAATAAAAAAAATCTGGAAAAAATCTATACACTATTTTTTTGTAAAATTTCCCGCTTTGTAGTGCTATTGGTTTTCCGATATCTTTTTGATTTTTCGAGCTATTACCGAAAAACCGAATTTTTGATTTTATTTTGGATTTTGTGGGTTTAGCGGACATCAAACTTTAGCAAACTTTTTTTATTGAATTCTACGTCCAAAAAACTGCCCGCGTGCCAAAATGCAGCCTGTTAACATTTAATGAGAGCTCAAAACCCCTGGCGGCTATGTTATAAGTGGTTGCATAACGTTTTTTTAAAGCATTAAACAAATTAATAGTTTCTTTGATTGTGTTAGCCGATAATTGTTGAAAATTCATAATAAAATTATATATAAAAACAACACAATGTTTTAATTTTCAATATATTTAAAGTCACTTGACAATTGATTCACCATACAATGGCTCCTTTAGAAGTAAATAAGAAAGAAAAATATTTGGTTGTAATCCTGGTTATATAGTGCTTAAAACTATCCTTAATTACCTAAGATTATGCTAATCATTTTATTATATTATTATCAGAATTATTTTAAGAATGCAAATGCAAAAAAAAGGCTTACAGTACAATTTAAAACTTAAGGATATCCAAAAATCAAGAGAAATCCTCGGAGTTGAATGTGAATTAGCTCTATTTAATGAAGACCCACATTTTAGATATATGATAGCCAACAAGATTGAGAAAGAATTATTTGAACAACCACAACCAAGACAAGCTAGAGAACAGAAAACAGCAGTATCGATCAAAACCAAAGCCAAAGAAAACAACATAATATTCAGTAGAGCTGATAAGGGTAAGTCTGTAGCAGCTATTTCTAGAGAACCATATATATTTAAAACTCTTTCTTTTCTTAACACATACAAATTTCAAGTATTAAATAATGAACCAACAAAAGTCTACCAAAAACTAATAAAATCTACTTTAAAAGACCTCATAATTTTCAATGATTCTGAAAAAAGTACTTTAACAATAATGAACCCACAGGCTCCAAAATTATATTCCCTAATTAAATTACATAAAAAGGATTTCCCTATTAGACCAGTTGTATCTTTTGTTACGGCACCATCAATCAAATTGTCACGAAAACTCATCCCTTTACTACGACAACATTGCAAATTTAAACCGAAATATAGTATATTCAACACCTATGAACTAATTGATAAAATTAAAAACATTAACTTACCGGAAAATTCTAAAATTATCTCATTTGGCGTATAAAACTTATTTCCTAGTATCCCACCATATGAAGTCATAGAATTAGTAGATAAGCTCTTAATCAAGAATAAAGAAAAATTATTAAACGGGATATTTTAGATTTACTTACGACGTGCTTGGATCAAAACTGTTTTGAATTCAACGATAACTTTTATACATCTAAAGAAGGTCTAATAATGGGTAATCCTTTAAGCCCTTTACTAGCGAAAATTTTCATGGATCATTTAGAACTAAAAATTCATCAAAACGCGGTAAGCAAAAATATTGTTTACTGGTATAGATATGTTGACGATATCATTTCCTGCTTCACGGGAACAGATAGACAACTAACAATCCTCTTTAACTTCCTAAATAATTTGCATCCTAATATTAAATTCACCTTAGAATTAGAAACCAATAACTCCATAAATTTCTTAGACATATCTATATCAAAAGTAAACAATAAACACGATTTCTCCATTTTTCACAAACCTTCACATACTGACACCGTCATACACAATAGTTTATCCCACTCTTATACTCACAAAATTGCAGCTTTTAACTCTTTCATAGATAGATTATTACATATCCCTATGACTAAAACTAATTTTTAACAAAGAATTCAACATAATCAAGCAAATAGCAATTAATAATGGATATGACCCCAACATTATAGATAATATCTTGAATAAAAAATCCTTTAAACAAGCAATCTCTCTAATTTATCCCACAATTAATGACAAAAAAGGAAAATTTAGTACACTCACATACACAGGGAAAATAACTAGAACAATTTCTAAACATTTAATACAAAAGAACAATAAAATAGCATTCAAAATCAGTAATTCCTTAGGGAGTATAATTTTGAATAACATCCATATCTAAGCAATCCTTAAAATCAGGAGTTTATTTATTAAATTGTGGATCTTGTACTAAAACCTACTTAGGACAAGCTGGTAGATCTTTTGAAACTCGCATTAAAGAACATGAACACAGTTATTTAAAAAATAAGAACAATTCACGTTACGCAACCCATATAATAAACGAATCCCATAATTTTGATGATACGTTAAAAATCCTAAATGTAGAAAATAAATCTAAAAAATTAAATTTGCTTGAATGTCTTGAAATTAACAAACGGAAAAACTCCAATCTATTATTAAACGAATAGGTAAACTTAAACCATTCACCCTTACTTAATCTTTATTATTTCTCTGAAATAGTACCACAGATTTGCATTCTTAAAATAATTCTCTCTGTAAATAATATAATAAAATGATTAGCATAGTCTTATGTGATTAAGGAGAGTTTTAAGCACTATATAACCAGAATTACTACCAAATATTTTTCTTTCTTATTTACTTCTTCATTCACATAGCGAGAACCAATTTTTGACACCCCGATTTATTTTCGATCTACTTTTTTAACAACTACATCTATATAGTTTACTCAGCTATTGCAGAATATAATTCGTTTGATAATTGCTTAATAATTTGGAATTGGAATTAATTTGGAAACTGACCATTTAACCACTTAGCACGAAGCTACTTAATAGTGTATTTTGCGACTAAACTTCTTCAAACTTTAGAACTTTGAATTATAATTAGTTATCTTAAGGCACTCAGTAAGATCCGAGAGGAAGTCAGATGTTTACTTGAGAATTTATCCATTTTCAGTCGAATAATAAGACACCTATATAATTATAGAATCGCAAGATTCAGTTTAGTGCAAATTTGTTACGAAATTTCCATAAATTTTTGGCATAGTCGTGTGAACATACTTAGAAGATTCACCACAACTAATATGAGAATAAATAACCGGTCAAGTGCAAGTTGAACTTGCACAATTAATGTTCCGTACGTTGATTGCTTTTAAAATTTTGTTACGGTGGTATAATATTTTCAGTGACTTCACAAAACACACCCCAAAGGAGTTTTCAACAAAATTTGTTTCCAATCTTTACTGAAAATTGATGACCTTGAAATTTTTGTGTTTTTTTATATACCAAATAAATTATTAAAGGTAATGCACTCGTGATAATTTTCATTCAATCTACACCCCGTGAAGAGCATTCCAGAATTTTTTCAAAATTTTGTGATCAGTCCTTTTCGAGATAAGGTGGGGGACAGGGGACATACAGGGAAAAGTACTACATTATATATATATTTTTTAGTCGTGTTTTCACAAGCTTTCATTTGACACTACACTCGATGACCTAGTAAACAAATTTTTTTTCACTTCCGATTTCAACCCCAAAACTAACCCCTCAAGTCAAAATTTGACTTTCAAAACTACACGGCTTTCATGAGGCCATCAATTCCTATATTATTACCAAATTTCAACTTTCTATGACAAATAGTTTCGGAAAAAATCGGGTGTGTCAGACAGACAGACGGACAGACAGACAAACACCGAAGTCCTCTTATAAGTATTCCGTGCGGAACACTAAAAAGAAATAGAAGAAGTAATGATCAAGAAAAAGAGTAATAGTTCATCAACGTTAAGCGTTGATGCTGTACTCTGTTTATTTGAAAGTAATAGGAATAAATCATCTGAAAATTATGCAAATTAACACCAAGCAGTAATAAGGGCCCCAGAGTTTTACTTATATTTTACCTGTAATGCAGCAGTTCAACAACGTGATTGGAATATCATCTGGAATCGGTCTAATATTCGCAATCTCTTATGTTTGAATGCAATAGGAAAACGGCTCTTTTTTTGTTGTTTGAGATTAAATAGTCTTAAATAGTTCCGGCCAGTGGTGGTGCGCCTGGGCGTATAAATATTATTTGCGAATAGTATGAACGAAACAGTTTTATAATGTTTAAACATTTTTTTATAAAAAAAAATAACATTTCATAATGAACCATTATTAATTTAAAAAAAAACGGTCAAGTGGAAGTTCGATTTGCGCAATTAGTGTTCCGTACGTTGATTGCTTTTAAAATACAAATTTTTGTTATGGAGGTATAAAATGATCAACGAATTTACAAAACGCACCCCAAGTGAGTTTTCAACAAAGTTTTTTTCCGATCTTTACTGATGACCTTGAAATTTTATATAAACATATATATATATATATATATATATATATATATATATATATATATATATACATATATATATATATATATATATATATATATATATATATATATATATATATATATATATATATATATACCAGAAGACAATGCACTAGTGACGATTTTCTTTCAATCTACACCCTGTGGAGAATATTCCAGAATTTTTTTGAAAATATTTTGATCAGTACTTTTCGAGGTAAGGGGGGGATAGCGTTTTTATTTTTTTTTTTTTTTTTTTTTTTTTTATTTTTTTTTTTTTTTTTTTTTTTTTTTTCGAAATTTTTTAAAAATAATACAAAGTAAAGTGTGCATAAGTATTACATTATATATATTTTTAAGCTCGTGTTTTTACTTTTTATTTAACACCTCATTCTATGACCTGGTCATTTTTTTTTTCACTTTTGATTTCACTCCCCAAAACTAACTCAAGTCAAAATTTAACTTTAACAGATATCATATTTTTAAGAACAGTCCATGATTTACGTACTTCTGAAGTGCCCAAAGAAAACCATAAAATTTTATTTCATTGTCTATTTATGGTTAGTGGTTTTTTACCCTTTAATGATTAAGTTTAGTCACTTCACTATATGTATGGACGGACTTTACATTCACGCTCTGCTGAAAAGAACCAAGAATTCAATCTACAGCTTTCCAGATGACAATACGCTTATTCCTTCTTTTACTTTGAAAGCTCGAACATCGTCTACTTTTGCAAATATCCGAAGAAGAAAACCTGAAAGAAATTCTATCTTGGCGTGACCGTAATCAAGTAGGATTTAACGCTACAAAAATCCAAGTTGCAGTTTTTTTCTAAAAAAGATAACGTTGCTGAACCCGACATGGTTATGTCGGGATACTCTATTCCTCTAGCATCATCACTCAATTTGCCGAGCGTTAATATGTATGCAAATATGACTTGGCATGAACATGTTGCTTCCATAACAAAGAGAGCTTGTCAAAAAGCTTAACACTCCACAATAACTGTTAATTCTGTATGAAGCTCAAATTCCACCAACAATGAACCTTAACTACATGGAACACCCAAGAACGAAGAAAATGTTCGATGGATGTAGCCCTCTTGATTCCTTTCAGAGCGATGCATACTAGGAATACACATCGCACATACATATATACATCCGTAAAAGGTTGCCTAGGACTGTGCTTTCCACCGAATACAATTTACAGCGATTCAACATAAACGTCAATCGCTTTTTCCGCACGTGCGTCGTTTCTGTAGAGCTTTAGAGATTTCCTAGCAGCTCATAAAAAAACACATCCCTAGCAAGTTTTACTACCATACCCCGTGCGATCATTCAAATTTTTAGCGGCGTTTTTTTTGTTGGGTCCAGCACACGTGCTGCAGGAAAGTCCCTAAAGCGCTACAGGAGCGACACGTGTGTGGACAAAGCAATTCACGTTGTTTTTGAATCGCTGTAAATTGTATTAGGTAGGAAACACAGTCCTGGGCAAATTATTCCAAAGGGATGATGTTCTTCATATAAAAGACTGCTTGAAAAGCGTTGTACGAGGAGTAACAAACTGAACCTTATACGGATGTGAAGTATTAGCGCGACTTGTATTTCTAACATGAACCGCTTTGGGAGGAATTAAGCGGGCTACATCCTTCGAACACTTTCCATGAAAACACTTGTAGAATAGGTTCAAGTCGCCAACCGTTCTTCGATGTTCCAGTTCCAAGGCAGCCGGTCAGTTCCGGGTCTCCAGTCAGACGAACAACTCCTCTCTGAACAGAATCCAACAAATGCAATGAAAGTTTGGGAGCGGAGCCCCAAACATGGGAGCAGTAGTCCATAATTGGTCGAACTTCAGCCTTGTAAAGAATTAACAGTTGTTGTGGAGTGTAAAGCTTTCTGGTTTGAAATAATATTCTCAACTGTTGAGAAGCTCTCCTTGCTATGCCTACGACATGTTCATACCAGGACATATTTGCTCCCAAATTAACGCCCAATAAATTGAGTGACGATGTTAGAAGAATGGCGTGCCCTGCCATAACTATGTCGGGTTCAGCAACGTTAACTTTTTTAGAAAAAATTGCTACCTGGGTTTTTGTAGTGTTAAATTCCACTTGGTTACTGTTACCTCAAGATAGAATTTCTTCCAGGTCTTTGTTAAGTTGAACGACTTCCCGCTGTCTGCGGATATTCGTCTGAATAGCCGATGTCCGAGCGTTCAAACTGAATGAAGAGAGAAGCGTACTGTCATCTGCAAAGCTGTAGATTGGATTCTCGGTATTTTCCAGCAGATCGTTAATGTAAAGGAGAAACAGAGTAGGAGACAGACTATGGAGTCTTGGGGCACACCGGCGTTGATAGTGAGGGTGTTAGAAAGAAATCCGTCGACCGCCACTCGTAAAGAACGCTTTCTGAGGAAACATGGAAGCCACAAACAGAACTTCTCAGAGATACCATAAGAGCGTAGCTTAGCCAACAGTCCATCGTGCCAAACACGGTCGAATGCCTTGGATATGTCAAGAGCAACCGCTCGAGATTCTCCAAAGTTTTCAATTGCGTTGTTCTAAATATGTGTAACATAAGTCAGAAGATCTCCTGTTGATCTATGATTACGAAAGCCATATTGGTGATCGCTAATAAGGTTGAATCCTTCAAGATATTTTAGAAGATGCTGATTGATAGCCTTTTCCATGACTTTCGATATTATTGAAAGCAGTGCGACTGGTCGGTAGTTATTGGGCAACGTCTTCTTGCCTTTTTTAGGTATAGGCTGAACTGTGGCACATATCCAGCAGGAAGGAAATATTCCCTTTCTGTAGAATAGGTTGAAAACTCTACAGAAAACTCGTGTTAGTTCCCCCGCAGAGTTCTTGAGAACTGTGGCAGGTATTCCGTCAACGCCAGAAGCTTTTTTGGTGTCTAGCTTCATTAAAATATGTTTAATGATACGCTGTCTGAAGACAATATCGGGCATCCTTAACTGCACTACGGAATAGTAGGTGGTGTTTGTCCTTGGAAATCGACAGTAGAATGTGAAGCAAAGAGTTCAGCTGACAAGTTCGCTTTTTCAACAGGTGTCGTTGCAATAGAATTATCTGGCCTGTGGTGGTATGGTGGATTTGGTGCCTTAGCGACTGACCAAAAGGACCTGGAATTGTTGGGACAAGCGAGAAGTTTGTTTCTAATTCATTGATTGTGTGCCTCTTTGGTTGGCGTTGCACCGAAACCGAGAAAGGAAATTTTTTTGTATAAGATAGGGTTTGTAATTTTGTCCAAAATTTTCTACTTGTCCTTACCGTACTCACTGAAGTTGATGTTATGAATGGCATACTTTTGTATTCTTTTTTTGCATCTGGGATCTTATCACATCACACCCAGTCTAACGATTTACGAGGAGATGTATCACGCTGTAATTCGCTTTAAGTCAGAGTTATTTCTATTGCTGCAACGGATGATACGGTTAATTTGGATCCTCTTCAGTTTACACACTTTGTGGTAATTTACTCTTCAGTATGTTGCACCAATTATGATATTTTCCCTTCGTGTATTTTTTTATTACTTTATTGAATACAGGTATAACAGAACCACAATAAAATATCTTCCTTGCGACACGTATTTGTTGAGTTGGAATTTCGGTAATAAAAGAAAGCATGTTCAGTATTTGCAATGATCCAAAATATCTTGTATAAACGACAAAATTGCCGTACAATTATTAAACGGGTCAAATAAGCCATAATTTAAGCAACAAAATAGAGATCATTTCTTTACAAATGTCTTTAGGCATTGGTTAAGAAAAGGGTAAAAACATGACAGGCAAACACGAAACGGGCGGAGTAATTATTTAATTATTACATTTCAGAGAGGAACCGTACCTATTCATCGTAATTGTCTGAATTTGAATGGTCTATTATGAGATCCCATTGTGATGTTTATCCTATAGTTTTGGTTAATTGCCTATAGACGGAAATTTGTTTAAGTAAGGAAATTTTACTTTATTGCCTAAATTTCTCAGTTTTTCGTTCTTTAGTTGCCATAGTCCTTAGTTACTATAAATTTAGCCAATATCAAAGACAGCTAATCATAGACGTTAAGCTATTTATGTTAAATTTCAGTCAGTTATGCAAGAAGGCCTTTGACTCGCGGAATGGATCCCACTCTGCTCAGTTCTTCAAAAGGCAGATGTTCCCAAACATTTCGTGACGATAAAAAGAAACCTCTGTGAGAATAACACAGCAGCCGAGTCAACCAAAGTACCTTCGAGAAGTTCAAAGCGGAAGCCGGCATGAGACAGGGCTACATTCTCTCCCCTATCCTATCTAATATACATACAGAATATTTAATGGGAAATGTCTTGAAGAGTGAGAAGCGGGGATTTCGGTAGGAGGCAAGAAGATAAAGAACTTAAGGTACGCTGATGACAACATTATCATAGCGGCTAATGCTCCAGAACTCGAGACTATTATGGCAAGACTCAAGTCCGCAGGACATATGGACTCGAAATAAACAAGACCAAATCCAAAGTGCTCAACAGAGCTACCAATAACCAACCACAGAGATGAGTGGTAGCTGGTAGCAAAGTCGTCGAGAGCTTCGTATATCTAGGACCGTTAATCACGAATGCTGAAGGATGCTCGGATGAGATCCAGAGGACGAATAAATGAAAATTTTTTGGTTTTTTGTTCTAGAATGAAATCTGTGGGAGCAATCGTTTCGTCAGTTTCAGGCCTCGCATAAAACGTGCCTTGCCCTCTTGGATTCTGAAGTGGCCATTTTGAATTAAAAACATAAAAAATTTTGTATATTATTTTTCAAAATCTAAGAAAGTGAATTGGCAAATTGATGTAATAAAAATATTAAACGACCGTTAGGATCTTCGCACGTACCTGGCGGTTACAGGGTCGTAACTGAAATATAAATATATATATATATATATATATATATATATATATATATATATATATATATATATATATATATACTTCCCTTACAATCTAACATTTTATTGGGTACTTCGTGTTTATAAATATAAAGAATATTCTTCATTTTATCTGCAGTATTATACTGAAATAGTGTGTATTATAAAGTTCAATAGTGTCTTAAAATGTCCGAAGTCCTTTCCATCAGAAACCGCAAATGTTGTGATAGTTAAAAGTGTTTATTTAAAGTTAGTGGAACGAGGCCACGAAAAGTACTTTTCACTGATGGAGATATCAGCTTTAACAAGCATCCCTGAAGGTATAGTTTGGAAAATTGTAAATAATTCGATAGCTTACGGAGCACGATGGTAGGATACAACGAATTTTATTAAGTACGCATACCTATTACTCCATCGAAAGCTGACACAGCAGCTTTCGAACCGACAGAGTGGTTGACGCAGTCAACACTTTAAAAGCAGGTAGCGCTTTTTCGAGGGATCCTTCCTCAAGTATATATAATTATTGCAAAGCAACTGAAAATAAACAGAAGTCCATATTCCAGCAGCTTACTAGCTGTTCTCTTGTTTGTCAAATCCATCCTGAGACGCATTTCGCCGTATCACGGCTCGTCAGTCAGGCTAGGATTGACAAACAAGAGAACAGTATCAAGTGGTACTTATCCCAGAAGTTACGGATTACGAAGGTAGGATACAACGAATTGTATTAATACAATGCTGTGTCAGCTTTCGATGGAGTAATAGGTATGCGTACTTTATACAATTCGTTGTATCCTACCATCGTGCTCCGTAAGAATATTTCAAATTCCAGCTTGGATTATCATTGTGATACAACCGCTGAAGTTTTTGAAGATTGTTACTCAATATATATCACCACTACACCAAACACTTTATTTTTTTGCCCTCGACGCGCGTTTCGCTAACCATGTTAGCTTCATCAGGAGCGTTGATTGACTAAAGCTAAACTACAAATCTACCCTATTTATACTTAGCCTAACCCTTGAATTACTCAAGCGGAACTAATGACATAGGCAAGGCCATCAGTTCCGGTCAAGTAACTAATAGAGGGCACTATAAGGAATAGGCCCTTTGTCTTTATTTAAACTACTTTTTACATTTTATGATTTCCATACTTTCGTATGCGTTCAACAATCTCCTATCAAATACATTTTTTACTAATCTTAGATTATCTAATGTTACAGTATGATCAGCTTCAAGGGCATGTTCGGCAATGCTAGACTTTTCTGTTCTACTGTAGATTATCTAATGTTACAGTATGATCAGCTTCAAGGGCATGTTCGGCAATGCTAGACTTTTCTGTTCTACTGTATTTTAAGTGTGCTAAATGTTCTTTAAATCGTGTTTTAATTGACCTTTTAGTTTGCCCAACATACTTTTTGTCACAATCATTACAACTAATGTAATGAAAGACTGATTTTGTTAAATTTCCACTTTATATTTATAATAAAGTGGAAATTTGACAAAATCAGTCTTTCATTACATTCGTTATGAATTTCTATCAAGTAACAGCCAGAACAATTCAAAGTTTAAAAAAAAAAACTAATTTCATAAATTCCACTTTTCTCACAATTAGGAATCTTATCTTTGGAATTTCCTAAGATATTTCTCAAATTGTCTGATGACTTATAGACTAAGGTGAGGCCTATCTTATTAAATACCTTATTGAGTCCCTTGCTATATTTCGGATTATATGGTATGGAGACATACTTGGTGTTATTTTCTTCGCGTGTAAAAAAGGTGGAATTCTGAATGTTAAATCTAAACTTATGTCTATTTATTAGCTTATTTACTAAGTCATCGTTACAACCATTAACTCTAGTTATATTTCTAATACGATTCCTTTCTTTATTAAAGTTTGCTCTATTCAGAGGGAAAGTGTTGTTTGCAATGAAATGAATCATTAAGAATATATTTATATATATTCTTATATATAATATATAATTTATTATTATTTTTAATAATTAAAATATCTAGAAAAGGCAATTGTCCGTTGTTCTCAACTTCGTAAGTGAATTTAATGGAATCATACAGGTTATTTAATTTAGAAACAAAATCATCAATATTTGCTTTCTTTGTGTCAAAAATTGCGAAACTTGACCGGAACTGATGGCCTTGCCTATGTCATTAGTTCCGCTTGAGTAATTCAAGGGTTATGCTAAGTATAAATAGGGTAGATTTGTAGTTTAGCTTTAGTCAATCATAGCTCCTGATGAAGCTAACATGGTTAGCGAAACGTGCGTCGAGAGGAAAAATAAAGTGTTTGGTGTAATGGTGATATATACTGAGTAGTATCATTGTGCCAAAGACTCCACATTCCCAACTTAGTTTTGAAGATTGGTTTCAAAACAAATTAATGCCGAATATACCACCAAATACCTATATTGTGATGGATAATGCATCCTATCATAGACGCCAAATGAATAAGGTACCAAGTTCCACCAGTAGAAAAATGGAAATACAAGCCGTTTTGTGCGAACGTGAAATATATTTTCACGAAAGTTATACCGTTAAACAATTGTTAGAAGTTTTAAAAAGTTACATTTTTTCAAAGGAATATGTTTGTGATAAAATTGCAAAGGAAGCAGGACACGAAATCATTCGGCTTTCACCATGTTATTGTATCTTTAATCCGATCGTGTTGCTCTGGCATAAAATAAAGTCTAATATACGTGCTCACAATAATACACCCACTTTAAACAGTAGTGTGATTGAGTTGATAAAGACAGAAGTCAAAAATGTAACCGTTGAAAACTGGAGAAACTGTATTCAATAGGTCAACAAAATTGAAAACTCATATAGATATATGTATATAAGTATAAATAGTTTAAAACCTGTAAAAAAACTTATTACTGATTTGCAAGATAGTAGCCATAGCGAAATTGAACTAGATATTAATTAATAACTAAAACTGTAACAAATGTACGCGAGGATACTGGACACTATTTTAATATATTTGTGTAATTACTATATTGTGTATTATTCAGTACATAAAACATTAAAATTCTTTTCTTATAACAATAAAATTTTAAACCCAACAATTACACAATCAGGTATAGTACGCCCCTGCACGATGCCTTGTCATTAAACAGCCATAAATTAATCACTTCCGAATCTTGTTGAATTTTAGTAGCTAAGTCACTTTCTTAGATCGTGAAAAATCCTATACACTTGAATATTTGTTTAATAAAGTACTGCTAATAAATTTTCGACTGCTTTTATTATTCTCTTGAAAAAAAATCCCGAAATTGGTCTTCTTCCTAGGACCTGGAGCGGCCTTACCCCTTAAATTTTGCAGCAACGCAGAACAAATTGGGCTCAACGCTCGCGTTGCTTGCGTCTCCCGGCGTTTACCATATCGCGCGCCTCTGCCGCGTCACTTGGAGTCAGACGCTCATGTAGGACGCATCCTAACAAGATTTAAAATATATTATGTGATGTTACTTTTTTCCTTCTTTCTATAATTTATTAGCATGCTTCTTCTTTATTTGTTTATAATGTAAACAGCGAAATTAAATTAGCTTCACCCACAAATAATTTGCAGGTGATATTTTATGTAATTTATTTTCCGCAAACAAATTATTACTGCCTAATTGTAAGTCCTAATAACGTACTCAAAAATGTGTCAGACTGTTGTTAAACGTTACGATCAGAATGAATTTCTTTCTTCGTTGACTTCCAACTGTGAACTTATCATAGTAATTTTCATTTTGATTTTTGTTAGTACTACTGTATGCTGATATTATTGCTTCTCACTCCACTATTTGACTGCGTTCTCGAAAATCTCAATGGTTTTTGAGTTCATTTTGCATGTTTAACCCAGTATATACATGAATAGTTTCACATAAATTTCTGAAACGTATATTTTTAGCCGAAAAACAAACGATTGTCATAAATCCTACACAGCCCAAAAACGAATGAAAAAAAGCTTCTCATTTAAACTTCATTGTAACAACGATCCAGATAAATCCCCAATTTAAATCCGATTTGCATATAAAATGACTGCATTTTAAAACTACCGGTAATATTTATACACTCTATATTTTGGATGACACAGAGTGTAGAGTTGTATATTTAAAGCCATGTTTCAATGCACGTAAAACTGTTTTTAAAGTTAATTGGATTATATTTTTACTACTTTTATTTTCATATATCCTTTATATGGATATTAAAGTCACTTTTTGTTTTGTATACGGGAAATTCGCTCCAATCTAACCTCCATCTATCTCAACGCACTTTCTACATATTTTATTCAATTTCTTGATTCCTTTAAAAAGTAATTCTTCTTCACCTCTATATCTGTGGCCCTTTAAGGGAACATTACACTTTCTTGGGTCGGAAAAATCAACTTTTTAAAAAGTATTATATTTCAATAATATTCTCTGAAAATCTCAGAGGAAAATTTGAAATACTTTCGAAGTTTTAGACGATTATAGCGCCAAGTGTAAGGCAGGCCAAATCGACCGCGCGGCATACCAACTTACCTTTCCGCCGTTTACAAAGGTTTTGCTCTACCTGCGCCGAACATACGCTGACACGTTTATGATTCTAAGAAATATAGAAGCAGGCAAAAGGAGAGTTTACTATAATGAGTATAATATATTTTCAGTTTATATCACTCGCAGGGCTAATATCACTCACTAAACGTCTCGGCTAATATTGTGCAAAATGGATAAAAATATGAAAAATTTAGTTCGAAGTAAGTGCGCAGACGACGTAAAAGAAAGTTTTATGGTAATCGATTTTCAGTTGAAAGTAATTCTAATTTTGCCAGTACATCTGCAGAAAAAATTGTAAAACTTCTAATTTGAGTCCAAGCACTGATTCAGCCGCCAGAGAGGCCAGAATCAAACGGAGAGACGAAAGACCACTTGAGAATGAGGCATATGAGGAGTTGGAAGGAATTTTGTATGCTGATTGAACGTAAATAGATTTTATATGAAAATTCGATTATCAAAATTTAAAATGCGTTTTTCTCAAGACAACGTTTTTGTAATCGGCGTCTACGATAAAATAATTTTTTTCCTCAATTTTTTTTACAAAAAAATGCTATTTTTGAGATCACCAACTTTGAAGGTCCATCATTCTGTGAATTTCGTAGTCTATATTGGGCTATAGTCATACTTTTTCTATGGATTGTTTTTTCAGACATTCCAATGAGCCGCAATCATGCACGCCAGCAGATCAAAATTTTCAAAATGGTTTCCATGAGGCTGCAAAAAATCCCTATAAAAATTATGTAAAAAATTTTTCTTGTATTTGAAGATTTGGGATATATGTCAGAAAAACTACGGACTCAAAAAATGTTTATTTATTGATTTATCAGTCCCATGAAAATTATTGAAATTTTCGATCGATACGGTGTCCTTCTTTTTCTTTTAACAGCCCTTTACAGTCCACTCTTGCAGACAGTCCCCTCCCCACTCCTTCCATAGTTCCTTGTTCTGAGCTAGTTGGTGCCAATTTTTTCAACTTTCTCTTTAATGTCGTCTAGTCAACCTTTTATTGGCCTGCCAACTTTTCGTTTATGCAGGCGGGGTCTCCAGTATTGTGTGTATTTTTTCCACCGAGCGGTATCTTGGCGAGAAACATGTCCTACCCCCTACCCAGGTCCATTTTAATTGGGCTATACAAGTTATTCCGTCTTCGTCTTTTCTTCTTTATTTTATCTCTGTGTTTGTGATGTTAACTCTGAGAGTTATTCCTAACATCACTTGTTCAATGGTTCTTTGTATTACCCTAAGTTTATGTGCTGACGGGTTCGTTAGAGTTGTTTCCATTCCATACTTCATCACCGGAAGTATACAGGTATTACATATTTTCCTCTTTAAATTGATTAGAGTATTGCTATTTTTAATTATATGTTTCGATTTTCCCATTGCTGTCAATGTTAGTCTGTTGATCTCGGCGGTTGATTCTCTCTACCTAGTTTGATGGTATATCCCAAATAAACATGTTCCTCTACTTTTTAGCTATTTAGAACGTAATCAATAAGAATATCTTTTTTTTTGTATCCCAGAAAATGGTAACTATAAGCTTCGCTGACATTCTCTGGACCTCCAGTTTGCAAAATGACTTATCTCCCTGGCTTGTCCACTACACAGATTATTGTTATGACTCGAGATCATACTACTAAACTAAGTTGCATCAGAAAACGATAATAAATTGCATTCGGATTATTCCTCCATACGGCAAGAAACTTCCGAGAATATTCCTCATAGCAATGGCGGTCAAGGGATCTCAGCATTTTTGGTATACAATACGCTTTGCTTTACACAAATTTTACGATCTGAGAACATTAATTACTTAATTTTTGTTAATCTTTTCTTCCATCACTATTATGTGACACAGACTAGGATGT
This sequence comes from Pachyrhynchus sulphureomaculatus, assembly GCA_019049505.1. Taxonomy (NCBI): domain Eukaryota; kingdom Metazoa; phylum Arthropoda; class Insecta; order Coleoptera; family Curculionidae; genus Pachyrhynchus; species Pachyrhynchus sulphureomaculatus. The sequence goes on along the minus strand of CM032453.1, from coordinate 43,815,230 downwards.
GCTTTATCTTCAAATGCCTTACTTTCTATTCGAAGAGATGGGTCCATCGTTTAACAGCAGCCTGCGATAGTGTAGATTCCCCACCAGTAGTTTCTAAGTCTTCTTGAATTTTCTTAGCACCTTTTCCGTTCTTTAAAAGCTATTTTATAACTGCACGATATACTTGTTCCTATAAATTGAGTTGAGCTGAGTTTTTAGAAAAAGTGATAATCTCCGAGGCTTACTTTTAGTCAACTAACTCTTGTACTAATGAGCTGGAGTTTCTACAATAATTGAGGATATCCACGAGGACATAAAACATTACTAGTTTACTTCAATACAGTATCCACTAAAAAACTGTAGGAGAATTATATTATTTTAAATAGTAGTTAAAAATGTCCCACTCCACTGCTTGCTGCTATTCTATCGTTGTAGATACCAGGATCTCAAAGTTATCATAGGCTTAAAGATTAAGAAATCGTCCAATTAAATGACTTGAATGTGGATATTATCAAAAGAATAATAAATGGTAAAGTTGCTAATGTTATTCAATTTCACAAGAAAACGAGTAGCAAAATCCATAAAAAATCATTTAAACAATTACGTTAAAATTTGTTCTTGTATTTGAAGATTTAAAATATATGTCAGAAAAATTACGGAGTCAAAAAATGTTTTTTTATTGATTTATCAGTTCCATAAAAATTATTGAAATTTTCGATCGAAAAGTGTAATGTTTCTCTAAGTCCTTCTTTTTCTTTTAACAGCTTTTTACAGCCCACTCTTGGACACAGTGCTCCTCCTACTCCTTCCATAGTTCCTTGTTCTGAGCTAGTTGGTGCCAATTTTTTCCAACTTTCTGTTTAATGTCGGCTAGTCAACCTTTTATCGGCCTGCCAACTTTTCGTTTATGCAGGCGGAGTCTCCAGTATTTTGTGTATTTTTTCCACCGACCGGTATCTTGGCGAGAAACATGTCCTACCCCCTACCCAGGTCCATTTTAATTGGGCAAACAAGTTATTCCGTCTTCGTCTTTTGTTCTTTGTCTTATCTCTGTGTTTGTGATATTAATCTCTGAGAGTTATTCCTACGATCACCTGTTCAATGGTTCTTTGTATTACTCTAACTTTATGTGCTGACTGGATCGTTAGAGTTGTAGTTTACATTCCATACGTCATCACCGGAAGTATACAGGTATTAAACATTTTCCTCTTTAAATTGATTAGAATACTGCTATTTTTATTATATTTTATAATTTTCCCATTACTGTTAATGTTAGTCTGTTGATCTCGGCGGTTCATTCTCTCTACCTAGTTTGATGGTATATCCCCAATAAACATATTCCTCTACTTTTTAGCTATTTAGAATGTAATCAATAAGGACATCTTTTTTGTATCCCAGAAAATGGTAACTATAAGCTTCGCTGACATTCTCTGGACCTCCAGTCTGCAGAATGACTTATCTCCCTGGCTTGTCCACTACACAGATTATTGTTATGACTCGAGATCATACTACTAAACTAAGTTGCATCAGAAAACGATAATAAATTGCATTCGGATTATTCCTCCATACGGCAAGAAACTTCCGAGAATATTCCTCATAGCAATGGCGGTCAAGGGATCTCAGCATTTTTGGTATACAATACGCTTTGCTTTACACAAATTTTACGATCTGAGAACATTAATTATTTAATTTTTGTTAATCTTTTCTTCCATCACTCTTATGTGATACTCACTAGGATGTGCATTATCTTCAAATGCCTTACTTTCTATTCGAAGAGATGGGCCCATCGTTTAACAGCAGCCTGCGATAGTGTAGATTCCCCACCAGTAGTTTCTAAGTCTTCTTGAATTTTCTTAGCACCTTTTCCGTTCTTTAAAAGCTATTTTATAACTGCACGATATACTTGTTCCTATAAATTGAGTTGAGCTGAGTTTTTAGAAAAAGTGATAATCTCCGAGGCTTACTTTTAGTCAACTAACTCTTGTACTAATGAGCTGGAGTTTCTACAATAATTGAGGATATCCACGAGGACATAAAATATTACTAGTTTACTTCAATACAGTATCCACTAAAAAACTGTAGGAGAAATATATTATTTTAAATAGTAGTTAAGAATGTTCCACTTCACTTCTTGCTGCTATTCTATCGTTGTAGATACCAGGATCTCAAAGTTATCATAGGCTTAAAGATTAAGAAATCCTCCAATTAAATGACTTGAATGTGGATATTATCAAAACAATAATAAATGGTAAAGTTGCTAATATTATTCAATTTCACAAGAAAATGAGTAGCAAAATCCAAAAAAAAATACCGTCAAATATAAATTCTCAATATTTTTTTAAAATTAAACGTAAATTTCACTGACAAGTAAAACATTTTAATCTTTAACATCGTTTTCTTTATTATAAGTCTATTGAAACAGTTATTCTTTAAAATATGTAGAGTGTTTGTGAAAAGCGTTTAATATACTTAAATCCGTAAACTCTTTATCAAAAAGTATTGTGAAAAAATAGTATTAAATTACTGTTCGCTATAACTAATAAGAAAATTGACTCTGAAGACTTATAATATTTATAATGATATTGTAAAATGTTTGCTAATTATTACAGCTAAGAAACTTTTCAAAAATAAATGAGGAAAATTTTAGTAATACTTTGGATTATTGTAATATTACCTGACGTGAAAATAACAGTTTGCTATTTTCTTTTATAACAGAGTAAAATGATTTTACATTTTCCAGTTTAAAGAAGCAACAGATGTTGAAAAAACCAACCTTTGCTGTAGTTCAATGTTTTAAAAGAAATTATTCACTAAGAAATATAACAAACCTATCTAAAGTCGAAATTTTTCACACTCACTGTATGACTTATTGAAAGAAAATCACTTCTTCTTATTTTCTACCTAAAGTTCCAACTGTTCAAAGGAAATAATTTTTAAACTAAGATCCGTTATTCCACAACATAAACACAACCCACATAGGTTAAATCTGACATTTCTTACAAGAAAATCGTTTATCATTTCGGTATAAATCTTGAAAAAGTTAAGAGAAAAACCTATTCGAAATTCTGTTTTTATCTTAGTAAAAGCCAGCCAGCTCTTAACATAAAAGTCAAAATCAGCTCTTAAGAGACAATGATCCAGGAACTCACGCGCTACCAAGGAATTACTTCTTTTCAAATAATAGTAAATGTTTCTTCTATTTATCTAATAAGCGTTCTTCCACCCAGTGTTAGATATAGGCCCCCCCTTTCCTTTTTCCATCCCTCTCGATGCTGCGTCTTTCTGATCCATCCTAAAATAGCCGTTCCTTTGAGGTCATCTTTCCAACTTGCTTGGGGCCTTCCTCTGGATCTTTGTCCCAACTATAGCCTCCATTCTTGTATTCTTTTATTCCATCTCCCATTTTGCTGTCTCATTGTGTGACCTGTCCATCTCCATTTCAAACCATAATCTTCTTAGTCAGTAGCCATGTCTGGGTAATAGGTGAGAACCGGTAGAAAACATTGATCGAATACCATATTTCTCAGTTTCAGAAAAATTCTTTTCTTGGATAGTATTTCCCTATTCCACACTTTATTATTTGCAATAGGTAGATGTATTCCTCTACGTATTCAAGTATTCCGCGGACTGTGCGTTTGTCATAATCTTTCTCTTATCTCTATTTAGCAGTAGTCCTACCCTCTCTGATTTGTTTTGTAGTTCAGTAATCCTGTATGTCATTAAAATTATCTGATATTAGTACTATATCATCAGTAAAATGCAGATGATTTAAGTTTTGTCTAGTTACGAGGCTGGTTTGAAAAGTCCGTGCAAAAATAAAAACTACTTATGTGTTTTGGGGTAAACCTTTTTATTTTTCGACATAGTCTCCTTTTAGGCTTATACACTTCGTCCAACGATGTTCTAGTTTGTTGATCCCTTCCGAATAATAGGATTTGTCCAAGTCTGCAAAATATCCATTAGTGTCTGCAATCACCTCCTCGTTTGAATAAAATCTTTGTTCCGCCAGCCATTTCTTCAAATTGGGGAACAAATAGTAGTCCGAGGGAGCCAAGTCTGGAGAATAGGGGGGATGTGAAACGAGTTGGAACCCTATTTCCATTAATTTTGCGACCACAAACTGCTGAGGTATGTGCTGGTGCGTTGTCGTGATGGAAAAGGACTTTCTTGTGGGCCAATCGCGGGCGTTTTTTTTTCTTGCAGCTCGGTTTTCAAACGGTCCAATAACGATGAATAATATTCACCTGTAATAGTTTTTACCCTTTTCCAGATAGTCGATGAGGATTATCCCTTGCGAATCCCAAAAGACAGTCGCCATAACCTTTCCGGCCGAAGGAACGGTCTTCGCCTTTTTTGGCGCAGATTCCCCCTTGGTAACCCATTGTTTAGATTGTTGTTTGGTCTCAGGAGTATAGTAATGTATCCATATTTCATCCACAGTGACGAAACGACGCTTAAAGTCCTCCGGATTCTTCTGGAACAGCGGCAAACCATCCTTGCAACACTTCACACGATTCCGTTTTTGGTCAAGCGTGAGCAATCGCGGCACCCATCTTGCGGATAGCTTTCTCATGTCCAAATGTTTATGCAAAATATTATGTACCCGTTCAGTCAAGATGCCCACAGCACTAGCAATCTCACGCACCTTAACTCTTCTGTCATCCATCACCATATCATGGATTTGACCAATGATTTCTGGAGTCGTAACCTCCACAGGCCGTCCAAAACGTTCAGCGTCACTTGTGCCCATATGGCCAGTCCGAAAATTTTGAAACCACTTATAAACTGTTCTAATCGAAGGTGCAGAGTCACCATAATGTTTATCAAGCTTCTCTTTAGTCTCCTGAGGCGTTTTGCCTTTCATAAAGTAATGTTTAATCACCACACGAAATTCTTTTTCGTCCATTTCTTGAAAATCACTCGACTTCCTTGATTCACACGAATGCCAAACACAAAGAAATAGACCAATATGGCTGAAACTTGGTGTGCGTTCATTCAAGAGATGCTACTAACTAAACATGACCTCGATACGCGCCGGTGGTGCCATCTCTCGGACTTTGCACGGACTTTTCAAACCAGCCTCGTATACTGATCCCCTTTTTTCCCATTCGAGTTTCTTAAAAACTTCTTCTAATGCTGCTATAAATAGTTTTGGGCTCATGGAATCATGGCTTCCTCTATTAAAGTTAGATAGTTAGAAAATGATCACAAGTACTAAAACTCTTCCTGTTCTACCGATTGGTTTAATCTCAGCTTATTTTTCAGTCTATTAATTAAAATTATATAAAAACAACACTATGCTTTAATTTCCAATATATTTAAAGTCACTTGACAATTGTTTCACCATACAATGGCTTCTTCAGAAGTAAATATTTAGTTCTGAAGAAGCCATTGTATGGTGAAACAATTGTCAAGTGACTTTAAATACATAGGAAATTAAAACATAGTGTTGTTTTTTATATAATTTTATTATGAATTTCCAACAAGTATCGGCTAACACAATCAAAGAAGTCTATTAATTATTAATTTGGTAAACAATCTGTATACGAAGCTGGTTTGAAAAGTCCGTGCAAAAATAAAAACTACTTATGTCTTTGGGGTAAACCTTTTTTATTTTTCGACATAGTCTCCTTTTAGGCTTATACACTTCGTCCAACGATGTTCTAGTTTGTTGATCCCTTCCGAATAATAGGATTTGTCCAAGTCTGCAAAATATCCATTAGTGTCTGCAATCACCTCCTCGTTTGAATAAAATCTTTGTCCCGCCAGCCATTTCTTCAAATTGGGGAACAAATAGTAGTCCGAGGGAGCCAAGTCTGGAGAATAGGGGGGATGTGAAACGAGTTGGAATCCTATTTCCATTAATTTTGCGACCACAACTGCTGAGGTGTGTGCTGGTGCGTTGTCGTGATGGAAAAGGACTTTCTTGTGAGCCAATCGCGGGCGTTTTTCTTGCAGCACGGTTTTTAAACGGTCCAATAACGATGAATAATATTCACCTGTAATAGTTTTACCCTTTTCCAGATGTCGATGAGGATTATCCCTTGCGAATCCCAAAAGACAGTCGCCATAACCTTTCCGGCCGAAGGAACGGTCTTCGCCTTTTTTGGTGCAGATTCCCCCTTGGTAACCCATTGTTTAGATTGTTGTTTGGTCTCAAGAGTATAGTAATGTATCCATGTTTCATCCACAGTGACGAAACGACGCTTAAAGTCCTCCGGATTCTTTTGGAACAGCTGCAAACCATCCTTGCAATACTTCTCACGATTCCGTTTTTGGTCAAGCGTGAGCAATCGCAGCACCCATCTTGCGGATAGCTTTCTCATGTCCAAGTGTTTATGCAAAATATTATGTACCCGTTCAGTCGAGATGCCCACAGCACTAGCAATCTCACGCACCTTAACTCTTCTGTCATCCATCACCATATCATGGATTTGATCAATGATTTCTGGAGTCGTAACCTCCACAGGCCGTCCAGAACGTTCAGCGTCACTTGTGCCCATATGGCCAATCCGAAAATTTTGAAACCACTTATAAACTGTTCTAATCGAAGGTGCAGAGTCACCATAATGTTTATCAAGCTTCTCTTTAGTCTCCTAAGGCGTTTTTCCTTTCACAAAGTAATGTTTAATCAACACACGAAATTCTTTTTCGTTCCTTTCTTGATAATCACTAGACTTCCTTGATTCACACGAATGCCAAACACAAAGAAATAGACCAATATGGCTGAAACTTGGTGTGCGTTCATTCAAGAGATGTTAGTAACTAAACATGACCTCGATACGCGCCGGTGGTGCCATCTCTCGGACTTTGCACGGACTTTTCAAACCAGCCTCGTATTTATGAAAGTAATGATATTGAACACTAATTATCTAACTTAGTCCTATTACCTTTTTGGTGTTTCGCACGGAACATTTATAAGATGACTTCGGTGTCTGCCTGTCTGTCTGCCCGTCCGTCTATCTGTCTGTCAAACCCCATTTTCTCCGTAACAAATTTTTTTTATTTTAAAAGCAATCAACGTACGGAACACTAATTGTGCAAGTTCAACTTGCACTTGACTGGTTATTTTTTTTTTTTTTAAGAAGTAAAATTGTTTTCTGGTATCTTCTCCTCTTCTAGAAATTTATTTAATAAGTGTTTTAACACCTGTACCACCAAGTCTCCCCCTTCTTTCATTAATTCTGTTATACTCCGCCAAGTCCTGGTGTTTTATGGTTTTTATAGTTGTTAATATTTCTTCATCTGTTATCTCCGGTATTCTTCTGAGCTTACATTGATTATCTTTTTATTTCGACGTTCTTTGAAATGATTTGTCATCAAACTTATCATAAAAATTTTTTCTTAAATATGGTTAAATATTATTTTTTACCAGGTGTGCTGCGTATTACCTATTATTATTTTCATTTTTTAGATTAACAGTACGTAAAATTTGAAAAATCAGCAATTATTGAAGAAAATGGCAAAAATGTTTCTATTTAAATTCAATTTTGTAATATCTAAAAAAGAAAATGCTCAATGTATAGCAAGGCACGTCTTTCCTACTATTAGACTTTACTAACTTAGACGTATAAAGAACAATATCGTCCCTATGAGGAATCAAATGACTTACAAAGTGAGCTTGCTCTGTTAGAGGGTAGCATTATTCCCTTACGTAATAGGGCGTTATTGTTAGATGAAATAACATCCCAGGTGACTTTTCTATACATTGTTACGATCTTAAGCATTAAGCAGGGGATTATTAGGTTTGTAAGGTTAGCAAGGCCAGGACCCATGTTTGAACTATAAGGATTTTATCCTCGAAAAGTCTCATTGCAGCTGCTATATGTAATTTATTTTAATTATAAGAAATTGTTCACTAGTAAGATAAAGTTAATTTTGCTTTAAATAGTTATATATTTTGTAAGCGAAATTTTAAAGATAAATGGAAAATAACTTTTTCGGTTAAAATGTGGTCAATAGACGGCTTTATTGTTTTAAACTGGTCGATGATCGTAACTTTTAACGGCATATCACATCATTATTAAAAACAATAATTGTAATGTATTTTTCTATTACATAGACCAAAACATCATAGAATGTTCTGTTGCGTTAGTTCTATTCATATCATAAATCAAATCAGACCTATCAATGCACACAACACGCCTTCGCTATTTTGATCGCCATATACATACATAAATAAATTTGAGTTTTCGTCTCCCTCTCACATCCCCGTAAATAACCTGTAACTGTAGTTAGGCATGTATTTAGATTTAAGAAAATTATGATTTGCTTTAGGCCGCCGATCTCTTACTTTATGTTCTTTTTCTCAACTCAGCAGTCTAACACAAAGTTACATATATATATATATATATATATATATATATATATATATATATATATATATATATATATATATATATAAATATATATATATATATATATATATATATATATATATATATATATATATAAATATATAAATATATATATATATATATATATATATATATATATATATATATATATATATATATATATATATATATTTAAATTTTCTCTGGATTAATGTTCACGAAATCAAAGTCTTGTTTTATATCGTAGTATATATTTTGGTCAATACGTTTTTACCAGTCCTTTTGGATTTTATCAGTTGCGCAACGCTAATATTTGTGTTAAAATACTAAATACACATATATTAAAAACAATAAAACTATACAAGAGGACATCGCAAGGAACATTTTGAAACTCACAGCTCACTCACTCACAATTAAGAATATAGTTGATACATGTTCAGGAAAAAAGGAAAAAATAAGGAAACAAAGTTAATATACAGCACGGGTGAAAACACGCTGAATTACTACCAAATTCAAATGTTACATACAGAAAACACAGTAAAAATCATGAAAAAAAACATCAAAGCTCAATACGAGACTAGCAAATCAGAAAAATCGAAGAATTTTTCTCCTACGATTCAAGACAGAAGAATTGACATCTATATCCCTTAGAATTAAAACAAACCATATACGATTTTCTTCGGTAAACCTTCAAAATTAATTTAAAAATCTAACATGGAGATTTACATATGAAACTCCATGTGATGTCCTGGGTGAAAACACGCTGAATTACTACCAAATTCAAATGTTACATACAGAAAACACAGTAAAAATCATGAAAAAAACATCAAAAACTCAATACGAGACTAGCAAATCAGAAAAAATCGAAGAATTTTTCTCCTACGATTCAAGACAGAAGAATTGACATCTATATCCCTTAGAATTAAAACAAACCATATACGATTTTCTTCGGTAAACCTTCAAAATTAATTTAAAAATCTAACATGGAGATTTACATATGAAACTCCATGTGATGTCCTGGGTGAAAACACGCTGAATTACTACCAAATTCAAATGTTACATACAGAAAACACAGTAAAAATCATGAAAAAAACATCAAAACTCAATACGAGACTAGCAAATCAGAAAAAATCGAAGAATTTTTCTCCTACGATTCAAGACAGAAGAATTGACATCTATATCCCTTAGAATTAAAACAAACCATATACGATTTTCTTCGGTAAACCTTCAAAATTAATTTAAAAATCTAACATGGAGATTTACATATGAAACTCCATGTGATGTCCTGGGTGAAAACACGCTGAATTACTACCAAATTCAAATGTTACATACAGAAAACACAGTAAAAATCATGAAAAAAACATCAAAACTCAATACGAGACTAGCAAATCAGAAAAATCGAAGAATTTTTCTCCTACGATTCAAGACAGAAGAATTGACATCTATATCCCTTAGAATTAAAACAAACCATATACGATTTTCTTCGGTAAACCTTCAAAATTAATTTAAAAATCTAACATGGAGATTTACATATGAAACTCCATGTGATGTCCTGGGTGAAAACACGCTGAATTACTACCAAATTCAAATGTTACATACAGAAAACACAGTAAAAATCATGAAAAAAACATCAAAACTCAATACGAGACTAGCAAATCAGAAAAATCGAAGAATTTTTCTCCTACGATTCAAGACAGAAGAATTGACATCTATATCCCTTAGAATTAAAACAAACCATATACGATTTTCTTCGGTAAACCTTCAAAATTAATTTTAAAAATCTAACATGGAGATTTACATATGAAACTCCATGTGATGTCCTGGGTGAAAACACGCTGAATTACTACCAAATTCAAATGTTACATACAGAAAACACAGTAAAAATCATGAAAAAAAAACATCAAAACTCAATACGAGACTAGCAAATCAGAAAAATCGAAGAATTTTTCTCCTACGATTCAAGACAGAAGAATTGACATCTATATCCCTTAGAATTAAAACAAACCATATACGATTTTCTTCGGTAAACCTTCAAAATTAATTTAAAAATCTAACATGGAGATTTACATATGAAACTCCATGTGATGTCCTGGGTGAAAACACGCTGAATTACTACCAAATTCAAATGTTACATACAGAAAACACAGTAAAAATCATGAAAAAAAACATCAAAACTCAATACGAGACTAGCAAATCAGAAAAATCGAAGAATTTTTCTCCTACGATTCAAGACAGAAGAATTGACATCTATATCCCTTAGAATTAAAACAAACCATATACGATTTTCTTCGGTAAACCTTCAAAATTAATTTAAAAATCTAACATGGAGATTTACATATGAAACTCCATGTGATGTCCTGGGTGAAAACACGCTGAATTACTACCAAATTCAAATGTTACATACAGAAAACACAGTAAAAATCATGAAAAAAAACATCAAAACTCAATACGAGACTAGCAAATCGGAAAAATCGAAGAATTTTTCTCCTACGATTCAAGACAGAAGAATTGACATCTATATCCCTTAGAATTAAAACAAACCATATACGATTTTCTTCGGTAAACCTTCAAAATTAATTTAAAAATCTAACATGGAGATTTACATATGAAACTCCATGTGATGTCCTGGGTGAAAACACGCTGAATTACTACCAAATTCAAATGTTACATACAGAAAACACAGTAAAAATCATGAAAAAAACATCAAAACTCAATACGAGACTAGCAAATCAGAAAAAATCGAAGAATTTTTCTCCTACGATTCAAGACAGAAGAATTGACATCTATATCCCTTAGAATTAAAACAAACCATATACGATTTTCTTCGGTAAACCTTCAAAATTAATTTAAAAATCTAACATGGAGATTTACATATGAAACTCCATGTGATGTCCTGGGTGAAAACACGCTGAATTACTACCAAATTCAAATGTTACATACAGAAAACACAGTAAAAATCATGAAAAAAACATCAAAACTCAATACGAGACTAGCAAATCAGAAAAATCGAAGAATTTTTCTCCTACGATTCAAGACAGAAGAATTGACATCTATTATCCCTTCGAATTAAAACAAACCATATACGATTTTCTTCGGTAAACCTTCAAAATTAATTTAAAAATCTAACATGGAGATTTACATATGAAACTCCATGTGATGTTCTGGGTGAAAACACGCTGAATTACTACCAAATTCAAATGTTACATACAGAAAACACAGTAAAAAATCATGAAAAAAAAAACATCAAAACTCAATACGAGACTAGCAAATCAGAAAAATCGAAGAATTTTTCTCCTACGATTCAAGACAGAAGAATTGACATCTATATCCCTTCGAATTAAAACAAACCATATACGATTTTTCTTCGGTAAACCTTCAAAATTAATTTAAAAATCTAACATGGAGATTTACATATGAAACTCCATGTGATGTTCTGGGTGAAAACACGCTGAATTACTACCAAATTCAAATGTTACATACAGAAAACACAGTAAAAATCATGAAAAAAAACATCAAAACTCAATACGAGACTAGCAAATCAGAAAAATCGAAGAATTTTTCTCCTACGATTCAAGACAGAAGAATTGACATCTATATCCCTTCGAATTAAAACAAACCATATACGATTTTCTTCGGTAAACCTTCAAAATTAATTTAAAAATCTAACATGGAGATTTACATATGAAACTCCATGTGATGTTCTGGGTGAAAACACGCTGAATTACTACCAAATTCAAATGTTACATACAGAAAACACAGTAAAAATCATGAAAAAAACATCAAAACTCAATACGAGACTAGCAAATCAGAAAAATCGAAGAATTTTTCTCCTACGATTCAAGACAGAAGAATTGACATCTATATCCCTTCGAATTAAAACAAACCATATACGATTTTCTTCGGTAAACCTTCAAAATTAATTTAAAAATCTAACATGGAGATTTACATATGAAACTCCATGTGATGTTCTGGGTGAAAACACGCTGAATTACTACCAAATTCAAATGTTACATACAGAAAACACAGTAAAAATCATGAAAAAAACATCAAAACTCAATACGAGACTAGCAAATCAGAAAAATCGAAGAATTTTTCTCCTACGATTCAAGACAGAAGAATTGACATCTATATCCCTTAGAATTAAAACAAACCATATACGATTTTCTTCGGTAAACCTTCAAAATTAATTTAAAAATCTAACATGGAGATTTACATATGAAACTCCATGTGATGTCCTGGGTGAAAACACGCTGAATTACTACTAAATTCAAATGTTACATACAGAAAACACAGTAAAAATCATGAAAAAAACATCAAAACTCAATACGAGACTAGCAAATCAGAAAAATCGAAGAATTTTTCTCCTACGATTCAAGACAGAAGAATTGACATCTATATCCCTTAGAATTAAAACAAACCATATACGATTTTCTTCGGTAAACCTTCAAAATTAATTTAAAAATCTAACATGGAGATTTACATATGAAACTCCATGTGATGTCCTCTCGTATAGTTTTAATTTGTTTTTTATTTATGTGTATTTAGTATTTCAAAATAAATAACCGTGGAATATCTAGGAAGTATACCATAATAATAAATGATGGAAGAATAGAACTTTAAACAGCCAATAAAATTAAAAAAGCAAACAATATTTATTATTTGCTAAACAAGACAATTTTGGGGAAAAGGGAAATGAGTGAAAGAATAAAATTAGGAATATATAATTTAATAGTCAACCCAATGATATTATATGGAAGTGAAACTTGGACAATACAACAAAACCATAGGCCTAAACTGATTGCAGCAGAAATGAAATATCTCCGGAATATAGCAGGAAAGTCTAAGCTGGACCACCTCACAAACGAAGAAATTAGAGGGAAACTAGTGCAAGAATCAATAACACAAAAAATAGAAAAAAGGCAATTGCAATGGTATGGGCATGTGCTTAGACTGGACAGCAACATAATACCAAGAAGAATACTGGAAATGGAAACAGCAAAGAAGCGAAAAAGAGGAAGACCAAGACTAACTTGGATGAAGCCCATTGAAGAGATAGGAAAAGCAAACAAGAAAATGACAGAAAATATGAACAAAATGCTGATGGACAAGGAAAGGCGGAAAGACTGGATAAAGATGATGGAACCTACAACTGCGGATAGATAGACAAAATAATATCCGACACCCGGCAGTGTAAAAGGATTTAAGAGAAAGAAAGAAAGAAAATAAATAACAGCGATGCACAATGGATGAAAACCAAAAAAACTGGTCGAAACGTATTGTCCAAAATATATGCTATGATATAAAACAAGACTTTTATTTCACGAACATTAATACGGAGAAAATTTTAAAAAAAGAATATAGTTGATACATGTTCAAGAAAAAAGGAAAGAAAGATATATATATATATATATATATATATATATATATATATATATATATATATATATATATATAATACATTAAAATTCTGGGTTTCAATCCGTTCGTCTAACAATGAATTTGCACGACGTTTCGCCAGCCAAAATCTCATTTGGCATTTTCAAGTGCTCTTGCTTTTGCTGTTACTCGATATTATGATCTTGCTGCTGCTGCCGCTCGAAGCTAACTACTTGCTGCTGCTTGAGTTAGCTTCGAGCGGCAGCAGCAGCAAGATCATAATATCGAGTAGCAGCAGAAACAAGAGCAATTAAAAATGCCAAATGAGATTTTGGCGAAACGTTGCGCAAATTCATTCATTGTTAGACGAACGGATTGAAACCCGGAATTTTAATGTATTACATTCCACCATCCGTGAAAACCTCTACTCTACTCTAATATATATATATATATATATATATATATATATATATATATATATATATATATATATATATATTTATATATATATATATAATATATATATATATATATATATATATATATATATATATATATATATATATATATATATATATATATATATATAACTTCTTCAGGAGTAACTACAATATTAATACATGGATTAGTTATATTGAAAACAATGTTAGTTTTCATCTAGGTATTAAAATGTTGAAATATAAAATAAATAAACATGAACAAAGGATCAAATAAATAAACCAGCGTACGAAAATGCGAGTTAGTCCTCGAAATCAAAACTCAATAGTTCGATTTTCTACACAAACTGACAGTAAACAGCCTCGGTGCATACCTGTATGTACTGAAGTGAATTCCAAATAAACGGAAAAACAGCAAAAGAAAAAGACTTTATTTACTTATTTTATACCAGGAAGTGGCAATTTTTTAGTTATTAATGTTGTAGTTGTAAATGATTAATACTGATTATGTTGCTGTAGATATTATTACGTTGACTAGTGTCTGATTTATAGTTGACTGAGTTGGGGTCCTTATTTATGTAGTACATTTCTTAAAAAAAAAAGAAAATATGCCACATAAGAGAAAGATGAACTAAAAGTTATTTATAAAGCAATGTCCCATGACGCAGTAACGACCCATTTTATAACAGGATAATCTCAGATCAGGAAGGCCGGTAAAGGCAAAAACTGATTAAATCAACAAGCTGGTTAAGGATTTGATGCTGTCAGTTTGAGAGATGAAGATCCCAGTGCCTGCTAAAAACGTTGGAGTATCTGCAACTATGGTTTTAAAGATTGTAGAGAAATATTTAGAGATGAAAAAAGTTCCGGCACGATTCTCACACTCCTTACACTAGAGGAGAAACTGGCTAGGAAAGAAATTGGATGTTTTATTAGGATCCTTTCACCAAGCACCAATCGTTGCCATAGGTTTATAAAGGCTCTCTACCTACAAAGAATGTGAGAACCCAGTTGTCTTCTGGCACGTTGACGTGTGTGTGAGTTTCCTTTTAGGGCTAAGTAAACAACTTAAAAAAAATACCGTTCTAGTTCCGTCAGCATGGAAAGTAAACATATCAACTTCAAGCTAAACCAGAATTAAAAATTATTGTCTGATGTTACCAATTAGTGCAGTAAAAAAAGGTCAAAATAATGATGAGATAGGTATAATTTAAATATAGCAATTTTATGATTTTATCCTCTGTGGGGCATTTTCACGTTAACGAAATTTTTTTTTTTAAATAAAGGTCTCGCGATGCTTTACCACACGTGATAGAAATGTTTCAATTTTTTTTTTAAATAATCGACCGTTGTTATTTGATTAATATAAAAAAATTTAAAAAACGGTTAAAATGACTCCAAATTTTTTTTTGATGGTGTCGGAAAGCTGACATCGAGACCTAAATTTTGAAAAAAAAAAAAGATCTATTTGACCAAATGACATAAAATGGCGGGCAACTCAAATTTTAAATAACAAATTCAATTGTGCCCACTGGGATCAATATTTTTGTACCAAAATTGTAGGGTATTTTTGCTATAACAAGAGGCATATTTTGTGAAAGTTTCAAGCCAATCGGTTCACTTAATCGACCTGTAAAATAAAATTTAAAAAAAAAAAAAAAACAGTTTTTTGCCTGCTTTTTCAATTTTATAGGTACACTCTTGAGAGTTTTAAAACTAACGAGAATTTGTTGGAAACTTCATTACGAAGAAATTGGTTTTTTTGTTGTCTCAATAAGACATATAACCGGAGTTACTCACATTTTAAGCTCAAAGAACGCGTTTTGAAAACGTAAATTGTTTATAAACAAAAGAGTACAAGTTTTTCGAAGTCCAAAACTCACGGTGATACCTCAGAGAGAATAAAATCATAATACTGCTGTATCTAGACTGTGCAATTTCAAATGCTTTTTTTACGGCACTAAACAGAATTCTTGAAAGCTGGTATCGGCATAGGTAAGCGGATTCTTTATCTCATCGTGATCATAATGTAGCTATTTTATAGCTAGCCTTTGAACTTGAAAGGTCTTGGATATATCATCACCAGTGTACCGCAAGAGTTCACTTTTCGTTGGGTGGTTTGAGATACTCTATGTCGAGATACAAATTAGAAAACTTTATGAATAATAGATTTGTCTTATTAACAGGGAGCAAACTTTACAGGAGATTAATAGTTCCGAGGTGACTACGAAATTGTATATGTTTTATTCAAGAAGTAAGTGCATAGCATGGAGACAGTAGATAAAAAGGGAGAAATTCTATATGGTATTGTTCTCTATCGTTACGGTTTTTCGGCATTATAATTTAAATGCCTGAAATAAAAATACTTCTAGGTTTTTATAAAAGACGCGTCTTTTGTAATTAAATAAGTGATCCAGTAAAGAAGTCTAATAAAATAATTACAGTAGAATAATAATTTGATAAATATAAATACGCCTTTATTTTATACTAAGATACAATCCTCTGAAAATTATTTCTTAAAAATATTGCTCAGCATCATTTTCGTAATCGCTGCCATTTCTTTCTAATATTTTATTTTACATAGCACAAAAAATTTACTCTAAACATCAGTTTTGAGATATCTCCACGAGAACAAATCTATGGATGTAATAGTAGGGACACAGGAAAGTTAACTTGTGTCATTTCTTTGGAAAATCATTTTATTCAGGACTAACTGACAATGGGTTGGGTAATTTTTAGTCAAACTGCAGGCAAACAGATTACGCAGGCCAACAAAAAAAATATTTGTAAAAACTTTTTAAACCAATACATCCAAGTGTTATGTACCTTTGGGTACTAAAACCGTATCGGGTATCAGTTTTTTTGTATCACCCACAGTTCTCTCACAATATAGCTTCGATTAAATTTCAAAATAGGGAAAATTTGATACATAAAAAATAAAAACTTAAACCGTACTTTTATTTGATTAGGCTACAATTTTTACTCACGATAACATATTTCACTTCAATGTGAATATTTTAGGTGCTTATTTTTTTTTGTATTTCCTTTCCCTTTTCTCTGTGAAGTTTCTTGTATAGCTTTTTGTCCGATGTGATGCATTTTGTTGTTCTCTATGAAGTGGCCAACAGTAATCACCCATCATGTTGATATTCCACCGTCCCAGGTATCGTTTCTCCATCTCTTTATGTCCTGATGGAACCGTTCCCCTGCTCTTCACTCACATCGCCTAAGTTTTTAGGAAAAGTATCAAGATGGTTGTGCAAGAAGTGGACTTTAAGGCTCACCAGGCAACTCAGGTTTTTAAACTTGTCTATCATATTAGCTACGATAAGTTCATAGTTAGGGTCTTTTACATTGCCCAAAAACTTAGTCACAACTTCTTTAAATGATACCCAAGCCACCTCTTCCTTTGTAATCATTCTTGCTTCAAAGTTGGAATCGAACATCATTTTACGAATATCGGGCCCAACGAAAACCCCTTCTTTCAGTTTGGCTTCTGATAAATGAGGAAATCTTTTACATAAATATTTAAAATATTCACCATCTTTAGGCAAGGCTTTCACAAATTGTTTCATTAAGCCTAACTTAATGTATAGTGGTGGTAGAAGAATCTTTTTTGGATCAACTAAAGTTTTATGCAAAATGTTCTTCTCGCTAGGTGTTAAAGTTTTTCTTACGGGCCATTGTTTTTTGGACCAATGTTGATCCCTTGCTCTGCTGTCGCACTCAATATAAAACACGGAAACCTTGTAAATCCCTTTTGTTGACCAAGGATCATGGAGGCAACTTTTAAATCTCCACATAGCATCCAATCGTGAGCTGGATAGTTAATTTTCCGTAAAATCATGTTAAGATTTTCGTAAGTTTCCTTCATATGGACTGAATGAGCAACAGGCATAAGTATTTCCGTTGTGTAACAGAACACCTTTGAACTAGTTTTTGATGAATCTATAAAAAGCCTCCAAGTTTCCTTCTTGTACTCAATGCCAAATTCGTCCATTAGACTACCAATATCATGGCAGTAAACCAAATCCTCTTCCTGCTTGAAAAACTGAGCAAACTATTGATCTCTTGCTCTATAATGGTAAATAGATGTTCTAGATTCCAATAAATGTTTTCCTTTCAGCCTATAACCAAGCAATTCTGTTTTTTCCTTAGTCAAACCCAAATCTCTCACTAAATCATTTAACTCAGTTTGAGTAAACCACTGTGGTTTTAAATTTTCTAGAGAACATTGAAACTCATCATCATCCGGTCCACTTTCATTAAATTCGGGACTGGACTGTAAAACGTCATCAATAATCTGAGGTGGCTCAGGGACAGAAAGACCCGGTCCATGTCCTACCGGCCGATTAGCTGAAGTAAAGTTAGGATAGACAATTACTTTCTTATTTTTGGAGTTATATCCAGAAACATCAACGCTGCAAAAATAACAATCATATGAATAATTTTCTTGCTCTCTACATACTATGAGTACTGCAAACCTAAAAGCTTTCTTACACCATTTCCTCAGATCCTCGACACAAACATAACATACTTTGTGAGGAGCCAAACATTTTTCTTGATTACCGATTTCTACACCAAAATATGCAAAGTACACTTTTTTTACAGAGTCAGTAGTGTTTCCTTGATGTTTTTTAACTGCAAACTCACTACATACGTACATAACAAAAAGTGTTTTGAAGAGTTTTTCCAACCACTATTAGCCATACTTTGAATGTGAATTAAAGCACATGGGTTAAACACTGCAATGCGAGGTTATATTAACTGGAAGAAAACAAACAGCTGAGATATTTATCGGAACTGTCAACCTAATAACATTTGATTTTGCTGCCAACCTTATTAAATTCTGATTTTATTGCCAACTTAATAACATTCGAATGATAAAAAATAAACTTTTCACATTTTGAATATTAAAATGTGAAAAATTGGTGGGTGATACGACTTTTTTATTATTTTCAGACTCGGCACACCAAGAAACATAGGAATCAGGTAAAATTATTAAAAAAGTTTTTTTCATCGTTGGCCTGTGTAATTAATTATATAAAGATTTTTCCATAATCGCTATTTTATAATGATACCTATGTAATGAGAAAATGATTTAACGTACATTCAAACAGAAGTTACTGAATTCTCCTTTCTTCATTCCAATGATTTTTAGAAAAATTAAAAGAATCGTTGACTATTATAGTAGGTATGTAGACGAAAGGTATTTCGTGGTTTTCGCAATTTTGAAAACTACGTGGTGAGATCCAAAAGTTCCCAGACGAACGCTATGTTGTAAGAGCTCAAAATAATATCGACTGACATCTCTAATAACGCTGCCTGTTATGTTTCAACTTGCTAAGGTTAAGTATTTTGTATTTACTTTGGTATAAATGTCTTACTGTGCCTCTTTGCAAATTTTAAAATGGATACTAAACAAGGTCGGCGAGTTTGTGTATAATTTTATTTTACACTCGGAAAAAGTGCTATCGAAAAGCATGAATTAATTTGGAAAGCAAAATTCTGAGCCGTACGAAAATTTTTGAGTTATTTTCGCAATTTAAGGCCAGCTAAACTTCCGTGGAAGACGACAACAATCGTTCATGTAAACCAACTTTCTATTAGTTAGAGAAAGGCCAAAGCTTTGGAGCTAGAGTTTATTCCTGTATGACGACAACGCACAGTTCACTCTGTATGCAACAGTTTTTTGCGAGGCATTTACCACCATTATTCGTCTGATTTGGCACCCCTGTGACTTCGAACTGTATTCCCATATGAAGATGAAGTTAAAAACGGTCGTGAAGATAAAACAAGTTTTGCAGGCGGCGCTGGAAGCAGTAGCAGCAACGGCCTTCCAAAAATGTTAGACCATTGAAAAAAATGGTTTGACCGGTGCATTCAGATGCAGACTTTGCGGGTGCTGAGAGTCACGAAGCCTAAAAATAACTACTTCCGATTTTATGGCGTTAGTTCTGGAATTTAAAACTACTTATTTGATTATCCGCTGTGCCTGAATAAATTTTGGTCTAGGAAAACTGGATGTCAGTATTTTAATCTGCATTTATTAAATTTATTATATGAACGATAAAAGTGATTGTTCTTCGAAATTATTGCCTCACAAACTTAGTATATTAGCCAAGAAATACTGATGTATATACTTGTATAATACATAAATGAAACAATAAAGGTACTGAGAAATTTATTCTTAGTAACATAAAAATATTTTGGATTGTTGAGGACAGATTGTTATTTGGATCATATTAATATGTTTGTTTAATTTAAAGAAGATTTTTTTTTGGAGTAATGATATATAGCTACGGCCTGGACAGGATACTACGCTTAGAGTTTTATTTGGACCTTAGGCTTGTTAATAATTACGAGGATAGATTAATAAGTTTGGTAAAGAACCCCGCACTAATCTTAGGGAAATTGGATTCTGGCCAAATCGGCCGAAAATGTAGTAGGTTATGCTTCGAGTCATTCTAAACAAAAGTCTCCATGGACACAAAGTCCAAAAATAGATAGATTATCAAGGGTAGAATTAGTAAAAAAACCGCTGAAAAAATGCTACTTTTGCGTTTTTAAAGGACTTATTTTAACTAGAACTTGATTTTACGAAAAATTCCAACCAATTTCATTTGTCATTTTGGCCATTTCTGGATTATTTTTTTGATTTAATTAAATCTAGAACATATTTTTGGGGGAAAAAAAAACATTTTATGTTTTTGAGTTAATAATTAGGTTTATTTTTTATCAACTTTTGGCCCTTTTCTGGATTTAATTAGACTAGCACATATAAACGTTATACTTTATTTTCAGCAACTCTAGGGAAAGAATCGTGAAAGTTACATCACTTATAATTAAGGAGCAAAATCCAAAAATGGACAAAAATAGCAGCTATACTACAGTAGGACCAAACTGGATTTAAATAATCATTATAGTCGTAATCGGCATCGCAAAATTAGAATTTATCGTGAATTAGTCGAATTAAAAAGGTAATAAAAATGCATGCATGCGTGTGTGTGGGGGATATTGCAAAATGTACGTAAGTATACCGTCGGCGTTAGCGTTGCCCAATGGCCCCCAGGTGGAGGATGGGCGATTTTTAACACTATAAACAACTATCAAAACTTTACGTACCTATAACGTCTAGATTAGTAATAATAATACCAACTATAAAATACTCTATATTTTTATAAATACTACATTACAATACTTATTATCTTACAAAATATTTTAAATCGTAAACGCTCCAATAAACTAAATTTGTATTTATTTGTTTTGCCAATTACAGCTAAGCTGAAATATGACTCTAGTTCATGGAAAAGATACACACCAGTCGAATAAAATAAACAATAAAAAGAAAATATGTCGTACTTACGTAGGCCTAATTTATTCGTTAATTCGTGGGTCTAACATAATGTTTTGCCAAAAACAATCTAAACATTACATGACACTCCCGTAAGAAATAACACACAGCACGTTATTTTTCACAAGCACAAAAACTTAAAATCAACAGTCACTCGGTACAATGGGATCAATCTCGCCGATGCACTATAAACCACTTTGGCGGAAAAGTAATAATATAGGAATAAAATTTTAATACCCGATCAACTCAGCAGAAGCATGTATTAACTAATTATTAAAAATCCTACATCGTAATGGGTAGCCGATTTAGGTGACTAATTCGTACCTGAGCTTCTTTTTTGCTGTTTTTTTAACCAAGGCGATGTTGTCGAGACGATATTGTTTTTAATATATATATATATATATATATATATATATATATATATATATATATATATATATATATATATATATATATATATATATGTATATACACTATAATATATAGTGTCTGTCTGTCTGTGTGTCTGTCTGTCCGTTAGTGCATTTATAACTGGAGAACCACTTATACGATTTACGTGCTTTTTTTTTAAAAAAACATGCATATGTTCTCTGGCCAGGTTATAGGATATATTTTATTACGTTAGGTAACATAAGGAATAAGCAGTGACTATAATCGTGAATCAAGTCAATATGGAACAATATCATGTAGCAAAGAATATCTATAATATATATAAAATGCAACGTCTTTTTGTAAGTCTGCCCATTAGTGCGCTTGTCACTCGAGAACTACTTAACCGATTTACATGTTTTCGTTTAATTCACACTTTTATTCTCTGGTCAGGTTATCTATAATCTATTATAATATATATAAAATGCAACCTATCTCTGTCTTTCTGTCTGTCAGTCTCTCTGTCTGTCTGTCTGTCTGTCCGTTAGCGCTCAAGAGTCACTTATTCGATTTGCATGTTTTTTTTTATAAAAAACATCTGTTCTCTGACCAGGTTATAGGATATATTTTATTACGTTAGGTAACATAAGGAATAAGCAGTGACGATAATAATAAACAACAAGAGATTTAAAAAGTATTATCGACTATATGATAATACGTCAGAGATCTAGATTAAACTTCCTAGATGTAAGACTCCAAAGAGGGGCTTCATGTGGCAGTGATCACTACCTCGTGAAAGGAAAGATAATCTCACGAACAACACGGGAAAGCAAACTGGAAGATACAAGTACACAGCACACAACAAGTGAAACAACAATAAGATATAATACAGACAGCTTACAAAATGAAAGTATCAGAAATCTATACAAGAGTAGACTGGACCAAAAGATACAACGGACGGGATTTGTTACTATAGAAGAAGAATATAAGTATATAAAGGAATGCCTACACGCAACCGCACTGAAAGCATTAGGGTACCAAGAGAAAAGGGAAAATCAGCAAAAACCATATTGGTGGGATGAAGAAATTAAATACGAAATTGAAGAAAAACGGAAAAGCTATCACAAATACTTAAGTTCAAAGAGCACAAACGATAAAGTAAAATACATAGAATCCCAAGCTAGAGTACGCAAACTGATTAGTGACAAAAAGAACAACCAATGGGAAAAGACATGCTCAAGACTCAACACTTACATAGGAGGAAGAAAAAGCACAGAAAGCTGGAGACTTCTTAAAAATATGAGAGCAGAACGGAAAAGAGAAATCTTCTCACCAATAACACCAGAAAATTGGAACCAATATTTTACAAATATGCTAACAGAAGATAGACCAGAGTTCAAAAGTACCCAACATGGAAACCCAAATATAGTTATACGAGGATCCCCAATAAGGATAACAACGTCAGAAGTTAAAGAAGTATGTAAAACGCTAAAAAATGGTAGAGCTCCAGGACCAGGAAACATCCCAGGAGAGATAGTAAAATACTGGAACTTATTCCAAAGATGCATTAACACATCACAAGTACCCGAGGAATGGAAAATATCATACATATCAACAATTCATAAGAAAGGAGACAAAAATAATTGCGATAACTATAGGGGAATAACGGTTACAGGTTCTATTAGCAGAATATACGGAAAAATACTTAAAAATAGAATAGAAACGGAATACGCGGACGTAGAAGCTGAAGAACAGGCAGGCTTTAGAGCAGGAAGATCCACAATAGACCATCTCTTCTCACTGACACAAATCCTAGAAAAGAAAACCGCATTTGATCAGGAAGTCCATGTCTTGTTTGTTGATCTAAAAAAGGCCTACGACAGCGTGCCCCTAATGAGATTGTGGGAAACACTACAACAGAGTAATGTAAGCACCGAAATAATTAAAGCCGTAAAATCCTTATACCAAGACGCAAGAAGTAGTGTGAAAACCAAATATGGTATAACAACAGGGTTCCCGGTCACAAAGGGTCTCAAACAGGGCTGCTGTATATCCCCAACGCTATTTAAAATCTATTTGGAGAGTGCACTGAAGAACTGGAAAAGGAAATGCAGCAGTATGGGATTACCACTGGATGACGATACTACACGCTATCATTCGCAGATGACCAGGTAGTAGTCGCTCAGGACATCGATGATATGGAATACATGACACGAAAACTTATGGATGAATATGAAAAATGGGGCCTAGAAGTCAATATTAAAAAGACCGAGTACATGTGCGTCGGAGGACAACAGCAGGACTTGAAACTGGTCCCAGGACACACTATCAAACACTGTGCCAGTTATAAGTATTTGGGAACGAGAATATTTAGGGACGGAACACTGGAAGAAGCAATATTCGAGAGGAATATCCAAGGAAGAAAAGCGATTGCAATGCTTAATAGTATACTATGGGACAAAAACATAACCATTGAAGATAAGAAGAGAATTTACAACTCAATAGTGAAAAGTATAATAACTTACAGCTCCCAGGTGTGGCCATTAAAGGAAAGAACAGAAAAAATACTAAAAGCTACAGAAATGGATTTCTGGAGACGAGCAGCCGGAAAATCCAGAAAAGACCGCATACCAAATGACACGATAAGGCGAGCTTTAGAAATAAAGCACGATATAGTGGACGAAATCAGAACCCAACAGTTGGTGTGGTACGGACATGTACAGAGAATGTCACAAGACCGACTGCCTAAAAAGATTTTAAATTGGAACTCTCATGGAAAAAGAAAGCGAGGAAGACCACGCCAAAGCTGGAGAGCAGGAATCAACAAGGAAGTACTAGAGAGAGATCTGGAGGAGGAGGGATGGAGAAACCGGGAGGAGTGGAAATTAGGGATCGGAAGACGGAGGACGTTATAAAACCGATTGATATATATATATATATATATATATATATATATATATATATATATATATATATATATATATATATATATATATATATATAATATATATAAAACGCAAAGTCTCTCTGTCTGTCTGCTTATTATTCGAGAACTGCTTATCCGATTTACGTGTTTTTTTTTTAATTATTAACTTAATATTTATCATCAAAAAAAAAAAATCTATAATACATATAAGACGCAACGTCTCTCTGTCTATCTGTCTGTCCGTCTGTCCGTTAGCGCATTTAGCACTCAAGAAACACTTATCCGATTTGCGTGTTGTTTTATAAAATATATATGTTCTTTGGGCAGGTTATAGGATTATTACCTTAGGTAACATAAGGAATAAGTAATGACGATATTAGTGAATCAAGTCCAGGCGAGCGGAGCCGCGTCCACTGCTAGTATATATATATATATATATATATATATATATATATATATATATATATATATATATATATATATATATTATATATATTATATATATATATATATATATATATATATATATATATATATATATATATATATATATATATATATATATGTATGTATATATCTTGAGATTTTTAGCCATTTCCTTGACGCGCTGGCGAAACGTGTTAACAAGGGGTAAGGAAGTTGGAAGGATATTATGTGTGATATGTACTAATAGACTCTGATCGCCAACACAAAAAAAAAATTACAAGAAATGCTGATAGAATTAAATAACTACTCCCGAGAAATAGGTCTAAAAATAAACTTCACCAAAACCAAATATTTGAACAACGAAACTGAAAATAACAGCCAGGAACTGTTAATAGAAGGTGAAAGAATCGGAAAGGTACAAACATTCATATATTTAGGATAAAAAATTGAAATATCAAAAAATAATTTAAAGGCCGACTTGGATAGAAGAGTCTCGGTCTCTTGGTCTGCGTTCGGAAGGTTATAATCCACAATTAAATTATACGGGGTTAGTCAACGATAGAGCAAAGTTCATTATCTCATTTGTTTCGGGAATGAAGAAAAAATGTTAAATACAATAGTTTTAGGGAATGTTAAGATGCCCAGTTAAAATTATTTTTGAGTATACAGGGTACTTCAAAAAAGTGTGGCCGATATAACATATGTTTTTTTTTAAATGGAACATCCAATTTTCTAATTTATTTTTAAATTCTGCGTAAAATTTTATAACTTTTTTTTTAATAATGTTATATACCTAAACCTAGTAGTTTTTCTAATATTTCAATTTAAAAAAAAAAAAAAAATACTAGTTTTCAGATTTGTAAAAAATTACCAGTAGCGTCATTGTTTCTGAAGGTGGAATACTCACAATTGGTACGAGCGTTCTATAGAGATGAAAAAAAGATATATGTAAAGAACTTTGAGTTAGATGCTACAGGGTGTTCAAAATAAATTTATTCATTTCGACTATTTTAAATTGAAAAATCTCGTATCTATTTCTAATAGTTTTCGATTTATTTTGAATTTTTCAGTTTCTACCCTTGTTTTTAATACACTTGTGAAAACATAAACAAATAGTTAATAAAAATTTTAATATAGTTTAGCTTATCTAATGATTAATTATTATTACGTAATAAACATTCAGAAATGTTTAGTCGTTTTACTATATTTTCCTTCACTTTCCTTAGCATAAAGGGCGTTATTGTCCTGCACGCATACTGGTGTTGTAAAGGGATTCACATAAACACGATCTTTAATATATCCCCACAAAAAGAAGTCTAAAGGTGTTAAGTCACATTATCGAGGGGGCCACTGAATGAATCCATCCCTATCGATCCATTTTTGTGGGTACGATCGTTTAAAAATTCCCGAACTTCCCGGCGGTAATGAGCAGAAGTTCCACCTTGTTGAATCCACATTTGTTCCCTTTCAAAGTTATCAACTTCTTCAAGAAGCTGGGGTAATTCGTTTTGCAAAAAATTTAGATATCTAGGCCTGTTAGGCGGTTCGCGGAAAAAATATGGACCAATAATTTGAAAATTTAATATTCCACCCCATACATTAAGCGACCACTGGTTTTGGTTTTGAAGTTCCCGGACCCAAGCTGGATTAACTGTTGAGTAATAATGAATGTTATGGCTGTTAACTGCTCCATTACTGCGAAAAGTAGCTTCATCAGAAAAAGTTATTTTGGATAAAAAGTTTGGATTGGCCTCTACTGCTCCATTCATTCAAGTTTACTCGTCGTTCAAAATGATGATCTTGAAGTTCTTGCTGTAGTTCCATATGAAAGGGATGATACTTATATTTTCTCGTGGTGCTATTAGCCGTAGATTGGGATGTGTCAGATAAGTCAGCTAGTTGACGGCTGCTGACCTGGGGATTATCTTCAACATGAAGTAAAATCTCCATTTCTATTTCCTTATTGGTAGCATTCTGTTTTACTACTTTTCGTTTCGTATACTCAACGCTACCACTACCATCAAACCATTCCATTAAGCACTGAAAAGATGGTATACGTCTATTAGGGTATTTCGCTCCGTAAAGCCTTACTGCCAAAAGACAATTTTTTCCCGCCTCGTCCAGTATATAAACCATATCAATTAATTCATTTTTAGGAAAATCCATAACTATTATCTTTATACGTCATGGCATGACAAACAACAGAACTCAGTGGAGACAACGAGACAACTGGGGGAGGCTTACATCCTACTATGAATGAAATAAGCTAATGATAATGATGATGACGATATATATATATATATATATATATATATATATATATATATATATATATATATATATATATATATATATATATTGCTTATATTTATTGCGTTTTTCGTTTACAGTTGACTCAGTAAAGTTTTCTGAGAGTACCAACTTGAACTAAACTGATCTAACGTAATATTGTTTTATATACTTCCTACTACTTTCCTTAAGTCGGAATATTTGTTTTAATTTTACTTTTATTTTATTATTTACATTTTATGCAATATCGTCAAAAGTTCTTCATTTTCCTCTCATATAAAGAATAAAATCGGAAATTCAAAGTAAAAATGGGACAGAGCTAGTCGCGACGGCCCCTATAAAACAAAAAGAATTTATATTGTCAATCGAAACCGAGTCTCATATAGGACTTTTCATTGCTGAACTTTGTACTTTGTTTACACTTAAATCAATCGTCACTTTATTTGAAAATGGAGCAGAGTTCGTTTTTTTATTCCCCTGCTAGCAAAGTTGGTGCTTATTTAGAGAAAAACTCTTTTATCTGAAATACTAGGGAGACAACGAAATTGTTTTTTATGATGTAAAATAAAATGGGGCTATAAAATTGTGGCCGTATTTTGAAAGATTTTTGATAAAAGAATCACATGAATAAAGGAAAATTTATGTAACAGAGAATACATTTGAAAAATCAAATATTTTGTTTATAAAGTATGTTAAAAACGTATTGAATAATGGAAATTTCTTCAGAATAGTTGATCCTTGGAATTCCCGATTTAGGCGTAACTTTGGAATCTGTCTTTTTGTCAGAAGCGACCTCTCTTGTCAACGAGAAGAAGCTCTGGAGCCCCCAAACTTTGATGTTATGTGGTTAAAAATAACGACTCAACAAACCACAAGGTTTATCTGTATCCTGTATCGACCACCAAGCGATACCAATTTTCGAACACTTTTCGCTTCTCTTGCAGGCACCATCGATCATTTACAAAGTAACTATCCAAGTGCCGAAATTGCCATCCTGGGCGACTTTAATGTCCACAATATCAACTGGCTCAAATATTCAAATACTACCGACGAACAAGGTCGTGAAACTGAATCATTCTCAATCAGTTGTGGCTTAACTCAGCTTATTGACGAACCAACACGGATCCCTGATCGAGACGGGGAGTTCGCCAGTCTTCTTGATCTGTTTTTTAACCACCAATCCGGAGATTTACACGGTCACCGTAAATCCGCCGTTAGGTTCTTCCGACCATAAACTGCTTTCGACATCGAGTATCCTGCCAATCAGTGACAGAGAGACGCCTAGGCCGCGCAAGATTTGGCACTACAAATCTGCTAAATGGGAAGATCTCATGGAATACTTTCGAACTTTCCCTTGGATGGACGTTTGTTTTCGATCCGATAACCCATCTGACTGCGCCAGGGAGGTCTCCGATGTTATTTTGGCTGGTATGGAAGCTTACATCCCTTTTTCGAAGAAATGCTCCTCCAACGGCAAGCCTTGGTTCGACCGAAAATGCAAAGAAGCTGTTGCTTCTAAACATATTGCCTACCGACAATGGCGTGAAAATCCTAACACCGTAAATCGAAACATCTTTGTTCATGCCCGGAACAGATGCAAGGGAATTATCGACAAAACCAAGGAGGCACACAATCAACGAATTAGAAACAAACTTCTCGCTTGTCCCAACAATTCCAGGTCCTTTTGGGCAGTCGCTAAGGCAGTTAGTCAAAATTTTACCAAATCCACCATACCACCACTCACACGGCCAGATAATTCCATTGCAACCACACCTGTTGAGAGAGCGAACTTGTTGGCTGAACTCTTTGCTTCACATTCTACTGTCGATTTCCAAGGGAAAACACCACCTACTATTCCCATATTGCAGTCAAGGATGCCCGATGTTGTCTTCAGACAGCGCATCATAAAGCGTATTTTAATGAAGCTAGACACCAAGAAGGCTTCTGGCGCTGACGGAATACCTGCCATAGTTCTCAAAAACTGTGCAAGGGAACTAACACCAGTTTTCTGTAGACTTTTTAACCTATCCTACAGAAAGGGAATATTTCCGTCCTGCTGGAAATGTGTCACGGTTCAGCCGATACCTAAAAAAGGTAAGAAGACCTTGCCAAATAACTACCGACCAGTTGCACTGCTTTCAATAATATCGAAAGTCATGGAAAAGGTTATCAATGAGCATCTTCTAAAATATCTTGAACGATTCAATATTATTAGCGATCACCAATATGGTTTTCGTAAACATAGATCAACAGGAGATCTTCTGACTTATGCAACACATGTTTGGAACAACGCAATTGAACACTTTGGAGAATCTCGAGCGGTTGCTCTAGACATATCCAAGGCATTCGACCGTGTTTGGCACGATGGACTGTTGGCTAAGTTGCGCTCTTATGGTATGTCTGAAAGGTTCTGTTTGTGGCTCTCATGTTTCCTCAGAGAGCGTTCTTTACGAGTGGCGGTCGACGGATTTCTTTCTAACACCCTCACTATCAACGCTGGTGTGCCCCAGGGCTCCATACTGTCTCCTACTCTCTTTCTCATTTACATTAACGATCTGCTGGAAAAGACCGGGAATCCAATCTATAGCTTTGCAGATGACAGTACGCTTGTCTCTTCATTCGCCTTGAGCGCTCGGACATCGGCTGCTCAAGCGAATATCCGCAGACAGCAGGAGGTCGTTCAACTTAACAAAGACCTGGAAGAAATTCTGTCTTGGGGTGACAGTAACCAAGTGGAATTTAACGCTACAAAAACTCAAGCGGCAGTTTTTTCTAAAAAAGTTAACTTTGCTGAACCCGACATAGTTATGTCGGGGCACTCCATTCCCCTAGCATCGTCGCTCAATTTGTTGGGCGTTAGTTTGGGAGCAAATATGTCTTGGCATGAACATGTTGCAGGCATAGCAAGGAGAGCTTCTCAAAAGTTGGGAATATTGTTTAGAACCAGAAAGCTTTACACCCCACAACAACTGTTAATTCTTTACAAAGCCCAAATTTGACCAACTATGGAATACTGCTCCCACGTTTGGGGCTCCGCTCCCAAACATACACTGCATTTGTTGGATTCTGTTCAGAGAAGAGCGGTCCGTCTGATTGGGGACCCGGAATTGACCGGCGGCCTTGATTCGCTGGAACATCGGAGAACGGTTGGCGACTTGAGTCTGTTCTACAAGTATTTTCATGGAAAGTGTTCGAAGGATGTAGCCCGCTTAATTCCTCCCAAAGCGGTGCATGTTAGAAATACACGTCGCGCTGGTGCTTCGCATCCGTATGAGGTTCAGCTTGTTACTCCGCGTACAACGCTTTTCAAGCAATCTTTTATATGGAGAACGTCATCCCTTTGGAACAATTTGCCCAGCGCTGTGTTTCCCACCGAGTACAATTTGCAGCGATTCAAGAACAACGTGAATCGCTTTTTCCGCACTCGTGCCGCTCCTGGAGCGCTTTAGGGACTTCCCTGCAGCACGTGTGCCAGACCAATAAAAAAAAAAAAAAAAAAAAAAAACGTTAATTTTATTTCTATCTATATTTAAGAAACGTTTTATATTCTATAGGGCGATACAAAACAGATGAATGTAAATTATAAATGAATCAATTTTACGTAATTTCTAACTAGTGAGCCAAATGAGACGGGATGGGACTAGCTATATATATATATATAAAAACTTTATGTTAAATTCTGCAGAGAGTAGCCGCACCTACATTTGACAGAACACAGGATGGCAACATAATAATGAGCAATATGAGGCAATGAGCCTACCGCCCATTTACAAAGCCAGACATATCACTAAAGGAAAAAAGGATTGCCAAAGGACATTAAGGCATCCCGAAAAGCTATTAACGAAATATATTAGAGGAGCGAGAATAATAAACTACGTAGATGCGTCAAAAATAAGTTTTATATGACGAGCAATGTGAACAATACGTAATATTGATTCTGCAAAACCGAAATACTTTATATTCTCTGGTCGATGACAGAGATAAAATACTGTGATCAACCTAGCTGATACGGCTACGTAAGTAAAACAAAAAATCTTTCCTTGTAAACTCGTAGTTCTAAACTATGCACTGAATTCAACTTTCTATATACCAGGTGTACAAGTATGAAATGCGGATGTTTTTCTAAAAGAACATATTAAATTTGGAAGAATGATAAAAAGTGCTTTATTCAAAGTATGCTCCATCGCTTGTTATCCATTTATCCCATCTTTCGGGCAATTTGTGAATACTACGCCAGTAAAAATATTCCTCTTTTACTGCGACCCATTCATCGAGCCATTTTTTCATATCTTCGTACGAACCAAAGCGCTGCTCAGCCAATGCGTGACTCATCGATGCAAACAAGTGGTAATCAGAAGGAGCCAAATCTGGTGAGTAAGCCGCATGGGGTAGAACTTCCCAGCTGAGTGCTTCCAACGTGTCGCGAACTGGTTTTGCCGTATGTGATGGAGCATTGTCATGAGGAAAAATAACTTTGTGTTGCCTCTTTCGGTATTCTGACCTTTTTTCAACCAGCGAACGATTCAAATCGGTCAATTGTTGTTGGTAACGTTTAGTATTAACCATTTCCCCAGGTCCCACCAAACACAGAGCATCGTCTTTCTGCCAAAGCGATTCGGTCTTGCGGTCGATGTGGATGGGGCGCCCATGATTTTTTGCGCTTGGGATTTTCAAAATAAATCCACTTTTCATCCCCTGTAATCACAGGATGCAAAAACGACTTCCTTTTGTACCGAGCGAGCAAAATGTCACACGTGTTTTTGCGCTTTTCCATTTGCCTGTCGTTCAATTCATGTGGTACCCATCTACCGGTCTTCTGAATCTTTCCCATCTCTCGTAACCCATTGGAAACAGCTTGTTGACTAACGCCCGATTGCTCGGCGAGTTGTTTTTGTGTTTGCGAATCACCTTCGTCCAACAATGCTTGCAATTCCAGAGCTTCATATTTTTTTGGCGGTTTTCCACGTTCCTTGTCTGCAACATCGAAGTCACCACTTTTGAAAGGCCGAAACCATCGTTCACACGTATCTTGCGATGGAGCATGTTCACCATAAGCTTCTCGAAGTAATCGTATGATTCAAGCAGTTTTCTTCAAATGGAAACAAAAAATTAATGCTGTCCGGGAATGTTCTTTGTTCGGTACAAATTTCTACATATTGAACACAACGCTATGCACACACTTTTCCAATTTGTCACTCGTGCGCGTCTGACACTTGTTGATGACACAACAAAATGGTGCAGTGTCATATCTTTATAGCACAAAATGCATTGGTGCACCATCTGTTGTCTGAAATCCGCATTTCATATTTGTACACCTGGTATATATAGATATATATATATATATATATATATATATATATATATATATATATATATATATAATATATAATATATATAAAATGCAACGTCTCTCGGTCTGTCTGTCTGTCTGTTAGTGCGCTTATCACTGGAGATCCGATTTACGTACTTCTTTTTTTAAAACATACATATGTTCTCTGGCCAGGTTATAGGCTATATTTTATTACGATAGGTAGCATAAGGAATGAGCAGTGACGATAATAGTGAATGAAGTCGGAAAAAAAGTTTGCCGCTAGCGCGTTCCCTTGCAATATACAGCC
Organism: Pachyrhynchus sulphureomaculatus; assembly: GCA_019049505.1. NCBI lineage: Eukaryota > Metazoa > Arthropoda > Insecta > Coleoptera > Curculionidae > Pachyrhynchus > Pachyrhynchus sulphureomaculatus. Next base: position 43,782,120 of record CM032453.1, on the reverse strand, counting down.
TAAATCATTAAATATGGAACAATATTATGTAGCAGAGAATATCTACAATCTATAATATATATAAAATGCAATGTCTCTCTGTCTGTCTGTCTGTCCATTAGTGCGTATATCACGCGAGAACCTCTTATCCGATTTACGTGTCTTTTTTTAAATTCATACATATATTCTTTGGCCAGGTTACATAATAATAACAATAATCTATATCTATAATACATATATATATATATATATATATATATATATATAAAATGCAACGTCTCTCTGTCTGTCTGTTAATGCGCTTATCCCTCGAGAACCACTTATCCGATTTACGTGATTTTTTAAATTCATACATATGTTCTCTGACCAGGTTATAGATATATATTTTATTACATCTATAATGTATATAAAATGCAACGTATCCCTGTCTGTTTGTCGGTCTGTCTGTCCGTTAGTGCGCTTATCACTGAAACCACTTATCCGATTTACGTACTTTTTTTTTTAAACATATATATGTTCTCTGGCCAGGTTAAAGGCTATATTTTATTTCGTAGGTAGCATAAGGAATGAGCGAATGAGCAGTGACGATAATAGTGAATGAAGTCGGAAAAAAGTTTGCCGCTAGCGTGTTCTCTTGCAATAAACAGCCTAAACCATTAAATATGGAACAATGTTATGTAGCAGAGAATATCTATAATCTATAACATATATAAAATGCAATGTCTCTCTGTCTGTCCATTAGTGTGTTTATCACGTGAGAACCACTTATCCGATTTACATGTTTTTATAAATTGATACATATGTTCTATATAATTCGATATAAGCCTAGAAAATGGGAGATAAGGTGAGATAATGGGAGATAAGTATAAATAATGGGAGATAAGGAGAAATAATGGGAGATAAGGAGAAATATTGCGAGATAAGTCGAGATAAGCCTAGATAATGGGAGATAAGGTGAGATAATGGGAGATAAGGAGAAATAATGGGAGATAAGGAGAAATAATGGGAGATAAGGGGAACTAATGGCAGATATTTTATTACGTTAGGTAGCATAAGGAATAAGCAGTGACGATAGTAGTGAATCAAGTCCACGCGAGCGGAGCCGCGGGCACGGCTAGTATGTATATATGTATATATATATATATATATATATATATATATATATATATATATATATATATATATTTATATCAACGGTAATATATATCAGCGGTAAAGCCTTAACACAAGGAAGTCATTTTATTTGTATTTTCCATCGTCACCATTTTTAGTGTTCCGTACGGAACACTTATAAGATCACTTCGGTGTCTGTCTGTCTGTCTGTCTGTCTGTCACACCCGATTTTCTCCGAAACTATTTGACATAGAAAGGTGGAATTTGGTAATAATATAGGAATTGATGGCCTCATCAGAGCCATGTAGTATTAAGAATTAAATTTTGACTTAAGGGGTTAGTTTTGAGGGGGTGAAGTCGGAAGCGAAAAAAAAAATTTTTTACTAGGTCATCGAGTGTGGTGTCAAATGAAAGCTTGTGAAAACACGAGTAAAAAATATATATATAATATTATACTTGCGCGCACTTTTCTTTGTATTATTTTTAAAAATTCGCGAAAAATCGCTGTCCCGGGCCTTATCTCGAAAAGTACTTATGAAAAAATTTCGAAAAAATTCTGGAATATTCTTCACGGGGTGTAGATTGAACGAAAATTATCACGAGTGCATTACCTTTAATAATTTATATGGTATATAAAAAAAACAAAAATTTCAAAGTCATCAGATTTTCAGTAAAGATTGGAAACAAACTTTGTTGAAAACTCATTTTTGGGGTGTGTTTTGTGAAGTCACTGATCATTTTATACCACCGTAACATAAATTTTGACTTAAGGGGTTTGTTTTGAGGGGTGAAATCGGAAGTGAAAAAATTTTTTTTTTACTAGGTCATCGAGTGTGGTGTCAAATGAAAGCTTGTGAAAACACGAGTAAAAATATATGTATATATATATATATATATATATATATATATATATATATAATATATTTATATATATATATATATATATATATATAATATATATATATATATATATATATATATATATATGTATATATATATATATATATATATATATATATATATATATATATATATATATACATATATATGTACATATATATATATATATATATATATATATATATATATATATATATATATATATATATATATATATATATATATACATATACATATACATATATATATATATATATATATATATATATATATATATATATATATATATATATATATATATATATATATATATATATATATATATATATATATATATATATATATATATATGTTAAGAATCATTCCTAGGAAGTTCATATATTCTAGAAAGTTGTTTACTAAGATCTTAGCTACATTTTTGTAGTTGATTGTTTCCTCGAATTTTGAACGGTTTTGCTAGCTATGGGCCTAAACAGGGAAAAAAAGGTAAAAAAAATCGATTTTTTTACAGTTTTTTGCTATTTTGATCTTGAAGATGAAGTTTTTTTACTTTAAATGTTCACAATTTTTTGTTCCTTATGACAAGGGCTACAACTTTGCCACAGAAAGTAAATTAAAATTTCGAACGGTTTGCAAGATATGAGCCTCAGAATATGATGAGTTTTTTGCAAAAATTACACCCAGGCCTCAAATCTTTGAGGGCCCATAAAAAAAAAAGTACATCACTTTCGGAAAAAACTGGGAGACACGGGTCTTTTTTTTTTGGTCTATTATCACGTGGTGGTGTCCGTATATGGTTATTTTTTTTCGTGTTGCACTGTGTTATCATTTAAAATATATCTGCTTTTGAGTCATTACTCATTTATGAAGTTCTAAGTACTAATGAGCTAATAAGTTTTAGATAATTATTATTATGAAAATTAACCTTAAGATATATATTTGTATGAAAATAACACCATCTGATTTGGTTTGCAATGTAAATTCTATATTCAGAAGTTGCTGACTGAAACTGATTGAAACAACAAGAGTTGCTAGACTCCTTGATAATGTTGATAAATGACAGAAGTAACATATTTAAGTATTTACAGAAAAATTTTTATTTTATAGGATCAGAGAGTAACGGTAATTTTCCTAAAAGGCTTCCAGGGAAATGTTTGATACTACAGGACATAATAGATACCATATGGCTCTCCTTGCAGTTTATTTATATTTTTTTTTTATGAAGATGAGATATGTGGATGACAAAGATGTTTAAAATAAATCTACCAAAAATGTGTCAAAATTATTATGTCTTGTTGTCTGATATAAGGGAAACTGTTGTTTATAACATTTGGATATAATGATTCAGTAAGTTCATATCCTCCCATTTTTAATATTTGAGATGTTATTTTATCTTCACCTGGAGTCATCTTATTCTTCATCTATTTTAAAGCAGTTTCCAATTCACTTCGGCTTACCTCAGGAATTTTTTCCGAGCCAACGTTAAGAATATGCTTTTACTGCTGATTTGGATTTGATATAGTGTAGATATAGAATTCCTTTATTTTATCCGTTATTTCTTTCCTGTCAGTTATTATTTTACCTGTTTTTATTTCGTAATTTTCATTATTTCAGTTCTACCTTGTGACATTTTGGATTTCAATACTTTCATATTTTTGTTTTCTTCAGTGGTGTCAGTAATTAAGTTCGTATTGTGTTTTTTCTAACGTATTTCTTTTTTCTTTCTTTATGCATTTGTTCAATGTTTGTTTCATACTCAGGTATACCTCTTTCTTTAGAAAACTAAAAAAAATAATATCACCAGGGTTCAACTCTATAGTCTAGAGTTTTAATAAATGAATCAATTTTCTCTGTGAGTCAGTTTAAAAGGTCTGTAAGATGTGTTTTGTATATTCCCAAATCTATTACGCTGACCATTGGACAAAATGGTACATTAGCCATGTCAATTTTTAAGAGACACTTGATTCTTCAAAGTTTACGTTGACGGTATTGATTAGGTTCGTAATTCGTCTCTTCATTTTTGTTCTGACCGTTCTTCTAGCTGTTGTTTAATGTTTATTTATTTTTCCTACCCATGACGTCCTTCAGGTCGTAGTTTTCTAACCGCATTGAATCTTATATTCTCAACCGGCATATTCTAGGATATTATGATCAAGTTCTGGCATTTTCGGACAATATAAATTTCTTTGCTGAAATTTTTAGTTGTGTTTCGTGTGTTCAAAATATCCTTTTGGAGGAGACATCCATAATTACGGGTATTTTCGATTAATCTGAGCGGAAGATACGAAAAGCAGATCTATTTATTTATATAGACGGAACTGACGAGCCTGTCTAGGTTTTTGAAGCTGAATTACTGGTAAGATACGTGTCCTAATATTTTTCTAACATCGTTGGTCGAATTTCAGTTTAACATAGGATTAAATGTTGTGGAGTATCGTACGAAATAATATTTTCTGTTTTTGAGAAGCTCTCTTTGCTAAGCATGCAACATGTTCGTGCTAAAACATACTTGCTCCCAAGTTAATACCCAGCTAGTTGATTGATAATGCTTGAGGAATCGAGTATCCTGATATAACTATGTTGCATTATACAACGTTACCTTTTTTAGAAAAATTGCTACCTTGGTTTTTTTTTGCAGCGTTAAATTATATTTGGTTAATATAACATTGTAATGTCAGATCTTTGTTAGGTTAAACTTACTGTTGTCTGCAAATTTTTTTCATAGGTGCGAGGGCTCAGGGTATACGAAGAACCATGTGTGCTGCTTCTGCTGTGGATTGTATCCGTGGTCGTTTCCAACAGAACGTTAATGTAAATTAGAAAGAGAATAGGGAACAGTAGGGAACCTT
>CM032453.1:43742279-43772279 GCA_019049505.1 Pachyrhynchus sulphureomaculatus | reverse complement strand
AATCTCTCTAATTTATCCCACAATTAATGACAAAAAAGGAAAATTTAGTACACTCACAAACACAGGGAAAATAACTAGAACAATTTCCAAACATTTAATAAAAAAGAACAATAAAATAGCATTCAAAACCAGTAATTCCTTAGGGAGTATAATTTTGAATAACAAAACCAAATCTAAGAATTCCTTAAAATCAGGAGTTTACTTATTAAATTGTGGATCTTGTACTAAAACCTACGTAGGACAAACTGGTAGATCTTTTGAAACTCGCATTAAAGAACATAAACATAGTTATTTAAACAATAAGAACAATTCACATTACGCAAACTCATATAATAAACGAATCTCATAATTTTGATGATACGTTAAAAATCCTACATGTAGAAAATAAATCTAAAAAATTAAATTTGCTTGAATGTCTTGAAATTAACAAACGGAAAAACTCCAATCAATTATTAAACGAACAGGTAGACTTAAACCATTCACCCTTACTTAATCTTTATTAGTTCTCGGAAATAGTACCATAGATTTGTATTCTTAAAATAATTCTGTCTGTAAATAATATAATAAAATGATTAGCATAATCTTAGGTAATAAGGATAGTTTATTTAACCACCAAATATTTTTCTTTCTTATGTTATTTACTTCTGAAGAAGCCATTGTATGGTGAAACAATTGTCAAGTGACTTTAAATATATTGGAAATTAAAACATAGTGTTGTTTTTATATAATTTTATTTCAGTAATGTAGAAAATGTATTGAAAAATCGTTTTGTATCTGTAGTAAAAATTACACACAGCAAATTTTATAGCAACAACAAAAAATAATGGTCGAATATAGTGTGTATTTTTCGAAATAATAATGATTATAATAAAGTTTAAACTGTTGCAAAATTCGACAATTGTATTAAAACTGACCACTATTCTTTTGTTGTGTTGAAAACTTCATGCTAGTATAACTGTATAAAATATTTATAATTGGAATTTCAAATTTCATACTTTACAGCATGAAAACCTTTTAATTTAGGACAAAATTAATTATTAACAATACAGAACTTTAACCGAAAGCTTATTTTAAACGTAATAAATTGAAATAACGAACATAAACCCTCTGTTCATGTTTACAATAATTAGATTTAAAAATATTTTGTCAAAATTAAACCAGTCAGTTGGTCAACATAAATAAATAATATTAGTTAGATTAATAGGAGAATATCGTTAATACTAAATCAAAGTAATTTATATGGATTATAGAGGATTTAATTTATCGAGCCAGTTATATTTTAGTCATTTAAATATTATAATTTTGATGTAGTTCCATTTAAACCGGAGCTTATTGATCATGAGAATATCATAGTAGTTGAATTTGGGATATACCTAAATTAATAAATAATTAGTTGCATTAAAACTTAATTACGAGTAGTTTGGCTTTTTCTTTTGATGTTGCGTCATTCAAATCTTTGGAACAATGACATTACACAATGATTAGATTCGGTAACACTTGATTTTTATTTATTTCTTTATTTTATTTACTTATAACTGAACCCAACATGAAGTAATTTATAGGACCGTATAAGTCAATAAGTCTATACTTAGTAGTAGTAGTAGTAGTAAAATGAATGAGTGGTACCTTGAGTCCCTCGTGTCACCTACATCTAAAAGTTCTTTTGTGGCGAGTCAGAGTCGCAGTCCCAGTCCGGCATTTTCTGCCAAGAGACATACGCTATTCACCCTGGCCTCTTGTAGAACTTTGAGTTCACAGAATAGTTGACCCCAGTATCTATATCTTTTTACCCTTAGTGAAGGACATTCGTACAGAATGTGAATACTGTCCTCGCTTTCTCCCACGCACAGCCGACATGTTTTCCGCTCAGCCAGTTTGAGGTTATATAGATGAGCTTGTAGTGCCACATGTCCTGTAAGGAGTCCTATGCTCAGACGTAGCCTTTGCTTTGACATCGACAACAGTTCCTTTGTTCTGCCTGTCGTAGTTAGTTTAATAATGAGTTTGGCTTGACGACACCCCGCTCGTGCAGTCCAAGAGAGTTGGTATTCTTTGTTCAACCATTCCCTGATTTTGTTTTTACCGAAAGCGAATGAAACACCTACAACCTGTTCAGGTGGGTCCTCTAAGGTGCGTCTTTTGGCGAGTTCGTCCGCTATTTTATTTCCAGATATGCCTTGGAGGCCTGGTACCCACATTAGGGTAACTTCGTTGTTACCTCCTAACGTGTTTAGTTCTTGTACACATTCTCTGATCAGCAGTCTATATTTAATAATGTAAATGATAAACAGCACAACAAAAACACGTATATATGGCGCTACTGCTTGGAACAAAACAGAAAAAATTCATAACTAGACGAATCCGTGACGGCAAGAACGAATTGCTTAAAGGCGAAGCTAAGATCACATTGATGTTCTATTTGGATATAAATGAACCTATTTTATACACTGATGATCCTAACATAACATTCGTAGCAGCTCTCGGTAGATAGAAACGTTTTCTTAATCTACCAGGACCTCTGAAAATAACGAATTCCAACAAGGAAGGAAAACTAACGACCATTAACGATTTTAACCAACAAATTATTGAATGAAACTCTAAGCATTTCTGAAAGGTATCGAAATAGTACTGCTGCAATAATATTGCATATTGGCTCTAAATTACTGACCATATCAAGACACTATATTCCAATTTCCTTCTCACTATAAACAAGGATTTAAACACAGCTACGTTCTTAAACGACTTTCAATTTCTCAAGATAAATCCGAACATTTGTGATGCTTCCCTTGTTATTTTGTCTGGGTGAATACTAAAATTTAGCATAGAGTCAAAAAGAATCCTCAGATCACCTGCATTTTCTACTCTACCTAACATCAGTCAGCCGACATAATAATCATACAGCAAAGGACATAATCACAGATCACATAATCACAAATTTTTAGGCCCTATTTTTTATCACGCATGCGTCCCCTATCATACCAACAACATTGCTGGGGAGGGGGGGTTCAGTTTTACATCTGGATTTCAAGGAGAATCTTTTTATAACGTGCTCCGAGATTCATTATTATTAATAATTGAAAATAATTATACATAACCGGTCAAGTGCAAGTTATACTTGCACAATTAGTGTTCCGGACGTTGATTGCTTTTAAAATAAAAAATTTTGTTACGGTTGTATAAAATGATCAGTGACTTCACAAAACACACCCCAAATGAGTTTTCAACAAAGTTTGTTTCCAATCTTTACTGAAAACTGATAACCGTGAAATTTTTGTTCTTTTTCATGTACCCGATAAATTATTAAAGATAATGCACTCGTGATAATTATCGTTCAATCTACACCCCGCGAAGAATATTCCAGAATTTTTTCAAAATTTTTTGATCAGTACTTTTCGAGGTAAGGGACAGCAATTTTTCGCGATTTTTTAAAAATAATACAGAGAAAAGTGTGCGCAAGTATTACATTATATATATATATTTTTTACTCGTGTTTTCACAAGCTTTTATTTGACACTACACTCGATGACCTAGTAAAGAATTTTTTTTTCACTTCCGATTTCACTCCCAAAAACTAACCCCTTAAGTCAAAATTTAACTTTTAAAACTACATGGCTCCGATGAGGCCATCAATTCCTATATTATTACCAAATTTTAACTTTTTATGACAAATAGTTTCGGAGAAAATCGGGTGTGACAGACAGACAGACACCGAAGTCATCTTATAAGTGTTCCGTATGGAATACTAAAAAACGTCAAGAGGAAGTTTTTCTTGGGCGGTTAGTGCTTGTAAAAAATATATGTGGGATATCCGAAGGAGTTAGTTTTTTTAGAGTTCCCAAAGATCCTAAAAGGTAATTTATTCATAATTCTTTATTTCTATTATGCAATATATCATATTAAAATTGTTTGCTAGAGTTAAGTTATATTATCTTCTAAAATTCGCTAACCAAACTTTCAAAACTCAATCTGGACATGCAAAAGTACGAGTAGTAATTCTCCAGCACGAATGAGTTTGAATAAATCAGTGCATGGATTTAATTTTTTTATATAAGTAATATATAAGCACAAAAAGTCATTAGTTGTCTGAAAATCATTATAATAGATTTAACTAATGATAAAATAGAGCAAAAAGTGTGTTCAGTTCATTTTTAACTTCAGAAGAAAGATGATCTCATCTTAAAATGATAATTATAATTATTTTCAATCTCTCCAGATTACTGGATTCGCTGAAATACGAGGATTTTTTTTTTATGGTCTAGCACACGTGGTGCAGGGAAGTCCCTAACGCGCTACAGGAGCGACACGTGTGCGGAGAAAGCGATTCACTTTGTTCTTAATCGCTGTAAATTGTACTCGGTGGGAAACACCGTCCTGGGTAGATTATTTCAAAGGGATGATATTCTCCTTATAAAAGACTGCTTGAAAAGTGTTGTACGAGGAGTAACAAGCTGAACCTCATACGGATGTGAAGTATTCGCGCGACGTGTACTTCTAACATGCACCGCTCTGGGAGGAATTAAGCGGGCCACATCCTTCGAACACTTTCCATGAAAATACTTGTAGAATAAGCTCAAGTCGCCAACCGTTCTTCGATGTTCCAGCGAATCAAGGCCGCCGGTCAGTTCCGGGTCTCCAATCAGACGAACAGCAGTGTATGTTTGGGAGCGGAGCCCCAAACATGGGAGCAGTATTCCACAGTTGGTGGAATTTGAGCCTTGTAAAGAACTAACAGTTGTTGTGGAGTGTAAAGCTTTCTGGTTTGAAATAATATTCCTAACTTTTGAGAAGCTCTCCTTGCTATACCTGCAACATGTTCATGCCAGTACATATTTGTTCCCAAATTAACGCCCAACAAATTGAGTGACGATGTTAGAGGAATGGAATACGAGGATGGATTAAAAAGTTCGCGGCCTAGTCAAGAAAATAAAATAAAATATGTAAAAAAATATGTTTATTTTTCGACGTAACCTCCATCTAGTTCTATGCGTTCCTTCCAACTGCTTTCCAAAGCTTCCACACCTGTTTGAAAAAAAGATTCCTCAAGATCTTCCAAATACTGGTTAACCGCAGCTTCGACTTCTTCATTTGATGAAAATTTCTGGCCACCGAGATGTTTTTTTAGGTTTGAAAACAGATGAAAGTCCGAAGGTGCCAAATCAGGAGAATAAACTGGGTGGGGCAGCAATTCGAAACCAAAATCACGAATTTGAGCCATAGACAGACGTGTGAACGCGAGTGTTGTCCTGATGGAACAAAACTTTCTTTCTCAGTAATCCTGGGCGTTTCTCTTTAATTTCTTAACGCAAACGATGTAAAAGAGTACAATAGTAAGTCGAGTTTATCGTTTCGTCTTTCGGAAGGTAGTCCACCAGCATCCCAAAAAACTGACGCCATCACTTTTCCAGCCGACAGAATTGCCTTCGCTTTCTTTGGGGCCGGTTTACTACTACACTGAGTGCATTGTTGTTTTGACTCTGGAGTATAGTGGTGAACCCAGGTTTCGTCCATTGTCACAAACCTGTTAAGAAAATCTTGCAAATCAGCTTCAAACATCTCCAAACAGTCGCGAAAAATCGTGAGTCGAATTCGTTTTTGTTCAGCTGAAAGCAATCTGGGGACCCACCTAACGAAAACGTTAGAAAATCCGAGTTCGTTGGTAATGATGTTTTGTGTTCATTCATACGAGATGCCTATAGTGTCTGCAATCTCCCTGATAATCTATTGTCTTTCAATATGAGATCACACAATTTGCCGATGTTTTCTTCAGTCGTAGACGCAGTGGGTCGGCCGGAGCGAGGGTCATCTTCAATGCTCTCTCGTCCACGTTTAAATTCTGCAACCCATTTTTTCACAGTGGTTTAAGACGAAGCAGATTACCCTAGTGTTGTTTTCATATCATCGCAGATCTCCTTTGGTGTTAATCTTTTTTTAAACAGGTACTTAATGACCGCAAGTTGTTCAATTTTTTCCATTATTCCAAAGATGCGGCACTTGGTCTCACTAAACTCGTTCTAACATAAGAACCACATATTCTACAGCAACAAAATTTTACACTGTGACAACCAAAGAAAGTATGAACTTATTGAGGGTACTGTAATAAAAATATTATAATTTTTGGGTGAGGCCGCGAACTTTTCAATCCATCCTCGTATAATTAGCATGACAGTTGACATTATAAGCAAGAAGCTGATGGTGTGCAGAGATATATTCTCAAAATGAACATATTTTCCCCCCGGACAATATATCTAACAGTCACAGGTTTGGTTATCTTTGCCAATTTGTAATTCATGACCTCCCTTTCGTTTTCGTATATATATATATATATATATATATATATATATATATATATATATATATATATATATATATATATATATATATATATATATATATATACCAGGTGTACAAGTATGAAATGCGGTTTTTTTTTTTTCTAAAACACATGTTAAATTCGGAAGAATGATAAAAAGTGCTTTATTCAAAGTATGCCCCATCGCTTGTTATACATTTTTCCCATCTTTCGGGCAATTTGTGAATACCACGCCAGTGAAAATCTTCCCCTTTTGCTGCGAACCATTCATCGAGTCATTTTTTTACATCTTCGTAAGAACCGAAGCGCTGCTCAGCAAGTCCGTGAACCATCGATGCAAACAAGCGGTAATCGGAAGGAGCCAAGTCTGATGAGTAAGCCGCATAGGATAGAACTTTCCAGCTGAGTGCTTCCAACGTGTCGCGAACTGGTTTTGCCGTATGTGATGAAGCATTGTCATGAAGAAAAATGACTTTGTGTTGCCTCTTTCTGTATTCTGGCCTTTTTTCAAGCAGCGAACGGTTAAAATCGGTCAATTGTTGTTGGTAACGTTTAGTATTAACCATTTCCCCAGGTTTTAACAGCTCATAATAGACCACGCCCCTCTGGTCCCACCAAACACAGAGTATCGTCTTTCTACCAAAGCGATTCGGTCTTGCCGTGGATGTGGATGGTGCGCCTGGGTCTACCCATGAATTTTTGCACTTGGGATGCTCAAAGTAAATCCACTTTTCATCCCCTGTAACTATACGATGCAAAAACGACTTCCTTTTGTACCGAGCGAGCAAAATGTCACACGTGTTTTTGAGCTTTTCCATTTGCCTGTCGTTCAACTCATGTGTTACCCATCTACCGGTCTTCTGAATCTTTCCCATCTCTCGTAGCCGATTGGAAATAGCTTCCGTCCAACAATGCTTGTAATTCGACATCTTCGTATTTTTTTGGCGGTTTTCCACGTTTCTTGTCTGCAACATCGAAGTCACCACTTTTGAAACACCGAAACCATCGTTCACACGTATCTTGCGATGGAGAATGTTCACCATAAGCTTCTCGAAGTAATCGGTATAATTCAACAGCAGTTTTCTTCAAATGAAAACAAAAAATTAATGCTGTCAGCGAATGCTCTTTGTCTGGTATAAATTTCGACATATTGAACACAACAACACAACACTATGCACACACTTTTCCAATTTATCACTCATGCGCATCTGACACTTGTTGATGACGCAACAAAATGGCGCAGTGTCAAATCTTTATAGCACAGACTGCATTGGTGCACCATCTGTTGTCTGAAATCCGCATCCGCACCTGATATATATATATATATATATATATATATATATATATATATATATATACTATATATATATATATATATATATATATATATATATATATATATATATATATATATATATATATATATATATATATATATATATATATAATATAAATATATATACGGAAAAAAGTTATTGTAAATATTATTTTATGACAAAATCATAAGTGATGAAAAATTACAAAAATATAACGAAATAAAATAAATCAACAAGTCCGAAACGAATGTAAAAGTAAATACGTGAAAGCGGATATAACTAAACATACAAAAAATACTTATTATTACATTCATAATACCATACATGTTACATCGCACTTTGTCATCCCAAAAATGTTTTAATATTAACTCATAGTGGAGTTTAAATTAAGTACGATATAAATGTAGATAAACTTTTTGAGTTGAGAGTGTTTCAGCGACGATTTGAATATCATTTTTCGATTTAATTGGTAGTTTAGCATATCAGTTGAAGCATTTCTATGACAAGTTATAGTAGTCATTAAAATAAGTTACTGCGCCAAACATTAAATTGAAATTACTAAAATTTACTAATTAATTTTAATGATACCGTGAGGATGGATGCTGAAGCTCAGTAAATCCACAGCTTTCAATAGGGCCTTGAGCAATGCAAACCTAAGGGACTCTGCGGTGGTCATACAGCAGTAAATTTTTTTGGTCCATTAATTTAGATATTTCTCTCTAATGACCCACTTCATATTTTAGATGATCCTCCCTTAAAACTCTCCATCAATTGTTGACAAGCAAAAGTCACCCTCAGACATAAAAAAAAATGTCGCCATCAACTTTCCAAACAACGACTGTATTTTTAAATTTTTTGTAGGTGCTGGGACCTTATGCACCAAATGAATCGACTTCTACTTAGTGTGAGAATGCCAATAGAACATTCAAGGCTCGTCACCTTTGACGATTTGTGAAAGACACCTCTCATCGTTTTCTAAAGTGACAAAATATTGTTGAGAGATTCCTCTCCTCACCAGTTTCAGCTCTGGTGTAATGAGTTTGGGAATCCATTGTACAGAGTCTTTTTCATCCTTAAGTCTTAGTGGAGAATCTTAAAACTTGTAATTTCGGATATTTCGTTAGTTTCTTTAGCAAGCAATGAAATCCTTATTCGTGGATCTTACAGCAACCCCGTCACAAGCTTGATGGCTTTTTTAATTCCTGCCTCAAACGATTTTCCTGAATTGAAACGCGACCAACGGAAATTTACTCTTAAAAATAAGTGGGACCATCATTACCATAAACATTCTTTTTTTAATAACTTTTAGTTTATTTCCTTTTTAGTCAAAAACATGAGCACTAGGGTATGCACTAAATTAGTTTCTTAGAAAGAAAAAAGATCGTAAAAACTTTCATATACAACAAACTCGTACAAAATTTCATCAAAATACTTAAAATACGAGACTGCAGAGAGGCCTTAGATGGGTTTGCTAGGACCAAATACGTAAAATTGTTGTGGCTCCTTGGGCATTGTGGGTACAGGGCAACGAGATGGTGGACAAACCTCCAAGACTCGGAGCTATGACTACTTTCCGGGGACCCGAACTCATTTTAGGTGTATCTAAGAGATATTGCTTCCTTCAAGAAATGGGCCTATCGCTTCACTTTATCTACGCATGAGAAGAAGGTATAAAACTCGGAATGGAGCAGGAATACTAGCGGGGGGCGACATTTGGATTTTTTTAATTAAGTCTGGAAAGTTTTCCGATGATCGTGGTGGATAGGGTGTTTGGGGAAAAGTTTCTTTAAAGTTGGCCAAAAAGGTACGTTTGGTCTGTTTGATAGGCGCTGAGCCTTCCCACAAGTATTTCTACTATTGCTACTAAAACAGCTATAACAATCCAGTAATTATTTTTGAACTAAATAATTTTCGTGGCTAAATAGATTAGAGCGAACATAAAAACACTATAGCATATGTATACTAAACAGCTAACATCATACTTCAAGAAATGATATTGCTTGAACTGTAACTATAAAACGGTGTATCAATGTTCTGAAAATTATAATCGTTTTAATATGAATTACAGATTTGGCACGGAAACTAAGAAATACAGATTTTTCTACAGTTGTTATTGATTACATAATGTGCTTAACTAAATTAGAAAAAATCCGATACGGTAGGTTGAAAAGACTTTTGATTGCCGAAATATTTTGCGTCTACCCGCAATAAATACATTTCTAAGCAAAGCAATAAAATAATAGGCTAAGTTTCGTTATTAATGATAATGGCAAGTTTCTAATACGTATATTTCAAAAGAAGGCATGGTTTTGCTAGACTTTTATGTTAATATCACTTTTAACGAAGATGCAGCTGTGACTTTTTTTCAAACTGCTGTGATAGGTGTGGTGCCAAAATGCAAAGAAAAAGGAAACACGATCGTGGAGGCGTGTTTCGTCCAGTCTTACGTTGACCTAGAAAAGGCTGCCAAACAACCAAATCGTTAGAAGCGAAAATGAATTCTTCCATTATATAAATTTGAACAGCAAGTTACATTGTAATTTAAGCATATGTCATATTTTGGAATTGGTGTTTATTTTCGTGTACGACATTCTGAGTACAACCTGTGAAAGACTGACTGGAAGGTCGTCACATACCATAAGTGATTGGTATAACATGCGCCACACAGAGTGCTCTTCAATTGTGTCAGTCAATCGCAGAGGACAATTAATCGGCAGCTACGACGATCCTATACAGGGGAAAGCTATCAACAAGGTGATCAACAACCTGAATCTGAAGATAGCGATGTACCGGTGCAAAACAATCGAAACCATGGTAGATGAATAAATGGACCATGAATTTTTGGTTTGAAAACAAAACGACAAGCACGATATTTTATTGTGGAAAGCAGAGGTGAAAACACAGTAATACCAATTATATGAAAGATTCAGTTTCAACCTGTTATTCATTTAGACGAGTGTCCATCGTATAGGAACCTTGGCAGGCAAGGTTTCCATCATCAAACCGTTAATCACCAGCAAAACTATGTTGATCCACTCACAGGAGCTCATATACAAGATAATGAACGGTGGTGGCTATATGCCAAAATTTACATCTTAAAAAAATGATGGGAGTAACATTAAACCATCTTCAATCCCACCTTGACCATTTATTCTGAATGATATTAAGGAAGAATGAAAACGACCAATTTGTCAGCTTTTTAAAAGATATAGCCTCTGTTTATAGATATTAGTTGTAAATATATTGGTAATAAAATCATTATTAACAACAAATTGTTCATAATATTAATTACTCTTCTATAGCAATGTTATAGCAGGATAGATCTAAAATTTTTTTGCAGACCGCACCGCAGCGGCATCATTAATTTTTAATAAAAATTGTTATGCTTCATACAACGCCTGTTATATCTTCATTTCAGGTAACATAATAACTGCACCATAAAAGCAATAATATGAATAGGATGATATTAACAATCATATAGTCATATTGATACGTTTATAATTGAAAGATCCTAACGTTTCATAAACAAATCGGTCACATTCATCAATACCACATGTGTACATAATTGCTGCAACGGTCTTATTTAACTAATAAATTTTCGTACTTTGTTGGGGTTACACTCCATTTTCAAAGGCCAATTTGTTGCTATTGTAATGATTATTATTCAGATTAGCCTGGTTAGTGCATTGTTACCTCGGACACTCAATTTGAATCTAATTTCAAAGTTGCAAATTCATTCGAGCAAAGTCAACGGAATTCAGTACACATTGTGGCATTTTATTGGGTTAGAATTTATACGGAGTTATACGAGGTTTAATGAAAATGATTTACCGTATTGAAAGGGATGATTCCTAGAGTAAAGTAACAGCCTGTTCACTACTTCTTTTTTTTAATTGAGAAATATTTAAAAATTTGTAAAAATCCCACCTACCAACATTTTTAAACTCTTCTTTTTAGTGTTCCGTACGGAACACTTATAAGATCACTTCGGTGTCTGTCCGTCTGTCTGTCCGTCTGTCCGTCTGTCCGTCTGTCACACCCGATTTTCTCCGAAACTACTTGTCATAGAAAGTTGAAATTTGGTAGCAATATAGGAATTGATGGCCTCATCAGAGCCATGTAGTTTTGAAAATTAAATTTTGACTTAAGGGGTTAGTTTTGGGGGGAGAAATCGGAAATGAAAAAAAAAATTTTACTAGGTAATCGAGTGTGGTGTCAAATGAAAGCTTGTGAAAACACGAGTAAAAAATATATATATAATGTAATACTTGCGCTCACTTTTCTTTGTATTATTTTTAAAAAATAGCGAAAAATCGCTGTCCACCCGCCTTATCTCGGAAAGTACTTATCAAAAAATTTTGAAAAAATTCTAGAATATTCTCCACGGGGTGTAGATTGAACGAAAATTATCACGAGTGCATTACCTGTAATAATTTATCTATAATATATATAAAATGCAACGTCTCTCTGTCTGTCTGTCTGTCTGTCTGTCTGTCTGTCCGTTAGTGACCTTATCACTGGAGAACCACTTATCCGATTTACGTACTTTTTTTTTTAAAACATACTTATGTTCTCTGGCCAGGTTATAGGCTATATTTTATTACGATAGGTAGCATAAGGAATGAGCAGTGACAATAATAGTGAGTGAAGTCAGAAAAAAAAAGTTTGTTGCTAGCGCGTCCCCTTGCAATATACAGCCTAAACCATTAAATATGGAACAATATTATGTAGCAGAGAATATCTTTAATCTATAATCTATAATATATATAAAATGCAATGTCTCTCTGTCTGTCTGTCTGTCCATTAGTGCGTTTATCACGCGAGAACCACTTATCCAATTTATGTGTCTTTTAAATTCATACATATATTCTTTGGCCAGGTTATATAATAATAATAATAATCTATATCTATAATATATATAAAATGCAGCGTCTCTCTGTCTGTCTGTCTGTCTGTCTGTCTGTCCGTTAGTGCGCTTATCATTGGAGAACCACTTATCTGATTTACGTGCTTTTTTTTAAAACATTCATATGTTCGCTGGCCAGGTTATCTATATATAATATATATAAAATGCAACGTCTGTCTGTCTGTCTGCCCGTTAGTGCGTTACGTACTTTTTTTTTTAAAACATACATATGTTCTCTGGCCAGGTTATAGGATATATTTTATTGCGTTAGGTAACATAAAGAATAAGCAGTGACGATAATAGTGAATCAAGTCGGAAGAAAGGCTACCGTTAGCGTGTTCTCTTACAATATATTGCCTAAACCATTAAATATGGAACAATATCATGGTGCAAAGAATACAATATATATATAAAATGCAACCTCTCTCTGTCTGTCTGTCCGTTAGTGCGCTTATCACTTGAGAACCACTTATTCGATTTACGTGTTTTTATAAATTTATACATATGATATGTTCTATATAATTCGATATAAGCCTAGATAATGGGAGATAAGGTGAGATAATGGGAGATAAGTATAAATAATGGGAGATAAGCAGAGATAAGTCTAGGTAATGTAAGTTATGGTGAGATAATGGGAGATAAGGAGAAATAATGGGAGATGAGCAGAGATAAGCCTAGATAATGGAAATTATGTAGAGAAAATGGGAGATAAGGAGAAATAATGAGAGATAACCAGAGATAAGTCTAAGTAATGGGAGTTATGGTGAAATAATGGGAGATAAGGAGAAATAATGGGAGATAAGGAAAAATATTGCGAGATAAGTCGAGATAAGCCTAGATAATGGGAGATAAGGTGAGATAATTGAGGATAAGTATAAATAATGGGAGATAAGGAGAAATAATGGGAAATAAGCAGAGATAAGTCTAGGTAATGGGAGTTATGGTGAGATAATGGGAGATAAGGAGAAATAATGGGAGATAAGGAAAAAAAATGGGAGATAAGGAAATATTGCGAGATAAGTCGAGATAAACCTAGATAATGGGAGATAAGGTGAGATAAGGAGAAATAATAGGAGAGGAGCAGAGATAAGCTTAGATAATGGAAATTATGTAGAGATAATGGGAGATAAGGAGAAATAATAGGAGATAAGGGCAGATATTTTATTACGTTAGATAACATAAGGAATGAGTAGTGGCGATAGTAATGAATCAAGTCCACGCGAGCGGAGCCGCGGGCACGGCTAGTCTGTTATATAAAAAAAACAGAAATTTCAAGGTCATCAATTTTTAGTAAAGATTGGAATAAACTTTGTTGAAAACTTATTTGGGGTGTGTTTTGTGAAGTCACTGATCATTTTATATCACCGTAACATAAATTTTGACTTAAGGGATTCGTTTGGAGGGGTGAAATCGGAAGTGAAAAAAAAATTTTTTTACTAGGTCATCGAGTGTGGTGTCAAATGAAAGCTTGTGAAAACACGAGTAAAAAATATATATATAATGTAATACTTGCGCACACTTTTCTTCGTATTACTTTTAAAAAATCGTGAAAAATCGCTGTCCCCTACCTTATCTCGAAAAGTACTGATCAAAAAATTTTGAAAAAACCCTGGAATATTCTCCACGGTGTATAGATTGAACGAAAATTATCATTACCTTTAATAATTTATCTGGTATAAAAAAAAAACAATATTTCAAGGTCACCAGTTTTCAGTGAAGATTGGAAACAAACTTTGTTGAAAACTCATTTGGGGTGTGTTTTGTGAAGTCACTAATCATTTTATACCACCCTAACAAAACTTTTTATTTCAAAAACAATCAACGTACGGAACACTAATTGTGCAAGTTCAACTTGCACTTGACCGGTTTTTTTATTTTTTAACAATATTGCCAATTCATCATTTCTGGAAGAGAATGTGGTCGTAGGACCAAAAATATTTTATTAACATTGCCGGATTTTCAAATTATAAACAAAATATTTTATGATACATTTAAAAATAAAATACTACTGTTTCAAACCGAAAGTGACAAATCAAATATATTTTCTTAAGTTTAGCAAGTAACACTTTACCAGAAATAATAAATTTAATTAGAAACAGGACCATTTTGTCCAACATATTTAAGTGTTTTGGTCAGAATTCCTCATTAAATGGCTAAACTTGGAACAAATTCTAGTATTTTACTACCTATAATACATATATGTTATATATATGTATATATATATATATATATATATATATATATATATATATAATATATATATATATATATAATCTATAATATACAAAAAAACACTGTTGTTATTTATTAATTCAAAATATTTAAGCAAATCTGAAAATAATATAAAATAAAATTAAAATATTTTTTTTACTCATGATACTTACAAAAATGTTTTTTCCCCACAGGTTTATCACAACAAGTTTTATTTTAAATCATGATGAATAGCAGGGTTATTCAGGTTTATGTAACAATATTTAGAATCTTAGAATACGGAAATTTGCAGTTGTGGCACTCGATACACTGATCTAAAGTGTAGATTTTCATGAAATTCATAAAAGTGTCAATATTTCGAAACTTAAGGATTTTACACTAAAGTGTTATTTAAATATTCCGGGGAATTATGAGCTATCAGCCCTCAAATAGAATACGTTAGTTTTTGGGACATCCTGTATATATAGTCTCCTCGACAGGGTTAAAGGTATCCTAGAAAATTATTAATATTAATAATAATATTGATAGTTAAATTAAATTAAAAATAACTGTGTTTAAGACTAACATACCAAAAAATAATTTTTTTTTTTTACTATTAGCTTAAAAAAGTTTAAAAGTATTTATTTGCTTTGCCTTGCTATAATAATACAACCCTTCTAACAATTAAAAGTAAACTACATGGAAACAAAACATTTAATAAAAATGTTATATGGCGTGTTGGTTTGAAAAGATATAAAACATTTTTTTTTTTGTATACTGTATTATATTATTCACACACAAATGTTTATTTTACAATACTAAAAAAGATATGAAGTTTTATAAAAATTTTATTTTATATTATTTTTAGAGCGGCTTAAATATTTTGAATTAAAGAATAACAACCGATTTTGAAGTATATATATATATATATATATATATATATATATATATATATATATATATATATATATATATATATATATATATATATTAGGGTGACCGCAAAAAATCGATGTCGGAATTTTGTTCGTCTGGACCCCACAAAACGATTCCCCTTTCCAGATATTGAGATAGCCGAAATTTGAGCTCGATTAAACGACGTTAACCCGTGCCGCTCGTCGCTCAAAGTTTGAAAAAATCCAAATTTTTGGCCAAAAAGCTGACATATGGAGCCATAACTCCAGAACGGTAAATAATAGAAACAGGCTTAATATCTCAAAAGAAAGCTAATGTTGTTCTTCAAAATTTATATTCTATACATAATTGTTGTTATTTTAAGTCAAACCGAGTTAAAACAGCCTTTATCCCCAAAAACGTGACCTGGTACCAGTAGGAGCCAGTTTGGGAGTATTCTAAGAATTTTTACGGGTTTTCTACATAATGTGTCTCGGAATTAACATTTTTGTGTTAAGAAGTATTTTGGAACTCAATTTTCAAACATAAAGAGCCTTTTGTTCAAATTTAATCTTTTATTATATGGGGATTACCTGACTAGTTTACCAAAGAAAGACCCGTTTGACAGGTAAAAAGGAGGGTGAATCTAATTTCTATTTTAGGGATGGTGATTTTACTTCAGCGTACAACCGACCTTTTATTTATTCAGTTTAGTTTCTAAAGTGCCTTTGAGCTGGTTAGATCGAACAATTATCTAGTGAAGATATTTTAACGTTTTTTTTTTTAATTTTCCAAGTGTGTGTGTTATTGTTTTTATAACTATTATAGTATTATTTTAAAAGACATTTGAAAACATTTTATTGAAATTTAAGTTTGCAATATATTTTGCTTCATTTTCCAAGTTAACTGTTATTTACCTATTGGCCTCTGAAATGGCATCCACATCAGGTGTACAAAGCCGGACCAAGGATAAAATATTTCTTGTGGGCTATCCCATTCACCAGATCACCGGTTGTAAACTACCCTCAAATCGTCAAGTTTTGTGTGCTTTATTTTATAATTTACGTACTGTGAAATTAACTGTAAGAGAATCAGCAAAACTTACAATACGAGAAGTGTTCATTTTTTGGGAGAAAGCTCGAATCCCGACTAAACATGAGCAAGATGCAATTACTAAGCTGGAAAAACTTCACGCCGAGTGGAGAACTCTTCAAAAAGACCGGAGGAAAACATCGAAAACGGCCAAGAACAAATTTAAACAGTTTGTTGAAAAGTTGGATGATCTCTTTGATATTGCTCAACAAGATGCCTTGGCTCTGATGAAATCGAAAGAAGATAAGGCGTTTCTCGTGAAACAGAGGCAGAAGGGCCGCCCAGGTTCCATAACTGGAGTGGATCTCAAGTTGTCTCGAGCTGAAGAAATCAAGGTGCAAAAGGAACTTGCAAAAATGAACCGACAAATCCAAGAAGCAACTTTTGATATTGGTGAGTTTTTTTTTAATATTAGTATTCTAAAAAATAGATAAACAAATAAGTAAATAGTTTCATTATAATTGAAAGAAAATTGTCCATGAGAGCATGATTTGGCAGTTTATATTTTTTAAATAACACCTTTTGATAATTAGAAGTAGGTAATTTAGTACCTATGTATTATTACTATTCTGCTAAAACGACAAGTTTTTATAGTCTTTTTTTTTCTCTTTCTTTTGTTGCTTCTTAGAGACGGATGATGAAGACAAGTTCGAAGAAGGAGAAGAAGACACTGAAGAGGACAGCATCTACCAGGAACTTGAGAGCTTGGAGGAAATGGACATCCCTGGAGAAGCTGCAGAAGATCCAGGACCATCTGAGAGCAAGAGGATGAAAGTTTCATTTGCAAGGGGCGTTAAAGAGATTTTAAACATGAAATTGTCCATTTTATTAGATCGATGTAAGGTATCCGACAGAAATGCCACGAGAATTTCAATAGCTACTCTAGAAGCACTAAACCTTGACCCTCTTGAGTACAAAGTCTCGAAAACTTTATTACATGATAGAAGGCAAATGTTCAGAGAACAATATAATAAAAAATTTTTTGATAAAATAAACATTCCTGAAAAAGAGCCCGTGGTTGTCCATTGGGACGGTAAACTTTTACCGGGTGTTTTAAAAAATGAACAATGTGAGCGAATAGCTATAGCTATTTCATATGGCGAAAAGGAACAGCTGCTGGGAGTTCCTGTAACAGCAAACAGCTCTGGAGAGGAGCAAGCCGTAGCCGTATATGAATGCCTACATGAATGGGGTCTTCTCAACGCCGTCAAGGCAATGTGCTTCGACACTACAGCATCCAACACGGGAAGACTCAAAGGAGCATGCGTCATATTGGAGCAAATGTTAGGAAGAGAATTGTTATACCTAGCTTGCCGTCACCATATCTTGGAAATTCTGTTAAGAGGCGTATTCGACACAAAAATGGGATCAACCACTGGATCTCATCCAGACATTTTCAAGAGATTTCTCACTGCGTAGCCCAAGATAGACAAAGGAAAATACGACACAGGTATCAGTGACGATCTAATACAAAAGCAGCTAACTCCAGAAGTAATTGCAAATAATGTCAAAATAATGACTTCCAAGAAGGATTGAAAATTGTCAAAACATTAAAAGTAGTTAATGATATGGCTGAGCGTGGTGTTAAATTAATAACCGACTTTAACGACCTTCTGACAAAAGATGAAGACCAAAAGCAATATGTCCTGCAAGTTGTAAGTAAATGCCGAGCATTATATCCTGACGTTTCAAAAACTACTTTAACAAAAGCTCTAGAATAGATTAGATAACTATGTAAAATTATCAACTCATGTAGGTACTACGTCTGTATCTTTTCTATGTCTGTTTTGTATGTATTATATACCTAATTTTTTTATATTTTAAAATAAAACAGCACTTGAAAATGCCAAATAAGATTTTGGCGAAACGTCGTGCAAATTCATTATTAGACGAAAGGATTGAAACCCGGAATTTTAATGTATTACATTCCACCATCCGTGAAAACGTCTATTGTAAACACACACATATATATATATATACATATATATATATATATATATATATATATATATATATATATATATATATATATATATATATATATTCTTTCTTAATGCTTCCTATCTTTGTTCCTATGATCTTATAGCACTCGCTGAAACTTGGCTCGACTCTAGTGTCTTTGATGCTGAGTTGTTTAGTAGTCAGTACAATATCTTTAGGGCTGATCTTAATTTTGATTTAACGAATACTATTAGGGATGGTGGAGTGCTGCTTGCTTTGAGCAAGACCTTCAACGCAACGAAAATTGATTTTCATTCTTCACTTCCTGGTGTTGGTATGATCGCCATAAGATTGGAATTGTCCCATCGTGCAGTTTGCATTCTTCTGATTTAGGTCCCACCTAATAGTAATATTGTTGCCTATGACACTCTATTTGAAGAAATACTGGTCTCTGGTTATTTTATTAATGAAGACAACTTGCTAGTATTGGGGGATTTCAATCTTCCTACTTACGCAAATTATGTTATGGATGCCTCTTATAGAGATAACCAAGTTTCTTCTTTACTTGAACTATGTGAGTTTTTATCTTTAAATCAATTTAATCCTAACTATAACGAAAATAATCGTCTGTTAGATCTTGTATTTAGTAGAACTCCACTTAATATATATCGTGCGGATTATCCCTTGATACCATTAGATCTTCATCACCTGGCCTTACAGATGTCAATTGTGATTGAGCAAATTCATGATAAATTTCCCCTTCTTCTAATTCAAAAGTGTAACTTTCGAAGAGCGAATTACCCATCCCTTTACAATAACATTCTACAAACCGATTTTTCATTCTTGTGGTGCTTCAATAATACTGATGACGCTTGCGACCAATTCTATGTTGTACTGAATTCAGTTATCTCTAACAATGTTCCTATTATTCGCCTTAAGAACCTCAAATATCCTAAATGGTACTATAATTCGATAATACGCAATATCAAAAAAAAGATCATCGTCCTTTCCATAAATCTGCAAGAAGACTAAAATATGTCCCGTATTCAAAGAGGGTGATAAGAGCCTCATTGAAAATTACAGACCTGTGGTAATATTGAACAACTTTTCAAAGGTTTTTAGAATTGTACTGTATAATATTATATTTAATCATGTTAAACTTTTCATAACTGAAAGCCAACATGGATTCTTTCCAGAGCGTTCAACCATTACCATTTTAGTTACAATTACTCAATTTATTTCGGAAAGTATGGGCAATGGAGGATAAGTCGACGTAGTTTATACAGACTTCTCAAAGGCGTTTGACCTGCTGAAATCTTATTTAATTGGTCGTCAACTGATGATAAATTATCGTGGTTTTGAGTCGGTCATTATTAATGCTACCTCTGCCTTGGCCTTACCTCGTCTTCTTTGCTTCATGTTGACAATCTGAAAATATACCTACTCACACACATTCTCCATGATTGTGTAACTCTTCAGGATGATCTAGATTCTTTAAATCTTTGGTATATTCGTAATAACTTGTATCTGGACACAAAGAAATGTTTTTCTATGTCATTCACACGAAAGAAATTATCAGTAAATTTTTATATAATTTAAACCATAATGATCTTGAAAAATGTTATGGTTTCAAAGATCTTGGTATAC
Organism: Pachyrhynchus sulphureomaculatus; assembly: GCA_019049505.1. Classification (NCBI taxonomy): domain Eukaryota; kingdom Metazoa; phylum Arthropoda; class Insecta; order Coleoptera; family Curculionidae; genus Pachyrhynchus; species Pachyrhynchus sulphureomaculatus. The sequence continues at coordinate 43,751,983 of CM032453.1, read as the reverse complement.
CATTTGATGCTAAACTCAGCTTTGTGGACCATATAAATGAGACCATTGCTTCTTCTTATAACTGCAAGGGTTTCATCATGAAGAATTCTAGAGACCTTTCAAATATTAAAATCCTTATCATTTTATTCATTGCTTTGGTTCGTTCTAAACTGAAATATGGTTCAGTTATCCGGTACCTAACATACGAGATCTACAGTAATCACACTGAAAAAATCCAATGACGATTTGTGAAGTTCCTCTTTTTTAAATTAGATGCTATTTATCCACCATTGGGTTTCCCTAATCATGTTTTATTGAGAAGATTCAGTATTGTTAGCCTTTCCCGGGGTAGAGAATATGCTATAAGCTTGTTTTATATAGAATCTTAAACAACAGAATCGAATGCCCTTGCACCCTCTCAAGTATTAGGTTCCGTGTGTCATCTCAACACGCTCGCCTAAGCCATTCCCTCTTCTACATGCCTGTTCCAAGAACAAAGTTGATGATGTTTTCTCCACTATACGTTATGTGCATGAATTATGAACGGGTCAAACACATAATTGATATTCTATTCTATTCTTTTTTATTTTACGTGATCTTGGAATTAGATCATTAAAACTATTCTTGGATTTGTGATATATTTATTAACGTTTCGACCTTCAGAAGAGGTCTTCTTCAAAATTTGCTCTAAAAGATGAAATTAGAAGAATTGAATTTAGATATATAATTAATCGGTTTGTCGTGCATTTTAGGGTTTAAAACATTTGTGGCTTTTTGCAGTTTTAAATTTAAAATACTTAATTGTATAAATTAATGAAGGACTTACCTTAACATCATATTGGGGTATTTATTTTAAATATTGCCAAAAACACATTTTTACATGCTACACATAAAACACTTAACATGAAGGACTTTATATGACTAATAGGTAGATACTGTTTAGGATGTTTACGTCTGTTTTTCTGTTGATTACGGTTGGTGTTTTTTGTATGTGAATGGATTCCAGCACTTCTCTTTTTTTTTGATAATTTTGATGTTCTTGAAATCAAAGGTATGAATTTTATTCATTTGATGATTTGTAAAAGCTGTACTGTTTTTTTTTGTCGTACTTATGACCCTTGATTCTATTTTCTAGATATTGGCTTGTTTGCCCGACGTATATTCCTTCGCAGCTATTACATTTGATTTCATAGACTATGTTACTTTTGTATGAATTCCGAGTGAGCAACAATTTTTAAATAGCCTCAGTATATTATTTTTCCCAAATGGGTAATAACCAACCATTATTTCAACTATTAAGCATATATTAAATGAAAGTTCATAAAGTTTAATAGTATACTATAAAATTTTAATATTATTTTTAAACTAGTTTGAGATTAATGCTGCTATTGTACTAAATATTCGAAAAATAAAATATTGAGTTTGGCTAAATTACCTCGTTTAATATCTGTTGGTAATGCTTCACTCAAAAAAGGAAAATCGTGGTTTCAACTTGATTTTGTGAGAGAAAGATGAATTGTATTGTGTCAGTTTCGACTTTTTGTGTCAGAGTTGGGTGGCTTGCTGGTGCCTTTTTATCTCCTTTTTCACACAGCCTGATTATAATGTAGTTTTCCATTTGTCTAATTAGAGTTGTTTGGTATTAACTAAGTTCTTCTTTGCCATATTTATAAAGCTCATTATTATTACTACGTCAGCTGGGTACTTTCAAAGCGCTATTCCTACATCGTTTTTGCTTGTTAAAACTTCATCCTTTATTACTACCTGGAATTTTTGTTTCTGTCTCTTTCTTGCAAAGTTTAATCAAATATATCACTTCTGCCTCTATTTTTATGTAATTAATGTTTGTTAGCCGAATGCTTTTTCATTCTTTTTATGAAGTGCTCGTTTTTGATTTGCCTAACTAATAATGTGATAGCGTTATGGACTTTTTATAATTCTTGTACGAATCTGTAAATTATGCCCTTAGAAACTTTGGGTGGCCTTCCTTTTTCTCCTTGCATTGCTCTTGGATTTCTTTGAGAAAGTCTTTACGGATGTCCGAAGTTTTTTCTTGAGTTATTCATCTAGTGCTTTCGAGGAAGCTCGAATATTTGGGACATATAATGAGAAACCCTACAACATATCGATTATTACAACTAAGTATCCAGGGCAAGGTTGACAGCAAGAGAAGTTCCGGCAGAACTTGGTGGACTAATCTAAAAAAATGGTTTAAACTCAATCCCACAGAACTTTTTAGAACAGCAGCCAGTAAAGTCCGCATCGGAATGGTAATAGTCAACATCTGGACCTGATAAGGCGGAGAAGAAGAAGAAGAAGCTGTCACGTCTGCTTTTCATATATTTTTTATTTTTAATTTTTTCCAGCTACTACAGATATATTTTTCTTCTTCTATCAGCTTAATTGTATCCTTTTAATCAGTCTGGATACAAATGTTATATTTCAGTCCCAAAGTTTGGTTGTTAAACTTCAACAAACTACTTGTAATTAAATATGCAGAAACACGAATAAAATCAGTCCGACTCAATTGAAAATGCTCTATTAAATTTAATTAATCATGTTGAAACTAAACTTGTCATTTCGAAATGTATTAGCGCCAATAAAATGTCAGAACGAGTAAATCAAATGAGTCCCGGTTCAGTTGTCCCGACCGGACTTGCAACTTCGGATTCATATTCGACATTAATATGTGTAAGGCAACAATGCGATATCCAAAGCTGATTTGAATAATTGTAGTTTGGTAAAAGTTTTTAGGGTTTTAAACTCGGTTTTAAACTATAGAAAGGAAGATTTATGGTGTTTGTTGTTGATGCTAGCATAAGTACTTTTACTTTACAATAAAGATGGGGCCATTCTTACTGTAATGTATCGTTAGCTGAATAGACATAAATATTTTTTACCCAAAAAGAAATAAATAAAAGAAATTATTTACCAGTAGTTCATTAGCAAATCTAAGCTATAAATATATATACATATATATATATATATATATATATATATATATATATATATATATATATATATATATATATATATATATATATATAATAAGCAATTATTGTCTAATAAAACTACATCCATTTACAAGACAATTTGACAATAGGTGAAAAAAGTATCAGGCCTAATTAAGTCATAATAATAAATATTACAAAATTAAACAACTACATACCACAATTACTGTTCAGCCTATCCACCGCACAATAAGACAAGTATGCTAAATAAAAATTTGGATCATCTCATTGATCTGTCCAAGCAATTGAGAAAGTGATAAATGGAAAATATCAATGTTATGGAATGTCTCATTATAAAATGCCATTGCTCGGGCGGAAAATTATTATGTGGGGTACACACAATAAAAGTCGAGGGGAATCTCATTGTATGAACAGGCACGTGCAACATGATTTGAGACAATAACTTGGGGCAAACAATAACAGACCTCATAAGTTTTGCCAGAAAACTCGTAAGTAAGTAGTTCCTGCATCACAGCAGTGATGGTATCTCAAATCTTTCCAGCAAGCCCTCATGGTCACAGCCTCTAGGAGGGAAGGAACCATCAACTCTAAATGCTAAAAATTTAAGGAATTTCCTCTATATGCTTTCTAATTTCTGGATATAACAATCGTATATTGGGTTCCAGACTACAGATCCATACGCAGGTTTTGAGCGGACATAACAGAAATAAAGTAGTAGAAGTGTTTGAATATTTGTAAAGCTTTTAGCATTGCGCAAAATAAATCCCAACGCCTTAAACGCCTTTGAACAAATGCTGTTGATATGAGTGTCAAAAGCAAGCTTGGCATCATAAGTAATCCCCAAATCCTTAACAACAGTACACCGCTGAAGTTGCGAACCATTTAACTCGTAATTGTAATGAATACTTGACTTATTGGAAAAGGTCATGGTGTAACATTTTTTGACATTCAGCGGTAAGTTGTTACGTTTACACCATAAATTGATTTTATCTAGATTCGCCTGAAGGTCAAGGCAATCCGAGGTGGTGCTTATTATCTGGAAGAGTTTTAGATCATCCGCGAATAGGAGCATTTTACTAGAAATATCAGAGACGTAGTAAAGAGAGAGAAAATCAGAGGAACCAAATTGCTTCCCTGTGGCGCACCTCTCACAGCTGAGAAACTTGCAGGCTTGTGACCGCGAATTTCGACATATTGAGATCTACCAGTGAGATAGGAAGCAAAAAAACTGACCAAGTTGTTATCACATCCCATAGCATCAATTTTTGCTAGGAATAACCCATAATCCACTCTGTCAAAGGCCTTCGAAAAGTCCGTATATAGCGTATCAACCTGCTGGCTCCTATGCAATGCCTCACTTACGTATTGGGTGAAACAGGTTAGTAATAGTGCTTCGTTTGCAAATAAAACCATGTTGATTGGATATAATCAGTTGGGCTGCCTGGGTACTAACCTGCTCGTACACTGCCGTCTCAAAGTCCTTCGCAATGATAGACAAGATCGATATTGTCCTGTAATTTGAAATTTCTGTGGAATTGTCCTTTTTAAAGTCAGGTGTGATTCGTGCTTCCTTCCAAGTGTTTTGAAAAGTATTAAGTTTAAGAGAAAGGTTAAAGATAAAAGCGAGCGGTTCCAAGAAGGCGGAAATGAAATCCCTTACTAAAAAGCATGTAATTTTATCAGGACCCTGAGTAGTTTTAATTTTTAGTCTTTTAGACGCATTCAAGATCTCGTCACACGAGATATTTTTGAGAGCGTACTGGTATTTGGTAGAAGGGTGTCAGGATCTTGAATGGACTGACCAGTATAAACACTACTAAAAAAGTTAGCAAACGAGTTTACAATATCCTGTGGGTCTGAATACTGGGTCGTCCCACCCCTGATGATTTCAGAGATGAAAAAAGAGGATCATTAGTTATGGAGTTTTCAGCTTTTGCAATGTAATCATCATACGCTTTGTCAATCTAATTTTCACCCGAGCACGAAATTCGCTGATCTGTTTTTTTAGAGTAGGAGATTTGGATCTTTTGTACTGTATACATATATATATATATATATATATATATATATATATATATATATATATATATATATATATAGGTATATATGTATATATAGAATGTTTCGTGTTAACGGGGCCACAGCCATACCTAAAAATAGAATTAAAAAAAAAAAAATTCAAGAAAGTCAATTTCTTCGTTGAAACATTAGCTTTCAAATACAACGTCTTTTAAAAAAAACAAGATGGTGCCTCAATGTGGCGGCTAAAAAAAAAAAATCAGAATAAAATACAAACAAATGATGATATCTAAGCGGAATTAAGTTAACTGAACTTCAAAACTAAGGCAAAATGTAATATTTATGTAATAATTAAAGTAACCAACATAATTTTATGCAATACCAACATGGCGGGACCAATATGACGCAAAAAACCGAAGTTTACACTAATAATGAGCAATTATGGAGATTTTGCAGTGAGGTAGCACTTTTTGTTACCAGAGCACTATCGCTGGCTCATTATATAATATAAATTAACAACCTATCGTAACCTAACCAAACCTAATCTACTCCAAAGAAAGGCAACTTAACCTAACAAAACATAATGCATCAAACCTTACACAACATAAAGGAAACTTAACGTAATAAAACTTTAGGCGTCATAACTTACAAAGCAGAAAGAGAACTTAACCTAACTAAGGCAGTTTAACTTAAATTAACCTAAGTCAAGTCGATTGGTTATTAAGCAGTAATTAGACACATAGGCGTGCATAATATGTATTTATAATGAAAATTTGTGTGCTTTATTGTGGTACTCGTTTAGCTTTACCCAGGATCAACGACGAGGACGTGACGGTAGTCTGATCCTTTCTATTCTGTAAAGTATGATGCATTAAGTTTTGTTAGGTTAAGTTGCCTTTCTTTGGAGTAGGTTAGGCTACGATAGGTTGTTATTTTATATTATATAATGAGCCAGCGATAGCATTCCGATAAAAAAAAGTACTATCTCACTGCGAGATCTCCATAATTGCTCATTTTTCTTGTCATTTTCGGCTTTTTGCACCATATTGAATCTGCCAAGTTGATATTCCATAAACTTATGTTGGTTACTCTAATTGTTACATCAATATTACATTTTATCTCAGTTTACTTAAGTCCCCTTAGAAATCGTCATTTGTTTGTATTTGATTCTAATTTTTTTATTTCTAGCCGCCATCTTGTTTTTTTCAAAAGGGCCACGTTACATTTGAAAATTTACGTTTCAATGAAGAAATTAACACGCTATATATATATATATATATATATATATATATATATATATATATATATATATATATATATATATATATATATATATATATATATATATATATATATATATATATATATATATATACAACAATAGTAGAAATACCAGACTTATAGAGAGAGGTTATAGCCTTTTCTGAAACTAGCGCTCGTTGATCCAGTATACAAACTAGAACAAGACAAAAGCTAAACATATTTTGGCTTTTGAAAAGGAATGGGTAACAGCAAAGCATTCCCTGTATTTAATATTGTGCTGAAAATATATTCGGATATAAACCATGTTTATTTGTTTTATCTATTATAACAACGCATTTGAGAAAATTGACCACAACCATCCTATAAGGTTGTTAACGAAAAAGAAATTTGATTATAGGTATATTCCAATAATAACTAATCTATACTACAATTCCAATAAGCTATTATACAAGTTGGGGCACAGTTTTGAAGTGAGATTGAGGTCCTAAGAAATGTACTACAAGGATGCGCATTCTCTCCAGCCTTATTTAATCTTTACCATGGAGGAATAGTGAAAGGAGCCAGACTATAGGTATTAACGTAAATAACAGATCAATAAACCATAATATATTTCTGGAGGAAACAGTTCTTCTAGCAGGCAGACTGAATGATCTCCATACCATAGTCAACAACATAGTAGAGGCAATTGAAGAGTTGGAGCTTACTCTCAGTGTTAACAGAACTAAGTACGTGCTGATATCTCCGTCAGCCTGAGATTACGAATCTACATAAACGATCAACCATTGAGAAAGTAGAAAACTATTGTTATTTGAGTACAATCATTAACTCAAATAATGATTCTCCTAAAGGACTCAAAATATGGATAGGAAATACAAGAGATATTTTTTATGTAGTCAAGAATTTAGCAATGATTTAAAATACATTTAGTTTGATGTTACATCTTCATCGTGCTACTATATGAAACAGAAACATGAACGTTGAAAAAAAAAACAAATTACCAAGTTAGAGGTATTTAGTAGAATATTCAAAATATCGTTGATGAACAGAATGATACATAATAAGATACTGGAACGAATAATAAAAATATGATTTACATCAAGAATGGAAGCTGTACATTATTCAAACCGGCTTTGTAGTTCAAAAGATATTTTTATAAACCAATTTTTAGAGCAGTTTATTAAACTATATATATATATATATATATATATATATATATATATATATATATATATATATATATATATATATATATGTATATATATATATATATATATATATATATATATATATATATATATATATATTATATATATATATATATATATATATATATATATATATATATATATATATATACATATATATATATATATATATATATATATATATATATATATATATATATATATATATATATATATATATATCTATATACATATATATATATATATATATATATATATATATATATATATATATATATATATATATATATATATATATATATATATATGTATATATATATATATACATATATATATATATATATATATATATATATATATGAATATATATAATATATATATATATATATATTATATATATATATATATATATATATATATATATATATATATATATATATATATATATATATATATATAGTCAATAATTTTTGAAAGCGGAAATGAAATAAGATGAATTAATGAATCGAAATACATTTATTTTTTAGTATAATCTCCCTTAAGCTTAATATATTTTTTCTAGCGATTTTCCATTTTTTTACCTCATTTTTCATTTACCTCATCTTTAAAGTGGTTTTCGGAAAAACCTTTAAAATAACCATTTACGGATGCTATTACCTCATCATTTGTTGAGAAACACTTCTCATGTAGAAATCTTTTAAGGTTTGAGAACAGATGGAAGTCAGATGGTGGATGTTCCAATAATTAATTTTTTGCCGTTGTCAAAGCACCTCTGTGCAGGTGCATTAGCATGATGAAAAATTTTCTTTTCTTCTGCAAATGGGGTCTTTTCTCACGAGTTTTCTCATCCAGCTGGTCGAGACGGTTGCAATAATACTCTCCTGTGATTGTTTTACCGGTTTGAAGGTTAACAATTAACAAAATTCCATTTGCATCTCAGAAAACTGATGCTGTAATTTTTTTGGACGACTTTGGCCACTTTGGCAGCTTTAGAGGTGAACAACCGAACTCTGTCCACTGTGCCGTTTATTGTCACAGTTCAGGATCATACTGATAATCCCAAGTCTCATCAATAGCTACAAACCAATGCACAAAATTCAGTTTTATTGTTTCTGAAACGAGCCAAATGTTGTTTGTAAAGTTTCTCTCGAGTACGTTTTTGTTCCGATGTTAGCAAATACGGCACCCATCTTGTGAATAGCTTTCTCATATCCAAAACATTAGTTAAGATCTCATGTACCGACCCATGTGAGATGTCTATGGTCTCAGCTAAATCATGCATGGTTTATTCGACGGTCTTCCATTACCATATCTTGTACTGCAGTTTCTTCAGTTGTTGCAGTTTTTGAACGTCCCTAACCTGGATCATGATTCACGCTTGTATGTTCTCGTTTAAACTATAGAATCCAACTATGAACAGTTGGAAATGAAGGAGCAGGCTCTTTTAATTCTTTTACTAACTTTGCATGGATTTCGGTTGTCGATAAACCTTCCAAAACTAAGAATTTTATCACTGCACGATATTCGATTTTTTCTATTTTTAAAAAATACTCAAACACGTCTACTTTAAAAAGCTGATAAACAATGAATGACTTGACAGATCGACTTGAAATTTAGGGTGTGTTTATATGACAGATGAACCTTCAAAATATTGCTCAACATTTAGTTCAAGTGATGCTCCATAGGTGTCGCTTTCAAAACTTATTGACTGACCTCATACATGCATACAGAATCAGCGTATTAATTATTAAAGAAATGGATAGTAATCAGCTATTGTTTAGACCCAAGTCATTAAAAAAAGCTTTACTAAAGCTTTATGGAAGCATAAAACTATATTATTGTTTTCAAACCGGCAGTTAAATTAATTATGCTCAAGGGAAATAAAAAAGATCCGTTTTAACTACTGAAATTTTAGGAGAATTTTTATTGTATAAAAGTAATTAAATCTAAAATGTATTTGTTATGACCATCTGAATTATCTGACTATATATATATATATATATATATATATATATATATATATATATATATATATATATATATATATATATATATATATATATATATATATATATATATATCTATGCATCAAAAAAGAAAAAAATATGTCTCAAGAAGAAGTACATCAAGTACTGAAAAAACTAAATAACAGAAAAGCTCCTAGGTCTGATGACATCACCAACGGAATGCTCGAGTATGTAGTTAATGGAATAGAAAAAGCCTTAACAACCTCACTTCAAAAGATAATTTTAAACCAGAAAATTCC
>CM032453.1:43539779-43739779 GCA_019049505.1 Pachyrhynchus sulphureomaculatus | reverse complement strand
TGGGATGAAAATATGGGCGTTTAACCCAACTTACTTTAGTCCAAAAATTCGTACTTTTTGAGAAACAGAGTGTCAAAGTTGTACTTTTATTTTAGTTTTTCTTAAGTAGTTTTGTTAGTTATTGTACTATTTGTACAAGATTCGTGCTAGGGAGTTTTCTGAGATGAGAAATCGAAATCAGCTTACAGTGTTGTTGTAAATTGTTTTAATTGCACTACGTATACTTTTAAATTGTCATAACTTTTTTATACCATTCTGTATGATATTTTTAATTAAATATTCGTATTTTCCGCTTACTCCTGCCTAAAAAAACTCTCTTGGCAAATGTTGCTTCGAGCAATAGTTTCTGAGATACTGGAATGTTTGCTTCCATTCTTTAATTCCATTGTCAATTGTCAGTCTTAGGACAGGTCCAAAAGAATAGTCTTTGAAATTTGTAGCATGCTTAAAGGCAAACAGGCTAATAATAATAAATTTAAAGACAACCCAACAACAGTAAGAATGTAAAAACCAACTGGCTAAGGGTATAGAAGATTACCCACAAAATGATGAATTCGAAAAAAAACATCCCAGTATTTCAGAAGCTGTTGCTCTGAGCAACAGGAATATACGTAGCGCTAATACCTTACATCCGTATGAGGTTTAACTTGTTACTCCTCGTACAGCCTGTTTCAAGCAGTCTTTCCTACAGAGAACCTCATTTCTGTGAAATGATTTGCCAAGGGTTATGTTTTCCACGATTTACAGCAATTCAGCCCCAACATAAATCGCTTTTTCTGACGAAGAGGCGAACAATAACTGATCCTGAAATAAGGAAACTGATTTCTCTGAAAGAGCCAAGACAAGGTTTCTACTGGAGGTGTTGTAATTAAAGCTCGTACTAAAACTATATTTGCGATATAATTTTTTTTATGGATATTGCATTTTAAAGCGCACAGGAAACGCGCAACTTCATTCAAAGCCAGATAACTTTGCAAGGGTCCCCTTAAAGCTCAATCCTTAGTATTGCTGCGGCTGATTAAAAGGTGGGTGAAAAAGTTTGAAGGAACTGATTCCATATTAAGTAAATTTCAGCAAGGCGACTAAGAAGCGAGGCAAACGTAGAGTATACCTAAGCGTCGATAAGGATACTCACCTCTCAATACTCAAACAATCAAGTGCCTTAGATGCTAACAGGAATTCATCGTGAAGATTTATGTAAAGATGTATAAATTACTGCAGGAAGGGAAGATATCACACATTTCAAAGACATCTTTGCCGGGGATTCGAGAGATTTTTTCGAATAAGTTGAGTTCCAGAAGGGAGTTGATTCACATTCACATTTGGATGTTCTGATTTTTAGGAAATTATTTTTGAGGGACTGCAGTTTGATACACAATAAATATTTTGTTTGATAAATCATTGTTTTTTAAAAATTTAATTTTACTTTTATTTTCTCTAGTAATTTTTCATTTTTCCTATCAAAATAGGTGAAAGATAAGTTAACTAAAATCTTTAACTTGACCAGTCTATGACCATTAAATTCGAAATCGATTCTAATGTGTCGTGGTAACAATGCAGGCCCTGACCGACCTGCACTGAATAATCGCGTTGTAGTGGTAACTGTTCGGTGCTCTCAAATCCGAAATGTTTCGAACAAAAGATTTACATTTGCTATAGTTGCGGGTCTAGGTTTTATTTTACCGACCAACATGGTGTTAAGGTTATGTTACACTTGACGGAAATTTAAAGGTCAAATGTTTTACTTGAGGTCAAATTACTTATAAAATAGTTTTCTCGGCGATTGGACGAAAAGATAAATTTTTGGGGTTTATTCAATATTTGAAGACGTTACAGACCATGGATGTTTTGTAGACCTTACATCTAAACCTAACTGTATTATAAACATTTGGCAGAATCTTTGGCAGATTACTGAATAGTTACTTCTGCATGCTTAACCAGTCCGATACCCTTACGTCTGATCAATTTTTTTATACCAGTTATCAATAGTATACAAGAGTTTCGAAGGTTAATACTTATATATATATATATATATATATATATATATATATATATATATATATATATATATATATATATATATGTATATAACAATGACGATATGCCTATTTCAATCCACTGCTGGATATAGGCTTTTCCTATTTCATGCCATTGCCATCTGGTTTGTGGTTTTCTCATCCACTGAGTTTATATTCTCCCTCTCATATTTGGCCTTTGTGCACTTCTCCGCCCAAGCCCTTGTCTCCATTCCAAAATCATTTTCGTTCATCTATCATCTATTCTAGAGGCTACTTGTCCGGGCCCCCTCCATTTTATTTCGGCCCCCCAATACGTCCACGACTTTAGTTTGTTGTCAGATCTATTCATTGCGTTTTCGGTCAGTTACTTTAATATCTAACATTCTCCGTTCGTCCGCCCGCTATGCTTTGGCTGTTATTCTTGACCTTGCTGAGAGGGTTGTAAGTTTCATCATTGATGATCTCGGGAATATCCTTAGAACCCACATTCTGTATTTTTTCTTTTCGTTTTTGACTTTCATTTGCATTTGGACGGACTTTATTTCTGTAGAGATCTATATATATATATATATATATATATATATATATATATATATATATATATATATATATATATATATATATATATATATATATATATATAATATATATATATATATATATATATATATATATATATATATATATATATATATATATATATATATATATATATATATACAGTCCCTGGCCAAATTATTAGACGCACTGTATTTTTTTTAGTAATTTTATGTTTCTTAAGAGTTTTTATGCAATAATGGTATATTTAAACTACAATATTATTGATTTTTATTTAAAAGAATTGTTGTAGACTACATATTTGTATTTATTTTTAACATATAGTAACACTGTGTTGACAAAGTGATACATGAACGTAAACAAGTACAAACCTGTATCAGTCGCGATCGGAATCGAGTCAGGTACGGACGTGTTTCTGTGGCTTTATGGACTGTGATTGTTTGTTTAACAGTTTTATACTACTCAGTTATTAGTTTATTTTGTATGCAGTGTTTTAAAAAAAGTAATTGGACTATTTTCATTATGGGTAGAAAAGGCGATCTTTCACCACGTAAAAAAGCTGAAGTGAAGGCCCTTGTGATTGCGAAAACATTTACAAACCGAGAAATATCACGAAGATTAGAGGTTTCTGAAGCTAGTGTACGACGCATAAAAAAGAAAATTGAGTCAGGGAAGGAATTAAGCCCGAAAAGAAAGAAAAGATGCCGTAGAAAACCAATTTTCACTCCACGGTCAGAGAGATGTTTGAAGAAAATTTGTGTAGAAAACAGATTTGCTACCACAAAGGTAATAAAATCACAACTCCAGGATGCTAGCGTAAATGCTTCTGAGTGCACTGTTCGAAGAAAATTGAAAGAATTCGATTTTAAGGCCTGTCGCCCCGCCAGGAAGCCCAAGTTAACAACTGCAATGAAAGCAAAGCGCCTGAAGTGGGCCAAACAATGGCAAGACAAAGATGTGGACTTCTGGAGATCGGTAAGATACAGCAATTTAATCAATAATTGATACATTATTATCATTTTCAGTTAAATAAAGCAAATAAACATGGAAGTTTATATAATTTTCCTATTTTTGACAGGTCTGCTTCAGTGACGAAAGCACATTCGAAATTTTGCAGAATAAAGCTCAGTATGTGCGTCGTCGTCATGGAGAAAAGTTTCATACTGATTGTGTCGTCCCGATGGTTAAATTTCCCACCAAAATGATGATTTGGTCAGTCATCAGCGGCAAGGGCACTGGACGTCTGTACGTCGTCAAGGCAAGATCAGTACAAAGAAGTATTACAAAATCGGTTGATTCCGCAGCTCAGAGAATGGTTTCCAAATGGGCAACCATTCACTTTCATGCAAGATGGAGCTCCCTGCCACACTGTTCGGTCTGTTAAAGCTTTTTTGGCAGAAAAAAATATCCCTCTGTTGGATTGGCCGGGTAATAGCCCTGATATGAACCCCATTGAAAATGTGTGGGAGCTGATGAAAAGAGAAGTGGCTGAAGATGTGATTACCAACAAAACCCAGCTCCTAGAAAAGATTATTCATGTGTGGAATCATCATCCTCAAATGCAGGAGACAGTACAATCTTGCATTGATAGCATGCCGCGCAGAATTAAAGCTTTGATAGCGGCTAAAGGTGGCTCAACTAAATATTGACTTTTACTAACATTAATTTCACTTTTCTTTAAAACTTAATAAACTTATGCTTTTCTAAATTAATGCTGTTTTATTTATGTCAAATAAATAGGTAATTGATTGGATAATATAAAAATAAAAAACAAATCAATTTAAAATAATAAAACGGTACAATATCACTCGGTAATTAATATTTTACATGAAATCTTGCAGTGCGTCTAATAATTTGGCCGGGGACTGTATATATATATATATATATATATATATATATATATATATATATATATATATATATATATATATATATATATATATACACTCCTGGACAAAATTAACGCAACAATATATTAAATCATACAAATCTCTATAATGAATTAATTTTAATAATTTTTTATGAACATTGGTTACACTAAAAGTTAGAAAAAACTTATTTGGATACTTTAAAAGTGAATTAGCTATCAAATTTCTCTATAAGATTCGAATTCAAATTATTCTTAAGACCTAATAACAAAATCGTTGAAATTATGTAATAATGAAAAAAAATAAACTGGGGCACTAGTAGTAAAATTAATGGTGTAACTGGGACACTAGTAGCGTGTGTCGCCTCCTCTACTTCGGATGACAGCGTTTATGCGCCTAGGCATGCTTCTAATTAAATTTTGTATAAAATTTTGCGGAATTTGCTCCCATTCTGTGATAACTGCATTTTCAAGTTCCCTCAGGTTTCTAGGTGCTGGTATATGACGTTTCACATTTTTCTTAAGGTGATCCCATACATGTTCTATCGGATTCAGATCCGGGCTTTTTGGTGGCCATTGCATAATCGGTATATCAACTTGATTAAGATAATCGAGTACCTTCCTAGCCACGTGAGGTTAAGGGTTGTCTTGCATAAACAGGAAATTGGGTCCCACAAAATGACCGAAAGGCATCACATGTCCTATTACAATATTCTCAAGATATTAGTCAGCATTCATGGATCTCGCACGGACAGGAACTAACTCTGTGCGAGCATCAAAGCAGATGCCACCCCAGAACATAACAGAGCCACCGCCGAATGGAATTCTTGCAGAGATATTGCAAGGAGCAAACCTCTCTCCTAGTCTTCGCCATACTCGCTCACGACCATCTGGATGTTTTAGGCTAACCCTAGTTTCAATTGTGAAGAAAATTTGTTTCCAATTATCCACAGACCCGTTTTCATGATTTCGAGCAAAACGTAACCTGGCAACTCTGTTCTCTCTAGTAAGCAATTGCGCAGTGGCTGATCTTCTACTGTTTAATCCAGCTTCATTTAACCGTCTTCTAACTGTTTTAGAAGAAATTGTGACATTGCGAACAGCTTCGAGTTCATTTCTTATTATAGAACTAGTGACAGTCCTGTTTCTTAAAGCATATTGTCTTATAAAACGTTCATCTAGGTCGCTAGTGCATCGTTTTCGCCCTTGCCCTAGCCTTCTAGAATAAGTTCCTACTTCATTCAAGCGTCTTACCATACGACTTATTGTGGAACGATGTTTGCCTAACAAATTGGCAACATATCTCTGACAATATCCCTCGTCCAATAAAACTGAGGCTCGCACTACCTCGTGTCCAGTTAAATTCCTTCTTCGATTCATTTTTCTAATTCTACGGGGTCAAAAATAAAACAATCTACCACAAAAACGTATTACTTTGAAAAAGGGAACAATTTGTAAGCTTACTTTTTAAAGAAAATCTATCGCATTATTACAGAGAATTGTTTATCTTCTAAAAAATTCTTTAAAACTGTAAATCTAAACGAATTGTTTTGATTTCTGTCATGAACAACGAAACAAAATATGCATAGCCTACTATTCAAATACTCGATAACCTTTAAAACTGACATAAGAAAAAGATAAATCAATTTTCAGATTGTTGTGTTAATTTTGTCCAGGAGTTTATATATATATATATATATATATATATATATATATATATATATATATATATATATATATATTTATATATATATAATATATATATATATATATATATATATATATATATATATATATATATATATAATATATTATATATATATATATATATATATATATATATATATATATATATATATATATATCATATAATCTACTAAAATATATATATATATATATATATATATATATATATATATATATATATATATATATATATTATATATATATATATATATATATATATATATATATATATATATATCATATAATCTACTAAAAATGAACTTTAATTTGACCAAGTACGGAGTTTATTTCCTGTTAGAAAAAACTACTCATCAATTCATTCTGTTTAACGTCAATGCCTAAAGCGATTTTAGCAAGTCAGTCGACTCACCTACGTATAAAATTAAACTTTCAAAGGAAACTTATCCGAAGATTTATAAGCATGATAAATTATAGACCAAAGTCATCAATCAATGCTTTTAATAATAATTTTGAGAACCTTCTAACTTAAGATAGAGTTAAAATAGATCTTGTTAGGTGCATTAATTCGTTTATCACTAGAAAAGAATTAATTGGTTTAACAAGGGTTGTAGAAAATTAGTGAATTATTTAGAAAAAAATTAAAAATTAAATATGAACCTGTTTTATAATCTTGTTTTTCCATTATATTTATTAGAATATGAGATTGATTGACTGTATGCCAGAGAACTTAATAATTTTTTATGAGGGAAGTAAAACAAAATTCAGATTAGTTTTTTTACGAGCAAAACATATGTTCTCCAGGGAATTCCTTAAGGCGTTACAGGAACGACGCGCAAATTGTATTATGTGGGAAACAAAGTCCGGGATAAATCATTCAATATAATAGAATTTTCGAAAATGGTTTACATGGAACACTTTCCATGAAAGTACTCTAGAATAAACTCAAGTCGCCAATAGTTGCTCGATGTTCCAAGGAATTAGAGATGCTGTTGGGTTCTACATCTTAAATAAGGCTAGTCTCTTCTAAATAAAATCTAATAAATGCAGCGCAAGTTTGGAAGCCGAGCTCCAAGCATGGAAGCCGTATTCCATCGTTTATCGAATTTGGGTTTTGTACAGAGTTCAAAGTCTTAAGCTTCCTAGTTCAAAAAAATATTCTCATGCAACATAATATATTTATACCAAGACATATTTGCTCCCATGCCCAATAAGCTGAGTGGCGATGCTAGAGGAAAGGAGTGTCCTGTCATAACTAGGTTGTGTTCCACAACGTTAACTTTTTTAGAAAAAACTGCAGCCTGGGTTTTCATAGCATTTAATTCCACTTGGTTGGTGTCTCCGTAAGATAAAATTTCTTTCAGGATTTTATTAAGTTGAACGACTTCCTGCTATCTGCGGATATTTGAATGCGTAGCTGATTTTAAGGATCAGATAAGGACATATCCAAGGCATTTGACCGTGTTTGGCACGATGGGCTGTTGGCTAAGCTACGTTCTTATGGTATGTCTGAAAAGTTCTGTTTGTGGCTCTCATGTTTCCTCAGAGAGCGTTCTTTACGAGTGGCAGTTGACGGATTTCTTTCTAACACCTTCACTATCAACGCCGGTGTGCCCCAAGGTTCCATACTGTCTCCTACCCTCTTCCTCATTTATATTAACGATCTGCTGGAAAAGACCGAGAATCCAGTCTACAGCTTTGCAGATGACAGTACACTTATCTCTTCATTCACTTTGAACGCTCGGACATCGACTACTCAGACGAATATCCGCAGACACCAGGAAGTCATTCAACTTAACAAAGACCTGGAAGAAATTCAATCTTGGGGTGACAGTAACCAAGTGGAATTTAACGCTACAAAAACCCAGGCGGCAGTTTTTTCTAAAAAAGTTAACGTTGCAGAACCCGACATAGTTATGTCGGGGCACGCCATCTCTCTAACATCGTCACTCAATCTGTTAGGCGTTAATTTGGGAGCAAATATGTCCTGGCATGAACATGTTGCAGGCATAGCAAGAAGAGCTTCTCAAAAGTTGGGAATATTGTTTCGAACCAGAAAGCTTTACACTCCACAACAACTGTTAATTCTTTACAAAGCTCAAATTCGACCAACTATGGAATACTGCTCCCATGTTTGGAGCTCCGTTCCCAAACATACACTGCATTTGTTGGATTCTATCCAGAGAAGAGCTGTTCGTCTGATTGGACACCCAGAACTGACCGGCGGCCTTGATTCGCTGGAACATCGAAGAACGGTTGGCGACTTGAGCCTATTCTACAAGTACTTTCATGGAAAGTGTTCGAAGGATGTGGCCCGTTTAATTCCTCCCAGAGCGGTGCATATTAGAGGTACGCGTCGCGCTAATGCTTCACATCCGTATGAGGTTCAGCTTGTTACTCCTCGTACAACGCTTTTCAAGCAGTCTTTTATATGGAGAACATCATACCTTTGGAATGGTTTACCCAGGACTGTGTTTCCCATCGAGTACAATCTACAGCGATTCAAGAACAACGTGAATCGCTTTCTCCGCACACGTGTCGCTCCTGTAGCGCTTTAGGGACTTCCCTGTAGCACGTGTGTTAGACTCATAAAAAAAAAAAAAAAAAAAATTCAAAGTAAATTAAGAAATAAGCACCTCTCATTTGCAAATCTGTCGACTGAATTCCTAGTTCTTTCAAGTAGATCGTTAATATAAAGAGGAGAGAGCGTAAAAAATACTAGAATAAAACGGTGTTGATAGGGAAAGTACTAGAAAAAGACCCGTCAACTACCATTCGTCAAGAAGTGATACAAACATATATAGATTATATATATATATATATATATATATAAATATATATATATATATATATATATATATATATATATATATAATTATTGTAAAGCAACTGAAAATAGACAGAAGTCCATATTCCAGCAGCTTACCAGCTGTTCTCTTGTCTGTCAAATCCATCCTGAGACGCGTTTCGCCGTATCACGGCTCGTCAGTCAGGCTAGGATTGACAAACAAGAGAACGATATCAAGTGGTACTTATCCCAGAAGTTACGGAGCACGATGGTAAGATACAACGATACAATTCGTTGTATATATATATATATATATATATATATATATATATATATATATATATATATATATATATATATATATATATAGATAGATATCGGCTGTTCCAAAAATCAACATATTTCCTTCGAGGTATGTTAGGCTAGCTCATAACTCACCAGAATATGTAAATATGACCGTAGTGAAAACTCATTGGATTTCGAGATATAGACACTTTTGTGAATTTAGTAATTAGTTAGGGTAGGGAGTTAGAGCGATTGCTTCATATATCTCGTGTTATGTGCCATTTTCAAGATTCTTGGACCATAGGAATGTGAAAATTAAGTTATTTTTTTATAATTGTCAGTTTTAGTTGGCTTTAAAAGAAATCTTGTATAGTTTCAATAGTATTATAAGGATTTTTCCAGGTTTTTAGGATGAGAGAATGGATAAATTTTAAGCATAATCATTTATAATAAGACATGTAAGGTGGAGAAGGGAAGTGGAAGAGTGACTTCGTGTTCGTCTTATTATAGGTCTTTTTCGGCGTTCTTTCAGTAAAGGAATCGAAATATTACATTTTTCTCGATTATTTTCAGTATTAACATGAGGAGAGGGTAAGAGAGGTGGTTCATTTGTTTCAATAGTATTATGAAAATTGTTCCTAGTTTTTGATTCGGATCTTGGAGATTTAAAATAAAATCATTTTTCTATAGTAATGCATATTCGGGGTCAAAGCGAGGTAGCGGCTAAAAGAGGATTGCATATATGTCTTAATATATTTCTATTTTAATGTTATTAACAGAAATAGTATTTAGAAGGGTTAAAAATCTGATTACCTAACAAAATGTTAAATTGAATATATAGTAGAACAAGTTTTAGAAATACAACCGCTTAAGTTGGAGGAAAGTTTTCCTTCTAACGGGAAGTTAATTCGTGAGAAATTACCTTTTGAAACTTTTTTCCGAGTCTTTGAGAGCATATGAAAAAAAAATATTTTTTAATTTCTAATTTTATCATAAAGAATACTAAATATCGCAAAAATAATAATCCAGCCACACATCAATAAAAAAGTTTATTTTTATTTTCAACTCTGGAGGTAATTTAACAAGAAAGAAGTGTGTAGTTTTTAATAATCATCACCTTTCTTGAATATTTAAGCAAGGTAAATTTAAAATTCTTGTTATTAATATTTTAACATATAGTGGACTGTACCAAGTTATTCTTTAGTCAAACTTAGTATTTATTTTAGAACTGCATGTTTGCAAGGAAATTACTGGATGAATCATTTTACCAATTTTTAAACTTCATATAAATATTGTTGAAAAACGATACAACTCCTGACATGTTTGACTAACTCTACAAATAAGCAAGTTAGAGAGCTGAGTTATAACGAATAACCCGGTATACAAAATTTGAACTTGTGCCTCATTTTGCTTGAGAGTTATTGTATCAATAGACCTACAGACAGGCAGAGGGTCAGGTAGATAGACAAATAGGCGGGCTGATAAAAATGGAGGTCTATGTTTCCTGTAATCTAGGGTTCCCGAAACATGAAAAAGTGCAAACGTGTCTCCGACTAATTTTTTCATGAATACAATATTTTTTTTAACTAAGGAAGTAAAGTAAATCCCAAGATATAAGATCCTGCCTTTTTTGCTTTTTCATTGGGGCAATAAACGGCCCTATTATGGTTTTGTGCATAGTTGCCAGGTATTACGATAAACGTATTTTTATTTTACCTGATTTATGTACCGCCCTCACTTGCACCTCCAATCATACTGGATCTATTTTTACCTATATATTTACTACCTCGCAACCCGGTTTGAGGCCCTTTATGTATTTGATAATATAGGCCTAATCACCACAAGTCCCCATTAAGATAAGAAAGATACTTTTTATTATTTTTATTTTTAGTTTTATTTACAACTTACAACGTAACGGTTCTATTTTAATTACGTGGCGTCCGTGGGAAAATTTCAATAGTGGCTATCACAAGAGAAAACATTGACGCTAAACAAATAGTGAAAAATGTTTACGACAGTTTGGTAAAAAGAAATTAGAATAAACAAAGTGCTTTACAAGTAACCAGTGAACTAACAAAAACCCCAATTTCTACGATTAAGGAAAACCATCACTCAGGAACAGGAAAAAACGAAAAGATTTTCAAATGCATCATGTAGACGATTGTGAAAAAGATGTCATCAGGGGAAAATTATATTCTATGTATGAAGAGCAGTTGGTGCCGACACTAGACAAAATAAAATTAAGACTGGTGCAGGACGGGACCAATATACATTGTGGCCGATCAACCCTTCATAACATTCTCTTAAGAATGGGATTCACGTTCCGAAAAATCAACAAAAGGCAAGTAGTGATGGAGTCACGAAGATTACGAATCTCGCGACATACTTATTTACAAGAAATTAAAAAGTATCGATCACAGAATTGGCCAATAATTAACCTCGACGAAACATGGTTCGAAACCCATGACAATTTGCAAAAAGGATGGGTTGACAGCAGTACAAAATGTCAGACTAACGTACCTTCAAATAAAGGTAAACGAATAACCATTTTTCATGCTGTGTCTGAAAAGGGCTGGGTTTCAAATTTTCTACTATTATCTGCAAATAACATGAAATATTCTAGTTTGGACTAACACGAAAACGCGACCGCAGAACTTTTTGAAAATTGGTTTCAAAATTCCCTTTTCTCAAATGTTCCCGAACAGAGTGTTATAGTTATGGACAATGCAAGTTACCGTATTCGCCTACTAAATAAGGTTCCTAATGCAGCCAAAACAAATCGAAAATACAGGAATATATGTTAGAAAATGATATTTATTTTGACTTTAGTTATAAAAAAAGTGATCTTTTGGAAGTTTTGAAAGACTATAAATTGAAAAAGAAAAATGTTTGTGATAGAATGGCTGAGAAAATGGGACACACTATTTTGCGGCTTCCTCCGTATTATTGTGTGTTTAATCCAATTGAACATATATGGCATCAAGTTAAAGCAAAAATAAGGGCACAAAATGTTTCTCCTACTTTAAGCGTGTCAGTGGTTGAATTAGTAAAAAATTTATAAATAATACGAGGCTGGTTTGAAAAGTCCGTGCAAAGTCCGAGAGATGGCACCACCGGCGCGTATCGAGGTCATGTTTAGTTAGTAGCATCTCTTGAATGAACGCACACCAAGTTTCAGCCGTATTGGTCTATTTCTTTGTGTTTGGCATTCGTGTGAATCAAGGAAGTCGAGTGATTTTCAAGAAATGGACGAAAAAGAATTTCGTGTGGTGATTAAACATTACTTTATGAAAGGCAAAACGCCTCAGGAGACTAAAGAGAAGCTTGATAAACATTATGGTGACTCTGCACCTTCGATTAGAACAGTTTATAAGTGGTTTCAAAATTTTCGAACTGGCCATATGGGCACAAGTGACGCTGAACGTTCTGGACGGCCTGTGGAGGTTACGACTCCAGAAATCATTGATCAAATCCATGATATGGTGATGGATGACAGAAGAGTTAAGGTGCGTGAGATTGCTAGTGCTGTGGGCATCTCGACTGAATGGGTACATAATATTCTGCATAAACATTTGGACATGAGAAAGCTATCCGCAAGATGGGTGCCGCGATTGCTCACGCTTGACCAAAAACGGAATCGTGTAAAGTGTTGCAAGGATGGTTTGCAGCTGTTCCAGAAGAATTCGGAGGACTTTAAGCGTCGTTTCGTCACTGTGGATGAAACATGGATACATTACTATACTCGTGAGACCAAACAACAATCTAAACAATGGGTTACCAAGGGGGAATCTGCACCAAAAAAGGCGAAGACCGTTCCTTCGGCCGGAAAGGTTATGGCGACTGTCTTTTGGGATTCGCAAGGGATAATCCTCATCGACTATCTGGAAAAGGGTAAAACTATTACAGGTGAATATTATTCATCGTTATTGGACCATTTGAAAACCGAGCTGCAAGAAAAACGCCCGCGATTGGCCTACAAGAAAGTCCTTTTCCATCACGACAACGCACCAGCACACACCTCAGCAGTTGTGGTCGCAAAATTAATGGAAATAGGATTCCAACTCGTTTCACATCCCCCCTATTCTCCAGACTTGGCTCCCTCGGACTACTATTTGTTCCCCAATTTGAAGAAATGGCTGGCGGGACAAAGATTTTATTCAAACGAGGAGGTGATTGCAGACACTAATGGATATTTTGCAGACTTGGACAAATCCTATTATTCGGAAGGGATCAACAAACTAGAACATCGTTGGACGAAGTGTATAAGCCTAAAAGGAGACTATGTCGAAAAATAAAAAAGGTTTACCCCAAACACATAAGTAGATTTATTTTTGCACGGACTTTTCAAACCAGCCTCGTATACCTTGTGAAAGCTGGAAGAATTCCATTCAGCACGTTGTTAAAGTTAAAGATCATGTATTTATGTAAATAATATAAAACCACTGATAATTACCTCAGCTGATGGCAGTGATAGTGAAACCGAATTAGGCTTAAGTTAAAATATATTTTTATTTATACAATACATTTGTACACCCAGTTCATTCAAAGTGTATATTTGTACTTCTTATTCATTTGTTTTTACATGCATCTATAAATAAACATCTCCAAAAACCCTTATAATTTTATTTATTTGCATTAATGTCCATCTCTGCAACCATAAACAAAAGGTCAGAATTTTTATATTGCCCACTTAAAACGGCAAAAATCAGGATCTTATATTTTGGGACACGCTATAATTTAATCTTATTTCAAGATATGGAAAATTGTCGTCATAATATTAAAATATTATACATGTCATAATTCTCATTTGAAATTGCAACTATGTTAAATGCCGAAAGTAGTAAGTATGCTATAGTCTAATTTTCTGCACAGACGGTAGTAAAGTCATGGTAATATGTTGCTAAGAAGCCTCACGTTAATAAGGCGCACATCACAATGTCTGCCTTAATGTAAATTATATTAAATAGCAAATATTACCGAGTCGAGTATTACCTCTTAATACTACTACTTTAGCTTTTATGTGTGTACTCTCGGTAAGTTCAGAAAGATGACTACAAAGACGTTGTGATTAAAGTTTATAACAAGTTAAGAGACATGTTACTAATGAGTGGGATTTCTCGTAAAAAAGGTGCGTATATTTCGGTCAGTCCATTAGTTTTGAAAGAGGAAATGGAACGATATGAATTAATGAATCGAAATACATTTATTCTTCAGTATAATCGCCTTTAAGCTTAATATATTTTTTCCATTTCATTTACCCCGTCTCTGAAGTGGTTTTTCGGAAGATCTTCAAAAACCCTTCTACGGATGCTATAACTGATGCCATAATTTTTTTGGACGACATTGGCCACTTTGGCTGGTGTAAAGCTGAACAACTAGGCTCAGTTCACAGTGCGGTTCGATGTCGCAGTTCAGGATCATACGGTAAACCTAAGTCTCATCCACAGTTACGAATCGATGCACAAAATCAGTTTTATTCTTTGCGAAACGAGCCAAATGAGTACGTTTTTGTTTCGATGTTAGCAAATGCGGCACCCATCTTGTGAATAGCTTTCTCATACACAAAACATTAGTTAAGATCTTATATACTAATCCATGTAAGATGCCTATAGCGGTAACTAAATCATCCACAGTTAATCGACGGTCTTCCGTTACCATATCTTGTACTTGCACAACAGTTTCTTCAGTTGTTGCAGTTTTTGGACGTCCTGAACGTAGAACATCAATGACGCTTGTACGACCACTCGAGTCCATCTATGAACAATTGGAAATGAACGAGCAGACTCCTTAAATACTTTCACTAACTTTGCATGGATTTTAGTTGCCAATAAATCTTCCAGAACAAAGAATTTTATCACTGCGCGATATTCGATTTTTCCATTTTCAAAAAATACTCAAACACGTCTACTTTAACCAGCTGCTAAACAATGAGTGAGTTGATAGATCGACTTGAAATTTAGGGTGTATTCATATGACAGATGAGGCTTTAAAAAGGTGGTCAATATTTGGTTCAAGTGAAGTGCATTCAAAACTTATTGACTGACCTTATATATAAAAAACCGGTCAAGTGCAAGTTGAACTTGCACAATTAGTGTTCCGTACGTTGATTGTTTTTAAAATAAAAATAATCATTGACTTCACAAAACACACCCCAAATGAGTTTTCAACAAAGTTTTATTCCAATCTTTACTGAAAACTGGTGACCTTGAAATTTTGTTTTTTTTATATACCAAATAAATTATTAAAGGTAATGCACTCGTGATAATTTTCGTTCAATCTATACCCTGTGGAGAATATTCCAGAATTTTTTCAAAATTTTTTGATCAGTACTTTTCGAGATAAGGTAGGGGACAGCGATTTTTTAAAAGTAATACGAAGAAAACTGTGCGCAAGTATTACATTATATATATATTTTTTACTCGTGTTTTCACAAGCTTTCATTTGACACCACACTTGATGACCTAGTAAAAAAAATTTTTTTTCACCCCTCAAAACGAACTCCTTAAATCAAAATTTATGTTACGGTGGTATAAAATGATCAGTGACGTCACACAACACACCCCAAATGAGTTTTCAACAAAGTTTGTTTCCAATCTTTACTGAAATCTGATGACCTTGAAATTTTTGTTTTTTTTATATACCATATAAATTATTAAAGGTAATGCACTCGTGATAATTTTCGTTCAATCTACACCCCGTGGAGAATATTCCAGAATTTTTTTCGAAATTTTCGAAGTACTTTTCGAGATAAGGCCCGGGACAGCGATTTTTCGCGAATTTTTAAAAATAATACAAAGAAAAGTGCGCGCAAGTATAATATTATATATATTTTTTTTACTCGTGTTTTCACAAGCTTTCATTTGACACCACACTCGATGACCTAGTAAAAAAAAATTTTTTTCACTTCCGACTTCACCCCCCAACACTAACCCCTTAAGTCAAAATTTAATTCTCAAAACTACATGGCTCTAATGAGGCCATCAATTCCTATATTATTACCAAATTTCACCTTTCTATGTCAAATAGTTTCGGAGAAAATCGGGTGTGACAGACAGATAGACAGACAGACAGACAGACAGACAGACAGACACCGAAGTGATCTTATAAGTGTTCCGTACGGAACACTAAAAGTGTAACAAACATAGTTTAATACTGTTTTATGGAGGGCTCTTAAGATCAAATGGACACAGGAACAATATTTCTTATTTTCATTGCTAAAGGAAAAAATTGTATTCCTGAAAAATCATCCTCCGAGATTTTTAATTTTCTTCAGGTTTTAGGGAAAAATATTTATTTTCGTGGATCTGTGTGTCTATCAGTCTATTGGGACGGTAACGCTCCAATGAACTGAGATATTAATTTTAAATTTGGCACATTTTTAATATCCAAAGAGGGCATAAAGCCTATAGTTTTTGAGCGATATTACATTAGGGCACAAGGCTCGAAGGAGTGAATATCTATAAATTTTGTATGGTTTTAATAGTACAATGGTAATTATTCTGTTTTGGGAAATATTGTATTCGTGAAAAAAGCTCAATCCGAGATTTTTACTTTTCTTCACGTTTTGGGGTTACTATATCATGAAAAACATAGTCACTCCTTTTTCCATTGGTCTATCTGTCTGTCGGTCCATTGATCTGTTGACACGATCACTCTCGAATGAAATGAGGTATTAATTTCAAACTTGATACTTATAATATCTAATAAAAGAATAAAGCCTATAGTTTGTGAGCAATATCGTTAAAGGGAAAAAGGGTGGAGTTCGATAAATTTTGTATGATTTTAATAGAAATGTCGTGCTATATTTCCTGTTCAGGGTTCTCAGACTGTAGAAAAATGAAAATTAATTTATTTTGTCATTACTTTCAAAAAAATGGAAAAATCTTATATAGTTTCAATATAGTTATGAACAATTTTTCAGGTGTTTCGAATAGGAGAATGGGTAAATCTTAAACATAATAATTTATTTTAATAAGGGGCCAAAAGAGTGGAGAAGGGACTTAGAAGAGGGACTTCGTTGATATTTCGACAATATTTTATTAAAAAAATCGAAACGTTGCATTTTTTCCATTATTTTCATTGTTAATATAGGAAGAGGGTGAGAGTGATGAGGGTTTTTGTATCGGTTCAATAGTATTATGAGAATCTTTGCTGGTTCCTGATTGGGATATTGAAAAAGTATTTTTTAAAATAATTTTTTTGGTAAAAGATACATGCCGTGAAGGGGATGAGGTAGGGGGCTAGAAGAGTGATTGCGTATATATCGTAATATACTATACAGAGTTCTTGTTTTTCCGATTAATATTGTATAATCTGAATACAATGAGATTTTTTTGGTTGAAGTAATGACCCAATTTTAAGCATATTAATGTATAGTAAAATATTTAAGCAGTTAAAGAGGAGGGGTGGGGATAGACGTGTTGCTTTATATATATTCATGTTATATGTCCTGTTCCTGAATCTGGAATGCAAAAATTAATTTATTCTTTAATTACTTTCAATTGTAACAGGTGAAAAGTTTAAAGGGTTAGAGGTCGTTAAATATTGTATAGTATCAATAGTATTATGAAATTTTGTCCAGATTTTCGGTTGTGATAATGGACAAATTTTAAGCAATTAAGGATTTATAGAATTGGGCAGGGAGGGTCTTGTATTTATCGTGTTTTTGGTCTCTTTCAGAATTTTTTGGGTCAAGAAATCTAAACATTATATGACCTCTTTTATTATTTACAGTATTAACAGAAAAAGAGGGTGAAAGGGGTGGGATTGTTAAATATGGCATAGTGTGAATAGAGTTCGAATTGGATTAAAGGGCTAGAGATTGTTAAATATTGTATAGTTTTAATAATATAGTATTATCAGGATTTCCCCAGGTTCCTGGTTGGGATACTGGACATAATTTTAGTATATTATTTATTTATGGAATTAAAACCGTGGAGTAGAGAGTGGTTGCATATATATAGTAATATACATCTATTTAATGTTGTTGGAGTCGAGGATCTGAAAACTCTATTATTTTTTTATTATTTTCAACTTTAGTGGAGACACTACCTCTACTTATGTTTCTATTATAAATATTTAATACCTAATATAAAATGCCAAAAAAATTCTGCCAGTAGACGAAGTGTGTCCTTCATAACGTTGTTTCCAAAATCTAATCTAAATGAATGACCCATTAAAAATTTCAATTAGTGCTATAAGAATAAAGAGAAATCACTGGACAGAATTGCAACCATGTTTTATCCAAGAAAATTACCTTACTACACTTTCGTGCCACATCGCTAAAAATTGAATGATTCGAAGTAGCCTAGAGCAAATAAGAACATGACAACTCGTTTTCTTGGGAAAATGTGTTTCGGGAACATGTTTTGACATCAATATATTTTTTGGTGTGCTAACTAATTATAGTATTTTTGAAGATCTAAGAAAGTGATTTGGCAAATTGATGCAATAAAAACATTAAACGACCGTTAGGATATTCGCACGTACCTGGCCGTAACAGGGTATATATACCTCCCTTTCAATCTAACATTTTATTGGCTACTTCGTGTTTATAAATAAACTAGCCGGGCCCGCGGCTCCGCTCGCGTGGACTTGATTCACCACTATCGTCACTGCTTATTCCTTAATTTACCCAGCGTAATAAAATATCTCCCATTATTTCCCCTTATCTCTCAATATTTCTCCTTATCTCCCATTATCTCTACATAATTTCGATTATCTAGGCTTAACTCTGCTCATCTCCCATTATTTCTCCTTATCTCCCATTATTTCTCCTTATCTCCCATTATCTCACCTTCTCTCCCATTATCTAGGCTTATCTCGATTTATCTCTCAATATTTCTCCTTATCTCCCATTATTTCTCCTTATCTCCCATTATCTCACCATAACTCCCATTATCTAGACTTATCTTTGCTTATCTCCCATTATTTCTCCTTATCTCCCATTATTTCTCCTTATCTCCCATTATCTAGGCTTATATCGAATTATATAGAACATATGTTTAAATTTATAAAAACACGTAAATCGGATAAGTGGTTCTCAAGTGATAAGCGCACTAACGGACAGACAGACAGACAGAAAGACGTTGCACTTTATATACATTCTAGATAGAAGATTATAGATAACCTGGCCAGAGAACAAATGTATCAATTAAAAAAAAAACGTAAATCGGATAAGGGGTTCTCAAGTGATAAGCGCACTAACGGACAGACACACAGACAGAGAGACGTTGCATTTTATATATATTATATTCTTTGCTACATGATATTGTTCCATATTTAATGCTTTAGGCAGTGTATTGCAAGAGAACGCGCTAGCGGCAAACTTTTCTCCGACTTGATTCACTATTATCGTCACTGCTTATTCCTTATGTCACCTAACGTAATAAAATATATCCTAACACCTGGCCAGAGAACATATGTATGTTTAACAAAAAAGGACGTAAATCGGATAAGTGGTTCTCCAGTGATAAGCGCACTAACGGACAGACAGACAGACAGAGAGACGTTGCATTTTATATATATTATAGATATTCTTTGCTACATGATATTGTTCCGTATTTAATGGTTTAGCATATTTAAAAAAAAAAGCACGTAAATCGGATAAGTGGTTCTCCAGTGATAAGCGCACAAACGGACAAACAGACAGATATACGTTACATTTTATATATATTATAGATGTAATAAAATATATATCTATAACCTGGTCAGAGAACATATGTATGAATTTAAAAAATCACGTAAATCGGATAAGTTAATCTCGAGGGATAAGCGCACTAATGGACAGACAGACAGACAAAGAGACGTTGCATTTTATATATATTATAAATATAGATTATTATTATTATTATGTAACCTGGCCAAAGAATATATGTATGAATTTAAAAAAAAAGACATAAATCGGATAAGTGGTTTTCGCGTGATAAACGCACTAATGAATAGACAGACAGACAGAGAGACATTGCATTTTATATATATAACATATCATATAGATTATAGATATTCTCTGCTACATTATATTGTTCCATATTTAATGGTGTAGGCGGTGTATTGCAAGGCAACGCGTTAGCGGCAAACTTTTTTCCGACATCATTCACTATTTTACGTCAATACTCATTCCTTATGCTACTTATCGTAATAAAATATAGCCTATAACCTGGCCAGAGAACATATGTATGTATTAAAAAAAAAAGTACGTAAATCGGATAAGTGGTTCTCCAGTGATAAGCGCACTAACGGACAGACAGACAGAGAGACGTTGCATTTTATATATATTATAGAAAAGAATATTCTTCATTTTATCTGCAGTATTATACTGAAATAGTGTGTATTATAAAGTTCAATAGTGTCTTAAAATGTCCGAAGCCCTTTCCATCAGAAGCTGCAAATGTTTGCCCATTGAGGCAAAAGTGATAGTTAAAAGTGTTTATTTAAAGTTAGTGGAGCGAGGCCACGAAAAGTACTTTTCATTGATGGAGACATCAGTTTTTAACAAGCATCCCTGAAAGTACAGTTTGGAAAATTGTAAATAATTCGATAACGCCTAAAAAAACACGAAATGACAAAGGTGTGTCGAAATGTACTGATTTCTGTCAAAAAGACTTAATCTGCCGCAAAATTTATGAAATGTATGTAGAACAAAAAGTTCCTACGTTATTGTCACTTTGACGGAGGCTGTCCGAGGACAGTTGTGGCATAAAATGTTCCACTACAACTTTATGGCCTATCTACGTCGTTTGGGATTTTTGTTCAAAAAAATAGACAAAAGGTAAGTTATAAAGGAATCACAGCGCTTACAACAACTGAAAATGGAATATCTTGAACAAATAAATTCAGCTAGATCGAAAAATCGAACGATAATCTACCTAGATGGGACTTGGTATGACACCCACGACACACCCAGTAAACGATGGATTGATAAATCCAAAAAATGCCACAACAAAGCTCCATCAAATAAAGGTAAAAGAATAACTATTTTACATGCGGGGCAGAAGAAGACTGGATACCAAAATATCTATTTCAAGCAGCCAAGAATATTTCAGATTCCAGCTTGGATTATCATTGTGATACAATCGCTGAATTTTTTGAAGATTGGCTTCAAAACAAATTAATGCCGAATATACCACCGAATAGCTGTATTGTGATGGATAATGCATCCTAGCATAGTCGTCAAATAAATAAGGTACCAAGTTCCACTAGTAGAAAAAGGGAAATACAAGCCTTTTTGTGCGAACGTGACATATATTTCCATGAAAATTATACAGTTAAACAATTGTTAGAAGTTTTAAAAAGATACAATGTTTCAAAGGAATATGTTTGTGATAAAATTGCAAAGGAAGCAAGATACGAGATAATTCGGTTTCCACCATATTATTGTATTTATAATGCGATCGAGGTGATATGGCATAAAATAAAGTCTAATATATGTGCTCACAATAGCACACCCACTTTAAACAGTAGTGTGAGTGATAAAGACAGAAGTCAAAAATGTAACCGTTGAAAATTGGAGAAACTGTATTCAACACGTCAAAAAAACTGAAAACTCATATAGATGTATGTACATAAATATAAATAGTTTAGAACCCGAAAAAAAACTTACGCGAAGATACTGTACACTGTTTTAATATATTTGTGTAATTACTATAGTGTGTATTATTCAGTACATAAAACATTGAAATTCAACTGTCTTATCACAATAAAATTTTAAACCCAACAATTTTACAATCAGGTATAGTGCGGCCCTGCGCGATGCCTTGTCATTAAACAGTCATGAATTAATCACTTTCGGATCTTTTTGAATTTTGAATCGGTATAGGTAGCTAAGTCACTTTCTTAGATCGTGAAAAATACTATACCTTAGTAAGTTGTCTAATCGCCTCCCACATTAATAATCGCCTGGCATCTTCCACGGGATTTTCAGCATACTCTACAATCGAATTTCAAGAGACAACTGAATCAAAGTCCAATAGGGTTGGCGTCCGGCGATCGGCGATCGTAAGGGCCACTATAATATCTTACCGTGGGTCCAAGCTAGCAGCTTCGTGAAGTGATTTTCGCCCAGCAAAGGTTTCTTCAACATGCTTCGGAAATTGACATCATGAACACGAAGATGTTGTCGAATAATCCCATCGGATAAATTCAAACACGATTTTCTTCTTGACTCAGCGTCAATTTCGGGTCCTGTGAAAACAAAGACACGATTCGTTTTTTTACTTTCGGAGTGACTTTGCCTACCGTTTGCCTACGTTTTGACAAGTTGTCGACATTTTCTTTCTCGCTAAATTGGTTTACCCACTTCTTCACAAACGATACCGACTTTTTAAAATATTTTACGACTGCGGAATGTGTCATTTTAGGCCCGTTTGGATGAGAACGAAGAAAGACTGACTCGAACCGACGCGCAAAGAAGTGACTCATTTTGGATTTCACGTGATTTCGACGAAAATTCGGAATCGACTGATACTTTTACTAAAATACGGTGTAGACCTCTAGCGATTTTTTTTTTTTGAATCGCTAGAATCGCATCTGCCAAAGTAGTAAAGTATCGCGGACACGTTCTTACTTGACAGACTGTATATACATATAAGTTACTAAAGTAAAAACTAAAATAATAAAATTTATTATATTTGGTTTTTGTTGACATCGACAGATTTTTAGTTGACTGTGTCTATGCTTTGGCCAAACCGCTCCATATGCTTTTTAAAATGTCCCTAGAGAGCGGTGTGTTTTTCCTGACCAATGGAAATATAGCTTCATTACTCCAGTATTTAAGTCCGGCGACAAATCAGACGCTAAAAATTATCGACCTATTTCCATTCTAAGTTCTATTCCAAAAGTATTCGAGAAAATTGTTTGCGACAAATTAAAACCATTCATAAAACCTTTTTTTGGTTCCGGAACAGCACGGTTTCGTTGGGGGCAGATCGACGGCTACAAACCTAATCTTGTTGGTTCAAAGTACTATTGATGTAATGGAGGCGGGTGGTCAGGTTGACGTGGTTTATACGGATTTCAGCAAGGCCTTCGACACAGTCAACCACGATATCCTGATAGGGAAGTTAAGAGGTTATGGGTTTTGTGGAGCACTACTGAATTGGTTGACCTGCTACCTTACATACAGAAAACAGTTTGTTAAAGTAAAGGGCTTTGTGTCGAGTGAGGTGTCTGTTGCATCGGGTGTGCCGCAGGGTAGCCACCTGGGCCCGTTGCTGTTTAATATATTTATTAACGACCTACGAAAAGTGATTCTATTTTCAAGGCCCTTGTTTTTTGCAGATGACTTGAAATTGTCTACGGCAATTCATTCTGTTGACGATGCTATGAGACTGCAGGGAGACTTGGATAAGGTGAGTGAGTGGTGGAGAAGAAACAAAATGAAACTAAATATTCAAAAATGTAAGATTATGTCGTTCTTTCGAGTGAAAGTTCCGCTTTTGTATGACTACAGTATTAATAATTGTCTTCTCGAAAGAGTCTCCTCATTGTGTGACTTGGGTATTTATTTGGACACTAAGCTTGATTTTCATATTCATTATGACTTTATTACTAACAAATGTATTAAACTCCTTGGCTTCATCTGTAGGAATACTAGGGATTTCCGGACCGTAGATAGCGTGAATATTTTGTACAAGGCCTTGGTGAGATCTTCCTTGGAGTATCTGTCATGTGTGTGGTCGCCATCGTATGCTGTGCATATTGAGGGTGTTGAAAGGGTACAGAGAAAGTATGCTAGATATGTCTCTTGCAAATTTAAGTGGACCATCACTGCCTATGGGGACCAGCTACGAAGACTTCAGCTGCAATCACTTTCAAGACGAAAGAAAGTTGCTGATATATGTTTCTTATTTCGACTTGTAAATGGTCATATAGACTGCTCTGATCTCTTGAGTCTGATAAATTTTCATGTTCCACCAAGATCAACAAGGGACCACGTGCTCTTTGCCCCGAGGTACCACAGATGTAACTATGGCCTATTCTCGCCGATCACTAGAATCACTAATGGTGTCAGTGAAGCGGATCTTGATTTTTTTAATCTCTCTTTAAAACGTTTAAAAGAAAAACTGTTGACAGTCCACTGAGTTTTTGAAATGATAATTACCGGTGTTGTTATTGTATTGTATTGTTATAAGTTTACTATATTATTGAAATTTTTTTTGTAAATACTATGTATAAAATGGGTCTGCCCGTAGATAAATAAATAATAATAATAATAAATAATTCGTCATTTTAGTTTTTCAAACAGTTTTATTTTTTTACAATTGATTACTTCTGCAGGAATTATTTACGGATCCGCTATTATTAACTTCTTCTATTTTCTTGAGGGTTCCAAGTTGTAGATTTCTTCGCCCTGAAAAGAATATCTAATGCTCATTTTATTATGTATGGATATCTATATTTGATTAATAATTAGTCGTACTGTTGAATAAATATAAGTTGTTTGTTTTCATACTTTTTTTCTGTGGATTTTCAATTTTCTTTCTTAGCTGTTGTTACATAGATAGATACAGCCAACAGGAGGCTTGGACTCCCCCAGCACTTACGTCTCTTAAAAGGGCTTATTTTAAAAACATGAAAGCCTTTAACACAGTGGTTTCGCAGATTTAATCCCTAATAGAATTATTTGGAGCACAGCGAAATTTGTCGTGTTTTGGTTGCCTACATGGCGATATAAAGATTAAAAACAACTAATTACATCAAAAAAGCATTAAATATATTAAATATACAATAAATACATGATAGGTTCACTAAGTTTTGCAACTACTTTAAAACAATCATCGGACATTAACAGTTTATGCCTCCAGACAGAGAAATTAGATACAAATTAAACTGCCAATGTAAAAACATACTCGGCTAATATAAAATAATAAAACTTTGTTGATATATTGTATAATTAAGTTAGGAGTTGGAGCATATTTATTTAAACAATTCCATTTCATTCTGTAATAAAATTATGTTGACTTGTTTTCAAATGTGTCCTGAAAACTAACGTATTTTCATGTTTAATCCCGCTGTGTCTTTAATATTAGAGAGATTTTGCAACGCTTCTTTTCACATGCCTTTGTCCTTATCGTCATCTCAAGCATGCGCGGTATTAACGCCAATGAGTTCCAAGGTTAGGTTAGTATTCAACTTCTATAAACTTAGGGGTTTTTTTTTCACTCATTTCATGGTTAACCAAACGGGTTATTAGTATTTAATGGTTCATCAGATTTTCTAAATTAATGTTGTGTCTAGCAAGTTTCTATCACTTCCTTCAATATTTCCAAGGTGATACGAAAGGGCGACAAATAAAATTTCATTTGAAATTAGCACTACACATACACATACCATTGTGCCAAAGATTGCAAAATTCCAACATAATCTGAACACTAATTAACTGTTGTGAATGTTATTTGCAATTTTATTGTATTTGCTTGGTGGTTTGTATACTAAAGTAGGAAAAAAACAGGCCCTACCAAAATAGCGATAAGAATAACAAACTTCCTAAATAAGGGAAATCGTTATCCTTAATAAAGGTTTGTCTTAATTTGTTTCAATACTGCGCAAGCTCCAAATGGTGAGCGCATGCTTTAAATAACGATAACAGCTTAATCCTTAAATTTAATTTCTTCCCTTTACTACTGCGCAAGCTTCAAACGGTAGGAGAAAGCTTCAACTAAAGATAAAGACAGTGGCCTACCAAAATAAGCGTTGCAAAATCTCTCTATTCTTTCATTTTAATGTAAACTGTTCTGTTAGTTTATTTTACATATTTACGAGAATATATGTCACGCGATAACAAGAGATCCTGTTGTTATCCAAATTAGTTAATTTGTCTTTCAAACAAGAAAACATGCTATCGTGTAAATCGAAGTGTCTTCTGTGGATATCTATGCCAAAAAGGATTCGCGACGATGCGTTTAAAAAACAGCCCTTATGCATAAATTTAATGTAAGAATTTTCAGATGCATTAAAAAATGCACTTTATTTTTGGCCTCAATCGCATTTCGCTAACTATTTTAGTATTATCAGGAGCGATTAACTGATGTGAAACGCACGTCGAGAGTAAAATTAATGTGTTTGGAGTAGTGGTGATAACTGATATATAGTGTCATTATGCCAAAGTCTCGACGTTACTAGAATAATTATTAGAAAAACAATAAGAAAATCATCATATTAGGTTATCAAAGATGCAACTGAAAATAAAACATGTAATTTTCCATTACCTTACTTCTATAGCACATAACCATAGAAATAAAATGAACTACAAAAACTTATTAAAATATATCACATTTGTCAGGTAGCATAGGGCGTTTCATGCAGACTGTTTACTTAAGTGCCTGTTACGTTCACTCTAGTGTAATGTTTGACTTGTGAGCCGCAGGCTACTGAATAGTTCCATTGAAAGCGGTGCCTTTCCTTTAAACATGGATCGGTAAAATGCGAGACAGCAGCTGTCGTATTTTTGTACTTGCTTTTAAAAAGATTTTTCGCTTGAATTTCCCTTAGTCTCGGTGAGATTTCCTTTACTGGACATCTAAGGAAGATGATTGAAATTTTATGAAAGTTGTTATTACGGTTTTGAAGTTTTATTACATGTATATATATATATATATATATATATATATATATATATATATATATATATATATATATATATATATATAAATCTTTTTATTATATCTTGAGTTTAGGTTCATCCAATTAATGTCTCTGAATTCTTTTGAATTTTTTTTATTATTTTGACTATTTTACCATGTCTGGAAATTAAAACTAAATATGCATCACTGTCTTGCTTTAAATTATAACAATAATTTTGATTTACAAACATACCCATGATACTTATACATGGGAAGGAGAACAACAAAATCCTAACAAAGTGGTACCCTAAACCAACATGATCAGGTAGATACCTGAACTACCACTCAAACCACTCAAAATCTCAAAAAATAAGTGTAATCGTAGGATTGATCACATTAACCTCTCCGCAGTTTAGACCGGTTATCCTCAAAAAGTAAAAGAAAGTCTATTATCAAACGGTTTCGAAATAAATGACAAAAATCAAATAAAAAAACGCACGTACTGACGGTACAACAATACAAAAGACAATAACACAAAACTGAACCCAAACAACCAAACTCAAAAAAAATACATAGCATTACCATATACGAGGCTGGTTTGAAAAGTCAGTGCAAAAATAAAAACTACTTATGTGTTTGGGGTAAACCTTTTTTATTTTTCGACATAGTGTCCTTTTAGGCTTATACACTTCGTCCAACGATGTTCTAGTTTGTTGATCCCTTCCGAATAACAGGATTTGTCCAAGTCTGCAAAATATCCATTAGTGTCTGCAATCACCTCCTCGTTTGAATAAAATCTTTGTCCCGCCAGCCGATTTCTTCAAATTGGGGAACAAATAGTAGTCCGAAGGAGCCAAGTCTGGAGAATAGGGGGGGGGTGCGAAACGAGTTGGAATCCTATTTCCATTAATTTTGCGACCACAACTGCTGAGGTGTGTGTTGGTGCGTTGTCGTGATGGAAAAGGACTTTCTTGTGGGCCAATCGCGGGCGTTTTTCTTGCAGCTCGGTTTTCACACGGTCGAATAACGATGAATAATATTCACCTGTAATAGTTTTACCCTTTTCCAGATAGTCGATGAGGATTATCCCTTGCGAATCCCAAAAGACAGTCGCCATAACCTTTCCGGCCGAAGGAACGGTCTTCGCCTTTTTTGGTGCAGATTCCCCCTTGGTAACCCATTGTTTAAATTGTTGTTTGGTCTCAGGAGTATAGTAATGTATCCATGTTTCATCCACAGTGACGAAACGACGCTTAAAGTCCTCCGGATTTTTCTGGAACAGCTGCAAACCATCCTTGCAACACTTCACACGATTCCGTTTTTGGTCAAGCGTGAGCAATCGCGGCACCCATCTTGCGGATAGCTTTCTCATGTCCAAATGTTTATGCAAAATATTATGTACCCGTTCAGTCGAGATGCCCACAGCACTAGCAATCTCACGCACCTTAACTCTTCTGTCATCCATCACCATATCATGGATTTGATCAATGATTTCTGGAGTCGTAACCTCCACAAGCCGTCCAGAACGTTCAGCGTCACTTGTGCCCATATGGCCAGTCCGAAAAATTTTGAAACCACTTATAAACTGTTCTAATCGAAGGTGCAGAGTCACCATAATGTTTATCAAGCTTCTCTTTAGTCTCCTGAGGCGTTTTGCCTTTCATAAAGTAATGTTTAATCACCATACGAAATTCTTTTTCGTCCATTTCTTGAAAATCACTCGACTTCCTTGATTCACACGAATGCCAAACACAAAGAAATAGACCAATATGGCTGAAACTTGGTGTGCGTTCATTCAAGAAATGCTACTAACTAAACATGACCTCGATACGCGCCGGTGGTGCCATCTCTCGGACTTTGCACGGACTTTTTCTATATAAATCTTTTTGTTATATCTTGAGTTTAGGTTCATCCAATTAATGTCTCTGAATTATTTTGAATTTTTTTATTATTTTGACGTTTCGCCCATGGTTTTGGGCATTTTCAAAAACTGTTTTATTTTACCATGTCTGGAAATTAAAACTAAATATGCATCACTGTCTTGCTTTAAATTATAACAATAATTTTGATTTACAAACATACCCATGACACTTATACGTGGGAAGGAGAACAACAAAATCCTAACAAAGTGGTACACTAAACCAACATGATCAGGTAGATACCTGAACTACCACTCAAACCACTCAAAATCTCAAAAAATAATGTAATCGTGGGATTGATCACATTAACCTCTCCGCAGTTTAGACCGGTTATCCTCAAAAAGTAAAAGAAACTCTATTATCAAAGGGTTTCGAAATAAATGACAAAAATCAACTAAAAAAACGTACGTACCGACGGTACAACAATACAATAGACAATAACACAAAACTAAACCCAAACAACCAAACTCAAAAAAAATACATAGCATTACCATATATAAAAGACCTGTCTGAAAAACTAAAATACACATTAAACATAACTGTTTGCCACAGATCTTACAAGTTAAATTCCTTGTTCACTAAGCTGAAAAATAGAACACCCGTAACAAAAGGTTCGATCTTCCCACGGCACGGTGCATCATACCACCAGCTCTCTTCTAACACATCGTCAACAGTTACAATCGCAAACACCAGGTTTGAGCTGTCTTTCTTAACAGTTTCAAAGCCTTCAACCGAGTTTGGCACTAAGGTCTGATCCTCAAGTTCAGCCTTTGCGGCTATTCCACAAATATCACGCGACTAGTCCTCTCGGATCGTACATTCTAATATCGAGTCGACCAGACAACCAGATTAAACTCATACGAGCTGGAATCCCCCAAGCCGTCTTCTCCCCTCATTTATTTAAAATCTTTACCACCGACATTTCCAAGTCGGACCAGACCTCCCTGTTCATGTATGGCGATGACACCGCCATCACTGCCACTATCAAATCCATCAGGATCATCATCAGTCGCCTTTAAT
Organism: Pachyrhynchus sulphureomaculatus; assembly: GCA_019049505.1. Classification (NCBI taxonomy): domain Eukaryota; kingdom Metazoa; phylum Arthropoda; class Insecta; order Coleoptera; family Curculionidae; genus Pachyrhynchus; species Pachyrhynchus sulphureomaculatus. The sequence goes on along the minus strand of CM032453.1, from coordinate 43,710,059 downwards.
GCCACCTCAATATGTTAATCTCCTGATTCGAACACTGGAGAATACAGATCAACCTAATCAATGCCCAAGTCATCATGTCCAGCAAATTTTCCAGCACCATGCCGACAAGCCTCACCTTTTAAGGCACTACACTCCATTAAACTAGCAGCAACTGGTAACTGAACCTCCACTACGACAAGCGGCTAGTATAGAAGGATTATGTCACCATCTTGACCACCAAAAGGAATCAAGTCCGCGACAAGCTATACCCTCTTCTAAACAAATACAATAAATTGTCAACGCGCAACAAGTTGACAATTTATAAAATGATCATCAGAGCCAGCATCACCTATTTCAGTCCGGTATCAAATATCACGCATACACAGATCTGCCCTCTACCTCCACGCCGTTCAAAATGACCCCCTCCGAATTATCGCCAAAACTCCACGGTGCATCCAAAACAGCCAGATCCATAGAGACCAAGTTTACTCACAAATTTTGAGGGAAGTGGGGAGTGGAAGTTCAGAAGAAGAGATATTTATTAGCGAAAAACATAATCAATTTGTTAAAGTTGACGAATTAAGATCATGCTACTATGCAGATAGTGAGCAATATATTTTGTTAAAAATATGGTGATGAGTGCAACGATAAAACAAAAACCATTAACAAAGTTAAAAATCTCATAACCCTACACCAAAGGGTGTTGTTTTTAAGCCAGATTTCCAACATACGGACAGTTTAAAAAAACAGTTCTGTTTTCAATAAACAAAACAAAACATGTTTTGTTTTTTTTTAAACAGATCCTGTAGACTGTTCCAAAAGTTTTGTTGCTAGTGTTTGTTCTCTTTTTCCATTTTGTTTAGTCCCGCAAGAATGTCCTTCTCCGACGACGACTTTTTTTTATAATTAGCTGTGGTTCGTTTTTAGTTAATGACCAAAACAGAAAAAAAAACCGGTCAAGTGCAAGTTGAACTTGCACAATTAGTGTTCCGTACGTTGATTGTTTTTAAAATAAAAAATTTTGTTAGGGTGGTATAAAATGATCAGTAACTTCACAAAACACACCCCAAATGAGTTTTCAACAAAGTTTGTTTCCAATCTTTACTGAAAACTGGTGACCTTGAAATTTTGGTTTCTTTCTATACCAGATAAATTATTAAAGGTAATGGTAATTTTCGTTCAATCTATACCCCGTGGAGAATATTCCAGGATTTTTTCAAAATTTTTTGATCAGTACTTTTAGAGATAAGGTAGGGGACAGCGATTTTTCACGATTTTTTAAAAGTAATACGAAGAAAAGTGTGCGCAAGTATTACATTATATATATATATATATATATATATATATATATATATATATTTTACTCGTGTTTTCACAAGCTTTCATTTAACACCACACTCGCTGACCTAGTAAAAAAATTTTTTTTTCACTTCCGATTTCACCCCTCAAAACGAATCCCTTAAGTCAAAATTTATGTTACGATGATATAAAATGATCAGTGACTTCACAAAACACACCCCAAATAAGTTTTCAACAAAGTTTATTTCCAATCTTTTCTGAAAATTGATGACCTTGAAATTTCTGTTTTTTTTATATACCGGATAAATTATTACAGGTAATGCACTCGTGATAATTTTCGTTCAATCTACACCCCGTGGAGAATATTCCGGTATTTTTTCAAAATTTCTTGATAAGTACTTTTCGAGATAAGGCCCGGGACAGCGATTTTTCGCGGTTTTTTAAAAATAATACAAAGAAAAGTGCGCGCAAGTATTACATTATATTTACATTTTTTACTCGTGTTTTTACAAGCTTTCATTTGACACCACACTCGATGACCTAGTAAAAAAAATTTTTTTTTTCACTTCCGATTTCACCCCCCAAAACTAACCCCTTCAGTCAAAATTTAACTCTCAAAACTACATGACTCTGATGAGGCCATCAATTCCTATATTATTACCAAATTTAAACTTTCTATGTCAAATAGTTTCGGAGAAAATCGGGTGTGACAGACAGACAGACAGACAGACAGACAGACAGACAGACAGACAGACAGACAGACAGACAGACACCGAAGTGATCTTATAAGTGTTCCGTACGGAACACTAAAAACCAAGGTATTGGGTCAGTTCTCTATTAAAAAGGAGAGTTAATTACGGCACAGAAGAATTATTGGCTGATTTAAGCACTGACAATGTTGGGTTAAATGGAGAATTAAGATCTTCCTGCCACAATTTTATCAGAATGTCAAGTACCGAATTGTTAATTATTTGTTAGGACTTAAAATCGCCAAGAAAAATACAAATTACCGGGATGCAATTTCGGTGAAGGATCGCCTGGCAGTAACTCTGAGGTACTTAGCCACTGGGGACAGTTTTTTTAATCATTAAAATATTTATTCAAAATTTCAAATTCTTCTGTATCATGAATCATACCGGATGTATGTGAGGACCTGTATAACGCTGTTCAACATTATATCAGGGTAAGCCTTCCTTACCTCGGTTTATTCTTGTCATACAAAAAACTCATGGCATCATATCCAAACTATTTTGAAACAAACGGGTGTCCAAGCCCAGACTTTTCATGCTTTTATACTTCCTTCTTTCCCTGTTGTACTGACTGAACAAGTTTTTGATTTTTTCGCTCGATTTCATCACTACTAGTTTCAAAAACATTACCAATTTCCTTGAGTGAATCTTGTTTTTTATTTATATTCTTATAACCTATACTTTTTGAGTCCCATAGTTCTGGTAAACCTGTTTTGCAGCATAGCAACATTGTAACTAAATGCATATATATATATATATATATATATATATATATATATATATATATATATATATATATATATATATATATATATATATATATATATATATATATATATATATATATATATATATATATATATATATATATATATATATATATATATATATATATATATATATATATATATATATATATATATATATATATATATATATATATATATATATATATATATATAATTTAATGGCTTCATGGATGTCGTTAGTAAAAAATTTAAATAACAAAGATCCTAGGTTAGAGTGCTGGGCCACTCCCGAGAAGGTACTAAGAAATAAAATTTCAACCCATTACATTAAGCATATTGATCGTTGAAGTAAGCATGACTCAAAAAAGTTCACAAACCAAAAGCTTTGAATTTGGCTAAAATAATTTTGTGGTCTATTTCTTCAGCTTTAGAGAAGTCGAGAACATTTCATCGACCTGACTTCTATAAACAAAAACTGTGAAAAATATGCCTATCTGGTGTTAGTTGATTATCTATTAAAATAGATGTGTTGTTTTAAAATAAGAAATTGTTGAATTCTACTTATTAAGTAGTCTTTAAACAGCCTTGAAAAAACTTTATAGAAACAGCAAATGAATGATGCCCGTTCATAGTTACATACTAATCCCACCTTTTAAATATTACCACATATTTTGCTAATCTTTTTTTATTGTTTTTCCAAATAGAGAAAATCCTGAAGTTGAATGCGTTCTTCTCAAATATAAGTTTTAACCTGATAGTTTTCTTATTTCAGTTTTCTTATTTTTTATTTCGGAAAATGCTAAGGAAAGTAAAATGTCAACAAACTTTGAACCTTATTAGAAATAGAAGCCCTCATATAACTAAAGAGCTATAAAAATCCAGTTGAAAAACAGGAATGAAATTTCTATCATGGTAATACCACGTTGTTGAACTAGTTGAAATATCTTAGAAAATTACACTTTCTTGACATATTCTTTTGTTAGTATAGGGAGTACCTGTTATGAACTTAAGTACTTTAAGTTTCTTCATAAATCACATACAGTTGATAAAAACTTGATAACTAGCTGAAAGAGTAGAGTATGAATGTCGCAAAGAACAAAATTACAACATTCAGGTGTTCCAACCAAACCGACTAAAAACACGAACAAATTTGTTTTCTTTTGATGTACCGACTCGAGACGGGAAAGTGTTTTGTTTACTAAAAACACTGTTCTCCGACAAACATGTTTTCGGAACTGTGCATTTTTTACAAAACATGGCTCTTTTTGTTGAGGAAAACTGCTTTTGTTTGTGTTTCGTGCTATGTCCGTTTGGTGGAAACCCGGCTTTAATTTTACTACCCTAGTAGTATCGCTCACAACTATTGGGCATGACAGTTGGACATGTACGATACAGTATTATATTTGTATTGTTTTTACATTTAATAGACGGCAGTAACTCTGAGGTACTTAGTCACTGGGGAGAGTTTTTAATCATTAAAATATTTATTCAAAATTTCTTCTGTATCATGAATCATACCGGATGTATGTGAGGACCTGTATAACGCTCTTCAACATTATATCAGGGTAAGCCTTCCTTACCTCGGTTTATTCTTGTCATACAAAAAACTCATGGCATCATATCCAAACTATTTTGAAACAAACGGGTGTCCAGCCCCAGACTTTTCATGCTTTTATACTTCCTTCTTTCCCTGTTGTACTGACTGAACAAGTTTTTGATTTTTCGCTTGATTTCATCACTACTAGTTTCAAAAGCATTACCAATTTCCTTGAGTGAATCTTGTTTTTTATTTATATTCTTATAACCTATACTTTTTGAGTCCCACAGTTCTGGTAAACCTGTTTTGCAGCGTAGCAACATTGTAACTAAATGCGGATATATATATATATATATATATATATATATATATATATATATATATATATATATGTGTATATATATATATATATATATATATATATATATATATAAATATAATTTAATAAAAAGTACTTTAAGTGTCTTCATAAATCACATACAGTTGATAAAAACTTGATAACTAGCTGAAAGAGTAGAGTACGAATGTCGCGAAGAACAAATTACAACATTCAGGTGTTCCAACCAAACCGACTAAAAAACAAGAAAAAAATTTGTTTTCTTTTGATGTACCGACTCGAGACGGGAAAGTGTTTTGTTTACTAAAAACACTGTTCTCCGACAAACATGTTTTCGGAACTGTGCATTTTTTACAAAACATGACTCTTTTTGTTGAGGAAAACTGTTTCTGTTTGTATTTCGTGCTATGTCCGTTTGGTGGAAACCCGGCTTTAGTTTTACTACTCTAGTAGTATCACTCACAACTATTGGGCATGACAGTTGGACATGTACGATACAGTATTATATTTGTATTGTTTTTACATTTAATAGACGGCAGTAACTCTGAGGTACTTAGCCACTGGGGAGAGTTTTTAATCATTAAAATATTTATTCAAACTTTCTTCTGTATCATGAATCATACCGGATGTATGTGAGGACCTGTATAACGCTGTTCAACATTATATCAGGGTAAGCCTTCCTTACCTCGGTTTATTCTTGTCATACAAAAAACTCATGGCATCCTATCCAAACTATTTTGAAACAAACGGGTGTCCAGCCCCAGACTTTTCATGCTTTTATACTTCCTTCTTTCCCTGTTGTACTGACTGAACAAGTTTTTGATTTTTCGCTCGATTTCATCACTACTAGTTTCAAAAGCATTACCAATTTCCTTGAGTGAATCTTGTTTTTTATTTGTATTCTTATAACCTATACTTTTTGAGTCCCACAGTTCTGGTAAACCTGTTTTGCAGCGTAGCAACATTGTAACTAAATGCGGATATATATATATATATATATATATATATATATATATATATATATATATATATATATATATATATATATATATATATATAATTTAATAAAAAGTACTTTAAGTGTCTTCATAAATCACATACAGTTGATAAAAACTTGATAACTAGCTGAAAGAGTAGAGTACGAATGTCGCAAAGAACAAAATTACAACATTCAGGTGTTCCAACCAAACCGACTAAAAAACACGAACAAATTTGTTTTCTTTTGATGTACCGACTCGAGACGGGAAAGTGTTTTGTTTACTAAAAACACTGTTCTCCGACAAACATGTTTTCGGAACTGTGCATTTTTTACTCTTTTTGTTGAGGAAAACTGTTTTTGTTTGTGTTTCGTGCTATGTCCGTTTGGTGGAAACCCGGCTTTAATTTTACTACCCTAGTAGTATCGCTCACAACTGTTGGGCATGACAGTTGGACATGTACGATACAGTCCATAAATATTTGTATTGTTTTTACATTTAATAGACGAAAGATTTTTATTTTACCAATATCTCAAATTGTACATATACATCCCTACTGCAACATTACATTACATACTATGTAAACCTCTGCAAATTAGCTTTGTAGTAATTTGTCGTCGAAAGTAATATCACACGTCAGCATCTGGTTAGAGTTTGCCGATAAATCGAACTTCGTCCATCTCTTTCCCATTTTAGATAGGATTTTATTGTTTTACTACGATTGAACGACCGTAGATCAATTATTCTTTTGGGAATTGAATGCTAATAAAATTCTTATTGGTGGAAAGTTTTATAGTTCAAATTGTATTATTGAAAATGCCTTATAAAGAATTTTATTACTAACACTTGTATTTTACCTGTTTTTTATAGAGATTTCAAAAAATATATATATTAACATATTGAGTAACAAGTTATAATCTTTTAAAATTTCTTAGTTTATAATGCTATTTTCTACGGTCGTTTAATTTGAGAGGCTACAATTTTTTAATAAAATTCTATTTAATTTTAAGTCTTGTGGTACGCTGTGCGTACGCAGTGGTCTGCGAATTATTAATTCAACAGAAATTAAATTACAAAAATTTTAATGGAATATGTTGTTGAAGTTTTAAGTTCCCTGGCCATATTAGGGTTGCGATTATTAAAATTCAAATTCAAAATCTCTTTATTACTTGCTTACTTACTTAATCTTTATGCCTTTCTACCCCTTTTGTTAGGAATATAAGGCTCGTGGAGTTGAGTTATTCTATATCTGTCTTTTCCACATTTTCTTCTATATTCTTCCATCCTGTTTAAATTGCCGATTGCCTCTTTCTTTCTTCTGTATTAGTTTCCTCTTTTTGTGTGAGTTCTGTATCTTATTCCGGTATTTTGTCTCTATGTTGATTTTTGTATGCTTTTCCTTCTAATTCTTATCATCCATTTCCTTTCCTTTCTGTTTCAGTGATTCCTACATAGTCCATTTGTTGTTCTTCTATCAGTTCATCCTCTTTTCCGTTTATACCCCTATTATTCGGTGTTCTCAATAATTATTTCCCATTTCTTTCTTCGTATCTATTTCTTTGATTATCTTCTTATTTGTATTCATTTTACTAGTCTCCTCTTCCGTATCATTTCAATTTTTCTTCCTCAATGTCCCATTTATGTTCTCTTCGATTACGATTTTTTTAATATCCTATTTTCACCCTTTTTCCATTATTTCTCTCGTTCTCTGCCATATGCTTCAATTTCTTTTGAATTTCTCACTCATGTTTTGTCAAATCGTTGTTTATGTAAATTCTCTCTCTTAGGTTTCTTAGTTGGTTTTCATTTTTCATTACAGCTTGTTTCCAAGTTCTATCTTGTATATTGTCACTCCTATTTTTATCACATCTTTAGTATGTACTTTTGTGTCCATACTCCTCTCCATAAAATGTTCTAGACCTATTTTCAGATCTGGTTGGCTATTCGCTTAAATCTCATTCCCAGTATTACAGTATTATTCCTTACGTTGTCTTTTTTCAATCCACCCATCTTCAAATCCTCTTTCAATACTTCATTCTTCTTTTTTGGTTCCTTTAACTCTTGTTGGTATCTCTTCTGATCTTGTTTTATATCCTTTATATGTGACATTAGCTCTTTGATCATTTCTATCAAATTGTCTATCTTATCTACTCTTTTGTTTTTCTCTTTCTGTGGTGTTCTTATCAGCTATTTGCTCTTTTTGAATAATCTCATTGGCTCTTCTTTTTCTTCGACTCTTCCTGTTTTCGAGTCTCCTGAGGTATAATCATTACTATCCATTGTTCTTTCTGTTATAAAAACTTTACGTGTACGTTACGTAGATTCCATTTTCAAACACGGGAGAAAAAAAAGAACAGTTGTTTATATTTATTATTACCGTAAACAGTAAAACAAACGTCGTCACTTATCGTTTCGTTATCTTCATACAGAATTATTCTCATAAACCTCCAAGTTTTTTACTTATTGTCTTAATTCTAACACTACACTCTGCTTTATTTCTAGGCCCTCTTGTTTCCAATCAACAAAATAATTAAATAGATCGAAACACTACCGTAATAATGCTCGTTGAACGAGTTGACTATTGCCGGGCGTTCGATTCACACGTACACACTTCGCGATCCGAAACTCAACTCCATCTTCCATCCAAGTTCTCGTATTAGTGTTGCGATTATTAAAATTCAAATTCAAAAATCTCTTCATTAATAACGATAAATTATGACAGGTTCTACATAAATGTTTAAGTTCTGTGGATACGGAAGTCTTTACAGCATTCTCATCCACAGAGCGGCGACTGATGTTCTGTAGTGGTATTTGAATCCTATGTGCGTGATTATATAATATATATATATATATATATATATATATATATATATATATATATATATATATATATATATATATATACTTGATATAATCAGGTACATGTGGTTCATAGGTTATATTACACATTTCTGTTCTAGTCTCACTCACTCTTCTTTCTTTCATATCTCACTCTTTCATACTTTTTTCACACCTGTATGTTCCTTTCACTCATTTTTACATTATTTATACTAATTACATTTGTTTATTTACATCTTGGTATATGCATATTTATAGATCTTAACCTAATTTATATTTTCCACGTTTATGACTTTTATTTAGCATTTTTCACTGCACTATTGCACTTTGTTTAAAACTCCTTATTAACTTTTTACACTTTTACAAGAAATATATTATTTACATAATCGTTAGTTTATATCAACCAATTGCTACTCTTTTGGATTTGTGGTCTATTTTTAAGTTTTTACTTGCCCAACGCTCACCAGCTTTAGGTCAGCGCATGGTGGCGTGCTTTCAGCACGCTTTAGGCGCGCTTAAGATACGTTATCAGCTGGGCCTCGAATCCCTGTACGTAAGTTTTTTTTTATTTAGCGTCTCAGAATTCTTCCAATTTACACTTATCGCAAAATATTTATGGAGCTTCGAAGTAAATTAATGATCTATGATACAATGGTTTGTGTATCGGGTTATGTTCTATTCTGGTTTGTGTCAGGTCTTGCGTCAGAGTCGATACCTGTGTTTTATGTACTATGTAAAATTTCTCTGCTGTTTCTTCTAAGTATTGACTTACTGTCTGCATGTTTGTCATGTGATGTAAGTCTCTAATTCTTATGTCCCTGTCGCTCGATGTCGCGAGTCTTAGTATTTTTTTCTGCATTCGCTGCAGTCTGCATGTCTTTGTATCTAATATACCACACTAAACTGGTGCAGCAATCATTAGTACTGGTCTAATGATCTGCTGCACCACAGAGATCTTTCTGGTGACGAATCACCCGAGTACTCGAATATTGAAATGATCGTTATCCTCGCTTATTGCGTCTAGTGAATACGGTGGATAAGGGAGCAATTGGTCCAATTCACCATCGATTTTATGAAGTTGTAAGCTGGTGCATTATCTTGGTGAAATAATACTTGTTCCTTCGCTAAATGTGGTTTTTTTTCTTGAGTTCAAACGATCCAATAAACCAAGGTAATAGTCTCCACTGATTATTCGCTCCTTCTTAAGATAGTCTATTAATATTCTTCCATGCGCTTCCCAAAAAATACTTGCCAGAACCTTTCCTGCTTATGTTTGTGTTTTTGGATGCTTCGGTCGGCTTTCATGCCGTTCCAGCCACTCTGCGGATTAACTGCTGAACTCAGACGTGTAATGGTGGATCCATGTTTCATCCAATGTTGCTAGTCGATGCAAGAACTCCTTAGAATTACCCTGAAATATTAACAAACAGCGTTCTAAATGTTCGATATATTACTGTTTTTCATTAATCGTGAGAGTGTGCGACATCCATGTAAATATTCATGCAAAATGTGCCTTACACGTTCTGTTGATATCTTCACGTCACCTATTTGTCTCATTTTGCGGTCATTCTGAATAATACGTGTATGATAGATTTTTGTGTTTTTTGGCGTGATCGCATTTAAGTTCACTAAAACATCCACATATAGTTGCTTTCGACGGAGCAGATGTGCTATAATGCTTCTCAAGTCATTCTTGGGTTCCATCGGTATTTTTTCCGAACAAAAACAATATTTAATCAACACACGAAGTTCTTTTGATTCCATCGTTTTGAAAAAATCAAAAGTAACGTCACTCAAACAGCTGTAATTCGCAAACTAAAAGATAAAATATCATAAAAATTTTACACGAATCTTCTAAAAGTTAACACTAACTGAAAATTATATGTTTTTTTTTTTCTACTATCTTTCGGAAACTATGATGGGAATGTGGAATCTTTGGCCCAATGAGATTACTCACTATATATCACCACTACACCAAACAGTTTATTTTTGCACTCGACGCACGTTTCGCTAACCACGTTAATTTCATCAGGAGCGATGATTGACTGACAGTTAATCAGGAGCGATGATTGACTGACAGCCAATTATCGCTCCTGTTAAAGCTAACATAGTTAGGGCAAAAATAACGTGTTTGGTGTAGTGGTGATATATAGTGAGTACCATAATCTCTCGGAAAGTCTAGCTTTTTTTTAGTAGGTCATCGAGTGTGGTGTCAAATGAAAGCTTATGAAAACACGAGTAAAAAATATATATATAATGAAATACTTGCGCGCACTTTTCTTTGTATTATTTTTAAAAAATCGCGAAAAATCGCTGTCCCCCTGCCTTATCTCGAAAAGTACTGATCAAAAATTTTTGAAAATGTTCTAGAATATTCTCCAGGGGGTGTAGATTGAACGAAAATTATCACGAGTGCATTATCTTTAATAAATTATCTGGTATATAAAAAAAAAAAAAAACTTCAAGGTCATCAATTTTCAGTAAAGATTGGACACAAACTTTGTTGAAAACTCATTTGGGGTGTATTTTGTAAAGTCGCTGATCATTTTACACCACCGTAACAACATTTTTTATTTTAAAAGCAATCAACGTATGGAACACTAATTGTGCAAGTTCAACTTGCACTTGACCGGTTATTGTTTGAGTTAATCAATTGGTGAAGCATGTAGTTATTGAAGTTTTGAAAATGATTCAATAATATCTTAATCGAGGAACTCTCAGCAGTCCACCAGAGAAATAACTGTCAATTGCCGAAACTCACATATAGTATATTTCTGTGGCTTTTGTGTTGTACTAGACGGACTTAGAGTATTATCGCTTTTCATGTTAGCCGTCTTATGGTAAATCTACACAATAAAATCTTCTTCTTGTTCTTAAAGTGTCTATTTGGTTCGAATGTTTGCAATCATTCTAGCTATTATTACTTTAGCTACTGCAGCTCTGGAAAGACCGGTAGTATTTGTTGAAAACCAATTTCGCAGACTGTTTAGCCAGGAGATACGCCTGCGTTCTGGTCCCCTTTTCCAAAAACATTTCCTTGGAGTATTTGCTGTAGTAATCCATATTTGTGGGAATTTCTCATTATGTGTCCTAAATACTCCAATTTTTCTACTTTAACAGTTTCCATAAGTTCCAGTTGATAATATTTATGGTCAGTATAAGAAATTTTCAAAATTTAAAACACTCTAAAATAACTCGAGTTAATACACAGGGTAATATGGTACGTTAAACTTTAGGAACTCTAAACGATCGAATTTCAAAAAATTGAGAGGGAAATTTATTTCTGTGCTTTCTCTTGAGAATTCAATCAAAGTAACTGAATTTTGAGATATGTTGTTTATGTTAGGGTTTTGTTAACATGAAAGAAATAAGGTGTAGGTCAGAAACATCCAAAGTTTGAGTTGTTAGGATGTCCGTAAAAGTGAAAAATATCTCGATGAAGAAAAAAAATTTAGTGAATGTGGTGCTACTTGATATATGAAATTACCCATTTCATAAACTGTTTTCAGAAAGTTTTATATTTTTGTTATGTTAAAAATATATTTAAATCATTCACATTTCATGTAGTTTTATGACTAATAAGAGTTATCTTGAGATTTCTAGGTTTCAAGGTGTTCCTTTTTATCAGTTTTTATACATTTAAATGTATTATTTTTAAATATGTAGGCTAAAAAACTTTTGGTCTGACATTAGACGTCGCCCATTTGAAAAAATCCATATAATTTTTGGGAAGTACCAACTTTCACGTGTCAAAATTTTATGTCATTTCGACGATTAGTTTACAAGTTACAGAGGTTTTAGTGACACTACTTTTGATATTTTCAAAATAATGGAAAAAAACCGAAATTCGTGTGTTGATTAAACACATAGTTTTTTGATGGGAAAAAATACTGTTCAAGCAAAGCAGTGACTTGATAAGTGTTACGAGGAGTCTGCTCCTGGAAAATCACTCATCATTAATTGGTATGCTGAATTTAAACGCGGTCGTACAGATACAAATGATGCTGAACGCTCTAGACGCCCAAATGAGGTGGTTACATCGGGAAATATAAAAAAAATTCACAAAATTGTTTTGGGTCACCGTAAAGTGAAATTGCATGAAATAACTGACCCCCTAAAAATATCAAAAGAACGTGTTGGTTATGTTTTGCATGTACATTTGGGCATGAGAAAGCTTTGTTCGAAATGAGTACCGCGTTTGCTCACAGTGGACCAAAAACAACAACGTGTTGATGAATCAGTGCTATTTAGACCTGTTTAAGCGCAATAAAAAGGGTTTTTCATGCGATATGTGACCAAAGATAAAATATGGATCTACCACTACACACCCTAATAATCGGCAGTCAGCTAAGTGGACAGCAGCTGCTGAAAGCCTCCCAAAGTGACCAAAGACATAACAGTCGGCTGGGAAGGTTTATGCCTCTGTATTTTGGCATTCGCATGGAATAATTTTCATCGACTATTCTGAGAAAGAAAAAACCATCAAGAGCCAATATTATATAAAGTTATTGGTGCGTTTGAAGGCAGAAATCACAAAGAAACGGCCCCAGAAACAAGAAAAAATGCTCTTTCATCAAGACAATGCACCGTGTCACAAGTCAATGGTTACGATGGCAAAATTGCATGAATTGAAGTTCGAATTGCTTCCTCATTCACCGTACTCTCCAGATTTGTTCCCCAGCGACTATTATCTATTCGCAGACCTCAAAAAATGCTCACGGGAAAGAGATTTGGCTCCAATGAAGAAGTTATCATCGAAACTGAAGGCAAAAACAAATTCTTCTACAAGAAAGGTATAGAAATGTTAGAAAAGCGTTGAACTGATTGTATTGTTCTTGAAAGAGACTATATTGATAAATGAAGTAGAATTTTACAAAAAGAAAATTTATTTTAAGTAGCTAGACCAAAAACTTTTCAGCCTACGTCTCACAGACTATTACTTGATTATTTATTATTAGATTTATTGCTTTCTTAGCAACTTAGTGAAAGTTATTAGCATTTATGTAGGGTTGCCAAAAACCCATATGTCAATCTACAACGTGTCTTTCAATCTATTGGATCTCATTACTTAGAGATCTAGCTAATGAAATCCAATGATTCATTTTGATATTGTGCGTTCATCTAAGATAACATGTCCTGTCAATAGAGAGATGCAACGCTTATTTTTCACATGCCTTTGTTCTTATCGTTATTTCAAGCACGCGAAGGAATTGCAAGGGTAGGTTAGTACCTATTCATCTTCTAAAACCTACAGGATTTTTTTCATTCATTTCATGGTTAAGGACATCGATTATTAGTATTTGATGGGTCAGCACAAGTTTCTAAATTAAAGTTAGGTCTAGCATGTTTATATCATTTCCCTCAATATTTCCAAGGTAATACGAATGTGCGATTCATTTAAAATTAGCACTACACACACTGTCACGTCATTGCAAAATCTGAACATAATCTGAACAATAATTAACTGTTGTCAGTGTTATTTGCAATAAAAGATGAAAGAAAAAACTATAATATATATTATTTGAATTTTACTGTATTTCCTTAATGGGTTGTATACCAAAGTAGGGAAAAAAAAACAGACCCTACCATAATAGCGATAAGAATAACAAACTTTAAATAACCTCTCTTATAAGTTCCTAAATAAACGATATCGTTATTCTTAATTAAGGCTTTTTTTATTTTGTTTCAATACGCGCAAGCGCCAAATGTTGGGCGCATGCGTCAAATAACGATAACAGCTGAATCCTTTGTATTTAATTTCTTCCCTTTACTACTGCGCATGCTTCAAATAAAGACAAAGGCCTTCCAAGATAAGCGTTGCAAAATCTCTCTAATAATTAGGAGCTTTTACCTTGATGTCTCACAATCATTTTTACTTTGGATTATTCCGGAGATTACTGAGAATGACAGTCTTTTATAATTTCACTTCAAAAAAGCTGTCCGTATTTTATTATATGCGCCGCTACTGATTCTCCAATATAAATCGTCTTTTGTACGTCCAAGAAAGCACATAAATAAAACATCTGGTTTAACATTTCAATTGAAAGTAGCCGATCTATTCTCTGAGGAAATGTTTGCATTGAGTATATTGCATGTCATTTAAGAAATAACACAGTCACGAAAATATTTCCTCTATTTTGTCAATGAATTTTTAAAAATGTGTATGAATATAATCGAGGAATATTACATTTTTATTTTATTAATTATTTGCATGTAATTACTTAAGTAATAAAGGACATCAAAAAAGTTATAGAAATTACCTTACATACCTACCTACTAATAACCCAAACTAACCGCCTGAAGCTTCACCATATATGTTTTTGCAAAAAGAATTGCATTAGCAATTTTCTGCGACATAGTCGAAACTGTCAAAGAGTTATTATATTTAACGTTCCATCTATGCCACGTTTAATTGAGAGAGTTTTTTTAAAATTATGTGTCTAGTCATGAAAACGTCCCTTGGGGCAATAAAACTACTAGAAGAAACAAGCAATACCACAGATAAAACGTCAGCAAGCTTTACAGAACTAAATAAACTAGTTAAGAAGGAGATCAGAAAAGATAAAGATCCTATAATTCAAACATCATAGAGGGAATTATAAAAGATAACTATAAAATGAATGTATTACGTTCACGAATACTAAAGGAAAAACAAAAATTATAGCCTGTCCCAAAATATAAGATCCTGATTTTTGCCGTTTTAAGTGGGCAATATAAAAATTTTGACCTTTCGTTTATGATAAGTTGCAGAGATGGACTTAAGAATTTTATTCATTAATGCAAATAAATAAAATTATAAGTGTTTTTGGAGATGTTTATTTATAGATGCATGTAAAAATAAAAGGATAAGAAGTACAAATATACAGTTTGAACGAATGGGGTTTACAAGAGGGGATATATTGTATAAATAAAAATATATTTTAATTTAAGCCTAATTCGGTTTCACTATCACTGTCGTCGGCTGAGGTAATTATCAGTAGTTTTATATTATTTACATAACTATATGAATCTACAACTTTAACAACGTGCTGAATGGAATTCTTCCAGGTTTCACAAGGTATATCATTTATAACTTTTTTTACTAATTCAACCACTGACACGCTTAAAGTAGGAGAAACATTTTGTGCCCTTATTTTTGATTTAACTTGATGCCAAATTTGTTCAATTGGATTAAACAAACAATAATACAGAGGAAGCCGCAAAACAGTGTGTCCCATTTTCTCAGCCATACTATCCAAACCTTCCAAAAAATCACTTTTTTTATAACTAAAGTCAAAATAAATGTCATTTTCTAACATATATTCCTGTATTTCCGATTTGGTGTTGGCTGCATTAGGAACCTTATTTAGTAGGCGACTATGGTAACTTACATTGTCCATAATTATAATACTGTGTTCGGGAACATTTGCCAAAAGGGAATTTTGAAACCAATTTTCAAAAAGTTCTGTGGTCGTGTCTTCGTGATAGTAGAAACTAAAATCTTTCATGCTTTTTGCAGATAATAGTAGAGAATTTGAAACCCGGCCCTTTTCAAATCCAGCATGCAAAATGGTTATTCGTTTATCTTTATTTGAAGGTGCGTTAGCCTGACATTTTGTACTGCTGTCAACCCACCCAATAAGTATATCGCCAGATTCGTAATCTTTGTGAGTCCATCACTACTTGCCTTTCGTTGATTTTTCGGAACGTGAATCCCATTCTTAAGAGAATTCTGTGAATGGTTGATCGGCCACAATGTATATTGGTCCCGTCCTGCACCAGTCTTAATTTTATTTTGTCTAGTGTCGGCACCAACTGCTCTCCAAACATAGAATATATTTTTCTTCTGATGACGTCTTTTTTACAATCGTCTACACGATGCATTTGAAAATCTTTCGGTTTTTTCCTGTTCCTGAGTGACGGTTTTCCTACAATACCCTTAATCGTAGAAACTGGGGTTTTTGTTAGTTCACTGGTTTCTTGCAAAGCACTTTGTTTATTCAAATTTCTTTTTACCAAACTGTTGTAAACATTTTTCACTATTTGTTTAGTGTCAAGTGATAAATGTTTTCTCTTGCGATAGCCACTGTTGCAATTTTCCCACGGACGCCATATAATTAAAAAAGAACCGTTACGTTGTAAGTTGTAAGTAAAACTAAAAATAAAAATAATAAAAAGTATCTTTCGAAACTTAATAGGGACCTGTGATCGTTAGGCCTATATTATCAAATACTTAAAAGGCTCCAAACCGTAGTAAACATATAGGTAAAAATAGATCGAATATGATTGCAGGTGCAAGTGAGGGCGGTATACAAAACAGGTAAAATAAAAATACGTTTATCGTAATACCTGGAAACTATGCACAAAACCCTAATAGGGTCGTTTATTGCCCCATTGAAAAAGCAAAAAGGCAGGATCTTATATCTTGGGATTTACTTTACAAAACTACGAGATGAAAACAATAAAATAGTAAATAATAAGAGTGCTATGAGCTCGGATTAAGGCTGCAAGGAGTGCCTTTACACGAGTGGAAATAGTTTTGTGTGGTCGCGATCTTAATTTAAAGTTCAGAATGCGAATGGGCCGCTGTTACGTGTTTCCTATTCTTCGCTCTGGGGTTGAATCATGAGCACTCACAGGAAGTACTATGAAAAAGCTTGAAGTTTGCGAACTCTAAACGTACAGGCGACGCTGGATGGACCATGTCATCAATGTCGAGGTAATCAACAGAATGGGAAATGACAGAGAAATCATCAATATCGTGAAGACCAGGAAGTTTTCCTATTTCGGCAACGTAGTGAGACATCCGGAAACGTATAATCTTACATCTGGTATTGCAAGGCAAGTTAGAAAGTAAACGAGGACCAGGAAGGAGACGTATTTTTTGGCTAAAAAACTTACCAAACTGGTTTGGCTATACAACGACTAAATTATTTATAGTTGCTGTCAACAAGGTAGAAATCGCCAACATGATAGCCAGCATTCGTGAAACGAATACGACATTGCAAGAAGAAGATGTGCCGCTAAAGCTATCTAACGAGAAAAATGTTCAATACTTTTTCGACAACCTAATATATCGAGTAGTATTTCCCTGTATGTTTAATCCAAAAATTAAACATAAAACAAGTTTAGTTTAAAGTCTAGAATACGGTGATATATTAATCTCAGCAGACTTGGTGACAAAATCCTAAAAAATATTTGTTGGGTACTTTCCTCGTAGTTTTAAAATCACTTTACTACTTTACCAATTGTTTGAAATTTTATACATCTGAATAATGGCAATGATAGATCTAAATTTTAAAAGTTTTATGGGAAACTTGTCTTTTTGTGTTTCAAGTCTTTACATACATTCGAGAGTTTTCAAAAGTTTAAACTTTCTGACTTTTCTGTCACACTTATTTGATTTTGCTATTGATATAACTTTGTATAAAGAAACTTTTGGAGGTTTTCTTGGTTAAAATAACGCAGTACTAATAAACCTCAGATTTTTGGAATCTACACGAAAACTTGTAATTTTAATTTATAAAGTTTAGATAAGGATTTGTATAGTTCAGGTAAGTGTAGGTTAGTCCAGGTGTAAAATAAACTATAAAAATAAGTAACTATCATTTTTGGTTTAGCAGAAAATCAAATCTTCATTATTTATCATATTTTAATTATCATATCCTGTCCTTTATCCGTAGTTTAAATTCTAAAAAAATAAACCCGTTTTTAAAATTCGCAGACGATATTTTCTATGTAAAGTGACGCCATATAATTAGTGAGTTAAGTAATAATATTTCTTAGACCTTGACTCTTTTGTTAATATATTCTTTGCACCGACCCCGATAGAAGAAATTAGTAGACGTAAGGTTTGGTGACTTCGGCAGCAAAATCCTGCAATTATTCGAACCATATAAAGTTTAAACCAAATATATTTTTTATCTTAAAATAACCATAACCATTTGAAAATTTCAAAATTCTTATTAACATAACTTTGTTATGTAAAAGAGTAAAAAGTTATCCCAGGAAATTTCCAAAAAAACAATTTTAATACAAATTTTTAAAACGCGGTTGACTTCTTTACCCTTCCTTAAATCTTTTTTAAAGTTTCTAAATTTTGATACTCAGAACAGAGAAAGTGGAAGAACAAAATTAACTTTAAATAATATTTAAATGACGACTTCATGACAGAAAGTTTTTAACTTTTTCTTAGTTTTTTAAATTTGTAATTTTATTTTTGTTTCGTTAATTATTAAGGAGATAAGGTTAGACAAGTTTCAACGTACACTAGCCTAGAGTATTAGTCACAAGCTTGTATATATATATATATATATATATATATATATATATATATATATATATATATATATATATATATATATGATTTTTTTAAGTTAAAATTTCTAACATTACAACACCCAGCCTCTAGCGTCGAATGCCAACCAGTGAACATCGTAGCCATTTATCTCTATAATATACTTAATCTTCTTATATGCATAAAATATCTAAAAATCAGATTAAAATTGGAATAAACAAATCACAATTGAACCTCAAAAATTTTTTATATAGGGAAGTGAACAACATTAATATTCTTCTATGTAGGTAAACATCAACAGTAATTTGTTCGAGCATTTGAACTACAACAATCCTATACACACCCTCGAACTAACAACTAATAGATAACGCAGCATTTTTAGTCATGCAATTTCAATCCAGAATACTCGAAAACATAGACATAGAGGATGGACTAAGTGTTCCGTATCCCGCTGTGAAGTAAATATGGACGCAAAAGTGTGAGAGAGACAAAGCAAATGAGCGGCCAGTAGCTGTCTGTTTGTAGAAAGCCGCTAAGCTACGGCGCTCTTGAAAATAACATTTTTAAGTGTTCTATTTTAACTAAAATCGGGTGGAGGCTTTTCTTGTCTTGAATTCCGTCTCGGGGTATTGTGCATTATTCATTACAGACGTACAGAAATGAGGCAGGTATTGGCCGCACAGACGTTTTGTCTCTTTCTAGAGAGTAGTCAATTTTGTGAGGTTAATGCTCAGTCCATCCTCTATGTCTATGCTCGAGAACATTTAAGTATCTCTTCTCGAGCACTAGGACAAAGACGCGAAGAATACTGATGCCACCGTACCAGTAAGAGTAGCCAATGTTGCTAAATCGAGTTTAAATTCCTGGGTATTGGGTTATGGTCTATCCAATATTACATCATCTAAAAATTAAATTAAAACTGGAATAAACAAATGACAGTTGAACCTCAAAAATTTTCTATATAGGGAAGTCAACAAGACTATTATTTTTCCATGTGGGTAAATATCAAAGTAATTCGTTCAAGCATTTGAACTACAACAATCTTACACACACCATCGAACTAACAGATAACGCAACATTTATAATGACACAATTTCAATCCAAAATACTTGAAAATTTAAGTGTCTCTTCGCGTAAAGACTCGAAGAATATTGACGCAACCGCACCAGTAATAGTAGCTAATGTCGCCAAATCAAGTTTAAATTCCTGGGTATCGAATATTACATCATCTAAAAATTAAATTAAAATTGAAGTAAACAAATCACAATTGAACCACAATAATTTTCAATATAGGGAAGTAAACAATACTAGTATTTTTCCACGTAGGTAAATATCAACAATAATTTGTTCGAGCGTTTGAACTACAACTGTTTTATACACACCGTTAAACTGACAATTAATAAATAAGCCAACATTTATAGTCACGCACTTTTAATCCAAGATACTCGAGACGTTTCAGTATCTATTCGCGAGCATTCGGGTAAAGACGCGAAGAATACCGACGCAACCGCACTGGTAAGAGTAGTCAGTATTGATAAATCAAGTTTAAATTCCTGGGTATTGGGTTATGACCTATCCAATATTACATTATCCAAAAATTAGACTAAAATTGGAATAAACAAATCACATTATCCAACAATCTTTTGTGACGACTCCTAAATAAGGTTACTAAGTCGAACTGGTAGTGAATTTAAACATGTTTTTGTTTGTTTGTTTTTGTTGGGCAGGGCGCATCGACAGCTAAGATAATTTAAACATGTAGATATCATGTATGGAAAAGAGTTTTTAAATTTATATTGGTGAGGAATAGGTTGGCTCTTCTAATATTTACAATATGTGTGTTTATTTAGTGTGATATATATCTCAATATTTATTAATATTTATTAATATAATGTATAACAATGCAAGGCACGTCTCTTTGTTATAAGAAACCATGAAAGTAGTAACAGATCCATGGAAGTTATTTGGAAGAAATCTGAGAGAGGCTTACATTTTTCACAATTTTAATTAGGTGGTAAATAAATCTCAATTCGGGATCGAGATACAGTTTCAGTAAAAGAAAGTGAAGAACAACCCACGTATTAAAAATAGCACTTTTCACCCGAATGATTATCACAAGTATTGCTTACCACATTATCTAGTTTAATGTATTGTACAGGGTGAGTCAACGATAGAGTAAAGTTCATTATTTCATTTGTTTCGGGAATGGCGAAAAAATTTTGATTACAATAGTTTTAGAGAATGTTAAGGTGCACAGTTTAAAATTATTTTTGGGTATAAAGGGTATTTCAAAAAAGTGTGACCGATATAACACATGTTTTTTTAAATGGAAATTATTTTCTAATTTATTTTTAGATTCTGCGTAAAATTTTATAACCTTTTTATTAATAATGTTATATACCTAAACCTAGTAGTTTTTCTAATATTTCAATTTTTTTAAAAAAAATACTAGTTATCAGTTTTGCAAAAAATTGCCAGTAGCGCCATTGTTTCTGAAGGTGGAATACTCATAATTGGTACGAGCGTTCTATAGAGACGAAAAAAAAGATATATGTAAAGAAATTTGAGTTAGATGATACAGGGTGTTCAAAATAAATTTATGCATTTCGACTATTTAAATTGCAGAACAATAATGCCCTCTGTGCTAAGGAAAGTGAAGGAAAATATGGTAAAATGACTAAACATTTGTATTCAAGTAGACGGGCGTATTTTTGAACATTTATTACATCATAATAATTAATCATTAGACAAGTTAAACTATATTAAAATTATTATTAACTATTTGTTTATGTTTTCACAAAAGTGTATTAAAAACAAATTGAAAAATTCAAAATAAATCGAAAACTATTAGAAATAGGTATATGACATACTTAATAAAAGTTAGAGGTCTTTGTAAAATCTATCAGAAAAAAATAATAATATACAGAGTGTGTCATTTTAAAAACATTGAGATTTTTCAATTTAAAATAGTCGAAATGCATAAATTTATTTTGAACACCCTGTAGCATCTAACTCAAATTTCTTTACATATATCTTTTTTTTTCATCTCTATAGAACGCTCGTACCAATTATGAAACAATGGCGCTACTGGCAAGTTTTTGCAAAACTGAAAACTATTATTTTTTAAAAAAAAAATGAAATATTAGAAAAACTACTAGGTTTAGGTATATAATATTATTAATAAAAATTTTATGCAGAATCCAAAAATAAATTAGAAAATAGGATGTTCTATTTAAAAAAACATATGTTATACCGGCTACACTTTATTGAAGCACCCTGTATACTCAAAATTAATTTTAAGCTGTGCACCTTAATATTCTCTAAAACTATTGAATTTAACATTTTTTCGTCATTGCCGAAACAAATGAGATAATGAACTTTATCGTTGACTCACCCTGTACATACCTGATGAATTTTTGAGTATTTCAATAGTACTATAAGATTTTTTCCTAGTTTTTCGTTAAAATAATGATCTAATTTGAAGCAAAATTAGGTACCACTGTAGTGTGCGGTCTATCTGCAAATCGTAACTGTTGCGTGCGGTCTACTTGCAATAAATATATTTCTCAGCAAAGCAATAAAATAATAGGGTAAATTTCGTTATTAATGACAAGTTACTGATACGTATATTTCAAAAGAGGCCATGCTTTTAAGAAATTTTTATGTTAATATCACTTTTAACGAAGATGCAGCCGTGATTTTTTTGCAAACGCATAATCTAGTTATGCATAATAACGAAACTAATATCTGTGATAGGGATGGTGAGGAAATAAGGAAACGCGATCATAGAAGAAGGTTTAATCCACGTTACGTTGTCCTAGAAAAGGCTGCTAAACAACAAAATCGTTTAGAAACGCAATGAATTCTTCCATTATACGGATTTGAACGGCAAGTTATATTGTAATTTAAGCTTATGTCATATTTTGGAATTGGTGTTTATGTTCGTGCACGTCATTGCGAGTACAATATGTAAAAAACAAACTGGAAAGTCATCACATACTATAAGTGATTGGTATAACATGTACCACGAAGTGTGCTCCTCAATTGTGTCAGTCAATCGCAGAAGACAGTTAATCGGCAGCAATATAACAGGAGAAGGCTCTTACAAGGTGATCAACAACCTGAATCTGAAGATAGTGATGCACTGGTACAAACAATCGAAACCATGGTAGATGAATAGATAGACCATGGGTTTTTGGTTTGAAAACAAAACGAGAAGTACGATATTTTATTGTAGAAAGAAGCGATGAAAATACACTAATGACAACTATAGAAAGAGAGGTTCAATTTCAATTTGTTATTAATTCAGACGTGTGGCCAGCATATAGGAATCTTGGCAGACGAGGCTTCGATCATCAAACTGTTAATCACCAGCAAAACTATATTGATTCGCCCACAGGAGCTCATACGGTCGTGGTTAGATGCCAAAATTTACATCTTAAAGAAAATGAGGGAGTACCATTAAACCATCTTCAATCATATCTAGACCATTTATCCTGGAACATATTAAGGAAGAATGAAGACGACCAATTTGTCAGGTTTTTAAAGGATATTGCCTATGTTTATAGATATTAGTTGTAAATATATTCATAATAAAGTCAATATTAACAACACATTGTTGTCTTATGAATTATTTATTATTGTATAGCAATGTTACAGCATGGTAAATTTAAAGGTTTTTGGTAGACCGCACTCTACAGCGGCACCCACAATTATTTATAGGAAGAGGTAAAAGCATTTAAGGGATTATTTTATATATATCGTATTATACATGTTTCTCAGGGTTCTTGATGTAGAGGAATATAAAAATTCTCTTATTTTTCCAATATGTCCAAATTTAAGAGACTAGATTTTAGTTGTAAATATTTCTGAAGTTCTTCATCTATTTAATAGCTTTTTTTAACTGATATCTCACTGTAAATATGCTTGAATTTAATTATTTTTAGTGTAAAATGTAAAATTTAGTATTTATTTGAGAACTGTTCATCTCTGCGACAAATAAAATATTTTAGCGACCTTTTTACCTTGGAATACTAGTCAATTTTCTGAACCGTACTGGTTTAAAATAAATTGTACCTGTTTACTACTACAAAGTTTTATCTTTGTTTTTCCAATAAACTTTCCTTAAACCATCCTTTAATCGTCCACTAGCTTAAGTGGCAAATTTTAACGTTGGCTTGAGGAAATTCCTTTGAACAGGGTATTAATTACTTCCAAGGAAACTTTGTAATCTCCTTTGGACACTTGCTAGGATAAGAGGCCAACTTGCACAAAAGAGACAAAGATTTTCATTTAACCGGATTTAGTTGAAGGCAAGGAGATTTGGAAGGGTTTTACAGTTTTTTAAGTGTCAATTGACGATAAGCTTACAGTCGACCTAGTGTCTTAGTCTTTTTGTCCAATGTCGTCTAGACACAATGTAGATAAAATCGCCGGGGATTTCTTTTTATACAAAGAGATAATGGCATGTTCAAAATAACTACACTACGAAGATTTGAGATATACGACATATAAAAAACAGGAGTGGATTTGTGCGGTATACAGATTTTTCTGCACGAAAGTTAATGTAATAAACAATTTTACAAATTTTTATAATACTCTAAGTAGAAATAAGTTCAAATTAAAGGAATTTACAAAGCTCTGGAACATTTTATTTAAAATACACTAAATCAATACAATTTAAAAATTTCTAGCCGATTCTGGGTACAAATTGAATTAGATGAATGAATTATTAACATACCAAATTTTTAGAACAATCTGTCAAATTGACTGACAATTTTTTAAAACTATAGGATATTCTATATTTAAATCGGCTGAAATACTTAGTTTTTATAAAGCAGTCCAAATAAATATCGTTTTTGAAGACTTTCTTTACGGAAATAGTCAAAATATATTTCAAACCAAATTTTTAGAATCTTCTGTATGGAATTTAGGTAAAAATACTCAAGTATTTAAAAATGTATATGATGTGATACGCGCGCAAATTTTTCTTCATAATATTTTTGAAAAATCGCTGTCCCCCTCTTCTTATCTTGAAAAGTACTAATTAAAAAATTTTAAAAAAATTCTGGAATATTCTCAATAAAGTGTGGATTAATTGAAAATTATCACGAGTGGGTTATCTTTAAAAATTTATCTGGTTTATAAAAAAAAAATTGCAAGGTCAAGTTTCAACAAACTTTATTTGAGAACTCATTTAGGGTTTTTTTTTTTGTGAAATCACTGATCATTTTAGACCACCGTAACAAAATTTTTTATTTTAAAAGCAATCGCCGTAGGGAACACTAATTGCGCAACTCTGACTTGCAGTTGGTCGGTTTTTTTATATCCTAAGAATATCGGCGAGGATGTTGTAATGCCCGTCAACGTTGTCCAAGTGCCGAAACATACATTTTTGCATTTTACAGCACCTTTTAGATAACACGGTAGTGCTGCTTCAGAAGTTATTGCATTTCTGCTCACAACTACTACGTGTCCAAATATACTTAAATAGATTAATAACTAAGTATACCGACCTGCCGGGACTGGAACCCGAGACCTTCTGACAACAAGCAAGTACTACGTCACGGAGCCATGGATCGCACCGGTTGCTGGTCGACGGTAAACTAGTAATATCTACTATATGATCCAGGGGATCTCCATTACGTGCCATTTATTGTAGAGCATTGTCTCCTGAAATTCAACGATATAATCACTTGACGTCAAAGCATGCTCTTATTTCTCCTTCGTACAGATTTAAGGTGTGGAGAATTTAAGTGAGGTGTTACGAGGTTTTAACGTATGATTAAACTTGTTCTACTTTGGGCTGTAACATAATGGGAAGGTGCTTTTCAAATTAATTGAAGAGCGAACTGTAGGATCTTCTATTTGAACTTTCGGAAGGCAGTATAATATTGGGCATTTGCTAAAGTTTATCGTCGACATAAAGCATTAAAAATGCTAAATAGACTTTTAGCAAAGCGTTTTCGACTTACCCGTCAAAACAACAGTACCAATGGATATATACGCGGATTACTTGACAGGAAACACAGAACTACAAGCAAACTAAACAATCTCAGGGTATACTCCTCTGCGCTTTATTAACTAAGCCACAGAACCAGCGTACATTGGCTTGCCGGTCGAAAATCTTTTAGTTCCATTGACGTCACGCGCATTTTACATCGTTAGTAAATAAGCTCAATCAGTCACCAAATTTACTGTTTTGTTCCTTTCGTGGGCCTTTGTAATAAACGCTAAAGGGTATATAAACCATACAAATAAGTTTACTAGAAGAAAATGATGTCAGTTAAGGGTAAAGAAACCGTAAATAATCAGGAAAAAAAAGTAAAATCACAACCACAAGAGAATTATAAAAAGTGTCTCGGTGTCTGTGGGATTCGAACCAACCATCTCAAGGTATACGCCTTTTCGTCTGCTTTAAGTCCTTCTCTTGTCGGAGGTTGGAAATGTAGATCCTCTCCTTACGTGACCAAACTACCCAAGTTTACGCATTTTTATAAGTTTAACTATTTTATATTCTTTATTCATTTTTGCAAGGACTTCTTGGTTTGTCATTTTATCGGCCCAAGTATGCACCACATTCTACGGTAACACGACATCTCAAAAGTTTATCCAACTGATTCTTTTTAAGTGTCCAACCATTTACTTCATACAACAACACAGGAAAAATGTAGGAGCATTCGCAACCTAAGCACAATGCTAACATCTCGACAATATAACAATTTCTTTAGCGATGTTCTAGCGATTTCTATTCTTGTTTAAATTTCGAAAGTTTGATCTCCCCTTTTTGCCATCGAGGCTTCAAGGTATTTGTAGGTTTAAACTCTTTCTATCACGGTATTTAGTTTCATTAAGATTGATCTTTAATCCATACTCAGTACAACTTACTTTTTCGAATAGATGCTGTAATTCTGAAAGATTACGTGCTAATAAGGCTGTGTCGTCTGTATATCGAATATTATACGCCCCTGCACTTTATTAACTAAACCACAGCACCAGCGTACATTGGCTTGCCGGTCGGAGATCTGTCTCGTCATTACCCCACCTCAGTCGACGACCAATCTTAATTCTCTTGACGTCACGCGTATTGGGATAGTCTGTAAATAAGCTTAACCTCGAAGCCCCCAATTTAACTGTGTCCTCCGTTTTTAATTATCTTGTGGTTGTGCCTTTACCTTTAAGTATTTTCTTGATTGTTCATGGTTTCAGTATCCTTAACCTAAAAAATTTAAAAAGGGACAAAACTGCATTTTACCAAATCATTTACGAAATTAACCAGCCCATGAAAGGCAGCTATTTACAACGAAGCAAGGGCAGATCGTACCTTATCTTGTAAGAATCGTAGATGAAAGTAAATTAACGTCTACAAAAATATTTAGCGTTGATGAAAGTGGATTTTCCACCGTTTAGAAAAAACGCAAAAAGTTTTAAGATCAAAAAGGCAAAGACAAATCGGTGCAATCATAAGTGGAGAAAGAGACCTTGTACTGTGCCAGTGTGACTGGACAGTTGGTTTTTGCTACCAATGTGTATATTTAAAAGACTGAGACAAAATCCTGAATTGGGGAATGACACACCTTCTGAAAGTGTTGAAGCAATTCCAGACACTGGCTATGTTAACTCAAACTGATTTGTAAACTGGATGAAATATTTTATAGGCGTCGTAAAACCAACCCCTGAAAAAAAGTGTTACTTCTACTTGATGGAAATACAACGCTGGAAGAGTTGAACATGCAAAAGCTATTGGGATATAATAATGTTGCATCTGTTAGGCCTTAGTACTCACGGCTTCAGCCACTGGACGTCTTTTTTTTTAAACCTTTGAGTAATTTTTATATTTAAGCAACAAAAAAATAATTGGTACCTTTGTAAACGGATTTCAAGCGACTGAAGTTAGGCCAATCGACAAAAAAATATGTTGGGCCACCAACTAAACTGAGGAAAATATGACTAAAAAAATGTAGACATCAATAAACTAAAGAAGGAGTAAAAAAAAAAGAAAGCGGCAATTAGAGAAATAATACCATTTTCACCACTTTCCTCAAATGTAAACTAAGAAGCGGAAACAGTCAGCTGCCGCTCCAAAAAAAACCCTTTGATGACCGCATCGTGCGCTGTACCAAAGAATGTATTTGTTTTCAGCGTTCGACAAAAAATGCTGGTTAGAAGACACCGACACGACGAAGAATGACTTTATAAACCTACCTGAATAATTTATTTGTTAGGCCTGAACTGAACTGAAACTCACAAAATTTTAGCTGATTACTTTTGTTAAAATACTAACTTATTATAAAAAAATATTGAAATAGGAGACTTGCGTAACTAATATTTGGTATTTGGCTTAAAATTTCAGAGAATGTGTGTGAATGTGTTAAAATGTTCTTTATTATAATAAAATATTGAAGTATAACATTGAGGAATTATTTTTAAAAATATTAAATTTGTTTAGGGTACATTTTTTCCTTTACTCTGAGATGAGCTATTTTTTATATAACATTTTCAAGATTAATATCCAAATAGTAAAGGATTTTCTTGTAAGAAAAGTAAGATTTTTTAAGTCTAAAAGTGAAAAAATGTATGATCTTTTATCTATCTTAAACCAGTACTGCATGGTTGACGTCTTATATCAGTGCTACTATTTTTGTATAACTGATTTGGGAAATTTTATTCAACTTCAATTGTACTGTGTGCAATGTACATCTATATGAAATAAATAAATAAGTAAATGTACCTTAAATATGCGATCCGCCCGCCATATAAAATATCCTAAGTTGTCAGTGACACATTTACAACTAAATAGCTGTACCGAACGACACAATTTATTACACTTGCCGCTATATTTTACACTCTCTACAAATTTACACACACATCTTTTAAAAAATGAACACACATCTTTAAAAAAATCTGCAATAACATTGATCTTTACCTCGCATTCCCTACGACATATTGCAAAATTTGTAAACTAACTTGAATTTGAAATTTCCCTAGAAAGCGGCCATTTGCAGCATACACCCTTTCATCTCCGCGTAGAATACGGACAACAAAAGAATTGTAAATTCTTTGTCGGTTTTAGAAAAATAAAATAAAAAATATTTTAATATTTATTTTTTATTAAATTTCTTTCAGAAAAGCCAATTCAAATCTTAGGAAGGACCTTACGTCTGACAAACGATTTTCGATATTAGGGAGTTCTAAGGTTGACCAGTGGCGGCGTGAAAAAAATATTCATGAGATCATTTCTTGAGGGTCGATTTTTTCGTTTAATATTGAGATTCGCTATTTAAAGTGAATTTTCTGCAATCGGTCTTGCTAAAAGGATCCACCAAGTCCAATATATGCAGTGAATTCCATAACACCCTGTATACATATATATATATATATATATATATATATATATATATATATATATATATATATATATATATATATATATATATATATTTATATATATATATATATATATATATATATATATATATTATATATATATATGTATATATATATATATATATATATATATATATATATATATATATATATATATATGTTACAATAGAGGTTTTCACGGATGATAGAATGTAATACATTACAATCCGTTTCAATCCGTTCGTTTAACAATGAATTTGTACGACGTTTCGCCAAAGCCTCACTTGGCATTTTCAAGTGCTCTTGCTGCATACTGGGATCTTGCTGCTGCTGCCGCTCGAAGCTAACTATATACTCGTATATATATATATATATATATATATATATATATATATATATATATATATATATATATATATATATATATATATAAATATATATATATATATATATATATATATATATATATATATATATATATATATAAATATATATATATATATATATATATATATATATATATATATGTATATATATATATATATATATATATATACAGTGACTCACAGCTGAAATGATGCAGTCGCTATAGGAAAAGACTAACTGGTCTCAGTGCCTCTTTATTTATTTGGAAAAAAAAAAAAACAACTTATTGAAATTAAATTAATAAAGAGTCTTCTAAAAAAGTATGAATTACTTTTTGTTTTAAATATGCCTTACTTAATTAACAATAAATAATTAATCAAATCATATGAAATTTTAACGTCATAGCTTTAATGATGCAAAATAACAACAGGGGTCAAAACTTATCGCATTTTGAAATTTACGAAATCGGCGTTGCTTTGATTTCTTAGTGCAATTGTTTTTTGTTTAGTCTGACATTTTTTCATTCAATAAAACGAAATTGTTTAAAAATGGGTCGTCGAACTACAATTTCTGAGAGAAATTTAATTATTACTCATTACAGGAATGGATACAGCCAAAGAGATATAGCCAAAATGGTAAATAAATGTCCGTCAACTGTTCAGCATATCATTGAACGTTACCGGATTGAAAATAGAGTCGGGAATAAGTCAAGGTTGGCTCCAAATAAGATCTTCAATGAACGTGAAGAAAGATGGATTTTAAGAGAGGTATCAAATAATCCAAAAAAAGGTGCGCCAAAGTTGTGCGCCGAAGTGGAAAGACAGTTTGGAAAAAGGTGTAACCCCGAAACAGTTCGACGGATCTTGCGAAATAATAATTTACGTGGTCGAACTCAACAAGTTGTTTTTTTCCAAATAAAAAAAAGAGGCACTGAGACCAGTTAGTCTTTTCTTATAGCGACTGCATCATTTAAGCTGTAAGTCACTGTATATATATATATATATATATATATATATATATATATATATATATATACTCGTATATATATATATATATATATATATATATATATATATATATATATATATATATATATATGTATATATCCACATTACAGCTATCGAGTACTATATAAATATCTGTATTACAAGACTATGGTTGCTATTATTATGCAGAATATTTTTCTAATTCAAATTATATAACTAATTTTATAGATACAAGTATAATCCATACCACGAACCACGAAGGTAATAACACTATATAAGATGTACGATATGAAACCTAGAAGATCCGCAGTAGTTTCAGCAAAACACATAATAACACTTACACTCTCAGTAAGTCAGTGTAAGGTAAATCGGGGGGCTCCATCCATAACTATCTCCGTGTGTGCTGTTAGGCGGTAAAGCTCCTAAGAAACAAAAGCAGCTCTCCTACTTCCGGTTGCTGAAACGTTAACAAAAGATACAGCTTAGCTTATCCGGAAATAGCTCTGCATTAACGTCGGGAGTCGGGCGTCTGGAAATTTACCTTGAACGTATTTTACGGGGAGATGTGGCAGATAATTACTTTAAAAGGTTAACAAAACAGACAAAAATACGTAATTAATTCGAAAAATTATAGAGTTAAAGAATACATTGTCTACAATTTTATAACTGGAATTTTTGAGAAAGGTAGAAAGGGTAAGAAAAGAGCAAGTTAATAAATTCAAAAAAAAAATAACTTTATTATATATGAAGCTACAGTCCTTAAAATTATTTATGAGGAGTAAAGTACTCGTAAATCAATAGGTTCCTCACACTCTCCTCAGTAAGCAGCAATATAATTTATCACTTCTTCGTCTCCGGTATCAAGATTGCTGCCATTTAGTGTTGGATACTTTATTTCAATTATTTCTGATAGACATCTGCCTAGCTTTTGTAGATTTCCACAAAGCATTTGATACTGTGGAATACTGGGTTATGAGGAATGCGCTTAATCATGCCAGAATCGATTATAGGTATACCCAGATACTTAAGTACATATACAAGTGCAACCGCTGCAATCTGAAAAATCTACGAAGCCTATTCCCATAAAAAGAGGAATAAGGTAAGGTAATACTCTCTCGCCAAAGTTCTTTACAATAACTTTAGAAGACGTACTCAAGAACTTGCACTGAAACAATCTAAGCATCTCCATTAATTGAAAAGTACTGAATCATCTTCGGTACGCGGATGATTTTTTTTATGGGTCTAGCACACGTGCTGCAGGGAAGTCCCTATAGCGCTCCAGGAGCGGCACGCGTGCGGAAAAAGCGATTCACGTTGTTCTTGAATCGCTGTAAATTGTACACGGTGGGAAACACAGCGCTGGACAAATTATTCCAAAGGGATGATGTTCTCCATATAAAAGACTGCTTGAAAAGCGTTGTACGCGGAGTAACAAACTGAACCTCATACGGATGTGAAGCACCAGCGCGACATGTATTTCTAACATGCACAGCTTTGGGAGGAATTAAGCGGGCTACATCCTTCGAACACTTTCCACGAAAATACTTGTAGAACAGACTCAAGTCGCCAACCGTTCTTCGATGTTCCAGCGAAACAAGGCCGCCGGTCAGTTCCGGGTCTCCAATCAGACGAACAGCTCTTCTCTGAACAGAATCCAATAAATGCAGTATATGTTTGGGAGCGGAGCCCCAAACATGGGAGCAATATTCCATAGTTGGTCGAATTTGAGCTTTGTAAAGAATTAACAGTTGTTGTGGAGTCTAAAGCTTTCTGGTTCGAAATAGTATTTACAACTTTTGAGAAGCTCTCCTTGCTATGCCTGCAACATGTTCATGCCAGGACATATTTGCTCCCAAATTAACGCCCAACAAATTGAGCGACGATGTTAGGGGAATGGAGTACCCTGACATAACTATGTCGGGTTCAGCAACGTTAACTTTTTTAGAAAAAACTGCCGCCCGAGTTTTTGTATCGTTAAATTCCACTTGGTTACTGTCATCCCAAGATAGAATTTCTTCCAGATCTTTGTTAAGTCGAACGACCTCCTGCTGTCTGCGGAGACAAGCGTACTGTCATCTGCAAAGTTGTAAATTGGATTCCCGGTCTTTTCCAGCAGATCGTTAATGTAAATGAGAAAGATAGTAGGAGCCTTGGGGCACACCGATGTTGATAGTGAAGGTGTTAGAAAGAAATCCGTCGACTGCCACTCGTAAAGAACGCTCTCCGAGGAAACATGAGAGCCACAAACAGAACTTTTCAAATATACCATAACAGCGTAGCTTAGCCATCAGTCCATCGTGCTAAACACGGTCGAATGCCTTGGATATGTCAAGAGCAACTCCTCTAGACTCTCGAAAGTGTTCAATTGCGCTGTTCCAAACATGTGTCACGTAAGTCAGAAGATCTCCTGTTGATCTATGTTGTACGAAAGCCCTATTGGTGATCGCTAATAATATTGAATCGCTCAAGATATTTTAGAAGATGCTGATTAATAACCTTTTCCATGACTTTCGATATTATTGAAAGCAGTGCGACTGGTCGGTAATTATTTGGCAAGGTCTTCTTGCCTTTTTTAGGTATCGGCTGAACTGTGGCACATTTTCAGCAGGACGGAAATATTCCCTTTCTGTAGGATAGGTTGAAAAGTCTACAAAAAACTGGTGTTAGTTCCCTTGCACAGTTTTTGAGAACTATGGCAGGTATTCCGTCAGCGCCAGAAGCCTTTTTGGTGTCTAGCTTCATTCATATACGCTTTATGATACGCTTTCTGTAGACAACATCGGGCATATTTGACTGCAATATGGGAATAGTAGGTGTGTCTTAATTGCAGAGAATCGCGCTGAATAGCATGCAATGTTGATGGACTTGGAGAGAGAATTATCGACTGTCGGATTGAAGATGAACTTGTAAAAACCGAGGTAATGTGTAGAGAAAACCCTAACCTCACGGTTGAAAACACTACTCTGGAAAACGTTGATGAATATGTTTACCTTGGCAATAAAACAAAACTGTGCTACGAAAATCAAACAACCGAGATTTATAGTAAAACGTTGACAAACAAAAATATTTCTATATACCTGCGGACTCAGCTCTTCGACAAGTGTATCTTGCCAGTCATAACTTACGGGGCCCAAGCATACACTTATTAAGCACTCTATAAATCAACTGAAGATAACACAATGCGCTATGGAACAACACATGCTGTGTATATCTTTATAAGATCGTAAAAGCAACATTTATATTAGATCCATCACTAAGGTCAGAAATGTAGCAGAGACGGTGGATGAACTCAAATAGAGCTATGCTGTCAAGTTGCTAGATGTGCTGATGACAGATGGTCCCAATCGATATTGAAAAGAAGTCCATACATGGGTAATCAATTAGGAGGACGGACGCCCTTCCAAACGTTGGACCGATAACATCAAAGGAACAGCCGGGTTTGCGTAGATGAAATAGACACAGGACCGTCAAAGGTGGATAGATATGAGAGAGGCTTATATTCAGCAATGGATTGATGAAGACTGAAGACGGAAGAAGATTCCTGGAAGGTAAGACTGTTACTGTAAGCTTTGATTTTACGATATGCCCATAAGAAACAAATAGTTGAATGTATTGAAATAACTAACTCCTTGAGTGAAAAGAAACAAAGCTAACGCTTATTTTTTGAACATAATAAAAATAAAGTGGAATAAGTTAGGATCAACATTGAAATTCATTAATGACAATGTGTGATTTTTTTAAAGCAAGATAATTAGAGATGTTGCCCCAGCGAAGTTGACTGTCAAAGATAATATGTTTTGTTTAGATCATGAAACGTGCTACAAGGAAAGGTTTACTCGCGAAATATTGTGAATTAGCTATTTTCGACAGTGTAAGTTTACTGACAATTCATTTTTATTACAGTTATCATAATTAAACAGCATACTGATATTATATTAAAATTAATTTAGCATGGTTCTCCACAAGCTTATGATCCAGAGTAGAAAGATGTTTTAATTTTAAGGCGAGATGTTAAATTGTATGGTTTGCTACACCACACCCATAATGATTTTAGTGTTCCGTACGGAACATTTACAGGATCACTTCGGTGTCTATTTGTCACACCCGATTTTCTCCAAAAAACCTATGAGGTTCAAATTCGACATAAATCAGAATCACGTAGTTTTGAAAGTTAAATTTTGATATAAAAAAGAAACTGTTTGACTTGACAAGATGGCGGATATTTTTTTCGTGGAAAGTTGTGGAATTAACCGGGACTAAGAGCTAAGAAATATCAATAATATACTCATATACTTTTCAGTACATTGCTGATGGCTGGTGACCAACGGATAGGTATCGAGATAAAATAATTTTATTTTATGTTTATAATTTACCAAATATTTAGGTAGTAAATATTTGTTTAAAACTTTTACTACAAAGAAGTTTCGTTTTTTATATATTCTCGGTAATTGGTGTGACTGAATTTTATACACTACTTTAGCAGTCACGGTACTGAACACTAACTATGCAAGTTCGACTTGCACTTGGCCGGTTTTTTTAAATATAATAAATAAGAAGGCATATGTAGAAATTCCGCTAGACCCTGTATAATCCTTTTATAGAATATACAACTTTCCACAAACTAAATTGAAAATTTTATATCCATATATAACACCCAGAACCTAACTTGCCTTCGCATAAAAATATCAAAAAAAAACAAACTTATTTATATATCTTTCTATCTTGCTCCTCTGAGGACGACCGATATGACCGCCAAAATGTGACCCCAAGGAAAAAGTTTTCTTTTTTTTTCTGTAGATACCAGAAAGTTGGTTTTGAAAGATTTACAACCGGAGAAATATTTTTCTATTTATATTTTTCAATAATAACGGCATTTTTTTGCTTATATGGTCAACGGTGTGAGATATTACGTTATATTTTCAAGGAACTGAGAGTGAAATTGGTTTTCACTGAGAATAAAACACTAAATTTTTAGTAAAATTTCCACTTTTATAGGTTTTTATACTTGAAATGTGTTTCGCTAAAAAATTCACTTTATCAAAAGTATGAATGAAATAAACATTTTTCCATGGTTTTATAAGTAAATATCTACAGGTAGGTTGTAACTAAAGGATAGCATCAACACTTAATAATTATACAAATTTCCTATTCATTAAACAAATTCAAGAAAGGGAATTTTTCGAGTTCCTGTTGGTCATTTAATAGTCTGTTTGTATTCTTTTTTTTATTGATCTCGAGGGTTTCAAATAAATTTAATATATGCGGTTTGTTTTGGACTTGTAAAATATGGAAATTTTTGTCAAATACATGATTCTTTTCTATTAAATGTTTGGCATATGAAGAATCAGTTTTACTTTTTAAAAAACTTTTATTATGTTCTGAAATTCTTTGTTCGAATGTTCTCCCTGTTTGTCTTTTGTAGAGTTTATTACAAGAACCACAATTAAGTTGGTAAACACCAGATTTATGGTTTTTCAAGGTTTTATATTTATTGGTCTTGATTTGCTTGTTTAAGTTATTATTTGTACTGTATATGATTGTCGTGTTCTGTTTTCTTAGGTATTTAGCGAATTTTTCAGTTGTTGGGCCTATATGGGTTAATGTTGCGTAATTGTTATTAATGGTTCTTGTTTTTGAGTTTATTAGATTAATTGTTAGTTGTAACTGTTTTTCGAGTAAAATTGTATTTTGTTGTTTTTTGCATTAAATTCGTTGTTTCTGGCTAGTTGTTTAATAATATTAAGTTTATTTTTAAAATTGTCATCTGTCATTCGTATGTTACCTAGCCTTCTTCTTCTTCTTCCTACGTTAGGACCATGTCCTGTGTTCACTTCAAAGGTTTCCCAGAAACAATTGCGATGATGAAGACCAGCTCTCATACCATCTTATTGGTGGTCTCCCAAGCGGTCGAGGTGTGTTTGGTCGCTTCTCTTTTGCAACCTTAGCCAACCGGTCATTTGGCATTCTGTCCACATGGTCTCTCCATTCTCTTCTCCTATTCCTTGCCCATCTCACCACATCCGGTATTTCACACATTTCTCTTATTTCTTCACATCTCTTCCGGTCAAATAAGGTATGTCCTGTTATCGATCTAAGTGTTCGCATTTCTGTTGTTCTTAGGAGTCGTTTTGTTATTCTGTTCTCCGCTCTGGTTTCTATCGCGTACGTCATGATCGGTCTTACGCATGTTTTGTATATTCTTACTTTGCTCCTGGTGCTCATATATTGTTTTTTCTCCAAATTATATCTCTTAATGATGCCTTTGTTGTTTGAGTTTTTACGTCCTCCTTAAGGTTCCTGGTACTTGTTATGTTTGCCCCTAGATATCTGAAGGACATCACTTGTTCTACACTCTGATCATAAATCGCGAGTTTGCATCTTTTCGGTTCTTTAGATATTGTAAGGGATTTTGTTTTCTTTACAGATATTTGCATATTAAACACTTTTGCTGTTTGTTGGAACTTATGTAGGAGCCTCTGTAAGTTATCTTCGTCTTCTGATATGATTACTGCATCATCGGCGTAGCATATTATTTTTATTTCTTTGTCTCTCAATCGATATCCTCTCCCAGTTTTCTTTACTTCGTTTATTATTTCATCCATTATGATGTTAAATAAGATTGGGCTTAGGCTATCTCCTTGTCTGATTCCGGTTGTCATAGGTATTTTATTGCTTAATTTATTTGCCACTCTTACATATGTGTGGTTGTTGGTGTCCAACTCTTCGATAATTTTTATTATATTCGGGTGAATTCCCCTTTTTTGTAGTAGGGTTATGACATCAGTTAACCGTACCCTATCGAATGCCTGGGTAAGATCA
Organism: Pachyrhynchus sulphureomaculatus; assembly: GCA_019049505.1. Taxonomy (NCBI): domain Eukaryota; kingdom Metazoa; phylum Arthropoda; class Insecta; order Coleoptera; family Curculionidae; genus Pachyrhynchus; species Pachyrhynchus sulphureomaculatus. Next base: position 43,672,782 of record CM032453.1, on the reverse strand, counting down.
ATGAAACACATAAAGGTTATCTTATTAAACTCTATGGCTTTTTCGGTAATTTGGCGGATTATAAATATGGTCTATAGTAGACCTGTTCTTTCTGAATCCTTGCTGTTCTTCACAGATGCCGGTTAACATTATTTCTTCTGCTAAAATTTTAGTGAACAATTTTAGTACCGCACTCATTAAGCTGATACCTCGATAGTTCTTTGGATCCGTCCTTTCTCCTTTTTTGAAAATTGGTATCAAGATGCTCTCTTTCCATTCGGATGGTATAATCTTGGCTGTGAGTACTTTGTTAAAGAAAATCTGTAGTTCTTCTAGTAATTTATCACCTCCATATTTGATCATTTCGTTCTTAATTTCGTCCATGCCTGGGGCTTTTCTGTTTTTTAGTTTCGCTGCCATGTGCTGTATTTGATTCAAGGAAATGATCCTATTTGGTTGGGCAACATTTTCATCTTCATGTTGTATTTCCTGTGTTAATGAATTTGTTTCTGATGGACTATAGAGTTTCTCGAAATATCTTTCCCATTCTTCCACCGTAATTTTTGTATTTTGTATATACTCATTTATTGTTTTTTTTTTCTATTTCTCAGTAGATTCCATATTTTTTTTGTCCTCCGTACAGATCATGTTCCATATCGTTCGAAAATTTCTCCCAATGCTCTCTTTTGATTCTCTGGATATTCTCGTTGACCCTGTTTCTTACATTTTTATAATCATTTTATGTTATAGCATTGGATCTGTATTGTAGGTACGATTTTCTTTTTTCTTCAGCTAATGTCTTAACTTCTTGTTTGAACCAAGGCTTTGTGTTTGGTTTTCCTCCTTTCTTTATAGTTTTTCTTCCAAATGCTTCTTCTGCTGCTTCTAGCATATTAGTTTTTAATTTTGTCCATGCCGTTTCTACGTCATCGGACTCCCGAATATTATTTGTGGCTATTTTTTCTGTTAACCTTTGTTGATATAGATATTTGGTTGAGTCGTCGGATAGAGATTCTATATTGATTTTGCTTATTTGTTCGACGGGTTCGCTACGAAATCGTTGCATGGTTGTTCGTATTTTTGCTATTACAAGATGGTGATTCATTCCAGCATTGGCGGAAGCTAAAGTTCTCACGTCCTGTATTCTTGTTGGATGAATATTTCTATTTGTGATTACGTAATCAATTGTTGATCTTTGTCTACGTGTATTTTCGAAGGTGTATTTGTGTTGTGGTTTATGTGGATAAAAGGTGTTGTTAATTCTAAGTTCATTTAGTATGCATAGTTGTATCATTTGTTCACCACTATCGTTTATAGTTTCTTCGTTGAATCGATTTTTGATGCCAGGTATAACTTCATCACCAATTCTTGCATTAAAATCCCCTAGAACTATTATTTCATCATCATTAGGTATTTCGTCTAAAACTGTTTGTAGGTTCTGGTAAAATAGGTCTATCTCCGTTTGAGGTTTGCTGGTATCGGGTGCATATATACTTATTATGTGTGTTGATCTTGATTTTTGTAGTTCGATCGTCACTTGTAGTAGTCTGTCGTTAATATATTTCGTTTTGCTGACCTGGTTTTCAAATCTTTCATGTAGCAGTATGCCAGCCCCGGATGCAGCTCTTTCATTTTTTTTCTTTGCCACTGTATATCAGTATATAGTTTTCATATTTGTTGTTTCCTTTGCCTTTTTTTTTGGTCTCCGAGAGTGCACATATGTCTAATTTATGTCTTCTTATTTCAAGTATGATTTCTTGGTCTTTGTTGTTAAATGATGTTATGTTCCAACATCCAATTCTTAGTGAAGTCGGTTTCCGTATGCGTTTAGTCCTTATTCTCGCCAGGTTGTCATTATTTAATCCAGTCCGTTCCGAGGCTATACCTTTGGTTCTAGTATATGTATAAAGGAATTGTATGCCGCTAGTTTTTGTTCGTTGTTGTAAGTTTTTCATTGTTACTTTTAATAATTAAAACGAAACATTTTTAACACCTTTTGTTGTTTATATCTTTGATATTATAAGTGAATAATTTAGTGGACTTGATTCTTTTTCACCAAAGGTAAAACAGTTTTAAAATTTCTTAATATTTTTTCAGATATTTGCTTGTATTATGATAACACCGTCAATCTTAACAATAACATTTACTATATATAGGAGTCTACTCAGTATATATCACCACTACACCAAACACTTTATTTTTGTACTCGACGCGCGTTTCGCTAACCATGTTAGCTTCATCAGGAGCGATGATTGACTAAAGCTAAACTACAAATCTACCCTATTTATACTTAGCCTAACCCTTGAATTACTCCGGCGGAACTAATGGCATAGGTAAGGCTATCAGTTCCAGTCAAGTAACCAGTAGAGGGGACTATAAGGAATAGGTCCTCTATCTTTATTTAAACTACTTTTACATTTTATAATTTCCATACTTTCGTATGCGTTCAACAATCTCCTATCAGATACATTTTTAATTAATCTTAGATTATCTAATGTTATAATATGATCAGCTTCAAGGGCATGTTTGGCAATGCTAGACTTTTCTGTTCTACTGTATTTTAAGTATGCTAAATGTTCTTTAAATCGTGTTTCAATTGACCTTTTAATTTGCCCAACATACTTTTTGTCACAATCATTACAACTAATTTTATAAATTCCACTTTTCTCACAATTAGGAATCTTATCTTTGGAATTTCCTAAGATATTCCTCAGATTGTCTGATGACTTATAGACTAAGGTGAAGACCACCTTATTACCATAAATACCTTATTGAGTCCCTTGCTATATTTCAGATTATATGGTATGGAGACATACTTGGTGTTATTTTCTTCGCGTGTAAAAAAGGTGGAATTCTGAATATTTAACCGGAACTTATGTCTATTTATTAGCTTGTTTACTAAGTCATCGTCATAACAATTCACTCTAGTTATATTTCTAATACGATTCCTTTCGTTATTAAAGTTTACGCTATTCAGAGGAAAAATGACCAAACGATGAACTAAAAAATGTAATGAGGCTAATTTGTGTTATTTGCAATGAAATGAATCATTAGGAATATATCTATCTGTTACTGTATCTTTCCTAGAGATATCAAATTCTAATCTATTATTATTTTTAACAATTAAAATATCTAGAAAAGGCAGTTGTCCTTTGTTCTCAACTTCGTAGATGAATTTAATATATTCAGTATAGGAGTATTGGAAGGTTGCAGTTAAAATATAGTTCATATCTACATACCGCCATTAAAGTTGGTAGACTCTTTTATATTCTGACATTAGAACTATAAACGACAAGAGGTTCTTCTTCTTCACATGCGTTGTCCGTTGTGAACATTGGCTATTAACACGGCTATTCTGATTTTATTTGCGGTGGATCTGAACAGTTCGGCAGAAGACAGCCCGAACCAATAGCACAAGTTCTGGAGCCAAGAGTGTCTTCTTCTCCCGTCTATCCTTCCTTGGATTATTAACTAAAGTATCTGATATTTATTGTGCCTCATAAAATATCCGAGGTATTCCAGCTTTCTTCTCTTAATGGTTATTCCCAACTCTCTTTCCTTACCGATCCGATGCAGTACCTCCTCGTTTGTGGTGTGGTCCGTCCAAGATATACGTCTCTACGCCCACATTTCAAAGGCGTACTCCGTAACTTCTGGGATAAATACCGGTAAACTCTGTTCTCTTGTTTGTCAATCCTAGCATGAATGACGAGCCGTGATACGGAATACAATTCGTTGTATCCTACCATCGTACTCCGTAACTTTTGGGATAAATACCAGTAAATTCTATTCTCTTGTTTGTCAATCCTAGTCTGACTGACGAGCCGTGATATGGCGAAACGCGTCTCAGGATGAATTTAACGAACGAAATAACAGCTGGTAAACTGCTGAAATATGGACTTTGTCCATTTTCAGTTCACAATAACTATAAATGCTTGAGGAGGATCCCTCGAAAAGCGCTACCTGTTTTTAAGCATTGAGTGTGTCAACCACTCTGTCGACTCGAAAGCTGCTGTATCACCTTCCGATGGAGTACCATAATAGGTATGTGTACAATTCGTTGTATCCTACCTTCGTACTCCGTAACTTCTGGGATAAGTACCAGTAAATTATGTTCTCTTGTTTGTCAATCCTAGCCTGACTGACGAGCCGTGATACGGCAAAACGCGTCTCAGGATGGATTTGGCGAATGATAGAATAGCTGGTAAACTGCTGAAATATGGACTTCGTCCATTTTCAGTTGTTTTACAATAACTAAAAATATGGCCCTTTTCTCACACTGTGCAACGGGTTCAGCAACGGTAACTTTTTAGAAAAAACTGCTATCGGGATTTTTGTAGCGTTAAATTCTACTTGGTTACTGCTACCCCAAGATAGAATTTCTTCCAAGTGTTAAATTAAACAACTTTCTACTGTCTGCGGATATTTACAAGAGTAGCTGATGTGCGAGCGTCCAAAGTAAATGAAGAGAGAAGAGAAACGAAACTAAAGGCTATACGGTCACAATGCTAATAAAACTATACAAATTTAACTATCTCGTCCTTTTTACCCTTTTTTTTAGAAGCGATAGCAGTTAAGGGTGTAGGTTCTACTATAAATATTAAATGTATATCAAATTTCCAATCAATATCTAATTTTGATCGAGTGTTATCGTGTCAACAGAGAAATAGATCAACAGACATACAGACGAACCAACAGACAGGCAGATAGATCGACATTCCGATGGAAAATAGCCAAGTTAAAGGTGAGGGAGGATATAGATACAAAAAAGTTACGAAAAAACGACTTAAAGAGAAGCGAGGTAATAGACAAATTGAAGCCCAATCTCTAAAAAAAAATTGCACTTGTACAGGAACTCTAAAATTCTCTGAATATAATATAGTTAAAATCAATAATAGAGGGGAGAAATTTTTCACAAAACAATACCCTCTCATGCAGTGGAACTTCATAAACTTATACTAAATTTAAATATAAAAGTCGATGACTGAGGTGGGCATTTTTTTTATAAAATAAGACTCTTCTATACAATCAAATTTTAAAAACCCTATTTTCAAAAGAGCGCTATTCCTTTTATTTGTAGTGTCTGGGAATCACAGCCTTCGTGTCCCGTCACACGGTATTCATATTTTCCAAAAAGAGAAACAAAACTAAGGGCTAAACGGTCATAATGCTAATAGAACTATACAAATTTAACTATCTCGTCTTTTTTAAAACCCTTTTTTCTAGAAGCTCTTAACTGCTATTAGGGGGTATAGGTCTTACTGTTAGCATTATATGTATAGCAAATTTTCAATCAATATCTAATTTTGTTCGAGAACACAGCCCCACAATAAAAAAAAGTGGGGTATACTTTTGATGCGATATATCAGATCCGTAGTATTTTTGCCCGCTGATCACGAATCTGACGTCAGAATATCGCCATCACATCTCAATTTTTTTCTAACCTCAAAAAATAGATAAAAATTAGTAAAAATTAAGAAAAATATACTCCTAAAAAATTGATTCAAGCTTTTTCATGAATCCAAAGATGTATTAATATGTATTCGGACACGCTAAGCTAATATTCATCGGTTGGATTAAGCCATACAGTTCGGTTTTCTTTCTAACCTCAATAAATCAGACAGATATAGCGCTTCTCAAATGCAAAAAAAAAAAACGAATTCAAATTAAAATTCAACCGATTCTTACCAAATTTGGTACACGGGGGTTTTTTGGGTTGCTGATCATGAATCTGAGGTCGGATTTGCAAAATTCAAAATGGCGGATCCAAGATGGCGGACAAAATTTTTGAAAACCAACCGATTCCTACCAAATTTGGTATACAGTTGGGGAATCCTCAAACCTGATACTCTTAAACCCTAAACCCTGAAACCTTAGACTCCCACACCCTGTAACTTTAAAAATGAGACCAATAAACTCAAAACCAGGACTTTTAACCCATATACTCTCAAATAGTAGACCCTTAAGCCCTTGAATTGCGAAGGTTAGACCCGCGCCTAACTTTCCTTTTTTTGGCTGTTTCTTGTTCTTTTTTCCGCGAATGACCTATTCAAAGGCTTTCTGCCCAAACGCTTTTGAGGACTTGTTTCTCTTTTTAGCGACCAGCAATAGTTCGCTAGCATATGGTCATCCCATCGTCCTTGATACCGATTTTCTATGATTTTCAGATCTTGGTGAAAACGTTCCCCTTGCTCCTCACTGTAGTCACCAAGATTATCTGGGAAATCATCGATGTAGGAGTCCAGGAAATGTAATTTTAGATTCATTAAGCAACCTAATGTTTGAAAATTTTTTACCATTTTCTCGACTATTTCTTTGTACTTAGGACTTTTATTATTTCCCAAAAAGTTTGTTGCGACTTCTTTAAAACTAAGCCAAGCAGCTTTTTCAACTTTATTCATTTTAGTAACAAATAATGAATCTTGAAACAATTTTCTTATTTGTGGCCCGTCAAATACGCATGCCTTAATTTTAGCTTCAGAAAATTTCGGAAATTTTTTATGCAAATATTTGAAACATGGGCCGTTTGTATCTAATGCTCTTGTGAATTGCTTCATAAGTCCAAGCTTAATGTGAAGCGGGGGAATAAGAACTTTTCCTGGATCTACCAATGGTGGAAACAATACATTATTTTCACCAGGAGTGAACGATTCTCTTGTTGGCCAAATTTTTTTCTTATAATGACGTTCCCTGTCTCTGCTATTCCACAGACATTTATAACAGGGATAAAGTGTAAACCCTGACTGTTGGCCAAGCAATATTATTACAATTTTCAGATCTCCACAAATTTTCCAGTTATGATCAGCATATTTTATTTTTATCAAAAGCTGCTTCATTTTTTCATATTGCTCTTCCATAACTGTGGAATGAGCAATCGGAATGGGAGCGTATACGTTGGTATTATGCAGCAAACTGCCTTAATGCTCCGTTTAGAAGAATCAATGAACAGTCTCCATTCTTCAGGATCGTATGAGTTATTTTGAAATTCATCCATTAGACCTTTTACATCGGTACAATAGGAAAGTGAAATATTTTCGAAATTCTTCATCTCTGTTTCTATAATAAGAAATCGTAGCTTCTGGCTTAAGTAAATGTATTTTCTTTAAAAAGGAAGCAAGATGCTCTGAACCATCTTTGGATAAGCCTAAATCTCTGACTAGATCACTAAGTTCTGACTGTGATACGAGTATTGGTTCTGGTTTACGGTTGTATGGTAGAAATTCTTTATCTGTGTCACTGGTATATGATAGGTTGTCACTAGAACATTCATTAGTAACAGTGTTTGAATCTTTTTCGACAGTCTCAATGTTTTCGGCATGAACTGATAAGGTGAAATCATTTGTTTCCATAACATCAGCATCAAGTGGTTCAGGAGGCGGAATTAGTTTAGTTGGTCTTGTTACTGTTGAAACATCGTTATAAGTAATAGTGCTTTTATTTTTTCGGTTATGCCTAGATACAACATTCATACAAAAGTAGCAATCATTTTCACTGTATGGTCTATTCCATATTGCTGGTCTGGAATATTTAATCGCCTTCTTATTGATGTACAACATTATTTTGCAAGAACTGCAAATGATGTGGGGAACCCAATCTGTATCCTGGTGCTGTATTTCAATGTTAAAACAATCCTTATATAAGGTTTTAATCTTATCCGTTATCGGTGACCCCATTTTACTCAATACGTGTTGACAGCAAATATAACAAAATGAATCACTGTTTTTATCGCACTTATGAAAAGTCCTTGTACCGTGAGACCGTTTTCTTGTAGCATTATACTCTACATGAGCCAAGTCACCCACACATGAAGAGCTACGGTCGCTGGATGACGACGGCTGCGGGCCCGCTTTCCCACCCTGACCAACCGCCGATACTGGGTTTCCGAGTCCCTGCATCGTAATTCTCTTTCTTCTACCTGCCATGATGGCATCTAAGCCGTTATCCAGGGACTCTGCCGGCTAGTGGAGTAACACCGTTGCCCACCGTCACCACGTGGAGGTGCCCTGGATGCAGGTAGAAGAATAAAAATTGACCGATGAATTTTCTCGGCGTTCAAAATGGCGCGAAAACATCTGCCATCTTGAATTTTGCAAATCCAACCTCAGATTCGTGATCAGCGACCCAAAAAATCCCCGTGTACCAAATTTGGTAAGGATCGGTTGAATTTTAATTTGAATTCGTTTTTGCATTCGAGAAGCACTATATCTGTCTGATTTATTGAGGTTAGAAAGAAAACAGAACTGTATGGCTCAATCCAACCGATGAATATTAGCTTAGCGTGTCCGAATACATATTAATACATCTTTGGATTCATGAAAAAGCTTGAATCAATTTTTTTAGGAGTATATTTTCTTAATTTTTACTAATTTTTACCTATTTTTTGAGGTTAGAAAAAAATTGAGATGTGATGGCGATATTCTGACGTCAGATTCGTGATCAGCGGGCAAAAATACTACGGATCTGATATATCGCATCAAAAGTATACGCCACTTTTTTTTTGTGGGGCTGTGGAATTATCGCGCCAACAGAGAAATATATCAACAGACAGACAGATGAACCAGCAGACAGACAGATATAACGACATTCCGACGGAAATTGAGAAATATATTGTTCGTGACCCTAAATCAAGAAAAAATCTTGAAGAGCGGTTTTTCCTCTAATACAATATTTCCTCCTCGCGAAGGAAGTGCAAAAGATACCCTACAAGTAAATCTCAATATATAAATTATCCAAAGTAGAATAAACGCATTGTTTCCAACCCTTTTCTTAGCACAAGACGAAATGTCATAATATTTTTATTCACCAAAGGGCAAAAATCCCTCGGGATCGCCCACAGAGAATAAACTCCGAGTCCTAAATTAATTAAGCCAGGATCAAGACACCCTTAAAGTATTTAGGCCAATAAGGAACTTGCTCAAGACAAATGGAACCACTTAGAAAACTGGCTAGAAGACATTAAGCATTGAGTTCTGCATAGGGATAATGATGATACCAGAGTTTCTGTGTTAAATTAATCAATGTGTTTGAAGTTTACATGCGAAGTTTGTTTGAATTAAGGACGGTGCACTTTGGCGTAGTTTGTTGTTTTTACTAACACAATTTCCGTTGACAATGGGAATGTTTATTCGTTTATTAAGTTTAGAGTAATACAGACTTTAAGCATTAAAACAGAATAATCCTTATAGTCTGTCAAGGAAGAACGTGACCGCTCGTATTCTTGAAAAAATGTGTTTCGAGAACATTTTTTGCCATCAGTGTATTCTTTGATGTTCTAATAACGGCACAATTACCTTAGTAAGTTGTCCAGTCGCATCCTGCATCAATAATTGCTTGGCATCTTCGAGGCATGCTGTCGACGAGATTTTCTGCATAGTCGCGTGGCAATCATCTCCAAATCTTTCGAATCTTGTGAGACAACTGGGTCAAAGTCCTCATAGTCTCTCCTCTAAGCTTTCTCTTTACAAGGGATCGAACTTTTTCAATAGGGATAGGGTCCGGCGATTGTAGGGGCCACTCTAGTATCTTATCATGAGTCCAAGTGAGTCGCTTCACGACGTGATTTTCACCAGGCAAAGGTTTCTTCAACTTACTGCAGAACTAAACATCATGAGCACAATGACGTTGTCGAATTTTCTCCTGGGACACATTCAAACCCGATTTTCTTAATTTTGCCGCTCCTTAAGGCAGCGTCAATTTCGGGTCCCGTGAAAACAAAGACACGATTTGTTTTTTGACTTTAGGAGTGACTTTGCCTACCCAGCCCTGTTTTGGCAAATCGACGACATTTTTTATCTCGTCGAAATTCTTCACAAACGACATCGACTTTTAAATATATTTAGCGGCCGCGAAATGTGTCATTTTAGGCCCTTTTGGATGGGAACAAAGAAAGACGCACCGACGCTCAAACAAGTGACTCGTTTTGGATTTGACGTGATTTCGAAATTCGGAATCGACTCATACTTTTGCGATTTTTTGTTGAATCACTAGAATCGCATCTACCAAAAAAGAATTATCGCGGACACGTTCTTACTTAACAGGCTGTAATACTAAGAACAATTATATTAAATACCCGGTCAAGTGCAAGTTGAACTTGCGCAATAAGTGTTCCGTACGTTGATTGCTTTTAAAATAAAAAATTTTGTTACGGAGTTATAAAATGATCAGTGACTTCACAAAACACACCCCAAATGAGTTTTCAACACAGTTTGTTTCCAATCTTTACTGAAAACTGATGACCTTGAAATTTTTGTTTCTTTATATACCAGATGAATTATTAAAGGTAATGCACTCGTGACAATTTTCGTTCAATCTACACCCCGTGGAGAATATTCCAGAATTTTTTCAAAATTTTTCGACCAGTACTTTTCGAAATAAAGGTGGGGGACAGCGATTTTTCGCGATTTTTTAAAAATAATACAAAGAAAAGTGTGCGCAACTATAACATTATATATACATTTTTTACTCGTGTTTTCACAAGTTTCATTTAACACCACACTTGATGACCTAGTAAAAAATTTTTTTTTCCACTTCCGATTTCACCCCGCAAATCCGAGCCCTTAAGTCAAAATTTAACTTTCAAAACTACATGGCTCTGATGAGGCCATCAATTCCTATATTATTACCAAATTTCAACTTTCTATGACAAATAGTTTCGGAGAAAATCGGGTGTGACAGACGGACAGACAGACAGACGGACAGACACTCACCGAAGTGTTCCGTACGGAACACAAAAAATGATGGCAGAATAGAAATGAGTATTCGCTAAATAGCAATTACTGTAATTTTATTTATTTTATATCTTGAAGTAGAGTAAAGAGTCACGTCGTGAAGTTTGGCTATTAACTTAACTAACGTATTGAATAAAAATCAATAATACTCTCTACTACTAAGTTACGTTGGGATTTTGGGATCTTCAGTACAATAACAGTACACAATATTATCACTTCAACGCTAAATATTTTATTTTTGCAATCAATGCAATGTGTTTCGCAAACCATTTTAGCATTATCAGAAATAATGATTGGCTAAACTTAAAAGTAAAGAGTAGACTGTTTATGCTAATTGTTACTGTCTCATGAAAGTGGCTCTAGTAAATCCTAAGTCACGTGTAGTATATAATTTAACGTGGTGTGAACGAATTTTTGTTCAAAATTTAGTGAACTGTGATACTTATTTTGTAAGAATCCTGCTAAACAACTGAAACTAAAATTGAGAAACTATAATCATAGACTCTTGCATAAAAATAAGAATTCTTCATAAACATAGTAACAAAGTTGTGAAACTGAATAACGGAAGAAAAGAGATTAGTAAATTGCAACATAGTGGGGGACTAGTAATAACGAATAGGGACCAAGTAAACTCAAAAATAAACACTTACTATAAGGAACTCTACAGGTCCAAAACAACACCTAAGAAGATACACAATATAGGTTCGGAAGAACTGTCTAAGGTTACAGTAGAGGAGATCAATAATGCACTGAAGGAAGTGAAGCATAACAAAGCAGCAGGCCCTGATGGTATTTTATCGGAAATGCTGTTGGAAGCAGGAGAGGACTTAAAACAAGAACTGGTCAAACTATTAGATATGTGTCAGAAACTGGCAAAATACCAACATTTTGGGATACATCAGACGTAATACTTCTACACAAAAAGGGAAATATCAGAAAGTTGAACAATTATCGCCTGATTAACTTACTATCTCATATTTATAAATTTTGAACTAAAATCATCTCCAATAGATTAAAAAATAAGTTAGATTCCTGCCAGCCATGCGAACAGGCTGGTTTTAGATCCGGCTATAGCACACGCGACCACTTACAGACAATGAGAAATATCCTAGAGAAGAGCAATAAATACAATTTCAAACTTTATATAGCCTTGATAGACTATGAGAAGGCTTTCGATTCTGTCGAAATGTAGGTAATCATCAACGGCTTGAACAACTGTAGAACTGATTCTAGATACACTACCCTAGTCAAAGATATATATGAAAACGCAAAGATTTACATAAAACCTAGTACAGAACAAATACGTATAGGAAGAGGCGTAAGACAAGGAGCTCAGCTATTTATTACGCCACGCCACATCAATTACAGGAAATGATAAATAAGTTAAATTATCACTCAAAGACAATTGGTCTTAAGATGAATAAAAGTAAGATAAAAATATCAACCAACACGAACTAAGAGATAGTTATAAATTTGGAAGGAATAGCTCTCGAGATTATTAAGGATTATGTGTATCTGGGGCAAAAAATTACTAAGACCGAGACAGTGCCTCGGATTAAATTTCAAGAAGAATCAGGCTAGGATGGTGCGCATTCGAGAAATTAAGTTATATATTCAAAGACAAAGCCATCTCAAATAAAATAAAGGCCAAAGTTTACAATCAGTGCATCCTACCCGTAATTACATATGGCGCTGAAACCTGAACACTGAATAGAGCCGATATACAGAAACTGGTTCGGACCCAGAAAGCACAAGAAAGACAGATGATCGGGATAAAACCTAAATATAGAAAAAGAAGCAAGTCGTTACGTGAAAAACGATATTAAAGGATAATATAGAGCACGAAGCAGAAAAGAAGTGGCAATGGGCTGGACATGTAACACGCACTACTGATGGTCGATGGATTAAACGAACATTAGAATGGAGATCACGAGAACAGAAAAAGAGTGTAGGACGTCCCAAAATAAGATGGCGGGATGATATACAGAGGGTTGCGGGCATTGGATGGATGACAATAGCTGCAAATAGATGAAATGGAAATTCAGGGGGAAGACCTACATCTAGCACTGGATAGAATTAGGTTTATAGTGATAGTGGTAATAATAGTAACAAAGTTGCGTTTAAATAATGTATTTAATGTATAGATTCGAAGTGAAAAATTAGAATAATGCAACGTGCAATTTTTGTACTAATACAATTTCAATCACTGGTTTTTTATGGCGTTTTATAAAGTGGAACATAACAGAATATTTGCAATGAAACATTTTATTGTCGTACATATGTTGAACAAAATAGGATTTTTTTAAACTGTACTCCCTGTATATTACCTAAAAATTACTTGATAAAATGAATTCCAAGACTTTTTTATTTAAGTGTGAAAATCACGCATAGCTTGCGGGTAATTGCTAGTAATTAAATAAATTAGCACAGGAGTGAAAAAAAAGTGTGTAGAAAAATAATTTGGCTGTACTCGTTTGAAATTACAGTCTTAGGCAGGTATTGCCAAGTAAGACAGCTTTTGGAGAGGGCCATGTATACAGTGACAAAAGGAAAGAAAGGAGAAAATAAGCTAAACTCCAACGGGGTGCCAGCTAGCTTCGAACAGCAACAGCAGCAAAATCACAATATCGAAAATACCAAATAAGATTTTGGCGAAACGTCGTGCAAATTTATTGTTAAACGAATGGATTAAAACCCAGAGTTTTAATGTATTATATAAATATATGTATATATATATATATATATATATATATATATATATATATATATATATATATATATATATATATATGTATATATATATATATATATATATATATATATATATATATATATATATATATATATATATATATATATATATATATTCTGAAGATAAGTAATGTAAGTGAGCAGATCTTCTGCCGACACAAAGTTTAGTTGTTTTGGTGGAAATTTCTTTTATGTATGAAAATGAAAAATAACATTTTTCAACAAATTACCTAATTTAAAAATTGCTTTTAAACACAAATAACTATCAACAATATTTTCACTTTTCTAAAAGACAAAGACGAAATCACAAAAGTTTCAGAAGTTGTTTACAGCTTCCCTTGCTCTCGATGTGAAAAAATCTATATAGGACAAACATCTAGAGTCCTAAAAGACAGAATCACTTCCCACAAAATTGATTGTAGATTAAAAAAAAAAAACTCTTGTGCGCTTGCCCAGCATAGTAGCCAATTTTCACATGAATTTAATTTTGCCGAAACCAAAATCCTATGTAAAGAGAGAATTCTCGGCAGGAGAATCTTTAGGGAGATGGTGGAAATCCACCTTGAACCGAACTCGATCAATAAAAAAACTAACATTCTGAGTTTAATTTTCTCCAACCTATTAGAAATAGGCAGTCAAAATGAAAACTTTTACAACATATCTGACATATCCCACAGATTTTCACTAACTTTTCAACTTTAAAACGATCAAACAAAATGTCAACGTCATTCTACTTTCAAATATAAATTAACCATACCTAACTAAGAGATAGAAACACATTGCCCTTAGCAAAATGACAAGAAAACATAACAAAAAAATCCTTTATGAATTAAAATCGCTTGACAACCACACAATTCTTCGTACCATACTAACAAAATGAAGTAAAACTTTTATTATATTTCCCAGAGATGAGTATATTGAGTTTTTCTCATGTTTTTTCTGATGAATATGTGTAATAAAGTAAAAAGAACAATTTTTTAACACACCACTTAGCAGTAAGTAATATAAAATAGGGTTGTTCTTTACTTTTAATCTCAAAAATACTGGTAATCTACTATGATTGTAGCCCTGATGAAGAAAATGAAATATTTTTGAAAGCTTGGCGTAGCTAAAAAGGGGTCAAAAACTTTTTAGTTCTTTTCCAAAGACCGCTTACCCCAAGAACATAATACTGCTGTTTAACTAGTCGGTCAAGACTACACTTCTCCATTATATATATATATATGTATAGATACATATATATATATATATATATATATATATATATATATATATATATATATATATATATATATATATATATACATATATATATATATATATATATATATATATATATATATATATATATATATATATATATATATATATATATATATATGTATATATATATATATGTATATATATATATATATATATATATATATATATATATATATATATATATATATATATATATATATATATATATATATATATATATATATATATATATATATATATATATATATATATATATATATATATATATATATGAGTGACCGGATCTCATAGAGGGGGAAAAAAATGTCGGAATCTTGTTCGTCTGGACCCCACAAAATAATTCCCCCTTTCCAGATATTGAGATAGCCGAAAATTTGAGCTCGATTAAACGACGTTAACCCGTGCCGCTCGTCGCTCAAAGTTTGAAAAAATCCAAATTTTTGGCCAAAAAGCTGACATATGGAGCCATAACTCCAGAACGGTAAATAATAGAAACACGCTTAATATCTCAAAAGAAAGCTAATGTTGTTCTTATATTCTATACATAATTGTTGTTATTTTAAGTCAAACCGAGTTACAACAGCCTTTAGCCCCAAAAAAACGTGACCTGGTACCACTAGGACCATACTTCGTATATTTTGTTATATGTGATAAATTTTGCTTTTTTTTTGGTATATTTTTGAGTTTAAAGTAGAAATATAATAAAAAAAAACAAGTAATACTGATAAGTCTAATGACATTTTTTATTTTAAAATATAAAAATTAGGTATATAATACATACAAAACAGACACAGAAAAGATACAGACGTAGTACCTACATGAGTTGATAATTTTACATAGTTATCTAATCTATTCTAGAGCTTTTGTTAAAGTAGTTTTTGAAACCTCAGGATATAATGCTTCGCATTTACTTACAACTTGCAGGACATATTGCATTTGGTCTTCATCTTTTGTCAGAAGGTCGTTAAAGTCGGTTATTAATTTAACACCACGCTCAGCCATATCATAAACTACTTTTAATGTTTTGACAATTTTCAATCCTTCTTGGAAGCCATTATTTTGAGGCCAGGTGTTTGGATGTTGTCTTAGGAAATCTGTTTTTATATTAAATTGGTCAAAGAATGTAAACGTTTCTTTGGTAAGTAAATTTACCAATCCTCCATCAACTACCTCTTTTAAGTTTTCTTTCCTAACTTTTGGATTTACAACCCTAGCGTGCTGTGATGGTTCATCTGTGCTATTGAGCAATTTATTAGCCATTAACAACTTTTCATCGTCTGTAATGGTGGGATCACAAAAAACGATAATCCCACCAACTTTGCATTCAAATACCACAAATGGTTCGAAAATTTGGTCAGGGCTATTTCTGCAATGTCGTTGTCACATTCTTTATAGTCTAACAGACTATGCAAAATACCTAAAATATCTTCACTAGATAATTGTTCGATCTAACCAGCTCAAAGGCACTTTAGAAACTAAACTGAATAAATAAAAGGTCGGTTGTACGCTGAGGTAAAATCACCATCCCTAAAATAGAAATTAGATTTACCCTCCTTTTTACCTGTCAAACGGGTCTTTCTTTGGTAAACTAGTCAGGTAATCCCCATATAATAAAAGATTAAATTTGAACAAAAGACTCTTTATGTTTGAAAATTGAGTTCCAAAATACTTTTTAACAAAAAAATGTTAATTCCGAGACACATTATGTAAAAACCCGTAAAATTCTTAGAATACTCCCAAACTGGCTCCTACTGGTACCAGGTCACGTTTTTGGGGCTAAAGGCTGTTGTAACTCGGTTTGACTTAAAATAACAACAATTATGTATAGAATATAAATTTTGAAGAACAACATTAGCTTTCTTTTGAGATATTAAGCGTGTTTCTATTATTTACCGTTCTGGAGTTATGGCTCCATATGTCAGATTTTTGGCCAAAAATTTGGATTTTTTTCAAACTTTGAGCGACGAGCGGCACGGGTTAACGTCGTTTACTCGAGCTCAAATTTCGGCTATCTCAATATCTGGAAAGGGGAATCGTTTTGTGGGGTCCAGACGAACAAAATTCCGACATCGATTTTTTGCAGTCACCTTATATATATATATATATATATATATATATATATATATATATATATATATATATATATATATATTATGTTTATTTTTCTTGACCGTAATAATGATTATGAAGTGAAAAGTATCGGAATAGCGGTCTATGTAGTAATAGTATTCTTTTGTTGTTCAAAACTCTATATTGCCCATCTTTCTCGGCTTCATTAGGCGTATTACCAAAATTAAAACAATCATGCACACACAGATCGCTAAAAAAACATACAACATAGACTTACTAACTAGAATAAAATGGATACAAAAGGGAAACACACACAACTATACATAAGGTGTTTTCTTAGAACTGATATTCATATTAAATATTATTTTATTTCTTTTATTTTTTATGGGTGTGTGTACAGTGATCAGATGTAGCGGTTAATGTATTTATTTAAAATATCACGGTAAGTATACTCGTATGTTACTTAAATTATTAGTGCTCATTTTGTAATTGATGGAGCTTTTATAACATATTTCAATGTTTATCTCTGATGACACTTTTCTAGTAAACGTAAATTTTGAAAGACATACGAGTTTTTGAATGAAAAAAAATTAAATATCTTTTGTTTCCCGTATTAGCTTTTTGTTTGACTTCAAAGACAAATATAATTTAAATTTCATTTCTGCGTAAAGGGCCGTTGATGGTAACATGGGTCTGACAATACTAAGTTTTCCGGGTTGGGAATGTTTTAAGTTTATTATATTTTTTTAATTTTTAATTTATTTCAGACATATTTTTAGATAAATTTATGAAAGCTAAGGGCAATTAATTATTTTTTAATTAATTATTTGTCAGATTCGTCAATATTCGCCTGTGAATAAATCGATCTCAATTCTGTATCTTGTCCAGTTAAGGTTCTTACGTTACCTTACAGAGTCCAAACGACCAGTCCATCCAACTGATAATTTTAGACAAATTTCGCGATTTTCTAGTCTGTTTCTTTGACCTTCTCTATGTTTTTTTTATTGGAACCTCATTGATTACACAGCCCCATAAAAAAAAAGTGGGGTATACTTTTGATGCGATATATCAAATCCGTAGTATTTTTGCCCGCTGATCACGAATCTGACGTCAGAATATCGCCATCACATCTCAATTTTTTTCTAACCTCAAAAAATAGGTAAAAATTAGTAAAAATTAAGAAAAATATACTCCTAAAAAATTGATTCAAGCTTTTTCATGAATCCAAAGATGTATTAATATGTATTCGGATACGCTAAGCTAATATTCATCGGTTGGATTGAGCCATACAGTTCTGTTTTCTTTCTAACCTCAATAAATCAGACAGATATAGTGCTTCTCGAATGCAAAAACGAATTCAAATTAAAATTCAACCGATCCTTACCAAATTTGGTACACGGGGATTTTTTGGGTCGCTGATCACGAATCTGAGGTTGGATTTGCAAAATTTAAGATGGCAGATGTTTTCGCGCCATTTTGAACGCCGAGAAAATTCATCGGTCAATTTTTATTCTTCTACCTGCATGCAGGGCACCTCCACATGGTGACGGTGGGTAACGGTGTTACTCCACTAGCCGGCAGAGTCCCTGGATAACGGCTTAGATGCCGTCGTGGCAGGTAGAAGAAAGAGAATTACGATGCAGGGACTCGGAAACCCAGTATCTGCGGTTGGTCAGGGTGGGAAAGCGGGCCCGCAGCCGTCGTCATCCAGCGACCGTAGCTCTTCATGTGTGGGTGACTTGGCTCATGTAGAGTATAATGCTACAAGAAAACGGTCTCACGGTACAAGGACTTTTCATAAGTGCGATAAAAACAGTGATTCATTTTGTTATATTTGCTGTCAACACGTATTGAGTAAAATGGGGTCACCGATAACGGATAAGATTAAAACCTTATATAAGGATTGTTTTAACATTGAAATACAGCACCATGATACAGATTGAGTTCCCCACATCATTTGCAGTTCTTGCAAAATAATGTTGTACATCAATAAGAAGGCGATTAAATATTCCAGACCAGCAATATGGAATAGACCATACAGTGAAAATGATTGCTACTTTTGTATGAATGTTGTATCTAGGCATAACCGAAAAAATAAAAGCACTATTACTTATAAAGATGGTTCGACAGTAACAAGACCAACTAAACTAATTCCGCCTCCTGAACCACTTGATGCTGATGTTATGGAAACAAATGATTTCAACTTATCAGTTCATGCTGAAAACATTGAGACTGTCGAAAAAGATTCAAACACTGTTACTAATGAATGTTCTAGTGACAACCTATCATATACTAGTGACACAGATAAAGAATTTCTACCATACAACCGTAAACCAGAACCAATACTCGTATCACAGTCAGAACTTAGTGATCTAGTCAGAGATTTAGGCTTATCCAAAGATGGTTCAGAGCATCTTACTTCCTTTTTAAAGAAAAGACATTTACTTAAGCCAGAAGCTACGATTTCTTATTATAGAAACAGAGATGAAGAATTTCGAAAATATTTCACAATGGACGAGGAATTGTCACTTTCATATTGTACCGATGTAAAAGGTCTAATGGATGAATTTCAAAATAACTCATACGATCCTGAAGAATGGAGACTGTTCATTGATTCTTCTAAACGGAGCATTAAGGCAGTTTTGCTGCATAACACCAACGTTTACGCTCCCATTCCGATTGCTCATTCCACAGTTATGGAAGAGCAATATGAAAAAAAAATGAAGCAGCTTTTGATAAAAATAAAATATGCTGATCGTAACTGGAAAATCTGTGGAGATCTGAAAATTGTAACAATATTGCTTGGCCAACAGTCAGGGTTTACACTTTATCCATTTATAAATGTCTGTATTCCTTATCCCTGTTATAAATGTCTGTGGAGTAGCAGACACAGGGAACGTCATTATAAGAAAAAAATTCGGCCAACAAGAGGATCGTTCACTCCTGGTGAAAATAATGTATTGTTTCCACCATTGGTAGATCCAGGAAAAGTTCTTATTCCCCCGCTTCACATTAAGCTTGGACTTATGAAGCAATTCACGAGAGCATTAGATACAAACGGCCCATGTTTCAAATATTTGCATAAAAAATTTCCGAAATTTTCTGAAGCTAAAATTAAGGCAGGCGTATTTGACGGGCCACAATTAAGAAAATTGTTTCAAGATTCATTATTTGTTACTAAAATGAATAAAGTTGAAAAAGCTGCTTGGCTTAGTTTTAAAGAAGTCGCAACAACTTTTTGGGAAATAATAAAAGTCCTAAGTACAAAGAAATAGTCGAGAAAATGGTAAAAAAATTTTCAAACATTAGGTTGCTTAATGAATCTAAAATTACATTTCCTGGACTCCTACATCGATGATTTCCCAGATAATCTTGGTGACTACAGTGAGGAGCAAGGGGAACGTTTTCACCAAGATCTGAAAATCATAGAAAATCGGTATCAAGGACGATGGGATGACCATACGCTAGAGGACTATTGCTGGTCGCTAAAAAGAAAAACAAGCCCTCAAAAGCGTTTGGGCAGAAAACCTTTGAATAGGTCATTCGCGGAAAAAAGAACAAGATACAGCCAAAAAAAAAAGGAAAGTTAGGCGCGGGTCTAACCTTCGCAATTCTAGGGCTTAAGGGTCTACTATTTGAGAGTATATGGTTTAAAAGTCCTGGTTTTGAGTTTATTGGGTCTCATTTTTAAAGTTACTTGAGGTATATTTTTTGAGGTTACAGGGTGTGGGAGTCTAAGGTTTCAGGGTTTAGGGTTTAAGAGTATCAGGTTTGAGGATTCCCCAACTGTATACCAAATTTGGTAGGAATCGGTTGGTTTTCAAAAATTTTGTCCGCCATCTTGGATCCGCCATTTTGAATTTTGCAAATCCGACCTCAGATTCATGATCAGCAACCCAAAAAACCCCCGTGTACCAAATTTGGTAAGAATCGGTTGAATTTTAATTTGAATTCGTTTTTGCATTCGAGAAGCACTATATCTGTCTGATTTATTGAGGTTAGAAAGAAAACAGAACTGTATAGCTTAATCCAACCGATGAATATTAGCTTAGCGTGTCCGAATACATATTAATACATCTTTGGATTCATGAAAAAGCTTGAATCAATTTTTTAGGAGTATATTTTTCTTAGTTTTTACTAATTTTTACCTATTTTTTGAGGTTAGAAAAAAATTGAGATGTGATGGCGATATTCTGACGTCAGATTCGTGATCAGCGGGCAAAAATACTACGGATCTGATATATCGCATCAAAAGTATACCCCACTTTTTTTTTTGTGGGGCTGTGTAATAATACTGAAACTAGTCCAGTTTTGATAATAATCCTGTGATACATACACAAATAAACATTTTGTCATAGATCATCATCACGAAATAGCGTCATTCTAATAGTTTTTGTTTAAATATTGCAATATTGCCAAATATATATTTTTAAGAAATAAGTTTACATACATACATTATAATAAAACAATACAGATATTTTCTAAATTTGTCAGTTCTGAAATTATATGAAATAGTGCGTGTATTTTATTATAAAATTTAAAATTTTAAAATTAACGTCAATAATAAAAGCAAAATACTGCATTTTGGAACGTTATCACGATAAATATACAATATACACTTCCAATATAGTTTAATAAAGTTTGGTATTGTTTTGTTTTAGAACATAATTTTATGCAATAAATAAAAGGAATGTTTTATTTTGGTTGTAAAATATCTCCTCTTCATTTTTAATAATTTATTTTATTATATACATTTTGCATTGTTGGGTGCAAGTATGTAATGCAGTATTTATGAGATAGAAAAGCTATTCAATATTTTATTTTATTTTATTTTATGGAGTTTTATAGTTCAAGTTAAAAAATTATAATGAAAAGGCACTCCTCGTGCAAGTTTACGAGGAAGCATTGAAAAGTTTGCGGCCTAGTCAAGGAAACAAAATAAATTACGTACAAAAATATTTTTATTTTTCGACGTAATCTCCATCTAGCTCTATGTCCTTCTTTCACCTGTTTCTAAAAAGATTCCTCAAGGTCTTCAAAATACTGGTTACTGCAGCCTCGACTTCTTCATTTGATGAAAATTTCTGGCGACCAAGGTGTTTTTTTTAGGTTTGAAAACAGACGAAAGTCCGAAAGTGCCACATCAGGAGAATAAGCCGGGTGGGGCAGCAATTCGAAACCACAATCACGAATTTGAGCCATAAACTCAACACACGTGTGAACGCGAGCATTGTCCTGGAGGAACAAAACTTTCTTTCTCAGTAATCCTGGGCGTTTCTCTTTAATTTCTTAACGTAAACGACGCAAAAAGGTGCAATAGTAAGTCGAGTTTATTGTTTCGCCTTCCGGAAGGTAGTCTACCATAATAATATCTTTAGCATCCCAAAAATGACGCATCACTTTCCGAGCCGACAGAATTGCCTTCAATTTCTTTGAGGTCGGTTCACCAGATTTTTTCCACAGCTTGGATTATTGTTTTGACTCTGGAGTATAGTAGCGAACCCAGGTTTCATCCATTGCCACAAACCTGTTAAGAAAATCTTGTGGATCAGCCTCAAACATCTTCAAACAGTCTCGAGAAATCGTGAGTCGAATTCGTTTTTGTTCCACTGAAAGCAATCTGGGGACCCATCTAGCGGAAACCTTAGAAAATCCGAGTTCGTTGCCAATGATGTTTTGTGTTTATTCATACGAGATGCCTATGGTATCTGCAATCTCCCTGAAAGTTAGTCTTCGGTCTTTCAATATGAGATCACACATTTTGCCGATGTTTTCTTCAGTCGTAGACGTCGTGGGCTGGCTGAAGTGAGGGTCATCTTTGATGCTCTCTCGTCCACCTTTAAATTCTGCAACCCATTTTTTCAGAGTGGTATATGACGGAGCAGATTTCCCTAGTATTGTTTTCATATCATCGTAGATCTACTATGGTGTTAATCCTTTTTTAAACAGGTACTTGAGGACCGCACGTTGTTCAATTTTTCCATTTTTCCAAAAACCCTGCACTTGGTCTCACTAAACTCGACAACAACCAAAGAAAGTATGAACTTATTGAGGGTACTATAATAAAAATATTATAATTATTTTTTTTATGAGGCCGCGAGCTTTTCAATCCATCCTTGTACATCCTTAAGGTACCATAAGGGGTAGCCAAAAATTTTGTAAAAAACGATGTTTTATTTTTTGCATTTTATGAAAAAAACAATCAACAGAAGGTTTGCCATATGGCCAAGATATATACGACTCAGTGTAAGTAACTGAATCAATTGTGATGATATAGAATAACTAGACTTTGAATACGTTTTTTAAAAGTATGTTTTCAAAGTCTGTGACCTATTTCTTAAAAATTGCTCAAACGATCAAAATGAAATTTATACAGTATCTTTTACACATACCACACTAATGCTCAACTGAGTAGTTTTAATTGTTAACTTATACCTTTTTATATACATAAAAAACAAACATTTGTTTTTCGTTAAAATCTGTAAATATACTTTTTGAGAACGCCTTCTTCTTAAAAATATTTCGTTACAAAAGGCGACGATTAAGCATAAGATAAAGTATGGAAAACAATGTTTTGTTTCACTGATTTCAGATGAACCACATAAGAGTGCTAATAGTCACCGCAAAGCATTATTTGAAAAAGGCATTCTTCGATACTACGGATAACTCTCTCAAGAGTTAATGAAATTTTCACAAAGTACTCTTTAAATATCATGTTAAAAAATTACAAAAAGGCTTTTTGACTAAACCTTTGACTACCCCTAACCCCACAAGGCAGTTTTAAGATGGTAAACGAATCACCTGACTGATATGATGACGAAACGCCTAAATACATGTATATATAACATAACAGAGGTATACTATATATTTAATTATATTTATATACTGTATAGTTATTTTTTGAAGTTAACACTCGAGATCCACCTATATAAGGCTTTTTTTAAATTTTCTATACCTAGTTATCGATTTTTAGTTTAGTGTAGCGGAAAGGGCCTACGCTTTTAGAGTTTCGGCGCAAAAGATTTTTTTTTATTAATGTGCTGCACCTCCTCGACCTCCTCTAGAAGTAGCTCCGTCTTTAGTGTTATCTTTTTTCCCTCAGAACTCAGCAGCATGTGGGAAAATTTCTGCTACTGTAAACAAACTTATCATTTTACCAAATCGAAGTTTTATTGCGATCTACTATTGTCTAAGACCATTAAAGCAGGGAGCCACTGGCCTCTCTGAATAGCAATTGTTCCAGGTCGTTTATGGGATGAAGAAATGCATCTGCTGTAAAATGATAAGTGCCTTCTTCGCTTATTCCCAGCTGATAGAAGGTAGATTCTTCTAACCTCGAAATAATTCGTCTGGTGGACACTCTAAATTCAAGTGTAGGGACTCAAAATTTAGAAAGCAGTTTGGAGAACGGGTCTTGTAGGCATGATTTATAGCCTAATTCCTGATAGTTCGGGAGTGTGTTCATTTGAATAAATTAGAACCCAAGAAAGTAAGGGGAATATAAAGACCATACCCCCCGGCATTTTTTGTTTTTTATTTGTTTTGCCATACAGGTACAGTTTTTGTGCCACGTGCTAGCATGCAGAAAAATGTTGTCGTTTTTTAGAAGGGTTTTTGAAAGTGTATTTTAGCTGAATTTTAATTAGGTTTTAAGTAAGTTTAAGTTTTAATTTTCAAAGACAGAATAATTTCAATTTTCCTACATGGAACAACAGTCATATGAATTTCTTGGGAGCGACTCTCGTCTAAAGAAAATTTCATGTACTGTCTGAAGATGGTATTGGAAGTATTCTTCCTACCTGTTTGAGGTCTAGGTGCCAGTACGTCTTTTATTTCGTATGTGATTAATATTCAGCTAAGTTTTTTTTATGATTTATATTTTTATAACGTTGCTATTGTTACTATTGATTTATCTAATTACAATTCTCTTCAGAGTAAAAGTACCCGATTTCAATACTAAATATTTATTGCTTAATATATTATTATAGTTTCATGAGTAGAGTTGTAATATTTTTTTGTTCAGGTACACTGTTAAGATACTCTAGGTTCGAACTCTCTAAAACATGTATTAGATCATTTTTGAAAGTCATTTTTCTATCAGCATCTAAGAATATAGTGGAATGTTCGATTAGAGGTTTTTCCAGGACCCAAAATTGTGCATAGGATAAGAGTCTACCCATTCAATAATTTTAATGATTTTTTAAGCCAAATTTATTATATATGTTTAGGTTACTGTTTTATTAATTTACTTACTTATCTAATTACAATTCTTTTCAGGGTAAAAGTACCTGATTTCAATACTAAATATTTATTGCTCAATATATTATTATAGTTTCATGAGGAGAGTTGTGTTAGTTTTTTGTTCAGATACACTGTTACAGATACTCTAGGTTCAAACTCTCTACAAACATACTTTAGATCATTTTTAGTGTTCCGTACGGAATAGTTATAAGTTCACTTCGGTGTCTGTCCGTTTGTCACATCCGATTTTCTCCGAAACTATTGGTCATAGAAAGTTGAAATTTGGTAATAATATAGGAATTGTTGGCTTCATCAGAGCCATGTAGTTTTGAAAGTTAAATTTTGACTTAAGCGGTTAGTTTTGGGGGGTGAAATCGGAAGTGAAAAAAAAAATATTTACTAGGTCATCAAGTGTGGTGTCAAATGAAAGCTTGTGAAAACACGAGTAAAAAATATACATATAATGTAATACTTGCGCGCACTTTTCTTTGTATTACTTTTAAAAAATCGCAAAAAAATCGCTGTCCACCCGCCTTATCTAGAAAGAACTTATCAAAAAATTTTGAAAAAATTCTGGAATATTCTCCACGGGGTGTAGATTGAACGAAAATTATCACGAGTCCATTACCTGTAATAATTTATCTGGTATATAAAAAAAAACAGAAATTTCAAGGTCATCAATTTTCAGTAAAGATTGGAAATAAACTTTGTTGAAAACTCATTTGGGGTGTGTTTTGTGAAGTCACTGATCGTTTTATGCTTCCGTTACATTTTTTATTTTAAAAGCAATGAAGGTACGGAAGACTAATTTCGCAAGTTCAACTTGCACTTGCCCGGTTATTTAAAAGTCATTTTTCTATCAGAATTTTTTATTTTTTTATTTTTTTTTTATGGGTCTAGCACACGTGCTGCAGGAAAGCCCTAAAGCGCTCCAGGAGCGGCACGAGTGCGGAAAAATCGATTCACGTTGTTCTTGAATCGCTGTAAATTGTACTCGGTGGGAAACACAGCGCTGGGCAAATTATTCCAAAGGGATGACGTTCTCCATATAAAAGATTGCTTGAAAAGCGTTGTACGCGGAGTAACGAGCTGAACCTCATACGGATGCGAAGCACCAGCGCGACCTGTATTTCTAACATGCACCGCTTTGGGAGGAATTAAGCGGGCTACATCCTTCGACCACTTTCCATGAAAATACTTGTAGAACAGACTCAAGTCGCCAACCGTTCTTTGATGTTCCAGCGAATCAAGGCCACCGGTCAATTCCGGGTCCCCAATTAGACGGACCGCTCTTCACTGAACAGAATCCAACAAATGCAGTGTATGTTTGGGAGCGGAGCCCCAAACGTGGGAGCAGTATTCCATGGTTGGTCGAATTTGGGCTTTGTAAAGAATTAACAGTTGTTGTGGGGTGTAAAGCTTTCTGGTTCTAAATAATATTCCCAACTTTTGAGAAGCTCTCCTTGCTATGCCTGCAACATGTTCATGCCAAGACATATTTGCTCCCAAACTAACGCCCAACAAGTTGAGCGACGATACTACGGAAATGGAGTGCCCCGACATAACTATGTCGGGTTCAGCAACGTTAACTTTTTTAGAAAATACTGCCGCTTGGGTTTTTGTAGCGTTAAATTCCACTTGGTTACTGTCACCCCAAGATAGAATTTCTTCCAGGTCTTTGTTAAGTTGAACGACCTCCTGCTGTCTGCGGATATTCGCCTGAGCAGCCGTTGACCGAGCGTTCAAGGTGAATGAAGAGACAAGCGTACTGTCATCTGCAAAGCTATAGATTGGATTCCCGGTCTTTTCCAGCAGATCGTTAATGTAAATGAGAAAGAGAGTAGGAGACAGTATGGAGCCCTGGGGCACACCGGCGTTGATAGTGAGGGTGTTACAAAGAAATCCGTCGACCGCCACTCGTAAAGAACGCTCTCTGAGGAAACATGAGAGCCACAAACAGAACCTTTCAGACATACCATAAGAGCGTAACTTAGCCAACAGTCTATCGTGCCAAACACGATCGAATGCCTTGGATATGTCAAGAGCAACCGCTCGAGATTCTCCAAAGTGTTCAATTGCGTTGTTCCAAACATGTGTTACATAAGTCAGAAGATCTCCTGTTGATCTATGTTTACGAAAACCATATTGGTGATCGCTAATAATATTGAATCGTTCAAGATATTTTAGAAGATCCTCATTGATAACCTTTTCCATGACTTTCGATATTATTGAAAGCAGTGCAACTGGTCGGTAGTTATTTGGCAAGGTCTTCTTACCTTTTTTAGGTATCGGCTGAACCGTGGCACATTTCCAGCAGGACGGAAATATTCCCTTTCTGTAGGATAGGTTAAAAAGTCTACAGAAAACTAGTGTTAGTTCCCTTGCACAGTTTTTGAGAACTATCCTAAAATCTCAAGGAATAGTGGAATGTTTAATTAGAGATTTTTTCAGGACCCAAAATTCCGCATAGGATAAGAGCTTACTCATTTAATATTTTTAATGATTATTTATGCCAAATTTATTTTATATGTATAGGTTACTGTATTATTAATTTACTTATTTATCTAATTACAATTCTTTTCAGAGTAAAAGTACCTGATTTAAATACTAAATATTTATTGCTCAATAAATTATTATAGTTTCATAAGTAGAGTTGTGTTAGCTTTTTGTTCAGGTACACTGTTACAGATACTCTAGGTTCAAACTCTCTAGAACCATGCATTAGATCATTTTTTAAAAGTCATTTTTCTATCAGAATCTCAGGGAATAGTGGAATGTTCAGGTTTTTCCAGGACCCAAAATTGTGCATAAGATAAGATCCTACTCATTTAATATTTTTAATGATTATTTAAGCCAAATTTATTACATATGTATGGTATAGGTTACTGTATCATTAATATATATTTGTTGAAGTTACATATTTTTTTCTTCTACCTTATACTGATCGGGGACATTATTACCCTCCTGTTAGGTTAAACACTATACTTAGTAATTCATTAGGGAATTATAGTTATTATTAATTTTTTATACAAGGGAACTTTGAAGCTAATAGTGTTATTAGAGAGGAAAAGAGAATTTTAAAAATCATGCTGTTCATAGGGGTAGCACTTTTCTCTAAGAACGGGAACGTTCAAATTCAATTTTTAGATTATCGGACATGTAGAACCACAGACATGGAGGATGGACTGGGCTTTGCGTATTCCGCTGTGAAGTAAATATGGACGCCAAAGTGTGAGAGAGATAAAGCGAATGTACGGGTACTGCGTCTTGGTTAGTACGTTATTACAGGCCTACAGAAAAAGAAGAGGTCAAGGCCGCATAGTCACTTTGTCTCGCTCTCTAGAGGGTGGTCAATTTTGTGAGTCAGTCATGCTCCATGTCTATGTGTAGAACTGATTACCAGAAAAAGAAATTTGGACTGTTCTTTCTCTAACCGAAAGTGTGGTTTAGGTTGCTTCAGTTCCCACATATAACAACAGATGTTTTATTTTAGTTCTTAAAAGTGGTAAAACTTTAAGACTTCTACTAATAACAGATTAAAATGCCACCAAAGAACAATTTCCGATGTTGGATAACAAACTAAACCAAACCAAGAAGAAACAAATCTTGTTGAAAAGTTGAAGTTGAAATTACGAATTTAGATTGTTTCCCCCAAAAAAATTAATGACAGGAGGACACTTATCAAGGAAAGAGACCACCGATTTCAGTAGAATTATAATGCTTAAACCTCTTTTAAATTTAACCAAAAAAACAGTTCTGCTTCTAGAGGAGGGGCGCAACGCTCTAAATTTCTAGATGCGCCATGTCCCCTATCCCCTTCTGGCTGCACCACTGAAAATACCAAACATATTAACTTATCATTTTGCTATTTTGTAATTAATGTCCAATAATAATTTCCCTTCATAAAATAATTTATAAGTTCGGCACGTAAATAAATAATAAATTTTATAAATACTCGAAATCATTTAAATTAATTGTAATTATCCGTTGTTCCATTTTTCCAATTTGCCGAATGCGTTTTATTGTTTATTATACCATAAAGTTAATCCAATGGTGCAATAACATTTTGGATATGTATAATGGTTGAGAGCAATTATGCTATTATATTTAAAAAAAAATTATTAAAACTGATACGATGACGAATATTGAACAATACTTTCAAAATTAATTATTTTATACAGTAATTATTTAAAATTATTTATTATAAAGTTATTTTAATTGTATTAAAACTAATATTGGAAAATAAATTAATAAGCTCGATTAAATTTAAATTTTGACGATGCAGTAATAATGGACACGAGATTACAAGCTCACAAATCGAACACGCGTCAAATGGAACTATGATGCTAGTAATTGAGTTATAGATATATGTATAGTCGAATTATCAATGGAATTTAATGAGTTGAGGTTAATTTTGATTGCTCCAATGGCTTTATAAATCTGATAAATTAAAAAGTAAGCGGGACGAAAATATGGAATTATTAACACAGGCCAACAAAAAAAAATATTTGTAGAAACTTTTTAAACCAATACATCTAAGTATTATCTATTTTTGAATGCTGAAACCGTATCTGCTCTCAGTTTTTTTGTATCGCCCACAATTCTCTCACAATATGACATTGATTCAATTTCAAAACCAACTCCTCTTCCAGCTTGAAAAACTGAGCAAACTGTTGATCTCTTGTTCTATAATGGTAAATAGATGTTACAGATTCCAATAAATCTTTTTCTTTCAGCCTAGAGCCAAGTAATTCTGCTTTTTCCTTAGTCAAACCCAAATCTCTCACTAAATCATTTAACTCAGCTTGTGTAAACAACTGTGGTTTTAAATTTTCTAGAGAACATTGAAACTCATCGTCATCCGGTCGACTTTCATTAAATTCGGGACTGGACTGTAAAACGTCATCAATAGACTGAGGTGGCTCAGGGACAGGAAGTCCCGGTCCATGTTCTACCGGCCGATTAGCTGAAGTAAAGTTAAGATAGACAGTTACTTTTTTATTTTTGAAGTTATATCCAGAAACATCAACGCTGCAAAAATAACAATAATTTGAATGATTTTCTTGCTCTTTCCATACCCTGGCTACTGCAAATCTAAAAGCTTTCTTTTCTTTCTTATACCATTTCCTAAGATCCTCGACACAAAACATATCATACTTTGTAAGGAGCCCAACATTTTTCTTGATTACCGATTTCTACACCAAAATATGCAAAGTATACATTTTTTACAAATCCAGTAATGTTTCTTTGATGGTTTTTACCTACAAACTCATCACATATATAACAAAAAGTGTTGGAAGAGTTTTTACAACCACGATTAGCCATACTTTAAGTGTGAATTAAAGCACATGGGTTAAACTCTGCAATGCGAGGTTATATTAACTGGAAGAAAACAAACCGCTGTGACATTTATTGGAACTGCCAACCTAATAACATTTAATTTTATTGCCAACCTTATAAAATTCTGATTTAATTGCCAACCTAATAATATTCGAATGATAAAAAATCAACTTTTCACATTTTGAATATTAAAATGTGAAAAATTGGTGGGTGATACGACTTTTTTATTATTATTTTCGAACTCAGCACACCAAAAAACTTAGAAACCAGTTAAAATTATTAAAAAAGTTTTTTCATCGTTGGCCTCTGTATTAAGAATTTAAAAACTGTGCAACAGCTTAAAGTATTAAAAACAAAAAGACAATTCTTGAATTACTTACTCAGGGCTATGAAAGAATTATCAAAATTTTTTTTAAAGAAAAAAACGAGATTTTTAGAAGTATTGTCAAAAGAAATCTCAATCCTCTTGAAAACAAAATTATTTCAAGGACAATTTAAATACAATGATCCTAATTTATTCTAGAATTATTAGAAAAATCGAATTAATTTTAAACATTTAAATCTGCATTCTATTACACTTTATTTCTTTCTTCTTTTAAGTCTTTAAAAAATGTTTTTTCAATTTAAAATTTAGTTACGTCTTATTCCAATAATAAATGCCTTTATTTTATTTATTTTCTTTTTATTTTATCTTATTATTTTTTTATTTATATATTTATTTTTATCTTTTTTTTATATTTATATCTTTTTATTTTTATCTTTATTGCAATAATAATAACCTTAACTTCACCTATTCTTTGACATTCGTGTCCTTTATAAAATAATCTACGTCCATTTTTAGCGCAATGCAGTTTTTAATCCGTTCTTCTCACTTCTGCTAAACCTATTATTGTTCATTTTTCTTGTTAATTTTTCGTTCAAATTGCATCATTTTTCTTTTTCTTCAAGGGTTCTTATATTGAATATGTATATATATATTTATATATATATATATATATATATATATATATATATATATATATGTGTGTATCTATATATATATATATATATATATATATATATATATATATATATATATATATAAATATATATATATATATATATATATATATATATATATATATATATATATATATATATATATATATATATGTATATATATATATATATATATATATATATATATATATATATATATATATATATATACATACATACATACCTTTCGACCCTTTTTGCCGAGACATCTTTGGGTCTTCCTTAACGTGCTCTTCCCAGAGTCCGTATGGCTGACTGATATTTCAGTGTGAAATCCCGAATTATCTCTACTTCCCTGGGGTAACATGTTTCGAAAATTCGATATATCCATTTTTTAGCCGTAACATACCACACCGGCCACCGGCCAAGCTGTTTGGTGAGTGAATAGGACTGTAGGGAGCGATAATTGGGTAGTCGTTCAGATTAAGGTTGGCGACATGATTCTTTCTCCATAGGTGTGAGAAACCAGCCACGTGGGCAGGGCCGCCTCCCCGAAGTAAATTTCCATCCATTTCTTTACTTTCTATAATTTCTTAAATCTTGTAATTATTACAAAAAAAGGTTTTAGAGCTTACTTTAGTATTGCAACTTCACCTTACAGAGTTAAAGATGATGTAATGGATAATTGGGATTCAGGTTTAGCCACTAACATGGTTTCCTTTATATGCCATAAGTTTCACTAAATCATGTGATACTATTGGATTTAGTTTGAAAATGCGCCAGTCGTTAGCTAGTTATCTTGCAAACCGAAATCAAATAACAAGAGTTACAAACGAATATTATATTTAGTCAATATTTCAAATTCTCTTCCAGTCATAAAATCTGTTCTTGGGATATATATACTTTTGACTTTCATCTTTCAATCAATTTTCCATAAAGTCATCAAGAATGATTTAAAAAATTATGTATCTTGGAGTAAGTATAATTTTTTAAAATATTTCTACGACAGTACACGATGAAGGCTTAAAAATAACTGAAACAAAAAATTAGTTTGCCTTTACTAGAACTAATCAACAGAAAATTCATTCGCCATTTAAAGTTACTTTAAATGATTATTTTGGAATACGAATAATGCAATTTGGAACAAATTTTGACGTCATCTTTCATTTATCTTTAAATTCTAAGGAACATGTAATTTTCTAAAATTTCATTTTAAGTGGACAAAATTATTCCGATATTATTTACCAGAAGAGCACGAGGATGTAGGCGGTAATACATATATGGGCTATCTAACGAATCGAAGGCTCTAATGGATGAATACAGTAAACTACACGACACAGACGCACTTAGTGCCGTAATCTGAGAACGTACTACGAACTCAGTCAATGCTGAAATCTTTGAACGTGCAGAAGAATTCATGGCTGTGGTAAGGGAAGCTGAAGAGCAAAAGTGAATCGACACTCTTGAAAGAATTGATGTGACCCACCGTAGCCAGAATGCCTGGAACCTCATAAGGAAGCTGAGCTGGCAACCAAGGGCTACAAAATTAAGAAATGAATGGAGGAGTATCTGCCAATCAAGTTGCCTATCTGCTGTTCATAAATAAGAAAACCAAGTCAAGGAACCAAAAGACTAAAGTTGGCAAGGTAGAAAATATGAACAACTCCCTTGGAAAATCGTTCACAATAAGCGAACTTGGTATTGACTGGGCCACATGAAAAACTACAAAGCTGCAAACTCATAACTGTCGTGTTCCTAGGAAACCCAATATTTAAACATATACACGAATAACTGGAGAAAAACTTTTATATAAAAGCCAAGTAAAAATTAAATTCGTGATTTTAAACTGGAAAATATGGAAATTAAATGAGTTTTTCCAAACCCTGGTGGGTTTCACGACAGACGCTACCTCAAAATTACAAAAATCTTTCAAGTATAATCAAGTTTAAAAAAAATATAGTAAAACATATTTAGAAATTTGTGAAATTAGTACGTGATGACCGAAACATGTATTATTCGTGAAACTTTTAACAACCGGGGCATCATATGCAAAGCAGGAACTTGTTATATTATCATGCATAACATTTACATATATAAATAGTGTGGAATATGTTATCTTCATCATACGACATTTTTTTACAGTTTATTTCAAATTAAAAAATATTTATCGTATCAAAATTTTCTCTTTCAATATAAATTTTATATGTAGAGGAAAACTGTAGTGTTGCAACCAGCCACGTCTATCATAATTACAGGTTTTAAAACATACATTTTTAAATAAAAGTGGTGTACGTAACACAAAGCAAAATATTTTGATTTAAAAGGGAATTATGCAAATAGAGTAAAATACAACATATGTAAATTACATAAATGAAAATACATGTACGACTACTGTAGATCCATCAAAGTGAATTTGGAAAATACCAGTTATTAGTTAAATAGTTACTCTTCGAAAACGAATACATTCAAATATAATTTGGTCTTAACTAAAATATGCTAATTCATAATGCCCTCAAAATGTAAATAAGAACATAATGTAATCAATTTTAAGAATTTACTTTAAAATTGTGACTTATTAGACAATCCTAATCCTTATTTAACGCATAAAGTTGCTTTAACTGAGTTTGGTATATCCAAATCAATAAAGCATTTCCTTGTTTTGAGTCATCTTGTTAGTATTCACCCACAAAACTCAATAGCCCAAATGTAAGTATTTCTGCATGCCGTTATTTGCCCCTTATGTATATCTTAATTTCTGAGAATGGATTGAGTGGATATTAATACTGAAAAAACTAAAGAAATTAGATATAGGCTAGCTCATTTTTTTTTTCTGGTAGAGAATATGGATAAGAGATAATTTTTGTACGTCTTTTGAAAATAGTCTCTATCGTTGTTTGAAACTCGGTTGTAATGTTTATTTTTTTGGGCACCATTCATTTTAGAATAAAAGGAATCTAATTTCAGCTCAAAAAATGAATAAATGATGAAGAGTTATTTAGTTTTTAAAATAAAGATTAATTTACGTATAACCGTTGCGTCCTGAAAGAAAGAGCAGGAGTTTAGCGAGACACTACACATTTGAATAAAAAAGGGTATATTTATTAACAAAATAAAGATTCCTAACTTTATTACACTCCTAAAATTACTTCTACTAAATAACAACCCCTTAAGCTAGAAGAGTGTACACTATAGCATAGGGTCATTAATTTATGATTATTAAGTTTTTAATAAAATACTTGATACAACTCGATTTTAAAAATTACACGTGTAGAGTAGTCGATGGAAACGCACTTGCAGACAGGAAGTGAGATTTTTAGACTGGTGTGCTTATGACTTACAATTGGTTTCTCCTCGTGGGTTTTCCATAGATTACCTGGTCTTTCCTGGTGAGACGCTCATAAAAATAATGTCTCAGCCATCACCATCCTAGTTTCATTTGTTCATTTATATTTCCAGAAAGGAAAAAGCCTTAAACTTGAGAGCTAGAAACCGTTACTGCACTACTACATCACTAAAAAACACTCTGTGGCGTGCTGGAGAAGAAAGCCACTACGGCTTCATGGTCGAAAAAGCCACTATTGCTTTATGGTGGAAAAAAGCCACTACTGCTTCATGGTGGAAAAAAGCTCGAAATTCGAAATGGCTGCTTAAATATCTTCGTCCCTTCTTCAAAGTTACGTCTTTAAAATGGCTCACTTCCGGCGAAAAATTAATGCAAACTAAATAAATCAAGTCGGCAACACGCGTTACACACTCTGCCGGTTTACATTAAACTGCTCATTTAAAACACCGTTTTAGGCTACATTACTCAAGAATTGAAATCACTGCGATAAATATAAAAAGGTAATAAAATATAAATTATAGGGACAAAAACAGTGTCGTAACATGATCTTAAAATCTAGGAAAAAATGAATGTTACATCATTTACCAATTTTCACTATTTACTTTACATTTTGAACACATCTGTAGCATCAAGAATTAGTTTAAACACACTTAGTTGTCTAGAAATTATCCTATTCTTGAGTCCACCAATTTCCCGTTTTGACTACCCTCCTGTCTTCTGGGTGTAATGGCGGATCCACCTTTTGCATACGG
The DNA here is from genome assembly GCA_019049505.1 of Pachyrhynchus sulphureomaculatus. Classification (NCBI taxonomy): domain Eukaryota; kingdom Metazoa; phylum Arthropoda; class Insecta; order Coleoptera; family Curculionidae; genus Pachyrhynchus; species Pachyrhynchus sulphureomaculatus. Next base: position 43,637,338 of record CM032453.1, on the reverse strand, counting down.
TCATAAAACGACGCTAGAAGTCCTTTGAATTATGGTGTAACTGTCCCAAACACGATTTTGAAATGTCCTTTCTCGTGCGTTCTTGTTTTGGAGGCAACCATCGTGAATTCAGTTTTTTTCATTTTTAGAGCTTCATGAAGGATATTATGGAGCAGATCATATAAGAAGCCTCCCATCTCAAAAATCTCACGAAGGTTAATGTGACAATCTTCCATCATGATATCATGAATCTTATCTACCATTTCTTCAGAAGAAGCCTTAATTCGGCATCCTCAACGTGTAGCATCTGTAGTACTCGTATCGCAACGTTTAAATTCATTTATCCTGTAATAAATGATCTTGAATCGCCATGAAATTTTTTCAGTTCAGTTTCTATCTGGGCTTGTACGATATTCTGCTTTCCCAGCGCAACCTTGATGAATTTAAAAACTTCCTCGAAATTACAAAGTATAATTTAGTCTAAAATCAAATAAGAAAATATAAATCTTATGTGGGTCTCAAATTATATTTCAGAACAAAATATAATCATAAATTAGTGAAATTAGTTTCAAATGATTGAAGCAAGTTTTGTCCGCAAATTTTTTGAATATAGCGGAATTCAATCCTTAGCCTGATTCAAAGCTGGAATTTACCATAATTCAATTTAAAATTTTAAAATAATACTATATAGTTAATAAGGCTTTCTGATCTTTTTAACGAACTGTATTATTCGGTAAAACATCTACATAAAAAAATAAATAACCTGGAAATGTTATATTTGTTTAACAAAGACATTTTCCTTCACAGTGTAGCGTTTACTTTGTACAGTTTGTTTATTTTTCATTACGCTACAGGGTACAATAGTACAGAAATTTGGTAGTAGCATGTCAACCTCTCATTTGATTTTTTCATGGGCATAGCATACGTGTTGGAAGGAAATTCCTAAAGCGCTACAGGTGCGATGCTTGTGCAGAAAAAGCGATTCATGTTGATCTTGAATTGCTGTAATTTATACTCGGTGGGAAGCCTAGCGCAAATTATTCCAAAGGGTGAGGTCCATAAAAAAACTGCTTGAAACGGAATATATATTAGCACGACGTCTATTCCTAGCATGCACCAAATTCAAATTCAAAAAGTTTTTTATTAATGGCAATTTTATACATATGTATTTAGGCTTACAAGGTTGAGTTATGTGGTATAAATACATTAACAATTTAACCCTAGAAAGATAACCATATTTCATAGTGCGTAAAAGATAACCATACGTTGATTCGACGTGTGTATGTTTGAGTGCATATATTTATAGACTTCTTTTGTAGTATGTTTATGTTAGTGGTAATTTGTCACTATGCATATCATTGTGTTATGGATAAATAAAAAATATTTTGGTTTATTTATACTTTTATTAAGAAAAATCTTGAAATTACAAAAACAAATAATTCTTACTTTAAAAAACTTAACGTAATATTGAAATCACTTTTTCAGACTTATAATTTTTACTAAACTTTTCAAAATCAACTTTTTATATATATTTAATATGAGACACAATAAAAAAAGCATTTTTTATTCAATACAGCCTCAAAGGCACTTAGGGCAAGCGCTTGACTTGTGCTCTCCACAAATGGGATTTTTGCATTTGTCACATTGATTTTGTCATCCTTCTAATTTTTGATGGACAAAAGGCACAATATTTCCTTTTCTTTGGTTCAGGTACATCTTCGCTTTGTGTAGAAGGTACGACGTCACGTTTTGGTATAATATCATTAATTTTGTCTTTTACATTCCTTAACAAAGTAGGCATTTCCTTCCTAGTCAACATCCACGGAGTCATCAAGCTATTGCTGAATTTTTTTTTTCATAAAATTACGACGATTTAGCGGTTTTTCTTGCTTAGTTGTGATATTATCACAGTAAATAATGTATGCGTTTATAAACGCCATATTCAACATCCCATAAAACATGGCCATGGGCCATCTGTTCGTTTTGCGACTACAGGACATTATGGAACACATTTGGTCGAACGTATCGACTCCGCCTTTAGTTTCATTGTAAAAATGGATCATATTTGGCTTTGATGTCGTGGGATGAAGCGTGCCTTCTTCATCGCACGATGACAGAACAAAGACCATTTTGCTTGGTTTCGGTTTGTACGACACTAAAGTCAATGGCCCATCGTAACAGAACATACATGTTCCAACACGCCTAGATCGCATATTTTTTCAGCTCTTCTGGTATTTCCCGTTTGTTCGACCTTAGAGTGCCAACTAAAGTCAAATTATATGGCTGCTTTAGCAAGCTTTTTGCTAAAGGAACTGAAGTAAACCAATTATCACAGGTCACATTTCTATTACTGCCATGTATAGCTTTTGTAAGTTCCTTCACATAGTATTCGCCGAGAGGCAATCCGTTGGTTTGAGTGCATTTTCCTAGATATGGTATTGCATCAGTCATATACCGTGTGGTGCTGTCGCATATCATTACTATTTTTAGCCCGTATTTATTAGGTTTGTTCGGAATATACATCCGAAAAGGACATCGTCCTCGGAAACCTAGAAGCTGTTCATCTATTGTCACATACGGTCCGGGGATGTAGTTAGGACGACAGTGGCCTATGAAGATTTTCCAAACTTTTCTGATTGGTATAAATGGATCAGCAGTTCTTAGTACTGGTCGCAAAGTTTTATCATCCATACGTAAACACCTTATCAGAAAATCAAATCTGTCTCTGCTCATGGCAGCAGTATATCTGTTTCCTGAATATGAACAATCAAATAGTTCGTCCGTAGTCAAGTGGTTGTCTTTCATAGCCGCCGTAAGTGTCAATATTCCTATAAGAGCACGAATTTCATCACAGGTTGCAGGTTTAAAAGTTGCTTTTATATCAGGCCTTCGAATCTTCAGCTGGATTTCTGCGTTAGTCCATTTTGTTATCTCCTCCACAATGTCGTCAGTTATAGATATACTAAAGCATTCCAGTGGATCATAAAGACTTCTATTCATTCGGGTGGGACCCCTAGAGGTTCGTATAATGTTAAAAGCTGATGTCCTGCCACTTGTTCTGCCTTTAGAAGCCATCCAACGACGACCGTTTTTGCCTCTAAGTGATTGATGTTGTGGCATAACAATAGAATTCGGCATATTAGGCGAAGTGCTATGGAGGCTATCAGACACAACTTGAGACATATTTTCAGTGCTAACGGGAGTTCCCGATACTGGTGGACTCACCTCACAATCTTCGACATCACTTTGGACTTCATCTTGGATCAAATTATCTTCAATTTCACTGTCCGAACCCCCGACCTCATCATCGCTCAATTCTTGTAATAACCGTGTAATTTGTGCATCTTCTAAACGGCCTTGTGACGTCATTTTCGCTATAGAAATAAAGCCTACAGAGAAAAATAATAATGTTGTAAAATACATAAGTTTCTGTCACAAAAAACATTAGTTGCATATTTCTGACAAATCGTAAAAAACTAACGCAAAAGATAACCATACGTCACTTCGACGTACGGTAGGTATTTATTTACGAAAATAGCGTACTTACCTGAGCGACACAGGTATCCCTCGCAAGCTCTGTGGGTCGACTGAGTTGGCAGGAACGGCAAACGCACTGGCGCCATAAACGAGCGAAATATATCGATTTTTCAAAATCGATTACGTCGATTCAACGTAGGTTATCTTTCTAGGGTTAAAGTATTTTTTGTTTATTGTTTTTTTTTGTTTCTTCATAGTTGTTTATATTTTCATTAGGAACAATTAAACAAAAAACCCAACTTGATTTTTGCAGATACGTGTGAGTGCCAATGGCCTTATATTGTTACTGTTTGCATTTGCTCTCTTTTTTCTCTCCCTTTCAAGCGTCTGCCATTCATTCTTCCTTCTTGCTCATTCGTTCTTATGTTATTTACAATATTACAATTGCTATAATTGTAGAGTACGTTTATATATGATTTTTATAAATAAATTTAATTTTTTTTTTCACTTTCACTACACTATTGTTTATGTTATATTGTACAATTAAATCTAAAATTATTTACATTTATATTTATTTGGATGAATTGTTCAATCAGTTCGTTCGCTGCTACTCTATGTGCCTTAGTAGTCCACTTTTCTTTTTCGCGTATAAACTGGACTGGTTTTAATTTTGTTCAACTAGGTCTTCAAAATAAGTTGGCGATTTTGAATGCGACGGTTTATATATCTGATTAGGCGTTGCTGTGAGGTGGTGTATCAATGATGATGTTTGTGTTTTGTGTCTTTAGAATTTGTCTGACTTGTCGGCTATATATTCTTATTTTTGGTGTGTTAATTAAGTCATGAAGGTCATCTGTTCTGGTGTATCGTCGCACTGAGGCTACACATCAGAGTATACTATTCTACATTCGTTGTATTCGAGCTGCCTATGTATCTGATATACTACACCATACAGGCGCAGCATACTTCAACACAGGTCTTATTATTTGCTTGTACATTGTCAATTTAGTTTGAAAGCTGAGTTGAGAATTAGGTGCTATTAAGGTGTATAAGTTTTGCATAGTAACAAAGGCTTTTTGCAATACATGGTTGACGTGAAGATGAAATTTCAATCTTGTATCAATAATGACATCCAGGTAATTCAAGCGCTTTCTGTTTTTTATTGGTTCATTTATTTTTATGTTTATATACTTTTTAGTGATAACTATTCCTTCGCACTTGTTTTCCTTTAAAATGATTCTCCAGCCATGGAAATATTTTTCTTAAATGGTTTTAGATGTACGCTCTAGCTACGTTTGCATAATAAGCATGCGCGTACATGAGTGCATCATCTACAAAAAGGCCCAGTTTGGGCGATGTGTTGGAAAATGGTCCATGAAAAGATTATAGAGTTTAGGTGCTAGGACAGAGCCCTGCGGAACTCCAGATTTAATTTGTCTTGCACCAATCTGGTAGGAATTAAGCGAGCTACATTCGTTTCATACCATACCTATGAAAGTACTTGTAAAGTACAATCGAGTCCCCAACTGATATTTCAGTGAATCAAGATTGCTGGTGATTTCTGGATCTTCAATCAGGCGAACAAATCTCTTCTGAATACAATCCAACAAATCCAGTGTATGTTTTGGAGCAGAGCCCCAAATATGGAAGAAGTATTCCATCATTGGTCGAATTTTAGATTTGTACAGAGTTAAAAGTTGTGAAGCGTAATATTTTTTAATTTAAAATAATAATTCCAGTTTTTGAGAAGCAACAGGTTCATGTAAAGACATATTTGCCCAGCACATTGAGTAACGATACTTGACGAATCTAGTTTTCCGACATAATTATGTTGGGCCTCGCAACGTTAAATTTTTTAGATAAAACTGCATCCTCGGACCGTGTAGCGATAAATTATATACTTAGTCACAGTTATCCCAAGTCTTTGTTAAGTTGAACGACTTTCCGCTGTTTGCGGATATTTGCATGATTAGCCTATGAACCTAGCTGTGAATTTACGGTGAGCGTAAATCTCTGGATTAGGAGTTAAAAACAGGTTGTACTGTGTAAATTTCATTTCGCATTGACAGCGTCAATTTGTACCGTGCGAAAACGGAATGCCTCTCGTTTGGGCACAAATTTGTAACATGTGAATTTCGCCCCGCATAGACAGCGTCATTTTGTGGGGTGTCAATTTTCACTTCTCCCGCACCTTGAGGCGCACCTTTTACAGCCCCTTTTTAATTTCTGAGAATGGATTGAGTGAATACTGATTTTAAAAGAACTAAGAAATTAAACATACACTAGCTCAGTTTTTCTTGGTAGAGTAATATGGGTAAGAGATAATTTTTGTACGTCTTTTTGGAAATAGTCTCTATTATTGTTTAAAAAATTTGATTGTACAAATTTTGGGTACCATTCATTTTAAAATAGAAAGGATCTAATTTCAGCTAAAAAAATGAAAAAATACTGAAGGGTTATGCAGTTGTTAAGGAAACAATTTTTATCTAGTACAACCCTTTTGTCCTGAAAAGTAAGATAGGTGTACAGTGAGACACTAGCTTTAATCGACAAAAAAAGGTTTATTAATGATTTAAATTAAAAGTTCAGTAATTACAAAAACTTTAGCCTAAAGGGTAGTTATTACTAAATAGAGTTCTTAAATCAGACATTTTACTTTTAAAATTTTGCTACACCCGATATTGAAGATTCGTGACGTTCACTTCACGATTTATCAGTTCAATTCGGGTGTTAAATCACTTATCTGCGGGAAATAGGTCTACTGATGTATATTCTGGTGACTTACAGTTTTCCTACGGGCTTCTAGGCCTTAAATTGAACACTAAAACCGTTTCCACACATTCCATCACTAATTTATCGGTACTGCTTCATGACGAGAAGAGCCTACAACGGCTACTTCATGTTAAAAACAAAGCCCACTACGGCTTCACGTTAACAAAACTCGTGCTCCACTTGGCTCTCGATAAAATTGACGAAGCCTCTACTGCGGCTGGATGGACAAAACCTGGCTGCGGCTTGATCGGAGAAAAAAGCCAACTACGGCTACTGGTTGCAGAACAGCCTTCTGCCGCTACATGTTGGAAAGAGCCTCGGCGGCTGCTTGATGGGAAAAAGCCTCGATCTGCGTTCTGCAGACCCTTAAATAATCCGTGAGAACTACGTTTCTAAGATGGCTACGCCGGAAACAAACTCCGGAAACAAACATTTGACCAATCGATGCATACCACGAATTGAATAAATTCAGTCGGAAACCCGCACTGTACACTGTAATATGAGAAATTAAGCGAAATACACTGCTCGATACAAAAATAAAGAAGAGTAAATTATAAGGCTAAAAACAGTAACATTACATGCTCTTAAAATCTAGGAAAAAATGAATGTTGCAAGGTTAAGAAGTCTGACTAACTCTCCGTCATGATCAGGAATCCGTTTTGATTCATTAATAAACTACCACTGATTGAGAATGATTCGGCTTTATTTGTCGGTCGTATCTGAATAGAGTTCAAGCCAATTGATATTTTGGACACTAAAGTCGCCCAATTTCGACCTTAGTAGTCTAATTAGTAACATAATTAAGATTAGATCTCCAGTGTAATGTTCATACACAATAAGGATTTGTTTTGCTATTTTCATAGATACTAGTTGTTTGTGTGAGATGCAATAACGTCCGTAGCAGCACTACAACGTTGTCTAAAAGGTACTGTGAAATACAAAAATGTATGTTTCGGCACTTGGACAACGTTGACGTGTATTACGATATACTCGCCGATATTATTAAGATATAAAAAGGGTAAAATCCCTACTCAGGCGGAGAGGTGAACGATACAAAAAAAAGTATATTGTATTCGTCCTAGTTTCCTACAAGGTCAATAGATTTACATATCAATATTTCGCCTTGTCTAATTTTCTACATCTGCTTGATTTTCAATGATATTATACGACAAACCGTGGTAACCATATTAGGTCAAGGCCAGTACGGCGAGCTTCATTAGACAGATCATTTCGTAAATCTGTTTTCTATAAATCAGAGTCGAGTGATCATCACCTGTTTTCTAAAACAAATTTTTTTCTCCAATTTTGAGTAGAGCAAGGGGAAGTTCCTGCTTCCTTTTTTGACTATTTCGGGTTATTTTTCTCTAACTCTGTAATTTTCAGTAAAAGAGTCAGTTTCTATTCTATAAAAAGCTCTGGACAATGCCATTTGTACCTGTAGAGTTAATAAGGTAAAATTATGTAAAAACCAAATATTTTTATAAGTGGTACCTTTTCTTTTTAGAGTTATTATTTTCCTGCTACATTTTTATTACTCTATATGTTTCTCCATTTTCCCGTTTGATTCATCTTCTTCTTTTCGCCATGTTTGCACCGCCATTCCTTTTCTTACCCTACGAACAAGTATCAAACTTCATTCTACTTTCTTATGTTCCAGAGCCGTGCATATGTAAACAATTGGAGAATAGTTTGGTATAAAAGAGACGTTGAATTCTAAAACTGTTTAGCCAACGCCGCAAGAAGAAACATTCTCAGAACAGTAATATTCCTTTTATCCGAAAACTTTGTAATTTATAAAACAATAACCTTAGTTTTCTATTATTAAATAATTGTATTTTGGTCTTGGTACATATCGCATAATTGCCTAATAATAAGGCCATATATATGGCCTTATTATAGGCAATATATTTCTTGGAGGAAAGTTCTAGAACCTTAACATGTTTTATATTATATGAAATTCTTTTGTTTTATTGCCTTGTTTAGTAAAACACCAGTTCTGCCTAATTTAGCAACGATCATAGGATCTAGCGTTTTCTATTTTTATGCTAAACAAGCACCGTTATCACATTTGAAATAGATGAAGCCCAAGTAAACCTGGAGCCCATTCTCTATGAAGTATTACCTGCCGTTTCGCAAAGGTAGGTTACAGTAAAAAGAAGCACCACACCATAGTTTATAGTAAATTTTAAACTAAACATGTCTAGTAAAAATATCGTCAAAATTTTCTTTTTTAGCATTAATTTTATATTTACGCAAAAATAATTGTTTTACAATTAGTCACTTCAGTCATAATTACACACTCTAAAATTTTGTAAACAGTAGTCTACATTACCCAAAATAAAGCATTTTGTGTTAAAAGGAGATTATGCAAATATAGTAAAATACAACTTATGGAAATCGGATAAATGAAAACAGGTGTGGAACTCTTGCTGATCTACCACAGCGGATTTGAAAAAAAGCATACAATTTATTTATAATATAATTTGACCTAAACGAAAATAATCTAACCCGCGTAGACTCCAAATTATAAATTCAAACATAATACAATCAATTTTGTGATTTTTTCTGCTGCGACTGAATAAATTGTCGGCATGAAACATCAAATCCTAATCCTTGGTAGCAGAAAGTTGTTATAATCGAGTACTATGTGTAACAGCCAATAAGGTATATCGTTATTTTTTCTGCCCTATATTGTGCAATGAAGTATTTACTAATGAAACAAGATAACCTAAATATTGTCATTTTTGTACAGGGTAGTGGAGAGAAAATGTAGGCCCGAGGGATAAATTTACAAACCCCTGTAAAAACATTTTCCTTTATAGTGGAACTTGAAAAGAGTGTCCGGAGGAAGAGCTTCTCTTCAGGCAAGCCTGTCTTATAGTTGACCTGTATCAATTGATGAGCCTGCTCGGTAAAAAAAACTTTCTTGTATTAAAAAATCACTTATTCAAATGACCGGGAGAGGAAGGGATTTCCACTGAACCTTTAATTGTAAAAAAATAGACATTTTATACTACAATGTCCCCCACAGTCTCAATGTGGTTACCGAAGGGGGGGTGAGAGCTCTATAAAAACAGCCTTTTCTTATTAAATAAATCCTCACTATAGTTTTAGCACCTTGTAAAATTGAAGACCGGTGGGAAAGTGAGGATTTTCAAAAAAAAAACTTTTTTTATAAGCTTCTCACAACTTTAACACAAATAAGAACTCTTTTTAAAAAAATTAAACCCCAAGATAGGTATCAAGCTCTTCTGGATAGGCCAAATCTAGGAAAAATCACCTATATCTCACTTTCGTCAGCCCTATTTCTGTATGACAAAAATAGATATTAAATTTCGTTATTTGTTGTACATTTTGATATTTTCCGCAACAAATGATGATGTGGTTCGTCCAGTCCCCATCAGCGTCGATGATCGGCTGGCATCTTCGGAGCATACTTTCGAAGAGATTTTTCGCGTATCCTTGAGGTAAGGATTCCCAAATTGTAGAATTGCTGCTTCACTGTCTACATCTTTTTACTGTTGCTTGATATATGACCACACGTTCCCGACTGGGCTCGCATCGAACGACTGGGATGATGAATCTAGTGTGATAATATCAGAATCCCCTTTCCACTAGCTATGTGACTCCGATGTTTGAGATCGTTATCCTCTTGAAGAATGTACTTCTCATATTTATTGACAAACCACCATTTGGCAGTCGGTACTAATGGCTCGTTGTAAATCTGGAGGATTTTTACTGCTTTCGAATTATAGATAAAAATGAAGAGTCTCCGAAAACTTGTTTCGAAAAACATCCCTCAACATGAATCTTCACAGGGTGTTTCACGGTGCGCTAAACCAATCAGTTAGTGAAAATTGACCAGGCTCGTGAGGTGATAATATAACCCTAAGATGAAGCTGCGTCGGAAAAAATGACATTGCTCCAGTCTTGATCTATATTTTCCTCTATCCACGCGAGTCTCTTTATTTTTCGTTCAGCAATGGTTTGTGGATTATACTCTGCACTTCAAATTCACTGGAGATGAGTGTGAATTTGAAGTGCTTCTGATTTAGTTTTTGCGCCCCATGATAGTGTACTATTTAACCATAAATAAGGTTAGAAATGAATCTTTTTCCACAAAGCATTGTTTCCAGGGATACCAACAATAACCTCAAAAAAAAAGGAAATTCTTTTATCGACCACAAGTTATAGGCGACACGTTCTTACCTGATCCACTGTAATACCAAACAGGAGTAGTGAAAGAGGATTATACAGAGCGTACTGGCATAGTATGGCAGTGAGGAACAACAAGTAATATCTCTAGCTGATGGGAGCCCAATACTACATATTTTATAGGCATAGCGCACGTGCTGCAGGGAAATCACTAAAACGCTACAGTAACAACGCATGTGCGAAAAAAGCGATTCAAGTTAGTCTTGAATCGCTGAAAATTGTACTTGGTAGGAAACATATTTCAAAGGAATGAGGTTCTCCCTATAAAAGTCTGCTTGAAAAGGGTTGAACCTTATATGGATGTGAAGTATTAACGCTGCGTGTATTCCTAGCATGCACCGCTCTGGGAGGAATTAAGCGGGCTACATCCGTTAAACACTCTCCATAAAAATAGACTCAAGTTGCCAACCGTTCGTCGATGTTCCAAGGAATTAAGGTTGCTCATGAGTTCTTGGTCTACAATCAGGAGAGCAGATCTCCTCTGAATAGAATCCAGCAAACGCCGTCTATGTTTGGGAGCAGAGCCCCAAATATTTAAATAGTATTCCATCATTGATCAAATTTGACCTTTGCATAGAATTAAGAGTTGTGCATTGTAAAGCCTTCTAGCTCGAAACAAATTTTCAAGCTTTTGAGAAGCTCTCTTTGCTATGCATGCGACATATACATGCCAAGACATATTTGCTACCAAATTAACGCCTAGCAAATTGCCTGACGATGCTAGAGAAATAGACTATTCCGACATAGCTATGTCGGGGTCAGCAACGTTTACTTTTCTAGAAAAAACGGCCGCCTGGGTTTTTGTAGCGTTAAATTCGCCTTGGTTACTATCACTCTAAGATAGAATTTCGTCACAGACAGTTACAGCTTATCATCGCGGGGCAGAGCAATCACTAAGATTCGAAATTTTAAAATTCGTATAGAATATCCTGGTCTAACCAAAATAAATTTACAAAATTATACATTGTAACTAAGAACAAATAAAAGCCGATTTCACATTCTTTTATATTTAAAACAAAACGTTTGTAGCAACAAAAATTGTGTTCGTCCTATCAAAATAATTTCTTCTCGAAAATGAATTTCCAACCCGCTAAAAACTGATTGTGTCCATATCCCTCATAATTACATTTTTTTAAAACATTAATTTCTAAATAAAAGTATACATAACACAAAGCAGAACATTTTGTGTTAAAAGAGGATTATGCAAATAAATTAAAATACAAATTCAATGCGTCATAACTTTCATGTTCTTGTCAACTTTTAAACGTATACACGAATAATTGGAGAAAAAACTTTTAAATAAAAGCCAAGTAAAAAATTGAATTCGTGCTTTTAAACTGGAAAATATGTAAATCGGATAAATGAAAACACTCGTACAACTTTGCAAGCGCAACCCTGGCGGATTTGAAAACAAATACTAGTTTCACGTTAACTGGTTTCAGTTCGAAATTACAAAACTCATTAAAGTATATAAAGCAGCACAAAATTCCGTATTGGATTTTCAATTTAACTTTTACGGTTAAAATTGTTTTAGTATAAAAATCTATTTGTTTTAAATTTACTTAAATTATTCGGTGATAACTGACACCTGTAACAATATATGTCATCTGACTAGTTGTATGCAAAATATGCAGAAAATTTGACAGTCGGTATTACAACTATTTTTTTTTAATGTATTAAATATAACATATATCTTTATTAATATCTACAGGGTGAGTGAACGATAGAGTAAAGTTCATTATCTCATTTGTTTCGGGGATGTCGAAAAAATGTTAAATACAATTAAATTAAAATTATTTTTGAATATACAGGGCACTTCAAAAAAGTGTGGGCGGTATAACATGTTTTTTTTTAAATGGAACTTCCTATTTTCTCATTTATTTTTAAATTCTGCTTAAAATTTTATAACTTTTTATCAATAATGTTATATACCTAAAGTTTTTCTGATATTTCAATTTTTTTTAAAAAATAGTAGTTTTCAGTTTTGTAAAAAATTGCCAGTAGCGCCATTGTTTCTGAAGGTGGAATACTCTTGATTGGTACGAGCGTTCTATAGAGATGAAAAAAAAAGATAAATGTAAAGAAATTTGGGTTAGATGCTACAGGGTGTTCAAAATAAATTTATGCATTTCGACTATTCTAAAATAGAAAACCTCAAATTTTTTAAATGGCACACCCTGTATACTATTATTTTTTCTGGTAGATTTTACAAAACCCTCCAAATTTTATTAAGTATGTTATATACCTACTTCTAACAGTTTTCGATTAATTTTGAATTTTTCAATTTTTACCCTTGTTAGTGTTCCGTACGGAACACTTATAAGATCACTTCGGTGTCTGTCTGTCTGTCTGTCTGTCTGTCTGTCTGTCTGTCTGTCTGTCTGTCACACCCTATTTTCTCGGAAACTATTTGACATAGAAAGGTGAAATTTGGTAATAATATAGGAATTGATGGCCTCATCAGAGCCATGTAGTTTTGAGAATTAAATTTTGACTTAAGGGGTTAGTTTTGGGGGGTGAAGTCGGAAGTGAAAAAAAAAAAATTTTTTACTAGGTCATCGAGCGTGGTGTCAAATGAAAGCTTGTGAAAACACGAGTAAAAAAATATATATATAATATTATACTTGCGCGCACTTTTCTTTGTATTATTTTTAAAAATTCGCGAAAAATCGCTGTCCCGGGCCTTATCTCGAAAAGTACTTATCAAAAAATTTCAAAAAAATTCTGGAATATTCTACACGGGGTGTAGATTGAACGAAAATTATCACGAGTGCATTACCTTTAATAATTTATATGGTATATAAAAAAAACAAAAATTTCAAGGTCATCAGATTTCAGTAAAGATTGGAGACAAACTTTGTTGAAAACTCATTTGGGGTGTGTTTTGTGAAGTCACTGATCATTTTATACCACCGTAACATAAATTTTGACTTAAGAGGTTCGTTTTGAGGGGTGAAATCGGAAGTGAAAAAAATTTTTTTTTACTAGGTCATCGAGTGTGATGTCCAATGAAAGGTTGTGAAAACACGAGTAAAATATATACATATATATATATATATATATATATATATATATATATATATATATATATATATATATATATATATATATATATATATATATATATATACTCGTATATAATGTAATACTTGCGCACACTTTTCTTCGTATTACTTTTAAAAAATCGCTGTCCCCTAGCTTATCTCGAAAAGTACTGATCAAAAAATTTTGAAAAAATTCTGGAATATTCTCCACGGGGTATAGATTGAACGAAAATTATCACGAGTGCATTACCTTTAATAATTTATTTGGTATATAAAAAAAAAAAAACCTTGAAATTTTCAAGGTCACCAGTTTTCAGTAAAGATTGGAAACAACCTTTGTTGAAAGCTCCTTTGAGGTGTGTTTTGTGAAGTCACTGATCATTTTATACCACCCTAACAAAATTTTTTTATTTTAAAAACAATCAACGTACGGAACACTAATTGTGCAAGTTCAACTTGCACTTGACCGGTTTTTTTTAATATACTTACGCTATAACATCATAGTTGACAAGACAAAACAAAAACGTAGGCATTGTCAAATTTTGACATGTCTATTAAGCGAGTAAAAATAGTTTAATTTGTTGTAGTAAGTGACGTATAAAGGTAATGGGTTATGCATTTTCCTAAAAATGAATTAATTGATATGGTTTATATACGGGGCGAGGCGGGAAAAAATTGTCTTTTGGCGGTAAGGTTTTACGGAGCAAAGTACCCTAATAGACGTATACCATCCAGAAAATCTTTTCAGTGCTTAATGGAACGGTTTGATGATAGTGGTAGCGCTGAGTATACGAAACGGAAAGTAGTAAACCAGAATGCTACCAATGAGGAAAAAGAAATGGAGATTTTACTTTATGTTGAAGATAATCCCCAGGTCAGCAACCGTCAACTAGCTGACCTATCTGACACATCCCAATATAGGGCTAATCGCGCCACGAAAAAATACAAGTATTATCCCTTTCATATGGATCTATACCCGGAACTTCAAGACCGTGATTTTGAACGACGAGTAAACTTTTGTACCACCATGAATGGAGCAATAGAGGACGATCCAAATTTTTTATACAAAATAATGTTTTCTTATGAAGCTACTTTTCGCAGTAATGGAGCAGTTAACAGCCATAACATGCATTATTATTCCAGAGTTAATCCATTTTGGGTTCGGGAAGTTCAAAACCAAAACAATTGGTCGCTTAATGTATGGTGTGGAAGTTGATAACTTTGAAAGGGAACAAATATGGATTCAACAAGACGGAGCTCCTGCTCATTACCACCGGGAAGATCGGGAATTTTTAAACGATCGTTACCCACAAAAATGGATCTGTAGGGATGGATTCATTCAGTGGCCCTCTCGATCATGTGACTTCACATCTTTAAACTTCTTTTTGTGGGGCTACATTAAAGATCGTGTTTATGTGAATCCCCCTATTTACCAGTAGATATGGAAAATAGGATACGGGATTCGTGCAGGATAATAACGCCCCTTATGCTAAGGAAAGTGAAGGAAAATATAGTAAAACGACTAAACATGTGTATTCAAGTAGACTGACATGTTTTTGAACATTTATTACATTATAATAATTAATCATTAGATAAGTTCAACTATATTAAAATTATTATTTATTAACTATTTGTTTATGTTTTCACAATAGCGTAAGTGTATTAAAAACAAGGGTAAAAATTCAAAATAAATCGAAAACTACTAGAAATGGTACATGACATACTTAAAAGTTGGAGGGTTTTGTAAAATCTATCACAAAAAATAATAATATACAGGGTGTGCCATTTAAAAAATTTGAGATTTTTCAATTTAAAAGAGTCGAAATGCTTAAATTTATTTTGAATACCTTGTAGCATCTAACTCAAATTTCTTTACATATATATTTTTTTTATCTCTATAGAACACGTTCAGAAACAATGGCAGTACTGGCAATTTTTTACAAAACTGAAAACTAGTATTTTTTTTTTAAATTGAAATATTAGAAAAATTGTTAGGTTTAGGCATATAACATTATTAATAAAAAAAGTATAAAATTTTACGCAGAATATAAAAATAAACTAGGAAATAGGATGTTCCTTTTAAAAAAAAATATGTTATATCGGCCACACTTTTTTGAAGTACCCTGTATACTCAAAAATAAATTTAAACTGTGCACTTTAACATTCCCTAAAACCATTGTATTTAACATTTAACATATGAGAAAATAAACTTTACTCTATTATTGACTCACCCTATATACAATGTCTATATGTAGTTTTTCGCAACTAAACATGCTAATATTCTAAGATTTAGATGGCAGAGGTATAGTTCCAGGTACAACGTTCTAAGTTCGTTCCCCGCTGGTTTGCGTACCTATTTATTTAGGAATATTTGACTACATCATTTATGAAGTCATGCTGCCATGCATGAGACATCGAAAATCTCTGAAAACCGACACTGCTATAAAGGTATGTTAGTGATAGAAGAGTTTGGATCAAACAAAACAATGAACACAACGTCTTTTTCACTTGTCTTCCAGGTGCCACGCATACCTGTAGTTGGACGGAAACTGCGAAAGACATATCGTTGGTGGAGAATCATTTGTACCAGAAAAGACTGGCACTGAAGATTGTGCCTATACCGCTCGTGAGTGAAGTAAATATAAGAAACCGTACTAGAAGGATCGAGAGCAAATCCTTAAAG
Organism: Pachyrhynchus sulphureomaculatus; assembly: GCA_019049505.1. Lineage (NCBI taxonomy): Eukaryota > Metazoa > Arthropoda > Insecta > Coleoptera > Curculionidae > Pachyrhynchus > Pachyrhynchus sulphureomaculatus. Next base: position 43,621,168 of record CM032453.1, on the reverse strand, counting down.
CGATAGAGGAGGCACATGTGTGCGGAAAAAGAGATTTGTGTTGGCTTTGAATCGCTGTAGATTGTACTCGTTGGGAAACACAGTCGTAGACAAATCATTTCAAAGTGATACTGATAAAGTTCTCCACATAAATAAATTTATGAAAAGGATTGGTAATTGGATGTAAGCGAGATAGGTGCTTGTGCCTGTTTTAAGCACTGTCGCCTCTTGACTTATAGAACTTCCCCTCCTCTTGTCTACATGAATATCGTCCTTTTAAGAAGTTTCATTAGCTTCGATCCAAGTCCTTCATTTGGTAATTTATCAAAAAAAAATCCTATTCTGTAGAATAAAAATGAATTTTGCTGATTGAAAAGAAGAAAAAAAAGTTTTTTTTAGAAAATGGCAAAAAATACAAGGAAAAAATACATTCATTTAAATATCTCATTGTTGAATTTATATTTCTCAACTATTAGAGATATCGTCTGGGGAGAAAAAATCTTCATTTTGAGAATATATCTTAGCTTCGCGCATATAATGTTAACAATCATGTTCCTTATATTTCAGCGAATCTCAATCTGGAGAGACTAAAAATAATTATAATTTTTGTTTTAAGATGCACTTAACAATGAAGTGAATATACTTTTTGCTCCATTTTATCATTAGTTAAATCTAATACAAAAATTTACTAATGACTTTTCGTGCCTATATACAACTTATAATAAATATATAAAAAAATTAATTTCATGCACTGATTTATTCAAACTCATTCGTGCTGGAGAATTACTACTTTTGCATGCTCAGATTGAGTGTTCATTAGCTAATTTTAGCAGGTAATACAACTTAACTCTAGCAAGCAATTTTAATATGAAAGATAATCTTTAAATAAGATATTGCATAATAGAAATAAAGAATTATGAATAAATTACTGTTTAGAATTTTATGTTTACTGTGTTTTGGTCTGATATTTGGTAATTTTCCAGTTAACTTGATTCTTACCGGTGATTTATTTATTACATATATTTCTTGATTTACACCACTTAGACTGCTTTAAATTAAAAGAAGAAAGGCAAAAAAATAACTTCAAAAATAAATTAACTATATTTTGTTCTAAATTTATTATTGAATAAACGAAAATTATTTTGACGCAATTATTTACATATTGAAAGCTATTTTGTTTAATACATCATATTATAAATAATATATTTTATAAATGTTATTTACTATATTAATAAAATATGCTAAAATACTGCACGAAATGATTTTATTAACAAAATTATCATTATGATTATAGTTTTATTCAATTAATTTAAAAATTAAATTGTTTACTGGTTTTCAACATAAAAATTATTTAAAGTCACCAATGTTTTATATTTAGTTTCGATAACGGAAAAAGTAAATAATCTATAATTCTATAATTATCTATTTGGTTACCTGGAAGGAACTTCTTGTGCACAACACCACGATAATTCATCAGAGAATACAGTTAACATGATCGTAATTTTATGTCGACATTGAAGTGGTTTTTGTTCACCTCTTCTACAATATTCACCTGGTTGTTACGCTGTATTCAGATTATATGAATATAACCATATCTCATCACTAATAATTATGCACTTCACAGCAAAGGTATCCACAGAAGGCATCTCTTTAGTGATCTTAACACGACGATGTTCTGTTTTGGAACAAGATGGAGTAACAAACATAACAAGAGCAAATCCTTCTTCTAAATCGACTATTTTGAACTAATTGAGATGGCAGCAAGATTTCCAAATTGTAGATAGCTTTCTGAATACGGCGGCTAATTTTTTCTGTTCTGCGAGTTTGTATGATACGACAAAGACTTGCTTTATTAAGTGTGGGTTTTCTCCTCATCAGTAATGCTGGTTGTTAAAATAAGTTATTCAGGGAATATCAGAATAAGATTTACCCGTCTAGAAAATTCGTCTTAAGAAAATAGCGGGTGATGTGCTGTTTTGATAGCAGTGATGAGGAGAAACAAAACACATTTAAAGAAGTTTTTTTTCAAGGAGTGTTAGCGTTACCGCCTGGATCGGCGTTAGAGGGGACATCTTTCTCACATCGCAGATAAAACATTTAAGACTGACTCATACACAAAACAACTACAACAACTACTATACACTGAAACATTGTGGGACACTAATTTTACTCTTCAAGACAGTTTTCCCCTACGTTCTTCTTTCAGGACATTCTTCAATTTTTTTCCTTAATAACGCATAATATTCACCCGTTACTGTAGTATCTGGTTCCTTATAGTCGACTATCAAAATCCCTTGAGAATTCCAAAGAATTGTAGCCACAATAAGGTTTTTGTGTTACTTTTGCCTTTTTGGTCGAGACGATTTAAAATGATACCATTTCCTTGTTTTTTTAGAGAACATTCAAAACTTCGTGGAATGATACAGGGGTTTGATCGAATCAAACAGTACAGATTTGTTTCAACATGTCTAGTGCCGGAATATATATATATATATATATATATATATATATATATATATATATATATATATATATATATTTAGGATAGTTTTTTGTTCTTGGTCTTGCGGTCAATTTTTAATGAAACAAGTTTACTTTTGGTTAACGTTTCGGTTTATTTAAACCATCTTCAAAACTACAAGAAAGAAAAAAAAAATGTTTAAGATGTAAAATTGATGATTAGTGTTATTTTATATAGAAATATATATAAAGAATAAATATTAGTGTTTAATTATAGTTTTCCTACCTTATATCTAGTTGGATCTTTTGGTTTACGTGTTTAAAGTTTCACATATTTTATTTAACTATTTGTACAGGTAATATTGGTAAATCCAAAATTTATTTATTGCTTTTATATTGTTGTTACTTTAATTGTTATTAGTTTAGTAATTAGGCTTTATTAGGTTATTAAATCATTGTATACAATACTCAGGCTTTCCGTGACATTTCGATAATTTAAGGTGTTATTTGTTCTTCGTATATGTATCATTTCTTTTATGTTTCGTTTTTTTATGATTGTTTTCGAAGTCTAGGATTTGGACATTATTAAAATTGAAATTATGCAATTCATCTAGGGCATGTTTTGAGAGGGCAGTATGGTTTTGGTTTGTGTTTCTTATGCTATTTTTATGTTCTGTTATTTGTCTCTTTAAATATTGTTTTGATTGTCCAATATATGTTTTTGGACAGTTCATGCAGTCTATTTTGTAGATTAAGTTTGTTTGTTCTGCTGTTGGTTTAAGTTTGGTGAAGATATTTTTTGAGTTGTTAGCAGAAGCTATGTTGATGTTATGTAGTTTAAGGACTTTTTTGATCTTATTACTTAATTCAGGAATGTATGGTATGGAAATATAATTTTTCTTAATTTCATTGATACTTTGTTTAGATTTTTTATGATTATTGTATACATTATTTATTCGGTTTTTTATAATTGGTTCTGTAAATTTTTTTGGATAATTATTGCTTAGTAGAACGTTTCTTACTTTATCCAAGTTTTGGGGTCTGTCTTTCGGATCGGTTAGTAATACTGCCCTATCAACTAGCTAATTGACAACACTTTTTTTTATATTTTTCTGGGGTGAATTCATTCATTAATTAATTATTAATTAATCATAAAAAATCTAAAACAAAGTAACAATGAAATTTAAAAAAAATTATATTTCCATACCATACATTCCTGAATTAAGTAATAAGATCAAAAAAGTCCTTAAACCACATAACATCAACATAGCAGAAAAGCCGGCTAACAACTCAAAAAATATCTTCACCAAACTTAAACCAACAGCAGAACAAACAAACTTAATCTACAAAATAGACTGCATGAACTGTTCAAAAACATACATTGGACAATCAAAACAATATCTAAAGAGACGAATAATAGAACATAAAAATAGCATAAGAAACACAAACCAAAACCATACTGCCCTATCAAAACATGCCCTAGATGAATTGCATAATTTCAATTTTAATAATGTCCAAATCCTAGACTTCGAAAACAATCATAAAAAACGAAACATAAAAAAATGATACATATACGAAGAACAAATAACACCTTAAATTATCGAATTGACACGGAAAGCCTGAGTATTGTATACAACGATTTAATAACCTAATAAAGCCTAATTACTAAACTAACAACAATTAAAGTAACAACAATATAAAAGCAATAAATAAATTTTGGATTACCTTTTAAATTTAGTATTATGAAAACTGTGAAACTGTAAACATGTAAACCAAAAGATCCAACTAGATATAAGGTAGGAAAACTATAATTAAACACTAATATTTATTCTTTATATATATTTCTATATAAAACAACACTAACCATCAATTTTACATCTTAAACATTATTTTTCTTTTCTTTCTTGCAGTTCTGAAGATGGTTTAAATAAAATAAACCGAAACGTTAACCAAAAGTAAACTTGTTTCATTAAAAATTGACCGCAAGACCAAGAACAAAAACTATCCTAAATTTATTCATTAACGGTCAGGAAAAAAGAAAAACATATATATATATATATATATATATATATATATATATATATATATATATATATATATATAATAATAAAAACAGAGAGCAAAATTTTCCGTATCCAATAAAAAAATTTTTTCCAATAAATTTTTTCCAAGATGAAATTAATTGGGGAACTCGGCAAAGGGCATAACAGATGTTCACATAATGTACATTTAGCCTATATTTCGGTCCTTGGTTGGGACCTTCATCAGGGCACAAAATGAGACGTGCGACATTAAGTTAACGTAAATAACTTATAACATAAAGGTGACAAACAAATATTAATAAATTATGTTAAAAAGATGGCATTTACAACAAAGATACCACCGAAAACCTTGGATGCTAAAAACAATTCAAATTGCTTTACTATAAGTGATTACATGTTACCGGCCGAGTTCCCCAATTAATTTCATCTTGGAACAAAAAAATTGTTAGCTACGGCAACTTTTACTGTCTGTTTTTATTTTTTATAGAAATGGAGTTTTTCAAGATTTATACAGTAGATATGGAGTGAAAACAACTAACCTTTTCTGGAATTGGGCTAAATATAACTACAAGTTGGCTAGAATGACCAGTAGGAGGAATTTTTTTATTGAAGTGCCGCTCAACCGGACTTGTCCTTAGACACATTGTACAAAACTTTGGATGCATGAACAACCTGATGTCAGATAGACCAAACGACAATAGGAAGATCCAGCGCTTTCAGAGTGAGTTTGTGCCCTAATGAAGGTCCCAACCAAGGACCGAAATATAGGCTAAATGAACATTGTGTGAATATCTGTTATACCCTTTGCCGAGTTCCCCAATTAAATTCATCTTGGAAAAATTTTTATATATATATATATATATATATATATATATATATATATATATATATATATATATACATATATATATATATATATATATATATATATATATATATATATATATATATATATATATATATATATATATATATATATATATATCCGAGGTACGCGCGTCTATGCTGCGTATTAACCGAGCTTCTAAAATATGTATGTACATATTTCCATTTAAAATCGTCGGGGCCTTCGGAGAATCCCCCTGGCTCGTGTGAGGGATTCCCCTATTTATGTTTTTGGACTCTTTCAACATGTAAATTTGCGTAAATGCAGTGCGTTATAGCGTTTACTACGGAGAAGTACGAGTATACTCACATAATTTATTTGGTTGGAGTTCTGGTAGTTAACTGTAATTAATACGAACTGCTTTGTTTGAATTTTTGTTTGTCGTATTATAATGGAGCAAAACAAGCGTAAAAGAATCGTCGTTCCTATTGAAGAAAAATTAAAAGCCATCAGAAGAATCGAAGCTGGAGAGACAATTAAAGTTGTTGCACTAGATTATGGACTAGGTGAGGTAACAGCTGGAGATTGGAAAAAAAACCGCACAAAAATAGAAGAATGGTGTATAAATCAAGCCTCCTCGTCCTCAGGTAGAAAATCAATGAAAACCAGCGACTATGAAAAGGTTAACGAAGCTTTATTCATGTGGTTTAACCAACAGAGATCAAAAGGTGTGCCTCTGTCAGGGCCAATTTTACAACAGAAAGCAATAATGATTAGTAGGCAATTCCCAGAGATAGATCAGCTTACCGCCAGTTCTGGATAGCTTGACCGCTGGAAAAAATAAAAAAAAAAAAACGGTACGGTGTACGACAACTGACTGTATGTGGTGAAAAACTTTCTGCTGATGTGTCATCAATTGAGAAGTTTAAGCAGAACTTTAAAAAGCAAATCGAAGATTGTGGATACACATGTGATTAAATCTACCACTTTGACGAAATTGGTCTGAATTATAAAATGCTTCCACCAAAAACATTGGCATCTCGACAGGAAAAATCAGCTCCTGGGCACAAACGAAGTAAGGAAAGATTAACTATAATGGTACGTTCCAATGCATCTGGCAAGCACAAAATCCCACTGATGGTGATTGGCAAGTCTGCACGTCCAAGAGCTTTAAAAGACATCTCACCCAAAGCCCTACCAGTCTATTACAGAAGTCAGAAGAGAGCATGGATAGATGTGACCTTATTTACTAACTGGTTTGAAGAAGAGTTCGTGCCATCTGTAACTAAATTTTTGAACAGAAACCGTCTTCCTATTAAAGCAATTTTGTTAATGGATAATGCCCCCTCTCACCCTGGAGAAGAACTTCATGTGGGCGAAATTTTTGTAAAATTTTTTGCTTCAAATGTAACCAGCATAATGCAACCAATGGATCAAGGCATCTTCGAAAACATTAAAAAAAATTATAGGCATTTTCATCTTGAACATCTGTTAGAATACACAGATTATCAATGGGATGAGTTCCACTAAAAAATGTTATTTACTGGGTAAGTCAAGCTTGGGATTCTATGCATACTACCATTATTCAAAAATCTTGGTCAAAAGTTATTGATTTTGAGGACTATAATGACAGTGAAGATGATACTCCATTAAATGAATTAGCTTTGAAATTGAGAAGCCATGGAGAAATGTCCTGTTCAAATTTTGACAGCGAGATAGAAGAAAAAGAAAAACGTTTATTTGAATTAATGCAAAAAATAAAAGGTTTCGAAAATGTGACAAGAGAAGATGTTGTTGAATGGATTACAGCAGATGATTTAGAAGAAGAAATGAGTATTGAAGAAACAATGAATGCCTTTCAGGGAACCGAAAAATCAGATGACGATGACGAAGCGGCGGTGGATGAACAGTCTCCCACTAAGATCTCTCATCAAGAAGGTTTTGCTTCTTTGGGAAAAGCTTTGAGGTATATCGAACAACAACCAGAGGCAACCCCAGCGGATTTGCTTCTTCTTAATAGATGGAGAAACATTGCCGCGAGAAAAAGAAGATGCAATATGAAACAGAAGCGCATATATACCTATTTCACTGTTTTATAATGTATGTACCTATTTATATGTTAAAAACGTTAATACATCGCATCGGTTTTAAAGTATTGGTGTTTTTTTTTTGAATGAATGAATAAAAAACAAATCCGGATTATCCGAGGAGGGTGCCCCCCCACGTTACCTCGGATAACCGGGGTTCTACTGTATATATATATATATATATATATATATATATATATATATATATATATATATATATATATATATATATATATATATATATATATATATATATGTATATATATATATATATATATATATATATATATATATATATATATATATATGTATATATATATATATATATATATATATATATATATATATATATATATATATATATATATATATATATATATATATATATATATATATATATATATATATATATATATATGTGTGTGTGTTATACTCAACTGGTATATCGTAATGGCTTAAAAGTACATAAATACTCAGGCTCATGGACATTTTAAGCATTAGTAACACACTTAAGAGCTATTTCGCTTGTTTTCAAATTAAATTTAAAAAAAGTTTGTTTAAATCTGTAAGTAATTTAACGAGTTTTATTATATTGAACCGAAATCATTTAAAGCAGTATTTTGTTTTCAAATCCGAGTTATTCTCCAAAGTTTTACGGGTATTTCCATTTACAATTTTCCGGTTAAAAAGCTTCAATTCAATATTTTATATGGCTTTGTTTAAAAGTTTTTGCTTCAATTATTTCGCATACTTTTCGAGTTTTACTGAATAGAAGCAAGGTTTTAAATGGATTTTGTTTTAAACTATCATGGGCCTAAGACCCTGCCCACGTAAGCTACTGGATTTGCTTCACTGAATTGATTAATAGATTTACAGAACTCTCATTACCTTTTACTATCCCAATCTAACTTCCCGACTATGTGGTAGATTTTTATATATTTTTTTACAGGGATCTCCAGTTCTTATTTTTTACAGGGATCTCCAGCTGTGCATCAATTTTCAAATAGCTTTTGTAATTTTTGTGAAGTTAATCTGCATTTGTGTTGATTAATTCTGTAACACATCATATATATATATATATATATATATATATATATATATATATATATATATATATATATATATATATATATATATATACATCACCATGATCATTAGCTTATTCCATCCATAGTCCGATGTAAGCCTCCCCATGTTATCTCCAATGAGCTTTGTTTGTTTGCTCTTTGCATCCAATCATATCCCACTAATCTTTTTATGTCATCCGCACATCTTGTCTGTGGTCTACCTCTGCATCTTTTGTGTTCTATAGGCTTCCGTTCATCCTTGCGATATGCCCCGCCCAATTTCGCATTAATATACATATTCGTTGTATTACATCTGTCCCCTTTGATCTTCTTCGAATCTCGATATTAGGAATACGATCTTGTAGTCTAATATTTTGCATTTTCCTCTCCATTGCTCTTTGGGCTACCTCGAGTTTATTTATTATACTTTTATTTAAAGCTCACGTTTCAATGCCATTTGGTAATGCCGGCAGTACATACCCTTTAATTTTATTTGAGATGTCCATTTGAAATGTAGATTGTAACATTCCGAACGCAGACCAAGCTAACGAGACTTTTCTATCCCCGTCAACCTTTAAATTATTTTTTGATATTTCGATTTTTTGTCCTAAATATATGCCTTTCCTATTCTTTCACCTTCTATTAATAGTTCCTGGCTATTACCTTCACTTTTGTTGTTCAAATATTTTATTTTGGTGAAGTTTATTTTAGACCTATTTCTCGAGACTTGTTGTTTAATTCCATCAGCATTTGTTGTAGTTATATATATATATATATATATATATATATATATATATATATATATATATATATATATATATATATATATATATATATATATATATATATATATATATATATATATATATATTTATCGTCCGTAGAAAATATAAAGGAAAGATGTATATTGGCTTTAACCGACAAACACCGTGGTCTTTGCTCTTGCATCAAAAGCATAGGCATCAAAATCTGTGGACTACCGATGTGCTATCCGTTAAACCACCAAAGTAGAACACGTATATTTCGCTTCATATTAGAGCTCGTTAACCAGCCTAGGTCCGTGGGTTAAGAAGCCTGTATTTTTGATAAGACAGAGAGAGAGAGTCTTTAATTACAGGTACCCATATATCTATTTATCAATTTCGAAATAGCTTCACAGATGTCGCTGTGTAATTATATTTCGTAGTTTTACTTTCCCGACTAGAGGGAAGTATTTCCTTTGTAAAAAAAAAAACACGCTCCGAGATTTGTACATTTGTAGGTCTATCGGTCTGTCCGTATAGGGGTCGGTCCGGTTGTCTATTTATTAGCACGATAATCCTCGAATGAAATGATATATAGATTTTAAAAAGCGACATTGCTTAAAGAAATGGGGATCTCTACATAATGTATGTTTTCATTATTATTATGAGATTTTTTTTTGGATGTTGGTAGAGATTATGAACAAATTTTAAACTTTAATTATTTATGGTTCAACAAGTAAGGGTTTAAAGGGGTTGGAATTTTAAATCTGCTATTTTATATTTATAGCACTATACTTCATTTTAAAATTTATTGATGATTTTCAGGGTTTCTGAAGTAAAAACTGTGTTATTTTGCTATTATTTTCAATATTAATCGTAGTTAACTGTAGAATATAAGGTTTAAGGTGTAAATATCTCTGACGGCCTACCTTTACGGCTATATTTTCATTATTTTGAATTTTAACACCCAAAATATATAAAGAGAAATATTAAATTTAACTTTTTTGTAACTCTTAAGTTTTCTCTGCTCAACTGCTTTTTAGTGTTGAACACTTATAAGATCACTTCGGTGTGTGTCTGTCTGTTACACCCGATTTTCTCCGAAACTATTTGACATAGAAAGTTGAAATTTGGTAATAATATAGGAATTGATGGCCTCATCAGAGCCATGTAGTTTTTGAGAGTTAAATTTTGACTTAAGGGGTTAGTTTTGGGGGATGAAATCGAAAGCGAAAAAAAAATTTTGTTACTAGGTCATCGAGTGTGGTGTCAAATGAAAGCTTGTGAAAACACGAGAAAAAAAAAAAATATATATATATATATATATATATATATACATATATATAATGTAATACTTGCGCGCATTTTTCTTTGTATTATTTTTAAAAAATCGCGAAAAATTGCTGTCCCCGCCTTAGTACTTAGTACTTATCAAAAAATTTTGAAAAAATTCTGGAATATTCTCCACGGGATGTAGATTGAACGAAAATTATCACGGGTGCATTACCTTTAATAACACAGCCCCACAAAAAAAAAGTGGGGTATACTTTTGATGCGATATAACAGATCCGTAGTATTTTTGCCCGCTGATCACGAATTTGACGTCAGAATATCGCCATCACATCTCAATTTTTTTCTAATCTCAAAAAATAGGTAAAAATTAGTAAAAATTAAGAAAAATATACTCCTAAAAAATTGATTCAAGCTTTTTCATGAATCCAAAGATGTATTAATATGTATTCGGACACGCTAAGCTAATATTCATCGGTTGGATTGAGCCATACAGTTCTGTTTTCTTTCTAACCTCAATAAATCAGACAGATATAGTGCTTCTCGAATGCAAAAAAAACGAATTCAAATTAAAATTCAACCGATCCTTACCAAATTTGGTACACGGGGATTTTTTGGGTCGCTGATCACGAATCTGAGGTTGAATTTGCAAAATTCAAGATGGCAGATGTTTTCGCGCCATTTTGAACGCCGAGAAAATTCATCGGTCGATTTTTATTCTTCTACCTGCATCCAGGGCACCTCCACGTGGTGACGGTGGGCAACGGTGTTACTCCACTAGCCGGCAGAGTCCCTGGATAACGGCTTAGATGCCGTCATGGCAGGTAGAAGAAAGAGAATTACGATGCAGGGACTCGGAAACCCAGTATCGGCGGTTGGTCAGGGTAGGAAAGCGGGCCCGCAGCCGTCGTCATCCAGCGACCGTAGCTCTTCATGTGTGGGTGACTTGGCTCATGTAGAGTATAATGCTACAAGAAAACGGTCTCACGGTACAAGGACTTTTCATAAGTGCGATAAAAACAGTGATTCATTTGGTTATATTTGCTGTCAACACGTATTGAGTAAAATGGGGTCACCGATAACGGATAAGATTAAAACCTTATATAAGGATTGTTTTAACATTGAAATACAGCACCAGGATACAGATTGGGTTCCGCACATCATTTGCAATTCTTGCAAAATAATGTTGTACATCAATAAGAAGGCGATTAAATATTCCAGACCAGCAATATGGAATAGACCATACAGTGAAAATGATTGCTACTTTTGTATGAATGTTGTATCTAGGCATAACCGAAAAAATAAAAGCACTATTACTTATAACGATGTCTCGACAGTAACAAGACCAACTAAACTAATTCCGCCTCCTGAACTACTTGAAGCTGATGTTATGGAAACAAATGATTTCACCTTATCAGTTCATGCCGAAAACATTGAGACTGTCAAAAAAGATTCAAACACTGTTACTAATGAATGTTCTAGTGACAACCTATCATATACTACTGACACAGATAAAGAATTTCTACCATACAACCGTAAACCAGAACCAATACTCGTATCACAGTCAGAACTTAGTGATCTAGTCAGAGATTTAGGCTTATCCAAAGATGGTTCAGAGCATCTTGCTTCCTTTTTAAAGAAAAGACATTTACTTAAGCCAGAAGCTACGATTTCTTATTATAGAAACAGAGATGAAGAATTTCGAAAATATTTCACAATGGACGAGGAATTGTCACTTTCATATTGTACCGATGTAAAAGGTCTAATGGATGAATTTCAAAATAACTCATACGATCCTGAAGAATGGAGACTATTTTTTGAGGTCTATTTTTTGAGGTTACAGGGTGTGGGAGTCTAAGGTTTCAGAGTTTAGGGTTTAAGAGTATCAGGTTTGAGGATTCCCCAACTGTATACCAAATTTGGTAGGAATCGGTTGGTTTTCAAAAATTTTGTCCGCCATCTTGGATCCGCCATTTTGAATTTTGCCTCAGATTCATGATCAGCAACCCAAAAAACCCCCGTGTACCAAATTTGGTAAGAATCTGTTGAATTTTAATTTGAATTCGTTTTTGCATTCGAGAAGCACTATATCTGTCTGATTTATGGAGATTAGAAAGAAAACAGAACTGTATGGCTTAATCCAACCGATGAATATTAGCTTAGCGTGTCCGAATACATATTAATACATCTTTGGATTCATGAAAAAGCTTGAATCAATTTTTTAGGAGTATATTTTTCTTAATTTTTACTAATTTTTACCTATTTTTTGAGTTTAGAAAAAAATTGAGATGTGATGGCGATATTCTGACGTCAGATTCGTGATCAGCGGGCAAAAATACTACGGATCTGATATATCGCATCAAAAGTATACCCCACTTTTTTTTTTGTGGGGCTGTGTAATTTATCTGGTATATATAAAAAAAAAAACAAAAATTTCAATGTCATCAGATTTCAGTAAAGATTGGAAACAAATTTTGTTGAAAACTCATTTGGGGTACGTTTTGTGAAGTCACTGATCATTTTATACCTCTGTAACAAAATTTTTTATTTTAAAAGCAATCAAGGTACTTAACACTAATTGCGCAAGTTCAACTTGCACTTGACCGGTTATTTTTTAATATCTCACCATCATATAAAACACTATGTTTTAATTACCTATTGTTCAAAAAAACAAAAATCTACTGTTAATTTTGAAACGTCGTAGTTGCGGGAGTGACTTTACCGATTTTATTAAATCAAATTTTCTATAATTTAAAGTAGTATCTGTAAGATATTTATTTCAAATATTCAAAGTAATTACCTAAACTTTTTAAATTAACCATTTACGAAAAATTGCGAGAGCCACTTTAAGTAATTTTAGTTTGAAATTGTAAAACTTTTTAAAGTTTAAAAACCAGAAACAAAATATAGTTAGCCTTAATCCTTTATGGACTTCTAGTTTAACTTTCACAGTTAAAGTTCGTTCTGGCAGATCTGTGAACTTTCAGATTAACCAATTTTATACCTAAGATTTAATTAAAAATATTGTTTTCGGTATTCTTTCTTTACTTAAAATAAATTTTGAAAATTTGTTATCTCCTAGATACTGTAACGACGCGAAGCCACAGTTAGGATATTAGAGACACATTGCTAGGTTAAACTCTCAACTAAGCGATAGTTATAAATATTGGTTACATTAGTGGGTTAAAACAACCTGATTTTCGTTTCTCTATCTCAATCTTTTCACCCCAATAGGAGTATCGGTGAGACCATGCAGTTGCTGCCTCTACAGTTATTCTCTAGGAATTTCAATCCTGCGCGACCTAACTTGACTTAGGCATACCTATACCAAGAAGAGATCTTACTTGGCCGGACTATTTTGTTGAAGACTGCTCCCTTGATTTTCTACCTTCTACCTTCACAGTTACTATAAGGTTTTTCATGGTATCCACTTTCCTAATAATGTGGCCAAAATATTTCGGATACTGTTTAATTTTTTAAACTTTAAAAGTTGATCATTTATACACCAAGCTCTTCAAGAATAGATACATTAGTACGGTGTTCGGTATATGATACTTTGAGGATTCTACGATATGCTCACATCTCAAGCCCATCGATTAGGCTTTTTTCCAGCATGTTTAATGGTTCATGTTTCCCATGCGTAAGTCGCTATGGGGTATATATGGCTAGATAGTAATCTTAACTTTGTGTTTTTTGTTACAGCTGGATCTTTAAAGACCTTAGTAAGTTTGATCGTCGAGTTTCTAGCCCTAACCAAACGTCTTCTTACTTCCGCTTCGCAGCCACCATTGTTATTTACGAGAGATCCCAAATAGTTGAAATAGTCTACAACAGTGATATCAGCAATTTTATTTATGTTTGACAGATCTTCGTTATGACTAACAAACATTACTTTGGTTTTCGCTCTATTAATGCCAATCCATAGTTTTTGCTAGTGATATCAAGGCGCCTCATAATTTATTCTAGGTGACTTATTGACGTTGCAAGTATAACAGCATAGCCTGTCCAAAAATATGAGATCCTAATTTTTGCCGTTTTAAGTGGGCGATGTAAAAATTTTGATCTTTTGTTTATGATAGGTTGCAGAAATGGATTTAAGAATTTTATTCATTAATGCAAATAAATAAACTTATAAGTGTTTTTGGAGATGTTTATTTATAGATGCATGTAAAAACAAATGGATAAGAAGTACAAATATACAGTTTGAATGAATGAGGTTTACAAGAGGGGACATATTGTATAAATAAATTATATTTTAACTTAAGCCTAATTCGGTTTCACTATCACTGTCGTCAGCTGAGGTAATTATCAGTAGTTTTATATTATTTACATAAATATATGAATCTTCAACTTTAACAACGTGCTGAATGGAATTCTTAGAGCTTTCACAAGGTATATCATTTACAACTTTTTTTACTAATTCAACCACTGACACGCTTAAAGTAGGAGAAACATTTTGTGCCCTTATTTTGGATTTAACTTGATGCCAAATTTGTTCAATTAGATTAAACACACAATAATACGGAGGAAGCTGCAAAACTGTATGTCTCATTTTCTCAGTAGTTATCACAAACATATTTCTTTTTCAATCTCTAGTCTTTCAAAACATCCAAAAGATCACTTTTTGTAACTAGAGTCGGAATAAATGTCATTTTCTAACATATATTCCTGGATTTCCGATTTGGTGTTTGCTGCATTAGGAACCTTCTTTAGTAGGCGACTATGGTAACTTCCATAGTCCATAACTATGGTACTCTGTTCGGGAACATATGGCAAAAGGGAATTTTGAAACCAATTTTCAAAAAGTTCTGCGGTCGTGTCTTCGTGATAGTCCAAACTAGAATCTTTTATGTTTTTTTGCAGATAACGGTAGACAATTTGACACCCAGCCCTTTCCAGATCCAGCATGCAAAATGGTTATTCGTAGTAGTAGATAATATGTAGGTAAAAATAGATCCAATATGATTGCTGGTGCAAGTGAGGGCGGTATACATAGCGGGTAAAATAAAAATACGTTTATCCTAATACCTCGCAACTATGCACAAAAAGTCAGGATCTTATATCTTGGGATTTACTTTACCATCCGCATGTCTAAGCTTATTTAGCTTTTTCCACCGATTGTCACTCCCCCACTACAGCAGTCTAAGACCGACCTCATTATATGTTTACTGTATATGTTAAAAAAGTAATTGTGACAGAATACAGCGTTGTCTGACACCGGCTTCTACGTTAAAGAAATTTTCGTTTAGATATCCATTATAATGTGATAAATGACAATGAAATAGCAGATACATGAGCTAAATAGTGAGCTCCACGCAACCAGAAAGGCTATGATGGGCAATCTCTATCCTTCGGCGTATTTCTGACTTGCAACTTCCAGAATTTATAATTAAAGGGCCCAGATCTGTCAATTTATCAACAACTTTACAGTTAAAAATTTTCATGATATTGGGTTAGTTATTATTGGCTCTATCTATGATTCGCTCTCTCTATGATGATCGGGTAATACACTACCATATAAACTGACAAATGTCGGATCCAAAAATATTGATATTGTCACCCTATTATATTTTTGTACTTCATAAAAACTTCCAAAACTTCAAAAATATTGCTTTAGAGAATATGAATAGCTTAGAAAATTTCATTATATATCAAAATATTGTTCCAATAACAATGTTAAAAAAAAGAATTTTTCCCTGTTATAACGTAATTTTAATTTACCCTTTGTCATAAAAAAACACAAGAGACAAAATGCGTGTAAACTTTGTATTCCGTTCCAACCAGCAGCTTTGCATTATTAAAACGAAAGTTTCCAAAGCTCTTGTCCAGGTTATAAAAAATTCACGTCTAATTCACTCTTATTACAAAAAAACAGACTAGTTTAGATGAGTTTTTTGTTCCGACAAAGCGAAAGTTAGGTCACAGCAATTTTATTAGAATCGAGAAAAAAGTTTTTTCTGGGGGTTTCAGTTACAAAGACAGAATAATGAATTGAATCTTCCATTTTGTTTTAGATCTTAAAGTAATGTTAATAAAAAAAACTATTCGGACCAATAACAACAATAAATAAATTTCAGGATATATACATACATACATACATATATATATATATATATATATATATATATATATATATATATATATATATATATATAAATATATGCATGTTGTGCACACAATACCGGCCACAAAATCGATTTTGGCAAAACCAGAACCCTACAAAAAGTAATAACCTATCCACTAGGGTAATCAAAGAAGCCATAGAGATAGAAAAGAGACCCAACAACTTAAATAATCGGGATGATAGCCAACGTTTACCGAACTCTTGGAAACATATTCTATCCCAGTACCAAGTCCAACCAAGAGAAACAATAATTCAACCATATGTTACTTCACCAACACAAACATTACAAAGAACCACAGGACCGACAACGCGCAGCCAAAGCCGAGTCTCTATTGGCCAGATCCGTCCGACCAATAAAAACACCCCAGAGTACATAAAACCGGCGCACTCAGGGCCAGTCTCGACATTCAACGCCAAGACACCGACCAGTGATCAACGCTTTGAAAAAGATGGATGAGATTCCATCGAAACGTCAGCGAAACCGTCCATCAAGGGACTTCAAGCTAACACGGGATACCCGAAAAACCATTACTACATTTCACACCCGTGAGAACATTCGTCAAAACATATATATATATATATATATATATATATATATATATATATATATATATATATATATATATATATATATATGTATATATATATATATATATACTGTCCCAAAAGTATAGTCAATAATGGAGTGGATTGGGTTAAAATAAGGTCAGAAGTTATATAAAATTGTGTCCTTTGTTATCGAGCTACAGCCCCCCTCCCTCCAAAAGGGAAACCCGGAAAATGTTTGTTATCTATTGCTGAATTGTGAAACCGTTGTAGGTTGAAACTTGATATTTAGGTAGTTCTAAAATGCATGCACTGATTCGAACCGTGATACTAAAATCGTTGACATCTTAATAAGGACTTCAAGAGTAGGGAATTAATTGTAATTTTTAGTAGAAAGAAACATAACTAACAATAATTATAAAAACATTTTTGAACTAGATTAATAAAATATTTTGTGTAATAATATGTGTTTCTTGCCAAGGTAATCTTTAAATTAGTTTATCTGGAATATAACTTTGTTCTATAAAGGGTACCTTTTTTCGTTAAAAATTTTAATTTTTTTACTATTTGTCACAGAAAAATATGTATTTCAATGTATAAAAAAAAGAATATTTTACCCTGCATTTTCCTACTTTTGAAGTCCCTGTTAAAACTTCGACAATTTTAGTATCACAGTTCGAATCAGTACATCCAGCTTCATGTTTCAATTTACAACGGTTTCGCAGACAGTAAATAAAAACGATTTTCCTAGTGCCTTCTTTGGAAGGACGTAGCTCGATAATGGGGAAATATAGGAAAAAATTTTATATGAACGAACGTCTGGCGTTATTTTAGCCCAATATATTTTATTCTAAATTATTGGTTATACCTTTCGAGACACCCTGTATAATGTTGAATATTAGCTTATTACTTTTATAAGAATTTATTTATTTTTTACTTAAGTCGGCCCGAAATGTTCAATACCAGGGAGTATAATATTAACAGTCTATTAGTTGTTTTTCAATTATATATGAGCAACAATGTGCCAAAACAGAAATGAATTGTCTATTTAATAAATAAAACTAAAAAATTAATTTATGTATAGACTAATTCACTTGAAAATCTGTATTTGAATTAATTTTTTTATTTTTTAGCTGTCGATGACATTTTCAGATATCTGTTTGCGACGAATAAATTGAATTTGTAGAGTAGAGCAAAACTTCGATTAGAAAATAAAATTTTCAAAGTTTGTTTTCAACGACAGATTTCTTCTACTTTAATCGATTGATTCACAAAAATATGGAAAAATAGGATAACTATAATTATGATTAATATTTAGTATTTTCTACGTTTTACTTTTGCGGTTATAGCATTACAACTTATTTTAGTAAGAAGGTTGGGTATGTTTATATATATATATATATATATATATATATATATATATATATATATATATATATATATATATACATACATATATATACATATATATATATATATATATATATATATATATATATATATATATATATATATATATATACATATTTATTTTTATTTTTCAATTTTCTTGGGTTTGAAGGTCAATTATAGAATGAAACTTCCTAAATTTTATTGTAATCCTTTCCTTTTATTGACGTTTCGGCACAGTTTTTTTTTTTTTTTTTTTTTTTTTTTTTATTGATCTAGGTGCTGCAGGGAAGTCCCTAAAGCGCTCCAGGAGCGGCACGAGTGCGGAAAAAGCGACTCACGTTGTTCTTGAATCGCTGTAAATTGTACTCGGTGGGAAACACAGCGCTGGGCAAATTATTCCAAAGGGATGACGTTCTCCATATAAAAGATTGCTTGAAAAGCGTTGTACGCGGAGTAACAAGCTGAACCTCATACGGATGCGAAGCACCAGGGCGACGTGTATTTCTAACATGCACCGCTTTGGGAGGAATTAAACGGGCTACATCCTTCGAACACTTTTCATGAAAATACTTGTAGAACAGACTCAAGTCGCCAACCGTTCTTCGATGTTCCAGCGAATCAAGGCCGCCGGTCAATTCCGGGTCCCCAATCAGACGGACCGCTCTTCTCTGAACAGAATCCAACAAATGCAGTGTATGTTTGGGAGCGAAGCCCCAAACGTGGGAGCAGTATTCCATAGTTGGTCGAATTTGGGCTTTGTAAAGAATTAACAGTTGTTGTGGGGTATAAAGCTTTCTGGTTCTAAATAATATTCCCAACTTTTAAGAAGCTCTCCTTGCTATGCCTGCAACATGTTCATGCCAAGATATATTTGCTCCCAAACTAACGCCCAACAAATTGAGCGACGATGCTAGGGAAATGGAGTGCCCCGACATAACTATGTCGGGTTCAGCAACGTTAACTTTTTTAGAAAAAACTGCCGCTTGGGTTTTTGTAGCGTTAAATTCCACTTGGTTACTGTCACCCCAAGATAGAATTTCTTCCAGGTCTTTGTTAAGTTGAACGACCTCCTGCTGTCTGCGGATATTCGCCAGATCAGCCGATGTCCGAGCGTTCAAGGTGAATGAAGAGACAAGCGTACTGTCATCTGCAAAGCTATAGATTGGATTCCCGGTCTTTTCCAGCAGATCGTTAATGTAAATAAGAAAGAGAGTAGGAGACAGTTTGGAGCCCTGGGGCACACCGGCGTTGATAGTGAGGGTATTAGAAAGAAATCCGTCGACCGCCACTCGTAAAGAACGCTCTCTGAGGAAACATGAGAGCCACAAACAGAACCTTTCAGACATACCATAAGAGCGCAACTTAGCCAACAGTCCATCGTGCCAAACACGGTCGAATGCCTTGGATATGTCAAGAGCAACCGCTCGAAATTCTCCAAAGTGTTCAATTGCGTTGTTCCAAACATGTGTTACATAAGTCAGGAGATCTCCTGTTGATCTATGTTTACGAAAATCATATTGGTGATCGCTAATAATATTGAATCGTTCAAGATATTTTAGAAGATGCTCATTGATAACCTTTTCCATGACTTTCGATATTATTGAAAGCAGTGAAACTGGTCGGTAGTTATTTGGCAAGGTCTTCTTACCTTTTTTAAGTATCGGCTGAACCGTGGCACATTTCCAGCAGGACGGAAATATTCCCTTTCTGTAGGATAGGTTAAAAAGTCTACAGAAAAACTGGTGTTAGTTCTCTTGCACAGTTTTTGAGAACTATGGCAGGTATTCCGTCAGCGCCAGAAGCCTTCTTGGTGTCTAGCTTCATTAAAATACGCTTTATGATGCGCTGTCTGAAGACAACATCGGGCATCCTTGACTGCAATATGGGAATAGTAGGTGGTGTTTTTCCTTGGAAATCGACAGTAGAATGTGAAGCAAAGAGTTCAGCCAACAAGTTCGCTCTCTCAACAGGTGTGGTTGTAATGGAATTATCTGGCCGTGTGAGTGGTGGTATGGTGGATTTGGTAAAATTTTGACTAACTGCCTTAGCGACTGCCCAAAAGGACCTGGAATTGTTGGGGCAAGCGAGAAGTTTGTTTCTAATTCGTTGATTGTGTGCCTCCTTGGTTTCGTCGATAATTCCCTTGCATCTGTTCCGGGCATGAACAAAGATGTTTCGATTTACGGTGTTAGGATTTTCACGCCATTATCGGTAGGCAATATGTTTAGAAGCAACAGCTTCTTTGCATTTTCGGTCGAACCAAGGCTTGCCGTTGGAGGAGCATTTCTTCGAAAAAGGGATGTAAGATAAATATTAACCTAAACATCCACGTCCAGGGTAAGAACAGTTATAAAGTTAATTATTTTAGTTTTAATAAATTAATAATATGCATTTTCAAATAGCATTTTACGGATAAAATACGAGGCTGGTTTGAAAAGTCCGTGCAAAAATAAAAACAACTTATGTGTTTGGGGTAAACCTTTTCTATTTTTCGACATAGTCTCCTTTTAGGCTTATACACTTCGTCCAACGATGTTCTAGTTTGTTGATCCCTTCCGAATAATAGGATTTGTCCAAGTCTGCCAAATATCCATTAGTGTCTGCAATCACCTCCTCGTTTGAATAAAATCTTTGTCCCGCCAGCCATTTCTTCAAATTGGGGAACAAATAGTAGTCCGACGGAGCCAAGTCTGGAGAATAGGGGGGATGTGAAACGAGTTGGAATCCTATTTCCATTAATTTTGCGACCACAACTGCTGAGGTGTGTGCTGGTGCGTTGTCGTGATGAAAAAGGACTTTCTTGTGGGCCAATCGCGGGCGTTTTTCTTGCAGCTCGGTTTTCAAACGGTCCAATAACGATGAATAATATTCACCTGTAATAGTTTTTTTACCCTTTTCCAGATAGTCGATGAGGATTATCCCTTGCGAATCCCAAAAGACAGTCGCCATAACCTTTCCGGCCGAAGGAACGGTCTTCGCCTTTTTTGGTGCAGATTCCCCCTTGGTAACCCATTGTTTAGATTGTTGTTTGGTCTCAGGATTATAGTAATGTATCCATGTTTCATCCACAGTGACGAAACGACGCTTAAAGTCCTCCGGATTCTTCTGCAAAGAGCGGAATTATGCCAAACTACAAATCAAAGAGATGATTGAAATAAAAAAAGATGAAAACACTGTGAATGATAGGACTGACATAAAAGGAATCAGTCATATCTACACAAATTTAATTAAAAAATAAACATGCTGGCATGCATATCCTCTTAATAATACAAAATGGTATATATACTTAACATCAATAATAGTTTTTTCGTTAAGACCCCCATTATAGACAATAAAATTTTAAAAAAAATCAGTAAAAAAATACGAGACACGATATGCTGAAAGAAATACAGAATTTAAAATTCACAAACACACAAATAGTTGACTTTCAGGGTATATACACGTTAGTAAATTGTTTTATTTTTTGTTAAGGTGTAATATTTTAAATGTCCGAGTGTGCGTAAAAATGCTATATGTTTTTAAAAGTGTAATTTGACTTAAAAGATTTTAACCTTGTGTTTTCTAATTTTAGAATGAATATTAAAAAATAAAGAATTTTTGAAAATGCCTAAAAAAATAAGACGAAACGTCAAATAAACTAGTTTGTGTTTTCCAAAAGAACCTAAGTACCCAAGAAAAACCAATCAAATTTATGTAAACAAAAGGTTTCACAGAAAAATTATATATATATATATATATATATATATATATATATATATATATATATATATATATGTATATATTTATTTATTTATTTACTGCACTTTACAGATTGATCACAGAGATCTTTCCAATTACAAAGTACTAGAACTTAAATTAACTTAATTTAAATAATATTACATAATAATCTACATACACTTAAAACAACGCACGCAATTTAGTTTTGAAAAGACTGCACTTATCATTAAATATATCTACACTATTCTGGATTCCATTGTATAGCATGCAAGCATTATACAATGGAGATCCCAGGTGATAGTTATTATGGGCTACATCTGATATATAGAAAGTGCTATGATTTCTTGTGGTATACGTTGGCACATTAAAATATAAGTTGGACAGAAATGCCGGGTCATCAATGAGACCATTCGCTACTTTGTACAAGTAGAACATGCAATATTGTTTTTCTACGTTTCTCTAAGGTTACCATCCCATAGCGTTCGTGCAACAGTGTGGAAGAGATCATAGAGTTATATGAACTGGTTTGTTTATAATGCATGTAACGCATCATTTTATTCTGTATCAATTGAAGTCTTCGCTTGTGACAGTTATAAAAGGGTGACCATACTATACTAGCATATTCTAATATACTTCTAACATAGGATATGTATAGCCGTTTTATGCAATTTGTACTTCTAAAATCTTTTGTGCTTCTGACAATTATGCCATACATTTTGTTCGCTTTACTTGCTGTATAACTTACGTGATAGTTAAACGTCAATATATATATATATATATATATATATATATATATATATATATATATATATATATATATATATATATATACATATATATATATATATATATATATATGTATATATATATATATATAAATATATATATATATATATATATATATATATATATATATATATATATATATATATATATATATATATATATATATATATATATATATACCAGCCATGCCCGCGGCTCCGCTCTCGTGGACTTGATTCACTATTATCGTCACTACTTATTTCTTATGTTACCTAACGTAATAAAATATATCCTATAACCTGGCCAGAGAACATATGTATTTTATAAAAAACACGTAAATCGGATAAATTGTTCTTGAGTGCTAAGCGCACTAACAGACAGACAGAGAGACGTTGCGTTTTATATATATATTATAGATAATATTAAGTAAAGAATTAAAAAAAAAACACGTAAATCAGATAAGTGGTTCTGGAATGATAAGCACACTAACGGACTGACAGACTGAGAGACGTTGCGTTATATTATCTATATATATCAATTATTCTTATTATATAGCCAGAGAACATACATATGGACTTAAAAAACACATAAATCGGATAAGTGGTTCTCGAGTGATAAGCAGACTGACGGACAGACAGACAGGGAGACATTGCATTTTATATATATCATAGATTATAGATTATTATTATTATTATTATATAACCTGGAAAGAGAACATATGTATAAATATAAAAAAACACGTAAATCGGATAAGTGGTTTTCGAGTGATAAGCGCACTAACGAACAGACAGATAGACAGAGAGACACTGCATTTTATATGTATTATATTCTTTACTACATGATATTGTTCCATATTTAATGGTTTAGGCAGTGTATTGGAAGAGAACGCGCTAGCGACAAACTTATTTCCGACTTGATTCACTATTATCGTCACTGCTTATTCGTTATGTCACCTAACGTAATAAGATATATCCTATAACCTGACCTGGAAATATATGTATGTTTTAAAAAAAGAAAGGAAGTAAATCGGAAAAGAGGTTCTTGAGTGATAAGCGCACTAACGGACAGGCAGACAGAGAGACGTTGTAATTTCTATATATTATAGATTTATATATATATATATATATATATATATATATATATATATATATATATATATATATATATATATATATATATATATATATATATATGACAGATATATATATATATATATATATATATATATATATATATATATATATATATATATATATATATATGACAGATATATATATATATATATATATATATATATATATATATATATATATATTTATACACTTGACGAGGGCTTCGTTTACTTTACTTCAAATGAGTTAATTGTTCTTTAAATCTTATTCGAATCGACCTTTTAGTTCGCTCAGCATCCTTTTATAATTGGTCGGTTTGGCTTAAGTAAATCATAATTTGCATAAAGCTTTAGTCAGTCATCGCTCCTAATGATGCTAACATGGTTAACGGAACGTACACCGAGTACAAAAACAAAGTGTTGGCTGCAGTGATGATAACTGTTTTGTATCAGATCATATCATTTATGAAATCGTTTCCCTTAAAATCGGATATCAATCTAAAATTTTAATGGGTAATTATAAGAACAAGTGGAAAACAATAGACTAAGTTGCAACCCTGTTCTATATACGAAGTTACTCTACACTTCGTTCATGTAACGTTGCGAAGAAAATTGGAACACTAAATGCTCACCTGATTCTTCGTAGTACAAATTACTTTGGATACCATAGCGGTGTTGCTAGTGATATTTATTAATTTTTAAAATTAATTTTATGTGTTTATACATAAAATATTAATACATACATTTTAAAAATGTTCAACTCTTAATTATAAATATAATATTATTTACTTTCTTCTCTGTTAACGGAAACTACGCATTTCATTAGGTTAACCTTTTAATAATCTTCTAAAACCAGTGAATCAAGAAATATTTGAAATTTTGAAAGTCCGATGGCACTTAACGTTTGACCCCTTCATTAGTATTCAATGCAGACTATCACACAAAGGCACAATAGGCGATTGATCGTGTTTTAATGTAAATATGCGAAGGCTTAGTACACACTATTGATTTAGGCTTAGCGAATGAGATTTAACTGGCCCAAAAATTCCTAAAACTGAAGTAGAATATATAGTAAAGAATATGAAGAATGATAAAAGCCAAAGTCGCTGGTTGGTGTACAATATTTCCACCCGTCCTACGGGGTGTTCGATTCTGAGCAACTCAAGCAGAGTCTCACTATTCCTAAGAGATTAAGTCCCAAAAATTACAAGAACCTATAATATTTATGAGTCAGTTTCTCAAAGCTTTTTTTTGTAAATAATTTGTTGAAGAAACAGCTCAAAAATGAATGACGATACTCAATTTAGCTTCATTAAGGGGTGTGGCCCTAGTGAAATTATCTTTTGCATGTAACCACAACCGGAAAAACTTCATGATATCGGAATTGATGACGAAGGTGTCAGAATAAATAAAATGATCTCTGATCAAACGATGCTCTGATATTTGGTCCTCTATTCCTGTTTCTACTGTGAATTTGCTGCATTCTGTTTAGGAAACAGCTGCTCACGTGACTGCGAGCCGGAAACTAATCAAAAAGCTTGATTATTTGAAATATTTAGTGAGTCCCTTATACCGATACTATCTTGAGAAGAGTTCGAGGAACAGAGTCAGCTTTTTTCTTCTAAACTAGTGTTTTTTGAGGTTAGGAAACAAAAAAAATCACTTGTCACCAAATCTGGGGAATAAGGTGGGTATTTCAAAGCCCAGCTCGTACACTTTTGCCATTACAACCTCCGATGTGTGAGCAGGTGTATTTTCGTAGTGAAGAAGCACTATTTAGTTCGCTAATCGTGGTCGCTGCTGCTTCACTATGCAAAAGGTTCAATAACTTTGCGTAATAAGAGCCAGTCACTGTTTGACCCCTTTCCAAATGACTGATTACATAATGATACCCTTTGAGTATATTTAGAACAGTTAAGATCATTTTTTCCACAGATAAAACTATTTTCGCGTTTTCTGGTGCACTTTAACTTTGGTTGCCATCTTATCTCCGAAGTATAATGTTTCAGCGACAGTCCAGCAGTCCTTCAGATTACGCTGCCGTTTTCAAACACCGTTTTGAAATACCTTTCCTCAAGCGTTTTTGGTCTGGAGTCTACAAACGCGACACCCACCCCGCATTCGGCTTTTTCATTTTTACAACTTTATGCAGGATATTATGTGTCCATTTATATGTGTTACCTATCATCTCAACAATCTCAGAAAGCCTAATGCGACAATGTTCCATCAAGGTACAATAAAGTTGGTCGATCACTTCTTCAGAGAAAACCTGTATCGGGCTTCTTGAGCTTGCAATTTCCATAGTAATAAATGGGGCTGGTGTAGACTTCCCATGAACTTTCTTTAGTTCAGTTTCTATCTGGACCACAATCCACTTTTTTAAATAAAAAATGTTTTATCACTGCACGATATTCGGCTTTATCTATTGCTACGAAACGTGGAATACAAATCACTTACGATAGCTGTCAACAAAGTATCTTTGAAACTTTAAACACAGCGTAAGAATTACGCTTACCAACAGCCATGCCGCTTAACAAAATTTGGAGTCATTTCGTAGAAATTTACGAACTTATCAACCACACCCTGTACGTATGTATGTGTGTGATATGTCCATCATCCTTCAACTCCCAACATCACCAGCAAGAGTAAAGAATCATCCACAATATCAAACAATAAGATGTACAGTGGATTATCCATTGATTTATAAATTTATAATGTGAATATTATGTACTATTGGATGACTAAAGCCAAGAAAAAAACACTAATCAACTTTTCATATATAAAATTATAAAACTTTACTGCTTAAGTTTAATTTTTTTTTAATTTTTCTGGATTATTTATGTCAAATTTCATGAAAAAGTAGAATAATTTTTCCAGGATGTCCTGTAGTTTTATATATATTTTTTACGTTATTTCCGCGAGTGACCTTCACAATCACCGCAGATCTGCCCCAGGGCTCCATACTATCTCCTACTCTCTTTCTCATTTACATTAACGATCTGCTGGAAAAGACCAGGAATCCAATCTACAGCCTTGCAGATAACAATACGTTTATCTCACTTTGAAAGCTCGAACATCGTTGCTGTACCCAACGTAGTTTTGTCGGAGCATTCTGTTCCTCTAGTATCGTCACTAAATTTGCTGGGCGTTAATTTGGGAGCAAATATGTGTTGGCATGAACATGTTGCAAGCATAGAGCTTCTCAAAAGCTGGGTGTATTATTTCGAACTAGAAAGCTTTACACGCCACAACAACTGTTAATTCTGTAGAAAGCTCAACAATGGAATATTGCTCTCATGTTTGGGGCTCTGCTCCCAAACATACACTGCAATTGTTGGATTCTACTCAACAGAGAGATGTTCGCCTGATCGAAGACCTGGAACTGGCCAACAACCTTGGTTCGTTGGAACTACGAAGAACGGTTGGCGACTTGGCGACAATATATTCTTCAGGTAGTTTCTTGAAAAGTGTTAGATGGATGTAGCCCGCCTAATTCCTGCCAGAGCAGTGGATGCTAGAAATACACATCGCACTAATACCTCACATCCTTATCCAGGGTCCAGCTTGATACTCCTCGTACAAGCAGTCTTTTATATGGAGAGCCTCAACCCTTTGAAATAATTTGACCAGGACTATGTTTCCGACCGAATACGGTTTACAACGATTCAATATCAACGTGAATCGCTTTTTTCGCAAACGTGTCGCCTCTGTAGCCCTTTACGAATTTCCCTGCAGCACATGTGCTAGGTCCATAAAAAAAACTCGCTGCCCTGTAATATTTGTTGCGCTTACACACTCGCCACTCTGTCGCACCACTAAGAGTGAGAATAAGGAACAATCATTTTTATAAAACACTTGGAGAACTTAAGAAGTATTATAAAGAAGTGAATTGTATATTAAGTGAAAGAAATCATATATTTTTCGGAAGTGCATATCGTTTCACTTTTCAAAATATTACATAAGACACTTAATAATAAACAATGTTTAACAGTACAAATTAAGTGCTTTTTCAAGAGTAAATGCAATACTGAAGTTCTATTCGTAAGAAAACACCTTCAGCAGCCATTAATCTGTGAAATTTTTAAAACAAATGTTGTCTAAAGGTTATAAATTTAAGAAAGAGTCAATTATGGGATTTTTATTAATTTTTTTTATTCAATTTTCAAAAAAAAAAAAAACCCAAAAAGGAAATAAAGACATCCTAAAAATTCCAATAACTGATTCTTTCTTAAATGTATAATCTTTAGAGAACATCTATTTGAAACATTCTCCAGATTTTTGACCGTCCGAGGTGTTTCCTTAAGAATACAATTTACTTATTGCATTTACTATTGAAAAAACCTTAACATACTCATATGTCAAGTTTTCTCCAATAAAATACTGAAACATTAAGGAGGAAATAAGGAAGCAACAGCTAAATCCATTCGAGTTATTACACAACTAAGTACCTCGAAACCAAGTTATTGCTTAGAAGGATCTGACTTTATTAAAAGGAAATACAGGTATATAGACATATGCCGAAATTTTCATTTCTGAAGAAAGATCTGACACTGTGCGCTGTCGCTTTCATTCGTCATCTCATATAAAACCATTACCTCCAATAGGGTCAATTATTTAAGTGTGTTTACTTATTAGCAATACTCAGTGTATATCACCACTACACCAAACACTTTATTTTTGCACTCGACGCGCGTTTCGCTAACCATGTTAGCTTCATCAGAAGCGATGATTGACTCTAGTTATATTTCTAATACGATTCCTTTCATAATTAAAGTTTACTCTAGTAAGAGGAAAAGTGACCAAATGATGAACTAAAAAATGTAATTTGTGTTGTTTGCAATGAAATGAATCATTACGAATATATCTATCTGTTACTGTGTCTTTCCTATAGATATCAAATTCTAATCGATTATTATTTTTAATAATTAAAATATCTAGAAAGAGAAACAAAATCATCAATATTTGCTTCCTTTATATCAAAAATCGCGAAAATATCATCCACATACCTATACCATTCCCTTCGATTTCAAACTATATCATGAATAAATTGGCTATGAAAGGTGATAAGCAATTACTCATAGCTGTTCCTTCTTTCTGAACATAAAATTGACTATTATATTGAAAATAATTTTGTTCCATACAAAGTTTAGATAATGTCAAGTATTCATGAGTAATTTCGTCCTCAAAGTCATTCATTCTAAGTAATTCCTCGAGATATTGTAAAGTTTGTAGTATTGGCATACTTGGGAACAAAGAACTGACATCGAAAGAAATTAAGATTTCACCTTCATTAAAAACTATATTTTTTTTGAATTCTAAAAAATTCTTCCCTGCTAAAGTATTTAATGGTAAATTCTCAAGTTATTTTGATAACCATTTGGATATTAAATATGTGGGTGATCCGACCGATGAAACAATGGGAAGCATTACTTTTCCAGGTTTGTGAATTTTGGGTAAGCAATACAACTTTGGTATGGTCGGATTACTCACATTTAATTTAAATTTGAGCAAATCGTAGATAAGGTTCTTACATTTCTTTAAAGAATTTTTAACCTCTGTTATCATTCTCGGCAATTGATTTTTTAGTTCATCGTTTGGTTACTTTTCGTCTGAATAGAGTAAACTTTAATAATGAAAGGAATCGTATTAGAAATATAACTAAAGTTAATGGTTATGACGGTGACTTAGTAAACAAGATAATAAAATAGACATAAGTTCAGGTTAAATATTCAGAATACCACCTCTTTTACACGCGAAGAAAATAACAGCAAGTATGTCTCCATACCATATAATCCGAAATATAGCAGGGGATTCAATAAGGTAGTTAATAAGGTAAGCCTCACCTTAGTCTATAAGCCATGAGACATTCTGAGAAATATCTTAAGAAATCCCAAAAATAAGATTCCTAATTGTGAGAAAAGTGGAATTAATGAAATTAGTTGTAATGATTGTGACAAAAAGTATGTTGGGCAAACTAAAAGGTCAACTAAAACACGATTTAAAGAACATTTAGCACACCTAAAATACAGTAGAGCAGAAAAGTCTAGCATTGGCGAACATGCCCTTGAAGCTGATCATATTGTAACATTAGATAACACAGGGCAACAAAAACATATTTTTGTTTTGGTGCCTGGGATTTTAGAGCTGATTTTAACTATATTTGGGACGCTAAATCTATACATGCAATCCGTTTTTCTCTATCAGCTCTACTTTTTTAGATACATCAACTTATCTACCAATGTAGTTTTTATTCAGTATATTCATTTATGAGAGTTCTAAGATTATTATATATTCATTAATGTAGGTACAATGGTTTTATTGTCAGTCTGTAATTGAGTAAATTCCAGGTAAATCTATAAATAGTGGAACCATTGCCTATCAGGTACCTGAACTGACCCTTTTAATCACCTAACTCGGGTAAGTCTCGCCAGTTTGTGCGTTCTTACTAATGAGAGTAGATCGAATTCGGCGTGTTATTTTATGTTAAGAAAAGAGTGTTTTTGTGTTATTGAACAGAATTAAAATGAGTTCAGGTTCCAGTTTAAGAAGAAGTTGTGTAAATCAACCTGATGTGTTTTGCTATATATGCGGAGAATACATGTTTCAACAAAACAGACAAACTATTACTGACTTTGTAAAGCGAGCGTATCTTGGATACTTTGGAGTTAAGCTTGGTGATCAGGACAAAACGTGGGCCCCGCATCTCGTATGTAAAACTTGTACAGAGCATTTACGGCAGTGGACTACCGGGAAAAGAAAATGTCTAAAATTCGGCGTACCAATGGTTTGGAGAGAACCAAAAAACCACTTCAATGATTGTTATTTCTGTTTAGTAAATACTAATGGAATCAATCGAAATAACCGCAGTAAGTGGACTTACTCCAATTTAGACTCTGCAATACGCCCTATCCCGCACTCAGATGAAATACCGATTCCAACATTTCATCAGCTACCACATATCTCTGATGACGAATATTTTCCCTCTGATCGCTCTTCTGATGCTAATAAAAGTTCTGATGCTAATGAAACTAACAGTCACTATGAGGGGACGTCATCAGTTCCTCAACGCTTCAATCAAAATGAATTAAATGATCTCACCAGGGATCTCAATTTATCGAAAAAAGCTTCTGAAGTACTGGCTTCTAGGTTGAACGACAAAAATTTACTGGAACAAGGAACCAAAATTACCTTTTACCGTACAAGAGAAAAATATCTGCTACCATTCTTTTCTCAAGAAGACAATCATGTATTTTGTCACGAAATTAGGGGACTCATGAAAGAAATGGGACTTTCTGAATATATTCCAGATGATTGGCGCCTATTTATTGACAGTTCAAAGCGAAGTTTAAAATGTGTCCTTCTACATAATGGGAATAAATATGGTTCAATACCACTAGCTCACTCAACGAAACTGAAAGAAGAATATAATACCATAGCTTTGGTCTTGCAGAAGATAAAGTATTACGAACATCAATGGATGATTTGTGTAGACTTAAAAATGGTAAACTTTCTTCTTGGGCAGCAAAGTGGTTACACGAAATATCCGTGTTTCTTGTGCCTCTGGGATAGTAGGGACAAAACACACCACTGGGTTAGAAAAGATTGGCCTCAGAGAGAAAACATGGACGTTGGGGAAAAGAATGTCATTAACGACGCTTTGGTTGAAAGAGAAAAAATCATACTTCCTCCGTTACATATAAAGTTGGGCTTAATGAAGCAATTTGTAAAGGCTCTTGATAAGAATGGGTCTTGTTTTTTTGCATATATAGGGGTAAAAATGCATCAGTTGAGCACAGAAAAACTCAAAGCAGGGATATTTAACGGCCCACAAATAAGACAATTAATTAAGGGTCCTGCCTTCATAAATTCAAATTCAAGTTGAACGAGAAGCTTGGACATCATTTGTTGCAGTTGTAGAAAATTTTCTAGGCAAACATAAAGCTCAAAACTATGTTGAAATGGTTAACAAGATGCTTAATAGTTTCAAATCCTTAGGGTGCAATATGAGTATTAAAATACACTATTTACACAGCCACTTAGACCGTTTTCCAGAAAATTTAGGAGACATGAGTGAGGAACAAGGTGAAAGATTTCACCAAGATATTAAAGTTATGGAGGACCGCTACCAAGGAAGATGGGACATGCACATGATGGCAGATTACTGCTGGAGTTTAAAAAGGGACTCAAGAATGTCGCGGAAAAGAAGCTTTCCAAGTGTTGAGTGACTAATTCATTTCTTCAATGTTTTTTTTTTGTTTGTAAGTACGACATAATATTGTATTTTGTATAACTAAAATAAAAATTTCGCATCTACTTTTGTTTACTACACTTACGGATTTGAGTTACAATAATGTAACTTATATTTCTCTAAAATTGTATATCTTAAAAATTTGAGCTCCTAGATACAAAACGTTATTTGAATTCAGGACATCAAATTGATATAGAATCAGCTCAAAAAACCTCGACACCAAAACAGCTGATCCCCTGTGTAATCTAAGATTATTTAAAAATGTATCTGATAGGAGATTGTTGAACGCTACGAAAGTATGGAAATTATAAAATGTAAAAAGTAGTTTAAATAAAGACAGAGGGCCTATTCCCTATAGTCCCCTCTACTGGTTACTTGACCGGAACTCATGGCCTTGCCTACGCCATTAGTTCCGCCTGAGTAATTCAAGGGTTAGGCTGAATATAAATAGGGTAGATTTGTAGTTTAGCTTTATTCAATCATCGCTGCTGATGGAGCTAACATGGTTAGCGAAACGCGCGTCGATTGCAAGAATAAAGTGTTTGGTGTAGCGGTGATATATACTGAGTAATGTCATTGTGCCAAAGATTCCACATTCCCAACTTAGTTATTAGCATCTGAAAGTTATGATTTTAAACGAGACGACCGCTGTCAGGGATGATATTACGCGACGGAGTAACCTGTGTGTAAGTACACTCAGTAATTTCCTTATAGTGCCAATGCTGCCCCCAAGAAAACATTTTAGTCGGTTTACTATTGTATTTTTCATAATAATCTCCTATCTACCAAATTAGACCAGTTCTGAAATCAAACCTTTTTAATGAATGATGGTACTTATATATTATTACTGGACCATAAAGTTTGTTCAGCTCGTTTCTAAGCACCTAACTAGCGATATAAAAAACATATACAGTATTTATATACAAAAAAGGTCATCTGTAACGATATAAAATCTCCTCATATTAAGTTTCCAATGCATAAAACAAAATATAAAATCAAAACTCCGCAAAATATAAATGTCAATTTTCATAGCGATACGGATATGCGGAGTATAAAGGATACTCTGAAGATACATAACCGATTTTTGGTTCACTGACCACATCTAACGGAAAAATGTCAATTCCAAATACGATCAAAGATATTGGTGCCTTGAGGCAATATAAAGATTTTCTCTATAAAAAAGGCAGTATTATCTTTTAACAATTTTAATACCTTAAATAGAATAGTTATTATGGTAAGCAAAATTAAAATAATAGAAAGAATTATTATTCTTAAATTCTCAAATTAAATCAAATTCAGAAACTATTTATTATTGAAAAATATATACATTGTACTAGGTTTTTACATTTTCTTACGTACTACAATTACAATATGCTAAACGACATATTTATTTGCTAAGGGATCTTTCAGTGGGTGATGATCTACCGTGTTCTAATTCCTAGTACTGATTGACGGTTGTTAATTACATCACTTCCATTTTTTTTAATGATTATGTTAAAATTATATAAAAACAACACTATGTTTTAATTTCCAATATATTTAAAGTCACTTGACAATTGTTTCACCATACAATGGCTTCTTCAGAAGTAAATAAGAAAGAAAAATATTTGGTGGTTAAATAAACTATCCTTAATTGCCTAAGATTATGCTAATCATTTTATTATATTATTTACAGACAGAATTATTTTAAGAATGCAAATCTATGGTACTATTTCCGAGAACTAATAAAGATTAAGTAAGGGTGAATGGTTTAAGTCTACCTGTTCGTTTAATAATTGATTGGAGTTTTTCCGTTTGTTAATTTCAAGACATTCAAGCAAATTTAATTTTTTAGATTTATTTTCTACATGTAGGATTTTTAAAGTATCATCAAACTTATGAGACTCGTTTATTATATGAGTTGCGTAATGTGAATTGTACTTATTTTTTAAATAACTATGTTTATGTTCTTTAATGCGAGTTTCAAAAGATCTACCAGTTTTGTCCTACGTAGGTTTTAGTACAAGATCCACAATTTAATAAGTAAACTCCTGACTTTAAGGAATTCTTAGATTTGGTTTTGTTATTCAAAATTATACTCCCTAAGGAATTACTGGTTTTGAATGCTATTTTATTGTTCTTTTTTATTAAATGTTTGGAAATTGTTCTAGTTATTTTCCCTGTGTATGTGAGTGTACTAAATTTTCCTTTTTTGTCATTCATTGTGGGATGAATTAGAGAGATTGCTTGTTTAAAGGATTTTTTATTCAAGATATTATCTATAATGTTGGGGGGGTCATATCCATTATTAATTGCTATTTGTTTGATTATGTTGAATTCTTTGTTAAAATTAGTTTTAGTCATAGGGATATGTAACAATCTATGTATGAAAGAGTTAAAAGCTGCCATTTTGTGAGGATACGGGTGGGATGAGCTATTGTGTATGACTGTGTCAGTATGTGAAGGTTTGTGAAAAATCGAGAAATCGTGTTTATTGTTAACTTTTGATATAGAAATTAAAACATAGTATTGTTTTTATATAATTTTATCATGAATTTCCAACAAGTATCGGCTAACACAATCAAAGATGATTATGTTAGTTTGTTTTCTTGTTTGAACTTTCTTGTCAATTTGATATGATCTGGTACAGTACAGGAATATGCTTCAGGCTTTACATTCTATTTGTCTGCATTCGCTCTCTCTCCCTCTTATTCGTCCATTTATTACATGCAATATCAGAAGTTTACACAAGAGTCTATTTATCCAAACGGCATCGAATGCCTTTCGGATATCGAGCACTAGCGCAACAGTGCTCTGCTGCACGTACATTTTATTTAGAGCATCCTGCAGTACTTTAGATATCAATAAATTAGAAGAAGATAACCTGAAATTAAGTTTTTTATCAACACATATACAAAAATTGTATAATCTTTTATTTATTAAAATTATTCTCATCTCAATTAAATATCACTATCTCCATCTATATTAAAAATTATTGAATGTATATATTTATTTGTGTTTTTCTTATGCTTCAAGGAAGTCCCTAAAGCGCTACAAGAGCGACACGTGTACGAAAAAAGCGATTCACGTTCTTTTTGAATCGCTGTAAATTGTACTCGGTGGGAAACACAGTCCTAGGCAAGTTATTTAAAAGGAATGATGTTGTCCATATAAAAGACTGCTTGAAAAACGTTGTACGAGGAGTAACAAACTGAACCTCGTACGGATGTGAAGTATTAGCGGGACGTGTATTTCTAACAGGCACTGCTCTGGAAGGAATTAAGCGGGCTACATCCTTCGAACACCTTCCATGAAAACACTTATAGAATAAGCTCAAGTTGCCAACCGATGTTACAGCGAATCAAGGCCGCCGGTCAGTTCCGGGTCTCCAATCAGACGAACAGCTCTACTCTCAATAGAATCCAACAAATGCAATGTATGTTTGGGAGCGGAGTCCCAAACATGGAAGCAGTATTCCATAGTTGGTCGAATTTGAGCTTTGTAAAGAATTAACAGTTGTTGTGGAGTGTAAATCTGTCTGGTTCGAAATAATATTCCCAATTTTTGAGAAGCTCTCCTTGCTATGCCTGCGACATGTTTATGCCAGAACATATTTGCTCCCAAATTAAGGCTCAACGAATTGAGTGACGATGTTAGAGGAATACAGTGCCCCACCATAACTAAATCGGGTTCAGCAACGTTAACTATTTTAGAAAAAACTGCCGGCAGGGTGGTTTTTGTAGCGTTAAATTTCACTTGGTTACTGTCACCCCAAGATAGAATTTCTTCCAGGTCTTCCCAGCTTCCCGCTGTCTGCGGATATTCGCCTGTGTGTAGCCGATGTCCGAACGTTCAAAGTGAATAAAGAGATAAGCGTACTGTCATCTGCAAAGCTGTAGATTGGGTTTCCGGTCTTTTCCAGCAGATCGTTAATGTAAATGAGAAAGAGAGTAGGAGGTACTATGGGGCCTTGGGGCACGCCGGCGTTGATAGTGAAGGTGTTAGAAAAAAATCCGTCGACTGCTACTCGTAAAGAACGCTCTTTGAGGAAACATGAGAGCCACAAACACAAATACAAGAATATAAGAATCTTTAATTTTAGTTATATAGTCTAGCAATTTTGCTTTAAATAAATCGCGTTATATGTCCTTTTCAAGATTTTTGAAGTCGAGGAATCACAGGTTTTAATTAAATAGATTTGTGACTATTCTTCTGCTCAACATTTTTTTGTGGTAAATATTTTATCAAAGAATACCCAAAATTTGTAACGATCAAATTTTAGTGTATTACTATATGAGTTGTATTAGAACTTCTACTAAAAACTCAAATGTGTTTTATCTCTGGTAAGTTTTTCTACTTATTTAATATAAGCAAAACTTTTTCACTGTGCATAGTGTAGAGATTCATTTAAATAATTACTGCTAATATATTTTCCCAAAAAATTGTATAATTTAAGAGATTTTAGTTAATTCCCAATTCTTTTAGTGCATCAGTTTTGGCAAAGCCTCTATTTACAACGTTGTCATGCACGGTTCTCTTAAATTGAGAGCTGTTGTACTGCTGAAGCTTCCCTATGAACTTTCAATATTTCGAAACGTTCGACTGGATCAAAAGTGGATATAACAGTGTTCGGTCTTTGTATTATTTTTGCATCTTTCATTATGTTGTTAGAAATCCATCTATCAGATCAACATATTCACACTGAAATTTTATCGTATGGTGTAAAGAATAAAATAATACTGATTAATTCTTGGTGCAAAGGTAGAGGCAGTCGCATTCAGATAATTTTTAGGCAAGTAAAAGGTAATCTTATATTCGTGAAATAATTACCCACGAATTTCTTCGCACCAAATGAAATCTTGGTTGCAAATTTGGTAAATATAAAACACAAAAGCTAGAAATAGAACATCTAGTATTTGAGCAATGTTGCTTAAGAAGAATAGGTTGAAATGGGTGGATATTGAGAAATTTTGTTTAGTTTCTATATTATGATGTAATTGTTCGCAGTTTTTGATTGCGATAATAAACAAATTTTAAACACGATAATTTATGGCCAAACATATAAGGGGTTAAAGAGGTTAAGAAGGATTTATTTATTTATTTTTATTTGAGAATGTACGGGTACACCCCTTTTTACAATGTATTTATAATACTTTACAATATAACCATATCAATAACAGAACGGCCGAAAATGTGGGATGAAACACAAGAACGGCTTACACTCCTACCGTGAAACAATAACACCAGAGCGTCCCTTCTGAAGGAAGAGGAGGAACCTGAAAAACTGCACACGGCACTGGTTCATGAATCTCATAGCCCTCAGCAGTGGTGAATGATAACCATAATTAGTTCTGTGGAAGCCAGTAAAGAACAATTCAGTTTGCCTCAGATGTCTTTGAGATAAATCAAATTTTACTAGTAACAATAAAGTAGGACAATCTATCAACCTGTTGATCATCTTATACAGAAAATACTAATCACTCACCAAACGTCTATGAGCTAACAGATTCAAGTTCATATGGCCCCTAATAATAGTATAATCATGGTCAGCTATTGCCATATCACACTTATAAGCAAGGACATAAGAATTTAGAAGAGTTTGTTTTGTATATATCATAGTATGCGTCCCTTTCAGAGTTTTTTCGGTAGAGGTACCTAAAACTTGTGCTACTTCAATACGATAATATTTTAAAATTACAATTTTTTGTTGGAGGCTTTGAATAATTGCGGACATAGCAGTATGCATCACAATTAGGGATGCCTAAACTCCAGAATAGAATTAATTGGTCACGGCATGAGAAAAGTGAATGCCCTGGAAAAGCTTGTAGTAACGGGGAAGGTGCAAGGTAGAAGACCAAAGGAGTGGTCTCCAACAAGATGGTCCGAGCAAGTAAGATCTCTTTTTGGTATGGGTATGCACGAGTCAAGTCATGTCGCACAGGATAGAGATGTCTGGAGAATAACTGTTGAAGAAGTCACTGCGTAGTGTCACCAATACTCCTGTTGGGGTGAAAGGATTGAGAAAGAAGCTCCAGAAATTAAAAACAAAATTCTAAAAAAAAATGTGGCTCTATCATATGATATATCGGGTAAAAATACCTTTAGAAAAGGGTGTTGTTTATATTTGAGCTGCAATATATGCGTTGTGAACATTTAGAGTTGACCAAGGAATTTAATTATGATTTTCATCCGAATGCCCGTCAAAGTTTACAGAAAAAAAATGAATCGAAACCCAAAATATTTTTCGGATAAACCGTAATTTTCAAATCACAGCTTTAAGCCCGGTTAACTGGCACAACAGAAATTAAGTTGTATAAAAGTTATTCAATTGGAAATAGCGCGAGACTTGACAGAATTGTTCAGCCGCTTGAAATTTATTTTAAAAATAGTTTTTTGCTGTTTTTCTGAATTTGTTTGGCGGATAGAAATGAATAGAACGTATCGGAAAGCTTGTTATACATATCTGATTTTTTTTTATAAAGTCATGTTTAACGGTAAGTGGAATCAGATATGATTTATTTCATTGTAACGTGTCTAAGCTAACAATCTTTAGTGAAACTTTTTTTGATATATTTTTATATACATGATGAAAGCCTAACCCAATTACTTAAGAATGGAATTATATCGTGACAACTATTAAATAGCTAAAAATGTGCCAACAAATTTGATTTGTCTAAATAAAGACTGTCTCGTAAATTTTTGAAAGTTTTTGAACACATGAATTTGTAAAATAAATGCCGATTCATTGCAAAAGTTAGATTGTGATTCGTGTTACATATATTAATGTCTGTAAGATACTGTACTCCGATAAGTCAGCACTGAAAATGCCAATTGAGACTTTGGCGAAAAGTCTGCAAAATTCCTGCCGGAATGTAACAAACAGCTGTATTCCCAAATTAAGTTTTCTACATCATCATCATCATCATCGTTTGCCCATCCGTGAATCACTACGACATTAAATATATATATATATATATATATATATATATATATATATATATATATATATATATATATATATATATATATGTATGTATGTATATATATGTATATATCTATATATCTGGTTCTTCGGGTACCATGTTGGTTGGTTATCATGTTGGCTACCATTTTGATGATGATCGTTTTATTAATAGTTGCCCAGAAAAGTTAAACCGTAGACTTTCCGTACCAATGCCTCAAATTTTTCAACCACGTTATTCTCCTTCTCCCTGGACCACGTCCGCCTGGAATCTTTCCCTCTATAATCAGATGCAAGACTTCCTTTTTCTAGATGCCTCATAATGTGGTCAAAATATTCTAATTTGCGTCGCTTGATGGTCGTGACCAGCTCCTAGTCCTTGTTCATGTGAGTGATAACGCTGTTGTTACTAATTCTGTCCATCCAACTGATTTTCAGCAGTGGTCGATACACTCACATCCCGAATGGCTCCAGACGTTTAAGCCATGTCGTACAAGAAAAGCGGAGAGACATAGCAACCTACCATTTTCATCCGTAGTTTCAATGGTCGTATAATAATATATATAAAATGCAACGTCTCTCTGTCTGTCTGTCTGTCTGTCCGTTAGTGCGCCTATCACTGAAAAACCACTTATCCGATTTACGTACTTTTTTTTTAAAACATACATATGTTCTCTGGTCAGGTTATACGCTATATTTTATTACGATAGGTAGCATAAGGAATGAGCGGTGACGTAAAATAGTGAATGATGTCGGAAATAAGTTTGCCGCTAGCGCGTGCCTTTGCAATACACAGCCTAAACCATTAAATATGGAACAATATTATGTAGCAAAGAATATCTGTAATGTATAATCTATAAACTATATAAAATGCAATGTCTCTCTGTCTGTCTGTCTGTCCATTAGTGCGTTTATCACGCGGAATCACTTATCCGATTTACATGTCTTTTTTTAAATTCATGCATATATTCTTTGGCCAGGTTATATAATAATAATAATAATCTATATCTATAATATATATAAAATGCAATGTTTGTCTGTCTGTCTGTCTGTCCGTTAATGCGCTTATCCCTCGAGAACCACTTATCCGATTTACGTGATTTTTTTAAATTCATACATATGTTCTCTGACCAGGTTATATATTTTATTACATCTATAATATATATAAAATGCAACGTATTCTGTCTGTCTGTCTGTCCGTTAGTGCGCTTATCACTGGAGAACCACTTATCCGATTTTCGTACTTTTTTTTTTTTAAAACATACATATGTTCTCCGGCCAGGTTATAAGCTATATTTTATTACGATAGGTAGCATAAGGAATGAGCAGTGACAGTAATAGTAAATGAAGTCGGACAAAGTTTGCCGCTAGCGCGTTCTCTTGCAATACACAGTCCAAACCATTAAATATGGAACAATATTATGTAGCAGAGAATATCTATAATATATATAAAATGCAATGTCTCTCTGTCCGTCTGTCTGTCTGTCTGTCCGTCCGTTAGTGTGTTTATCACTGGAGAACTACTTATCCGATTTACGTGCTTTTTTTTTAAACATACGTATGTTCTCTGGCCAG
Organism: Pachyrhynchus sulphureomaculatus; assembly: GCA_019049505.1. Classification (NCBI taxonomy): domain Eukaryota; kingdom Metazoa; phylum Arthropoda; class Insecta; order Coleoptera; family Curculionidae; genus Pachyrhynchus; species Pachyrhynchus sulphureomaculatus. Next base: position 43,580,256 of record CM032453.1, on the reverse strand, counting down.
GTTATAGGATATATTTTATTAGGTGACATAAGGAATAAGCAATAACGATAATAGTAAATTAAGTCGGAAAAAAGTTTGCAGCTAGCGCGTTCTCTTGCAATACACTCCCTAAAGCATTAAATATGGAACAATATCATGTAGCAAAGAATACAATATATGTAAAATGCAACGTCTCTCTGTCTGTCTATCTGTCCGTTAGTGCGCTTATCACTCGAGAACCACTTATCCGATTTACGTGTTTTTATAAATTTATACATATGTTCTATATAATTCGATATAAGCCTAGATAATGGGAGATAAGGTGAAATAATGGGAGATAAGGAGAAATAATGGGAGATAAGTCGAGATAAGCCTCGATAATGGGAGATAATGGGAGATAAGTATAAATAATGGGAGATAAGGAGAGATAATGGGAGATAAGTCTAGATAATGGGAGTTATGATGAGATAATGGGAGATAAGGAGGAATAATGGGAGATAAGTCGAGATAAGCCTAGATAATGGGAAATAAGGTGAGATAATGGGAGATAAGGAGAATTAATGGAAGATAAGGAGAAATAATGGGAGATAAGTCGAGATAAGCCTAGATAATGGGAAACAAGGTGAGAAAATGGGAGATAAGGAGAAATAATGGGAGATAAGGAGAAATAATGGGAGATGAGCAGAGATAAGCCTAGATAATGGAAATTATGTAGAGATAATGGGAAATAAGAAGAAATATTGGGAGATAAGGAGAAATAATGGGATATATTTTATTACGTTGGGTAACATAAAAAATAAACAATGACGATAGTAGTGAATCAAGTCCACGCGAGCGGAGCCGCGGGCCCGGCTAGTATATATATATATATATATATATATATATATATATATATATATACATATATATATATATATATATATATATATATATATATATATATATATATATATATATATATAACATTTATTGAAAAAAAACGTTTAGAATTTCATTTTGTGGTAATATACAAAATTTTAGATGGATTGGACAAGAATGGTATTTTGTCGGTTTTTGACCAATGAAAATATGTTCATAAGGACATTTTTATTTTTTGAATTTGAAATTTAAAGATTTGTTAGATTGGTGCAAAAATTTATACTTTTATTTTTGTGATTTCAGATTATGTTTTACTTGTTTTGCAATCAATAAGTAACAAATTATGATTTTCTTAAAACCACAACTGTCACACGGAAAATGATCAAATATTTTTACCCTATTACTTTCAGTTTGAGGTTTTTGTTTTTAAACTGACAGTCTGGCCTTACAATTTATTGCAAAACACAAAGAAAAACAAGTACATTAATTACAACAAAAATTCGCGAACGATAAATTTATTTTAATACTCAATACTGAATATTTTCGAGGTTTTTTCTAGTGAAGTGTTGTAATTTTATATATTTTTTTTGTGTGCTGTATAGTCAATGTCTTTGTTACCTTTAGTAAATATTAATTCACTAATTAACATTTCTTTTTTTTATATTAGAATTGAGACGTTACACTGTTCCTAAAAAAACAAAAACCTCAAAGTGCTTGCCGTAGGGTAAAAATATTCGATAATTTTCAAGAAAATAATTGCGAAAATCCTAATTTTTTTAATTCTTGGTTATGAAAGAAGTAAAACATGGCCTGAAATCAACAAATAAATTCTAAAATTTTTCTATCACTTTTGTTTCAAATTCAAGAAACAAAAATCTTCTTGCGATCATATTTTTATTGGTCAAAAACTGACAAAATACAATTTTGGTTCAATCAATCCATAAAATGCTATTCTAAATAGTTTTTCCTAATAAATATTTTCGATATTTTAACAAAGTGACTCTTTAAACTTGAGAAAATTCAAATGTTCCGCCAAACGACCAATGACAATCGGCAGTACATAGTCATTTTTTGGATTTCAGGTGGTGTAGAATCCACCTATAAACTCACTTCTTTGCTAAATTTAGTAACAAAGAAAAGTCCTATATGTCGCATACTTTTTTAAAAAACTTTAATTTTTGAACGATTTATACAAGTTTTTCCATTAAAATATCACTTTTACCTCCAATAAAATAATAGGCCATCACGAAAAATCTAACGGAAACAAAATCATCCACGTCAGACTTTTTTATATCAAAAATCGCTATTGAGTCATCCATCTAACTATAATATACTCTAAATAACGAATTTTTAAAAAGAAACGTATTTATTGCCGCGTCTCACCTTCATCTTTTCTATACTTACTTACTTACTTAATCCTTATGCCTTTCTACCCCTTGAGGAGTTGAATTATTTTATATCTGCCTTTTCCATATTTCCTTCTATGTCCTTCCATCCTGTAAATTACCGATTGCTTCTTTTGTTTTTTCTGTGTTAGTTCCTTTGTTTGCATGAGTTCTGTATCTTATTTCGATATTATATCTCTATATTGATTTTTTGTATGCTTTCCCTTCTAATTTTTTGCATCCATTTACTTTCATTTCTGTTTCAGTGATTCCTACATAGTACATTTGTTGTTCTTCTGTCAGTTCATCCTCTTTTCCGTTTATATCATTTTTATTCCGTGTTCCCAATCTAAAAACTCGATAATTATTTCCCGTTTCTTTCTTCCTACCTATTTCTCTAATTATCTTCTTATTTGTATTAATTTTAGTGTTCTCTTCCGTATCCTTTATCTTTGCCAGGGTTGTCATCAATTTACCTATCTCTCTCCTTTTACTCAGTTTTTTGACTTGATGGTCGTAGTATTCTTTGTTTGTTCTTTCAGTTTTTCTTCCTCAAAGTCTCATTTATATTCTCTTCCTTCGTTTACGATTTTCTGATATCCTATTTTCACCTTTTTTCCATTCTTTCTCTCGTTCTCTGCTATATGCTTCAATTATTTTTCAATTTCCCCTTCATCTTTTATTAAATCGTTGTTTATATAAACTCTCTCTTAGGTTTCTCAGTCTGTTTTTATTTTTCATTACAACTTCCTTATCTCCCATGTTTCCAAGTTCTATCTTGTATATAATCGCTCCTATTTTTATCACATCTTTAATCTGTACTTTTGTGTTCATACTCCTCTCCATAAAATGTTCTACACCCATTTTCCGATCTGGTTGACTATTCGCTTCAAATCTCATTCCCGATATTAGAATATTATTCCTTACGTTGTCTTTTTCCAGTCTACTCATCTTCAAATCCATACTTCTTATGTTTTCTCTAATTATCTTATTTTTTTCTTTCAATACTTCATTCTCCTTTCTTAATTCCTTCAACTCTTGTTGGTATCTCTTCTGATCTTGTTTTATATCCTTTATATCTGACATTTGCTCTCTGATCATTTCTATCAAATTGTCTATCTTATCTACTCTTTCATTTTTCTCTTTTTGTGGTGTTCTTATCAGCTTTTTACTCTTTTTGAATAACTCCATTGGCTCTTCTTTTTCTTCGACTCTTCCTCTTTTCGAGTCTCCTGAGGTATAATCATCGCTATCCATTGTTCTTTCTGTTATAAAAACTTTATGAGTGTTCCTCGTATATTCCATTCTCAAACACGGGAGAAAAAGAAAAAAATTGTTGTTTATATTTCTTATCACCGTAAACAGTAAAATGATCAAGGTCGTCGCTTATCGTTTCGTTAGCTTCATACAATTTCATAAAACTATTCTCATAAATCTCCAAATTTTTTTTACTTAGTGCCTTAATCTAAGACTACACTTTGCTTTATTTCTAGTCCCTCTCGATCGCAATCGACAAAATAATTAAATAGATCGAAACACTACCGTAATAATGCTCGTTGAACGAGTTGACTATTGCCGGACGTTCGATTCACGTGTACACACATCGCGATCCGAAACTCAACTCCCAAATCTTTTCTATACATGGGGTAAAAAGTCCAGAGACTTTGGAATAAAAACAATGTTTTTGCTAAAAATCAATTTGATTCGTCAACATAGTTTCCTTCAAGATCGATAGACTTATTGCAGTGATTTTCCAACATTTGGATACCTCTTAGAGAGAACGAGTTGTAGAGCTCTCTAAAATAAGTCTCAGTTTCCTATTTGACTTCTTCATTTGAGCCAAATCTCTTTCTTTGGAGCCACCTTTTCAAATTTGGAAAGAGGTAATAATCGCTGGGGGCTAGATTTAATGAATCCGACCGATGATACCATAGCTCAATTAGGCCAATTTCACCACCGGTTTAATGGAGTTGTAAGTTGGTGCATTATCTTGGTGAAAAAATATTTTTTCTTCGCTCTATGTCGCAAACTACTATTTAAAAATTACATTTTTCGTAAACATGATCCTTAGCAAGAATCCTGTCAAATTTTCAAGGGTGATTTAGTTTGTGAGTGGCAGCTATTTAAATAGAACAACCTTTATTATTTTACAACAATGGAAAAAACTGAATATTAAGCAGTGATAAAACATTTGTTTTTGAAAAAGAAAACGAATGATGAAAAAAAAAACGGAAATCGGCGAAGTTTATAGGGACACTGCACCTTAGTTATCAACCATAAAATATTGGACAGCTTAATTCAAACGTACAAGCTTTTTTTAAGAAGAACGTCCAGGTCGTCCAAAGGAGGTCACTACATCAGAAATGATTGAAATAATCCACGATATAGTGATAAATGATCGAAGCGTGAAAGTGCGTGAGATTGCTATGGGCATCTCAATTGAACGGGTGCAGAACATTTTAACAACTCATGAGAAAGCTTTCTGCAAGATACGTGCCACCATTGCTTTCAAATGACAATAAACACGCACGTGTGTATACTTCAAAAGAATGTTTGGCTATATTAAAGCACAATTACAATGATTTATGGAGTCGATTCATGACTGCCGACGAAACAAGAATTCAACACAGCACGCCAAAGAGCAAAGAATAGTTCAAACAGTGGGTTTTCCGTATTGAACCGACGGCAAATAAGGGTAAAGCGTCTTTTTCGGCGAACAAAGTCATTTCAACAGTGTGGCATAAACTACGTCTATTACCTTGAAAAGGGCAAAACGATTAATAGAGAGTAATATGTCAACTTACTGGATCGTTTCAACCATGCTGCGAAAGAAAAATGTCCGCATTTGTTGAAGAAAGAAATTCTCTTTCATCAAGAGAATGCACTGGTGCACACTTGTGTCATCGCCATGGGAAAATTTCATGATTTAGGATACGAATTGCTTTCGCATCCACCATATTCGCCCGATTTAGCCCCCAGCGATTATTTTCTATTTCCAAATATGAAAAAATGGCTTGGCGGAAAAAAATTTGGCTCAAACGATGGGGTGATTGCTGAAACAAACGCCTATTTTGAAGTTGAAAGCGTCAATTCGGAAAACGATTTTTTTTTTAAAGTGATACAGTAGATATTTAACATATAGGAGGGTTATATAATTTAATGTAATCCCTGTATATTGAAAAAAAAATCTTATAACTATTAATATTTAATTAAATTACAAGAATTAAACTGGCCTATTGATATTTTTGGAATATCCAACAAATTTTTTTTTAATTCTTTTTATCTTGCCCACTCTAAACATTCGTAAGCAGTAAAATGGAACAACAATGCTTAGTGTTAAAGCTGGCTCCACAAACAAATGTTTGTTTAAAGTAACATAGCTTAATACAGATTTATGTATTTTTACCCGCAACAACTCTAATGCCTATTTGTTTCAAATTGTAATTTGTTTCAAAGCTTATTTGAACAAGGATTTATAAACCACACATTTTCATAATACTACAAATATAAATAAAAAATTCCTTTATTTCAAATTGTGTTATCATACTACATGTAAATTATTCTAAAATGCAGAGTTTTTACGTAACCAATAGCATTACAACGAATATATTAACTTTAAAATTCTTGTTATTACTATTCTATGGCCTGGAGTTATTAAATATGGTATTTTAATAATCCGTGTGTTAATTTTCCAGCAAACAAACTCTTGTAATTATTTATTATTACTTAAAATATAATAGATCTTTTAAAATTCAATTTTTCAAAGAAGGTAGCATTATATTTTAAACTAGACGTGCCCGCGGCTCCGCTCGCGTGGACTTGATTCACTACTATGGTCACGGCTTATTCCATATGTTACCTAACGTAATAAAACATCTGCCACTATTTCCACTTATCTCCCATTATTTCTACATAATTTCCATTATCTAGGCTTATCTCTGCTCATCTCCCATTATTTCTCCTTATCTCCCATTATCTCACCTTATCTCGACTTATCTCACAATATTTCTCTTTTTCTCCCATTATTTCTCCTTACCTACCATTATCTCACCATAACTGTCATTATCTGGACTTATCTCACCTTATCTCCCATTATCTAGGCTTATATCGAATTATATAGAACATATGTTTAAATTTATAAAAACACGTAAATCGGATAAGTGATTTTCAAGTGATAAGCGCACTAACGGACAGACAGATAGACAGAGAGACGTTGCATTTTATATATATTATATTCTTTGCAACATGATATTGTTCCATATTTAATGGTTTAGGCAGTGTATTGCAAGAGAACGCGCTAACGGTAACCTTTTTTCCGACTCGATTCACTATTATCGTCAGTGCTTATTCCTCATGTTACCTAACGTAATAAAATATAGCCTCTAACCTGGTCGGAGAACATATATATGGTTTAAAAAAAGCACGTAAGTCGAATAAGTGGTTCTTCCGTGATACGCGCACTAAGGGACAGACAGACAGACAAAGGGACGTTGCATTTTATATATTATAGTTATAGATTATTATTATTATTATATAACTTGGCCAAAGAATATAAGTATGAATTTAAAAAAAGACACGTAAATCGGATAAGTGATTCTCGCGTGATAAACGCACTAATGGACAGACAGACAGAGAGACATTGCATTTTATATATATTATAGATTATAGATATTCTCTGCTACATAATATTGTTTCATATTTAATGGTTTAGGCTGTATATTGCGCTAGCGGCAAACTTATTTCCGACTTCATTCACTATTATCGTCACTGCTCATTCCTTATGCTGCCTATCGTAATAAAATATAGCCTATAACCTGGCCAGAGAACATATGTATGTTTTTAAAAAAAAAAAGTACGTAAATCGGATAAGTGGTTCTCCAGTGATCAGCGCACTAACGGACAGATAGACCGACAGACAGACAGAGATACGTTGCATTTTATATATATTATAGATGTAATAAAAATATATATCTATAACCTGTTCAGAGAATATATGTATGAATTTAAAAAATCACGTAAATCGGATAAGTGGTTCTCGAGGGATAAACGCACTAATGAACAGATAGACATTCAGAGAGACGTTGCGTTTTATATATATTATAGATATAGTTTATTATTATTATTATATAACCTGGCCAAAGAATATATGTATGAATTTAAAAAAGGCATCTAAATCGGATAAGTGGCTCTCGCGTAATAAACGCACTAATGGATAGACAGACAGACAGAGAGACATTGCACTTTATATATATTATAGATGATAGATATTCTCTGCTACATAATATTGTTCCATATATAATGGTTTAGGCTGTGTATTGCAAGGGAACGCGTTAGCGGCAAACTTTTTTCCGACATCATTCACTATTATCGTCACTGCTCACTCCTTATGCTACCTATCGTAATAAAATATAGCCTATAAACTGGCCAGAGAACATATGTATGTTCAAAAAAAAAGTGCGTAAATCGGATAAGTGGTTCTCCAGTGATAAGCGCACTAACGGACAAACAGACAGACAGAGAGACGTTGCATTTTATACATATTATAGATTATAGAAGTAAAAGTAAACCCAGAAATAAACACCTACTATAATGAAATTTACAGGTCCAAAACAACACCCAATGAAGAAAAAGGAACACAGAGTAAAAAGAAAATATAAAATATAGGTTCGGAAGAACTACTAGAAGTTACTGTAGAGGAGGTCAATAAAGCTCTGAAGCAAGTGAAGCGTAACCAAGCAGCAGGCCCTGATGGAAATGCTTTTGGAGACCGGAGGGGACTTAAAACAAGAATTGACTAAACTTTTCAACACGTGTCTAGAAACTGGCAAAATACCAACATTGTGGTATAATCAGAAGTAATACTTCTACACAAAAATGGAGATATCAGAAAGTTAGGCAATTACCGCCCGATTAGCTTACTCTCTCATACTCGTATTTATGAACTTTTGACTTAAATCATCTCCAATAGATTAAAAAATAAGTTAGATTTCTACCAGCTATGCGTACAGGCTGGTTTCAGATCCGGCTATAGCACATGCGACCACTTACAAACAATGAGAAATATCCTAGAGAAGAGCTATGAATACAATTTCGAACTCTACATAGCCTTCATAGATTATGAGAAGGCTTTTGATTCTGTCGAAATATGAGCAATCATCAACGGCTTGAACAACTGTAGAACTTATTCTAGATACACTACCTTACTCAAAGATATATATGAAAACGTAAAAATTTACATGAAACCTAGTACAGAACAAGTACATATAGGAAGAGGTATAAGACAAGTAGATACAATCTCTCCTAAGCTATTTATTATAGCTCTAGCCAACTAGAGTGGGCAAAGAAGGGCCTAAAGATAGATGGTGTGTATCTGAGTCACTTAAGGTTCGCAGATGATATTGTAGTCATCAGTAGTAATCCACATGAGTTACAAGAAATGTTAAATGAGTCAAATTACCACTCAAAGACTTAAAATCAATAAAAGTAAGACAAAAATATTAACCAACACTAATAACAAGGGAGTTATAAATTTAGAAGGAACAGCTCTCAAGATGGGATTATGTGTATCTAAGGTAAAAAGTTACTACGACTACGACTATTTCAAGAGGAATCAGGCTTGTATGGTGCGCATTCGGGAAATTAAGTTCTATATTCAAAGATAAAGCCATCCCAAATAAGTTAAAGGCCAAAGTTTACGATCAGTACATCCTACTTGTAATTACATATGGCGATGAAACTTGGACACTGAATAAAGCCGATATACAAAAACTAGCTTGGCCCTAGAGAGCACACGAAAGACTGGTTTTCAATAAAGTATCATTTCTACATCCAATGAAGTAATATGCTTGGTGGGTCAAATTTATTTGGAATCAATTATGGATCTCAATATCTTTTTATTCAAATCTGATGTACACGTTGGAAAACGTCAAGAAGAGATTTGAATGGGGATTATTTTGTAAAGATCCTGGAGTTGAGATTACCCGATTTAAATTTTAAAAATGGATTCAGAAACTTCAATGTATGCCCTTTTACGTAAAACTGAATAAATAGTGCCAGTGTCCGTATATGTCAAGTAATATTTTACTGTGTTCTTGATTTCTTATAAATATCCTTTATTTGTTATTAATATTTGTATCCATATTAGTTTAGGCGTTTATTTATCAGTAATATTAATTCAACTTCTAATTTAAAACAATTGTGTTGATAATGTGTCCAAAACGCGTTGAGATTAGTAGAATGATAATAGATTAGTTAGGAATTTTAAAATTTTTAGTACAACGACACTACAAGATAGCTCTCACCACTTACCGAACATCGCTTTTTTTTTCACTTGAAGCGAATTTTACTAATCTTGTTAACATTATCAGAAGCCATGATTTACTAAGGCTATGATTAAAAATCAGACTATTTATAATAAAATTATACTTTATAGCTTATGGTTTAGTTCAAATAATCAGTACAGAGGACTGTAAGGAATCTCTGTCTTCATTTACACTAATTTTACATTTCTTATTAGATACATTGCCCAAAGGATTTCTTGTTACAATCGTTACAACTTACCTAACGTAGTTCACTTCTTTTACTTGCGAAGATTTTGTCCTTCGGACTTCCTGAGATATTTTCAAGTTTTCTGATGACTTAAAGACTAGCGCGAGACCTACCTTATTAAATTCAATATTAAATCTTCTGCTACATTTTGCATTACATGTTTATTTTTCTAGCGTGTAAAGAAAATCTAAACTATCTATTTATTAATTTATTTATTAAACCTTCTTAACAATTGGTCCTGCCTCTACTCTTAATACGATTTTTTCAGTTTTGAATCTACAATAAATAATACGTTTAGGTTGGATAGTTTTTTATACTGAATTTTCAGAGAATCAAAAATTATTTACAGAGATCGAGCCAATGGTACTTATTAAGAAATGATAACAAAAGGGAAAGCGAAATTCCCTAACAAAAATAATGACAGGTTTGCATTCTTTTCGCTCTGAACCATTTAAAAACAAAACAGGTAGACCTAGGGTAACATATAAATTTGAGATTAGATGAGGATTTTAAACAAATCAGACAACAGCTATATCTAGAAGTCATAGTTTAATACTGTTTTGGTGTAAGTAGGACATGGCCATCCTTAGAGTTTAAAAATTGTCTAAAAGTGTAAGTAAATCTAGAAAGTTTCAAGGTCCTGGTGCATAGTAGTTCTTTATTAATTTTGGGTAATGATCATTACTATATTTATGACATTCAAAAAAAATGATAATAAGTAGCCAACAGTTCGACAGAAATCGCTTAAGTTGAATTATATGACATTATTTTTTTTAAGATGAGTAGGGTAACATGCATGACCAAATTTAAGTCTCATAATAATAGCAATAAATCTTCTGGATACGTTCAATTGACTATGTGATCTATTTTGTCCTTCTTCCTTGTTTTTTTTAGTGTTCCGTACGGAACACTTATAAGATCACTTCGGTGTCTGTCTGTCTGTCACACCCGATTTTCTCCGAAACTATTTGACATAGAAAGGTGAAATTTGGTAATAATATAGGAATTGATGGCCTCATCAGAGCCATGTAGTTTTGAGATTTAAATTTTGACTTAAGGGATTAGTTTTGGGGGGTGAAGTCGGAAGTGAAAAAAAATTTTTTTTACTAGGTCATCGAGTGTGGTGTCAAATGAAAGCTTGTGAAAACGGGAGTAAAAAAATATATATATAATATTATACTTGCGCGTACTTTTCTTTGTATTATTTTTAAAAATTCGCGAAAAATCGCTGTCCCGGGCCTTATCTCGAAAAGTACTTATCAAAAAATTTCGAAAAAATTCTGGAATATTCTCCACGGGGTGTAGATTGAACGAAAATTATCACGAGTGCATTACCTTTAATAATTTATATGGTACATAAAAAAAAACAAAAACTTCAAGGTCATCAGATTTCAGTAAAGATTGGAAACAAACTTTGTTGAAAACTCATTTGGGGTGTGTTTTGTGAAGTCACTGATCATTTTATACCACCGTAAAATAAATTTTGACTTAAGGGGTTCGTTTTGAGGGGTGAAATCGGAAGTGAAAAAAATTTTTTTTAGTAGGTCATCGAGTGTGTGTCAAATGAAAGCTTGTGAAAACACGAGTTAAATATATATATATATATATATATATATATATATATATATATAAATAAATAATATATATATATATATATATAAATAAATATATATATATATATATATATATATATATATATATATATATATATATATATATATATATATATATATATATACATATATATATAATATAATACTTGCGCACACTTTTCTTCGTATTACTTTTAAAAAATCGTTGTCCCCTCTCTTATCTCGAGAACTACTGATCAAAAAATTTTGAAAAAATTCTGGAATATTCTCCACGGGGTATAGATTGAACGAAAATTATGACGAGTGCATTACCCTTTAATAATTTATTTGGTATATAAAAAAAAAAAAAAAATTTCAAGGTCACCAGTTTTCAGTACTTTGTTGAAAACTCATTTGGGGTGTGTTTTGTGAAGTCACTGATCATTTTATACCACCCTAACAAAAATTTTTATTTCAAAAACAATCTACGTACTGAACACTAATTGTGCAAGTTCAACTTGCACTTGACCGGTTTTTTTACTTATAGATATATAGGTATCTGATAATCCTTTTGGAAATGGTGAGAATTCACAATTGCCTTTTTCGCCAGTTTTATCAATCTTTTCATTAGGCGTAAGATTTTTTCTGTGGTTTTAGATCCTAAGATTTTTTAAGGCTTTGAGTACCGAGGGTGAATTCGTTGATATTAATATTATATTATAGTCTTATTTTCTGGAAAAACCAGGTGATTTTAGAATCGTAATGACTTCACAAGTGACAATGCAAAAGACCGAATTCAGTTTAAATTTTGATTATATTTTAATAGAAAGGATTTAGAACGCCTTCCCACAACCTTGCTCTATTTTTAATGCATCTGTGTATATGTGTGTAATATTGCAGTAATTAGGTAAATTACCCTTAATTTTGGAAGAATTCATGCTAGGATGATCAGTAAAGGTTAGAATTACCTTTACTGATTATACGTCAGTCTAATGCACCTTTACCTTCTGAACTAAGCTCTAGAGATCAACTTTGAGTTGGGAAATTTCCCAAATAGTTCCCTTACTACTTCATTGGATTTTATAAAAGATGAACATGAAGGTTGGAAGTTTTGATGAACCCCAATTAGTGAGTGTTATTACTTTAGACAATAGACTGGAGTCGAATAATTTATGACTATATATAAATTTGCAGAATAATATTCCCTTCTAAAATCTAGAGGTTCCTCCATGGTCTTTGATAAAAGTGTTTCAGTTTGATTGGATTTCATTTCATTTCATTCCCGGGTAGATTCGAATTAAAGTACAAAAAAAGGATGTTTACAATGAAATGAATAGTTAGGGATACAAATATGTGTTATGATGTCCTTCTGAGGATATCAATTTCTAATTTATATTTATTTTTAATAACTAAATTCTGAAGAAAAATCTAATAGAAACAAAATCATCTACATTTATTTTTTTATATCGAAATTCACTCCCTTAATTATGTATGTATGTAATTATGTATGTATATGTCTTTTCCACGTTTTCTAGGCGGTAATATTTGGATCATATTCGCTGATAATAATTTGCTTGTAACAAAAAAAAACACGTAAGTGATTACATATACCTCGAATTTTCAAAAATTAAATTTCTTCTTTTTCTACGGATTTTTATTCTCGATACTTCTAAAACTTATTCAAAAATTTTTTTAACAAAATTCCATTCCATTACAAAGTTATAGCATTAAATATGACCTGGCGTCGGACTGGGATCGCTACCTGTCTTGCGACACTGTCTGCAATATTACTCAGGTAATGTTAAATATTTTTTAACCTTTTTTTAAAATCTTAATAATTACTTTTTCTACAAAAGGTCGAGAGTTTTTTTTTTATTTTCTTAATAAGCAGTTTTTTATAAATAATTAAACATAAATAGTTTGGTCGAAAATTGCATACTAAAATTTTTTTTTATAAAAAACCTTTCGAAAATTTTTAACTACTACGAGTACATTATTTTACAAGAATAATTTTTATTGTTGCAGAATGGATTATTTTTTGTGAAGTTATGCTGTAGACAAGAAGGCGCCATGGTTTCCATTAGTGGTCCATTTAACCAGATGAAAAATAATGTTAACATTTAAAACATAGGTAAACAAATTTTTTTTCTTATAATTCAAAGTACAATAAAAATATATAATCGCCATTCTTTTGTATCATTCACTTAATAACTTTAAAGTATTTTTTTTTTAAACATACACACTTTTTGTAGCGCCCAGGTGTATATAACTCCTTAACATCTTCTGAATTCAATTTTTTTTATAAATGAAAAATAATTTTACCATAAAAGATTCTTTAAAATGCAGCTAACAGCTTTTTAAAACCCACATTAATTTGCAAGTTATATTACAAAACATTTTAAATTTGCTCATTGCATCTACCATGCATAAAAATATGAATATTTAATATGCGATATACACATATGCAGATTATGAGTAAAACTGGGTCGATATTTTAGAGAGGGGAAATGATGGCGGAATGGATAATTTATTTAAGAATGTGCATTTAAATATTCCACATTTTTTGGACTCAATTCCTTGGCGTTAAGGGAAAGTAAAAAAGAATTATGGCTTATCAAGCACATTATGACACGATTGCATCGACAATTGACAAATCAGCCAAATATGTAGTAGTATTATCAAACAGTGTAAATAGATCTAGGAAGTATTTTTGGCATAAACTGCATGAATTTCATCAGTTGCACCAAGCAACATTGTTAACTGATGCAACTCGAAAAGAATTAAATAGTTAATAATTAGTAATTGTTGTTATTAACTGTAGTATCAACTACTATAGTAATGTTTAATATGAACAATAAACTTTTGTGGCTTTATCTGACATATCAGTTTAATTTAAGGAAATGCTATTTGTCTAAAAGTCATGTTATTTTAAGAAAAAAAAAATATTTGGCAACATTGCAAATAATCTTCTGAAAAGGCTGATAAGTATTAAGACTCTAAAAAAAATTAATACCGCATGTTATTGACGAGGACCCATTTGGATTAGAAAAAACTGACTATGGTGACAGTATCCTTTTCGTTATCCATTGGAATAAAAACAAACCTTTGAAAGACTAAGAGCCGAACCCGATGAACACTACTGACAGAATGTAATTGATGGAGATCACTTGGACCAGAAAAATGGACGATAGAGACGTCGTTCTCGACTCACAAAGAAATATATACTTCGCCCCCAATACCACGGATCCAGGGTTAAACCATAGAAGGAACATTTCTCAGATAAAAAAAACAGGATAGGATGCTTCTGTTCTGATTGCTGGTGTCTAAACCCTCGCCAACCATTACCATTAGAGCTAGTAAAATCGACCATGTTACCACTTGAAAACCATTTGACAATAATCATACAAATATTTTTTAGAAATAAAAGGCTTATTTAAGCGTTTTTCTAGGAAAATAGAATGCGGAAGCATTGTTCGAAACGTTCAAGAAAATGAAGCTTGCAATAAGATATAACAAATTATATCTCCGGTTGGATACCCGCCGTCCACGAAAGGCTGTACAATTACTGACCATAAATTGATAGAGGAAGACGGATTTTCGAGTAACAAATTATCAAAATAACCACTGGGCAGGAACATATATATTAGATACTAGCCGGGCCCGCGGCTCCGCTCGCGTGGACTTGGTTCACTACTATCGTCACTGCTTATTCCTTATGTTACCTAACGTAATAAAATATCTCCCATTATTTCCCCTTATCTTCCAATATTTCTCCTTATCTCCCATTATCTCTACATAATTTCCATTATCTAGGCTTATCTCTGCTCATCTCTCATTATTTCTCCTTATCTCCCATTATCTCACCTTACTTCCCATTATCTAGGCTTATCTCGACTTATCTCGCAATATTTTTCCTTATCTCCCATTATTTCTCCTTATCTCCCATTATCTCACCATAACTTCCATTATCTAGACTTATCTCTGCTTATCTCCCATTATTTCTCCTTATCTCCCATTATACTTATTTCCCATTATCTCACCTTATCTTCCATTATCGAGGCTTATCTCGACTTATCTCCCATTATTTCTCCTTATCTCCCATTATCTCACCTTATCTCCCATTATCTAGGCTTATATCGAATTATATAGAACATATGTAGAAATTTATAAAAACACGTAAATCGGATAAGTGGTTCTCGAGTAATAAGCGCACTAACGGGCAGACAGACAGACAGAGAGACGTTACATTTTATATATATTATATTCTTTGCTACATGATATTGTTCCATATTTAATGATTTAGGCAGTGTATTGCAAGAGAACCCGCTAGCGGCAAACTTTCTCTTCGACTTGATTCACTATTATCGTCATTGCATATTCCTTATGTCACCTAATGTAGTAAAATATATCCTATAACCTGGCCAGAGAACATACGTATGTTTAAAAAAAAAAGCACGTAAATCGGATAAGTGGTTCTCCAGTGATAAGCGCACTAACGGACAGACAGACAGACAGACAGAGAGACGTTGCATTTTATATATATTATAGATATTCTTTGCTCCATGATATTGTTCCATATTTAATGGTTTAGCATGTTTAAAAAAAAGCACGTAAATCGGATAAGTGGTTCTCCAGTGATAAGCGCACAAACGGACAGACAGAGAGACGTTGCATTTTATATATATTATAGATATCCTTTGCTACATGATATTGTTCCATATTTAGTGGTTTCGGCAGTATATGGCAAGAGAACGCGTTAGCGGCAAACTTTTTTTCCGATTTCATTCACTATTATCGTCACTGCTCATTCCTTATGCAACCTATCGTAATAAAATATAGCCTATAATCTGGCCGGAGAACACATGTATGTTTTAAAAAAAAAAGTATGAAAATCGTATAAGTGCTTCTCCAGTGATAAGCGTACTAACGGACAGACAGACAGACAGACATACATACTGAGATACGTTGCATTTTATATATATTATAGATGTAATAAAATATATATCTATAACCTGGTCAGAGAACATATGTATGAATTTAAAAAATCACGTAAATCGGATAAGTGGTTCTCGAGGGATAAGCGCACTAACGGACAGACAGAGAGACGTTGCATTTTATATATATTATAGATATAGATTATTATCATTATTATTATTATATAACCTGGCCAAAGAATATATGTATGAATTTAAAAAAAGACAGGTAAATCGGATAAATGGTTCTCGCGTGATAAACGCACTAATGGACAGACAGACAGACAGAGAGACATTGCATTCTATATATATTATAGATTATAGATTATAGATATTCTCTGCTACATAATATTGTTCCATATTTAATAGTTTAGTCTGTGTATTGCAAACGAACGCGCTAGCGGCAAGCTTTTTTCCGACTTCATTCACTATTTTACGTTACTGCTCATTCCTTATGCTACCTATCGTAATAAAATATAGCCTATAACCTGGCCAGAGAACATATGTATGTTTTAAAAAAAAAGTACGTAAATCGGATAAGTGGTTCTCCAGTGATAAGCGCACTAACGGACAGAAAGACAGACAGACAGACAGACAGACAGACAGAGAGACGTTCCATTTTATATATATTATAGATTAGTCCTCTACCAGGAATAGAAATATTTATTAACTATCCAATCCATAATTCGGCAAATATTTGTTGCTCTCCTTACTGTCGATATCAGCTAGAAATAAAACTTGTATCTTATAACGCTACTATAAACTTAAAAGTGAGATAGTTGGACATATGAAAGGACAATAAATAATGATTCAAATATGGGCCTTTTGTTGTTATTAATTATGAATCAAAATGAAAATTATTTTGCCGTATCGTAATTAATGTGTAGCGATTGAATGGATCGAGCGTTTCGAATTCTGTTAATGTTTATATAATGAAATTGATTAAGAAAGCAATAAGATGAGGAATCATAATTGGGTTTCGTTGTTGCTCTTTTGATGGTGCCGTATTTCCTATACATGCGGGCAAAATGGACTGAATGTAATATTTCAAAAGTGTATTATTTTTCTTGCTTAGCTTGATTTATATAATAAGTTTATCGCCACTATATAAAAATGCATTATTAAGTGTGGAAGTAAAGTTAATAATTTTGAATTGTCTTGGAATTTTGGCATCCTTGTTACAATAACATTACACCATTGTTATCACCACTGCACCAAGCACTTTAGTTTTACATTCGAGGAGCGTTTCGTTAACCAAGTTAACATCATCAAGAGTGATGACTGACTATAAAAACTGGATTAAAATTGTAATAAACTCGAGTAAAACCGACAAATCGCAGGTTGTGGTTTAGTTTCGGGTATGTACCGGTTATTTAGAGTATTTTTACTTGAATACTTTCGTATCCATCTAATAATTTCCTATCAGATACATTTTGAATTAACCTCAAATTATCTATTGTTACTGTATGGTTATATTTAAGGACATGTTCGGCAATGCCTGATTTTTCTAACATACTATACCTTAAAAAAGCTACACGCTCTTTAAATTCTGTTCTGTGTTACAAGAAATATGTAGGATAAACTAAAATGTCGGTTTCTCTAACTACCTCCTCTTAGACCCCCCGGCCCATATATTTGGAGTTCATTATATATGTGACTACAAATAATAATGGGGGAGCTTTTAAAATAAAAATTTCTATTACGGAAATATAAAATAATAAATGACTTCACAAAAGACATCCCAAATGAGTTTTCAACAAAGTTTTTTTCCCGATATTTACTGTAAACTGATGACCTTAACATTTTTTTTCCCAATATTTACCGTAAACTGATGACCTTGACATTTTTGTTTTTTTTTTATATACCAGATGAATTATTAAAGGTAATCCACTCGTGACACTTTTCATTCAGTCTACACCTTGTAGAGAATATTCCAGAATTTTTCGAGATAAGGGGGGGACAGCACAAAAAGTGTTCGCAAGTATTAAATTGTATATAGTATTGTCTTTTTACAAGCTTTCATTTGTCACCCCACTCGATGACCTAATATTTTTTTTCACTTGCGATTTCACCCCCTAAAACTAACCCTAAGTAAAAATTTAACTTTCAAAACTACACGGCTCCGATGAGGCCATCAATTCCTATATTAGTGCAAAATTTCAACTGCCTATGTCAAATATTTGCGGAGAAAATCGGCTCTGATGAAGCCAACAATTCCTATATTAAAGCTAAATTTCAACTATGGCAAATAGTTTCAGAGAAAATCAGATGTGACAGACGGATAGACTTACAGACAGGCAGACGAACAGACAGATGGACAGACAGGCAGATGGACAGACAGACACCGAAGTGATCTTATATATATATGCAAAATGTATCGACCCCGACTACTTTCAATCCCTTCTAGCGATATGAAATATCGCAACAAAGTTATAAGTTTCTTTCCTTTTTCCATTGTTAGGTACGTATCAAGTTTGAAAGCGATATCGTAATTAATTTGTGTTTGAAAACTAATGTTTTCCCTTCTGGGACCAGTTAAGTTATCGTGCCAAAGGTCGTCACACCAAAATAAAGACCGATTGACGGAACTAGAAAACTATGTTTCTCGTGATGCAGAATCCCTAAAATGTGAAGAAATGCAAAAATCTCGGACATAGAATCTTCAACAGCTTAAGAAGTATTTCTCATGTGACGCTATCCATTATATAAAACATGGACACCCTTAAGAGCTCTAATCTACATTTTTTTTATAAGTAAATTAGTGTTTTTTTTTTGTAAATAGTAAGTAGGATAGATACTTGATTAGAACGCTATTTTAATTACAATTTAAGTTAATATTAAGCGGTTACATACACCTGGGCGCTGCAAAGAGTATGTATATTTAAAAAATATATATATTAGAGGTTATTAAGTGAAAAATACAAAAGTATGGCGATTATTATTTTTATTTTAAATTATAAGATTTTTTTTTTTTAAATAATTGTATACAATTTTCGATCGACAAATTTATGCTTAATTATTTATATTTTTTTTTAATAATTTTTAGAAAAATAGCAAATAAAAACCCATAAAAAAATAGAATTATTGAAAATTCGAAGTGCATGTAACCCCTTAAAATTTGTGCATTATATATTAATATACTTTGGGATATTTTATTTAATGTCTTTACCCGAAATGTGCTTACAAGGGGGTTGATCCTCTTAAGATTGACCTAAATAATGGAGGTCATCTATTCTCGCAGTTTTTAAACCATCACTTATATTGGTACGATGCGAGTAAACGGATGCGTAGGGTCTTGGTACGCATATTTCTTTGTCTCTGAGGATTTTTTACGAATCCAAATTGCTTAAGCAAGGGTTTTTAAAAGGCAGAGTGCTATGGTGATTTTTATGTACTGAATATTTTAATTTTTTAATAAAAAAAAGCTTATCGATTTATTTAATTATTGGGGGGGGGGGGGGGGGGGGGGGGGGGGGGGGGGGGGGGGGGGGGGGGGGGGGGGGACAAGAAATTAATGAACTTCCATATTTTTATTTCGCCCTATTCCTGCTGATTTAATAAAAATACTGTCAAGTTAAGTAGCGGAAACTAAAATGATAAAGTGCTTGTTTGATGTTGCTGTTGTTGTTATTGAAAAACATTTGCTTTTAAAAGCGCTTCAGGAGTTTTTATAGTGCGCTCTAATAGAAAAAGTCTGTGCATTTTTAACTAATATTGTTTTTAAAATAAAAATATTTTGTTGTAAAATTATTAGCCCATTGAAACGTGATATTTTTTTTGCGTATCAGCAATAAATTTTAAAATGATTATAGCCCTTGGTAATAATATTAGCGTTAATTGTAGTTTTTGATGTCGTTTCCGTTATAAAATAGATAGTCGAACATTCTTCTGTTTCATTGACTTAGGAAAGGCCTTTGATAGAGTACAACTGGAGGATAAATACCTCTGTTTTATGAAAGATACATACCGCACAATCGTTTATTCAAAAAACGAGCGAGTTGCTACATTAAGTAACAAATTCACAAAGCCATTATTAGTAGAAAAAGATATTCAACGAGGAGACGTACACAGCGAAAACCCTGTCCGGACGGAGTATTGAAACAAAACAACAGATATGCAAATAGTACGCAGAATAGCGAGTAAGAAGTGATAACGTTAGATGGCTTTTAAACAAAGAGACAGAATGGACAAAATGGAATATATAGATAGAAAACTATGACTAATAGATGCTTATACCGCACTTTGTCGGTGACTTACAAAGTCTTTTCAAGCAGAGCGGCACAGCACGGCTGGCACTTATTGCAGAAACGCACCTTCTCGAGCTTACCGCTCGAAGGCATAGATGGCATTGGTATAACAACTAAAGACGAATCGAAAGATTCGCATTTCTAGAAGTCACCAAAAGTGTTCTTCGTATTTGCTGAACCATCCCAAGATGCGTTTCGCCGTATCGCAGCTCCTCAGTTGGGCTAGGTTCAGCAAATACGAGAACACCATTAATATTATATGTTCTCGTATTTGCTGAACGTAGCCCAACTGAGGAGCCGTGATACGGCGAAACGCGTCTTGGGATGGTTCAGCAAATACGAAGAACACCTTTGGTGACTTCTAAAAATGCGAATCTTTTGATTTGTATTTAGTTGTTATACCAATGCCATCTATGCTTTCGAGCGGTAAGCTCGAGAAGGTGCGTTTCTGCAATAAGTGCCAGCCGTGCTGTTCCGCTCTGCTTGAAATGACTTTGTAATTCACTGACAGAGTGCAGTATAAGCATCAATTTGTCATAGTTTTCCGTTAGTACCTGGATAAGGACTAAAAAATGGTGTTCTCGTATTCGCTGAACCTAGCCCAACTGAGGAGCCGTGATACGGCGAAACGCGTCTTGGGATGGTTCAACAAATACGAAGAACACTTTTGGTGACTTCTAAAAATGCGACTCTTTCGATTCGTCTTTAGTTGTTATACCAATGCCATATATAGATAGAATGACAAAAGAAAGAATGGTTAGATTTACAAGAGATAGGTCACCTATAGAGAGGACAAGAAAGTCGAACACCTGAAAGTAATAAGTTTTTCCATGTAACCGAAAATAAATTGGGCTTATACAAAAAAAGATTTTAAATTTTAACCTACACCGAAAAAGAAGATCTTCAATTCAATACATAAGTATGTAATATTGTTTCAGTGTCGTAATATTTGTAAATGTTAGACTAGACACGCTTCCGAAGCGACACACTAACCTTCATGGATGTATGTATCTTTGTCCTTAAAGATGTACAAAACTACTGAACCGATTTTAGTGAAACCTTTTATTTTCGATCAAGTGTTTATGTGACAAGGAGGCAATATCAGGTCGGTTATCTTTATCCTTGGGCTATTTTCATATTTGCGAGGCTTCTTTTTTTATCGTTGACCTTCCCACCTGAGTAGGGATTTTACCCTTTTTCGTATCCTGAGGATATCGGCGAGGATGTCGTAATACCCGGCCAAGTCCAAGTGCCGAAACATACATTCTCGTTTTTCACAGCACCTTTTTAGGCAACGCGGTAGTGCTGCCTTGGACGTTATTAATTTTCTACGAACAATTACTACCTATGTACGTGGCCAGGCCAAATATACTTAAATAAATTAATAAATAAGTATACCGACCTGCGGGATTGAACTCTCGACCTTCTGCACCGTAAGCAAGGTACTACGCCACGGAGCCACGGGCTGCCACCCTCTTTTATATTTTATTGACTTCAAAAGAAAAGTGATGAAGTAAAAATGTTGCTTAATTTTGTCTGTTTATGTTTTGTGTATTAAGTATTAATTACATATTGCTTATATTTTTTACGTTTTTTCCTTTCAAGTGACAATATCGCAGATTTCTCTTATTAATTATTTTTCTTTTATTTATTTTTTTTTTATAGTTCGCCTCCACGCCTAAGTAGGGATTTTACCCTTTTTCATATCCTAAGGATATCGACTAGGATGCCGTAATACCCGTCAATATTGTCCAAATGCCGAAACATACATTTTTGTATTTCGCATCATCTTTTAGACAACGCGGTAGTGCTGCCACGTACATTTTTACGTTTCTGCAAACAACTATTACCTATGTACGTGGCCAGGCCAAATATACTTAAATAAATTAATAAATAAGTAACCAACCTGCCGGAATTGGAACCCGAGACTTTTTTGCACCGTAACCAAGTACTACGCAACGGAGACACGGGCCGCCACTGTTTACAACACATGTATTTTTCTTTACGTCTATTTTAAACTCGGTTTAATTATACTTTTATATTTGTTTCTTTTATTATTATTCGTTAGCATTTATTTTTAAGTTCTAATTTTAAAAGTCATTTTATTGTCATTATCTAAAAATTGGTACCGTAAATAGTAAATTTTACTTCCTTACGTTAAAAAAATACCAAATTTTGAGAACCTGGACCCTGAAATGGAATAACAACATAATATATTCAAAGTAAGCTCCTCTCATTCCCTTACTCACCTGTTTAACTCCTGTGTTAAATTAAATAAGCTTATGCTTAAAATTTTTTCATTATAGCATCTAAATACTAAAAAATGCCCATAATACTACTGGAACTGTATCACACCATGCCTTTCAGCCTCTTTTCTTAAAACAAAAGCTCCAAAATTATCGGTACCTTTTCTGATTTAAGTATTTTATAAATACAATATATATATATATATATATATATATATATATATATATATATATATATATATATATATATATATCTAGCTGGCCTAGTGACCTTATTTTAACCCAATATCCTAAATTAGTGATTATACCTTTCGGTATAATGTTGAACATTAGCCTATCACTTTCATAAGAAGTGATATATTTGTACTTAACTCAGTCCGAAATGCTCAATACTGGGGACTGGAATAATATATAATAGCACAGCCACGATCTTGCTCACAACCAAGACCGAGACAAATAAAAAAAAACCGGCCAAATGCAAGTCGGACTTGCGCAATTAGTTTACGTTGATTGCTCTTAAAATAAAAATTTTTTGTTACGGAGGTACAAAATTATCAATGACTTCACAAAACAGACCCCTAATGAGTTTTCAACAAAGTTTGTTTCCGATCATTCTTGAAAACTGATGACCTTGAAATTTTTCCTTTTTTTCTATACCAGATAAATTATTAATGATAATGCATTCGTAATAATTTTTGTTCAATCTACTCCCTGTGTAAAACACTCCAATACTTTCAAAATTTTTTATTAACACTTTTCGAGATAAGGGGGGTCAGCGAATTTTATCAATTTTTTAAAAATAATACAAAGAAAAGTGCGCGCAAGTATTAGATTATATATATTTTTGAACGCGTGTTTTCACAAGCTTTTATTTGACACCCCACTTGATGACCTAGTAATTTTTTTTCCACTTCCGATTTCACCCCCCTGAAACTAACCCTTTAAGTCAAAATTTAACTTTTAACGCTACACGGCTCTGATAGGGCCATCAATTCCTATATTAGTGCCAAATTTCAACTGTCTATATCAAAGAGTTTCGGAGAAAATTGGATGTGACAGACGGATATACAGACACAGAAGTGATCTTACAAAAATCTAAAAAGCGATATCACGTTTCGTTTGAGAGTTATCAATAAATAGACAAAAACAGCGATGGACATTGGAACTTATTTTTCGTGAGCTGGGTACCCGTCAAACTGGAAAAATGCAAAATCTCGGAGAGTATTTTTTTCACGAATACGACAAAAAATAAATAAAAACATAATAAAAGGGAGTTGCCTAGGGATAAGGGCATAGAAAAGTTTCATTGGCATATTTTTCTTATATCAAGGTAAGATACCATTCCAAAATAAATTTTGTTGATAAATATTTAGCGAGTTTCATAACATGAACACCAAGAAATTATGCATTAATAAAAAAAATGCTCTTAAACATTTTTGACGTTCATACCAACATTTGTAGAAAATAGTTTGTGTAGATATGTAACGTTGTGGCATAGTCAAGGCGCATATGTCCCCCATCTCCTTAGATGTAGAAAATATCACCTTTATTCAAACATTTTAAGGAAAATATTCCTTCTCCGGTCATTGATTTTTGAATCGGCTATAAGTAGTTAAAGATCCATCGTTGCAACGATTTCTTTTTTTCTAACTGCCCTTCTCTGTTCCTCGATTTTCAAATTGGATGTAAATTTTTAGAGGGAGAGAGAGTTTTATAAAAAATCTCCACCCTACATCCATCAAATTTTAGTTTTTTTCATCAGGGCCCTTCTTATCCCAGTTGTCGTTTGTTACCTCCTCCCTGTTGGTCGATTGATGCTCCCCTTTTACAAGCAGTTACGCCTTTACTGTTCTTCTTTTTTTCCTAAAGAAATGCCCTTTGTATTCTTCTATTTCTTCTTCTTCCTCTAAGCAAGATCTTGGTTCGTCTGTTTTTAAGCCTCTTATGACGTAGATGTCCAGCTCTGGTGCCATTGTTTCTGGTTTTTTCATCTTTTGCCCATCTTGGCCGGTTATTAGCTGGCATGCTACTTACGTGATTCCTCCACTATAGACGTCTTGATCTAGCGAAACGGACGATGTCTTGAATCTTGAGTTCTTCTCATATAGTTGTGCTTCGTACATGGTCTTTCAAGGTTATTCCAACTGTATTAAAGTGATAGAACAGCTCAATAAAAACAATAGAACACATATAAAGACACATCAAAAACTAACTAAAGAAGTACCACCATCATCTGGAATTTGATGAGGTGATAGTAGGAGTCCAACACTTTTTAATTTAATAATGGACAAAATAATAAATAGTGTCAATGAGGTCAAGAGTGGATACAAAATAGGACGAAAAAACTCTAATAATATTGTGCTTTGTTAATGATGCAATATTAACAGCAGAAAATGAAGATGGCTTACAGCGACTAATACATCGTTTCGAAACCACAGCAGAAATTTACAGCATGAGAATATCATTGGAAAAAACAGAATCAATGGTTATAGCTAAAGTCCCCATTAGGTGTAAATTAGCCGTCTACAACAATAGCACAGAACATACACTGCACATATCTGGGAGTACACCTATCGAGCTCAAAATATCTGTATCAAGAAGTACTCATTCAGGTAAATAAAGCATCGAGAATATCTGGTTGTTTGAGGAACTTAATATGGAAAAATGCGTACATGTTTACAGAAAGCAAAAAGCGTATATATAGAACCGTGGTAAGACCGGTTCTGACGTATACAGCAGAAACAAGAGCAGAAACATCTAAAACAAAAAGCCTCATGAGAGCTACAGAAATGAAAAAAAGCAATAATAATAAACGTCGAAAAACATCAAAATAAACGCCTAACGTCACCAAAAACAAAAGCGAACGCATTGTCCTGCAAAAAATGAACTAACTTCCTTTCGTAATCCTACAGGATAAAGCTTGACAAATGGCGTCACTGTATGAAGTGTTGTGCAACCGGGCCAACATGGCCCAATCGAGGCTTTTTGACCCATTAAACTGGCACAATAGAGATTAAGTTGTTTAAAAGCCATTCGCTTGGAAATAATGCACAACCTGCCAGCGCGATGTGGGCTATTGATAATTATTTCGGGATAGCGATATCGGCAGGTTTGTTTGTTTGTTTGTATATGGAAATATACATTCGAGTCATAGAATGCGGTGGTTATTCACTTGGAAAAAAAAATACCCTAAACGTAATATATAGGGCCTCGTACAATAACTAAAAAACTTAGTAGCTTAAATTATAAAGTAAATAAAATAACCCAGTAATTTTATGAAATTCTTTTCATTTATTCA
Organism: Pachyrhynchus sulphureomaculatus; assembly: GCA_019049505.1. Lineage (NCBI taxonomy): Eukaryota > Metazoa > Arthropoda > Insecta > Coleoptera > Curculionidae > Pachyrhynchus > Pachyrhynchus sulphureomaculatus. Next base: position 43,554,151 of record CM032453.1, on the reverse strand, counting down.
TAATAAGAGGACATTATTTTCACCTAAAATGCAATTGCCATTTTTTATATCATTTTGTTGTAGTGTTTTAGTCAATAAAATGATTCTTCTCAAGAGAAGAATATTCTGTATATGCTGGACGTAAACATGTAAGTAGCCGGTCTGAGATGAGTAGTAATCTATTTATTACAACCATGACGCGCTTATATCTGGCAGATCATGCTGCTTTATTTCAGGTAATTTAACTGTTGCATGACACAATTACCCTTTTGAATAACATTTCGTTTGCGCTTAATCTAGCAACGTGTAAACAGAATGGCGTTTTTTACCTGTACTTGGATCTATGTTGTCTTATATTAAAGATAAGTTGGCTTCCATTATTTTCAGTCTTCCTGAAGATTTAGTTAGCTCTACAAAACAGCAGGAGCTTCGCTTTTACCGGCAGGTATTAGATTCATTCCTTTAAATAGTACTTTTTTTTGCCGCTTAGTAGGTTATCTCAGCCTGTAACTTTGTAAAACTAAAAAGTTTGTTTGATAAATTGATTTTCTTCCTTTGACGCTTCGGGCAAAAATGCAGCGGCTAATTTAAATAGAAAAATTAGACTCGGATAGACAGCTTTTGGATGTTTAAAGTATAAATTACAAAGAAACACAAAAAGTTGACGAGATACATGAAAACAAAAATATTAACGTGTTACCCAATCTTTCTTTATGGACTGAAACGTGGACAATCACAAAAAAAAATAATGGGGAGGATGCAAGCTAGTTAAAGTCACATGCAGAGAACTATTCCAAATATAACGCTATTGGACAAGAAATCTAAAAAATAGGAAACAGAATTTACCAAAACAGAAGATACCAAAAAACACAATACTTTAAGCAAAATTGGGATGGACAGAATATGTAGTAGGAATAGAAAGGACAAAATCATGAAGGAAAATGATGTAATGAAAACCATGGTGAGAAGAAAGAAATCCAGGAGGTCCTATGCTCAGATGATATGATGACATGAGGAAAGTGGCTACGAGGACAAAAGCAACACAGAACAGAAACAGATGGAAAAACATGGGGAGATTTATAAGTATTGTGATTTGGACTCGAATTTTGTTGATATATATTTTTCTCGTTGTTATCTCATTGTAATGCTGTCATGTGAAAATAAAAACAAATGTGTTCATATAATAAAGAAAAATTAAGCTAGCTTACTAAGGAGAAATTCAACTATAGCCATTTAATAGTAATATGAAAAAATAAATTCAATTTACGTTTAAAATTTAAATTAGTAACAAATTGACTATTAAAAACAAAATTTATAGACAATCCAAATAGTGAGACAAGAAACTAAATATTTTAAAATATAAGCAAATAAAAATATAACCCAACTAAATATTTAAATAGATCGCCTTAAATCAATTTTTCGAAGGGTAGGTCGGTGCCTCCCTCGTCTCCTATCCAAATCCATAACTTTTATCGTAAGACATGACAGCGTACATCAACGATTCAGCAGTTTAATTGCACTAAAAAATATTTAAAACGGAGCGAAATTGAACAGAAGCGACTAGGAATGAGCAGTAATGGATTTAACCTCTCAATTGTGGATAGCAACCTACCTATCGATAATTTTAACTTTTCGTTAAATCGATAATTTATATATATATATATATATATATATATATATATATATATATATATATATATATATATATATATATATGTGTATATATGGCATATATACATATATATATATATATATATATATATATATATATATATATATATATATACATATATATATATATATATATATATATATATATATATATATATATATATATATATATATGTATGTATGTATATATGTATAGGTTATTCCGAAAAAAAAAAGTATTTAGAGTATTTTTTGACAATCACATTAGTTTAGCAGTATTTTTTTCGAAAATCTGGAATGTTTGGAATACGATGCCAAGGTGGTGCAAGCCAAAATTTAGTTTGTCAAAAAAGCACAGATCTTTTTATGCGTTAATACTCGAAAAAAAAAAGTCAAAAATATTTAATAAATCAATATTTGTGCTTTTTTATCAGAAGAGCAGCATACCCTAAAATCATTTAGTATTCCGTACGTCGGTCTGTCTGTCACATCTGATTTTTTCCGAGACTATTTGACATAGATAGTTGATATTTGAATTTGACACCAATATAGGAATTGACGACCCAATCAGAGCTGTGTAGTATTGAAAATTAAACTTTGACATAAGAGGTTAATTTTGAGGGTTGGGAAAACAAATTACCAGGTTATCGAGTGGGGTGTCATGCTATTATTTTTACTAAACAGTTTTTAATAAATTATCCAATAACCTTACTTTCTAATAAGTACAAAAGACACCACAACCGGTCCAAACGTTTTGACCTTAACAGACATATACTTATTATGAAACCAAACATATATGGAAAATTTGTGCGAGAACAAAATCCCATAATTTGCATGACTATTACATTTCATATATATATACATATATATATATATATATATATATATATATATATATATATATATATATATACATATATATATATATATATATATATATATATATATATATATATATATATATATATATATATTTGAACTGGTGTTTTCAGAAGCTTTCATTTGACATCCCACTCCAAGGCAAACACGTTTTTTTTCACACCTCCCAAAACTAACCCCCCACTAAATTAGTATTAAAACTACAAGGCTTTCTTGATTGGGCCATCACTTCCTGTACTTTTTATGTCTCGGAGAAAATTGGATGTGACAGACAGACACCGAAGTGATCCCATAAGTTTTTCGTACGGAACACTAAAAACATTAAATCATTTTAGGGCATGATTACACTGAACTCCTGATAAAACAAAAGCCGGTCAAGTGCAAGTTGAACTTGCACAATTAGTGTTCCGTACGTTGATTGTTTTTAAAATAAAAATTTTTGTTACGAAGGTATAAAATGATCAGTGACTTCACAAAACACACCCCAACAAAGTTTGTTTCCAATCTTTACTGAAAACTTGTGTGACCTTGAAATTTTGTTTTTTTTTTATATACCAAATAAATTATTAAAGGTAATGCACTCGTGATAATTTTCGTTCAATCTATACCCCGTGGAGAATATTCCAGAATTTTTTCAAAATTTTTTAATCAGTACTTTTCGAGATAAGGTAGGGGACAGCGATTTTTTAAAAGTAATACGAAGAAAAGTGTGCACAAGTATTACATTATATATATTTTCTACTCGTGTTTTCACAAGCTTTCATTTGACACCACACTCGATGACCTAGTAAAAAAAATTTTTTTTCACTTCCGATTTCACCGCTCAAAACGAACCGCTTAAGTTAAAATTTATGTTACGGTGGTATGAAATGATCAGTGACTTCACAAAACACACCCCAAATGAGTTTTCAACAAAGTTTGTTCCCAATCTTTACTGAAATCTGATGACCTTGAAATTTTTGTTTTTTATATATACCATATAAATTATTAAAGGTGATAATTTTCGTTCAATCTACACTCCGTGGAGAATTTTCCAGAATTTTTTCGAAATATTTTGATAAGTACTTTTCGAGGTAAGGCCCGGGACAGCGATTTTTCGCGAATTTTTAAAAATAATGCAAAGAAAAGTGCGCGCAAGTATAATATTATATATATATTTTTTACTCGTGTTTTCACAAGCTTTCATTTGACACCACACTCGATGACCTAGTAAAAAATTTTTTTTTTCACTTCCGACTTCACCCCCCAAAACTAACCCCTTAAGTCAAAATTTAATTCTCAAAACTACATGGCTCTGATGAGGCCATCAATTCCTATATTATTACCAAATTTTACCTTTCTATGTCAAATAGTTTCGGAGAAAATCGGATGTGACAGACAGACAGACAGACAGACACCGAAGTGATCTTATAAGTGTTCCGTACGGAACACTAAAAAGATTGATTTATTAAATATTTTAGACTTTTGTTTTGCCAGCTTTAACATATAAAATATCTGTGATTTTGATACCAGCAATTTGGGCTTGCACCACCCTGGCATCATGTTCTAAACATTCCAGACTTTTAAAAAATACTGCTAAACTAGTGTGCTCGTGAAAAGCTTTTTCGGTTTCTGACAGCTCTAAATATTCTTTTTTTTCGAATTTGCTCAAATATGTATATATAAATACCAGGTGTACAAGTATGAAATGCGGATTTTTTTTCTAAAAAAACATGTTAAATTCAAAAGAATGATAAAAAGTGCTTTATACAAAGTATGCTCCATCGCTTGTTATACATTTTTTCCCATCTTTCGGGCAATTTGTGAATACCACGTCAGTAAAAATCTTCCCCTTTTGCTGCGAAACCATTCATCGAGCCATTTTTTCACATCTTGCAAACAAGTGGTAATCAAAAGGAGTCTGGTGAGTAAGCCGCATGGAGTAGGACTTCTCAGCTGAGTGCTTCCAAAGTGTCGCGAACTGGTTTTGCCGTATGTGATGGAGCATTGTCATGCAGAAAAATGACTTTGTGTTGCCTCTTTCGGTATTCTAGCCTTTTTTCAAGCAGCGAACGGTTCAAATCGGTGAATTGTTGTTGGTAACGTTTTAGTATTAACCGTTTCCCCAGGTTTTAACAGCTCATAATAGACCACGCTCCTATGGTCCCACCAAACACAGAGCATCGCCTTTCTACCAAAGCAATTCGGTCCTGCGGTCGATGTGGATGGTGCGCCTGGGTCTACCCATGAGTTTTTGCTCTTGGGATTCTCAAAATAAATCCACTTTTCATCCACTGTAATTATACGATGCAAAAACTACTTCCTTTTGTACCGAGCGAGAAAATATCACACCGGTTTTTGAGCTTTCCCATTTGCCTGTCGTTCAACTCATGTGGTACCCATCTACCGGTCTTTTGAATCTTTCCCATCTCTTGTGGCCGATTAGAAACAGCTTGTTGACTAACGCCCAATTTCTCGGCGAGTTGTTTTTGTGTTTGCGAATCATCTTCGTCCAACAATGCTTGCAATTCCACATCTTCGTATTTTGTTGTCAGTTTTCCACGTTCCTTGTCTGCAACATCGAAGTCACCACTTTTGAAACCATCGTTCGGTAATCGGTATGGTTCAACAGCAGTTTTCTTCAAATGAAAACAAAAAATTAATGTTGTCCGCGAATGCTCTTTGTTCGGTATAAGTTTCGACATATTGAACACAACACAACACTATGCACACACCTTTCCAATTTATCACTCGTGCGCATCTGACATTTGTTGATGACACAACAAAATGGCGCAGTGTCAAATTTTTATACTACAAACTGCATTGGTGCACCATCTGTTGTCTGAAATCCACATTTCATACTTGTATATATATATATATATATATATATATATATATATATATATATATATATATATATATATATAGATAGATATATATATATATATATATATATATATATATATATATATATATATATAAGTATTGAAAATATTTCAATATCTATAGGATCTCATCAGATAGATGTAGGCAAGGTATTTTCGATCCGTGTGCAGTCACCAAATGTCTCCTCTTTTCGATAATTTGCAGACGCTAAATACATTTTCATTTGTTAAACTAATAATTATTTTTAATTTTATCGATTGTAATACATAAACTTTTCAAGGTCTATTAAATCATATCTCCTTGGGGGGTTAAGAAAACCGACCGGAGGACCGGGATATCACGAAGGGCTTCCTATTTTGAATAATGTCCCGTTTTAATGAAGGAAGATAAGATTCTCAATTTCCTGAGATAATTGCAAACCGTATTAGAGTCCTAAGCCGCTGATAGTATTAGATCTCAATGCTTTTGCTCTATTGAGTTATGTACTAACTCGGATATCTCTTAGAATCGAAATTTATCTCTCCGAATTATATTTTCGGTTCACTGTTCTTCGATATTAAATTTGTTTTGAGAGACGAATAATACAAATATTTTTAGATGTATGTGGATTTAATATATAATCCGGATTTAGAAGAATTTTCGTTGCAGTATTAAAATTAAATATTCGGTAAATGAAAAGCCATTTGCCGTCTTTCTTTTAAAATATTAACATAAAAATGTATTTAGTTGCTTTAAAAATATAAAGGATATAAAAAATAAAGGAAAACTATATTTAAACGATAATGCTCTCAAATTGGAGCAATATGCGTATCTTATTTCTATTATCTAATTTTCTTATTCTATACCAAAAAATCTTCGGTTTTTCTTTACAAGGTAGATACAGCTTTATGCTGCAAGACTCAAAAAATCAACTTGTAATGCTTCCAATTGTTACCTCAGTCCAACATCATACTAATAGTGGATCCTTATCGTTTATTCACTTGACTTTAGGCTTACAAAACAATAAAAACTCGATTTAAATGAAGCAGTCAGTCACCAAAAGTCAGCAGCCCAAACCAGGCCAGAGAGCAACCCAAGAGGAAAGACCCTCCATCCAAGACAACTCGACTCCAAAACGCCTGCGACAAGCTTTTAAAGACGGACTTGTAAACGGCATGTTTGCCCTCATCAGCGTCGCGTTGAAACTGTAACTCTTTGTTTGCCGCCATTAATTCGCGCCTTCGTTCATGTCATTATTGAGTCTGGCCGTCTTTTATCGTCAGCTATCATTACCATTGGCTGTTATCAGTTAGCGTCACCGTTCACCGTCTTTAGTTTCTACTACCATCGTCCGTTAATGTTACCATTGGTAGTCGTTAGCTGCCGTTACCACTTACTATTAAAAACGAGATCGTTTTTTTTTCTGTAATGTTATTGTTCTGTTCACCAACGGTTGTAACAATATTAATTTATCTAATTTTAGTAGTGAAATATTCAGCTTGATTAAAGAACTAGGGAAGAACTCCTTTCTATACACAACTCTCTGATGCAAGTGTTTAAAGAAATCGTGATTGATGATAAAGACATCAGAGTGATAAAACATCTATAGTATCTACGTTAAGCTTAGCAGTGAGCTAGTGTTGGAAGGAGTTTAATAGAGACGAATAAGATCATCTATTATGTTGAATATATAAGATTGGAATTACTTAGCTAATTAGTTAGCCTTAGCGAGGTATTCAAGTATCTTAGCTAACGTCTTCAGTTAATTTTAAATAAGCTCAATCGACGTATTTAGTACTATGGACTAGGCACCAATAGTGCCAAAACAAAAGTAATGGTCATTAATAGAGAGACGATAATACTTCTTTTAATATGAAGGAACAAATTTAAGTACTTCGCTTCTTTGTTTAACAAGAAATGCGATGGCGACGATGAAGGGAGAATTGACCATTTATACTCCGTATTGTTAAACTTTAGAATTTTTTTTTATAGAAATCTGGCACTGGACATCCGATTATTACGGGCGGCCAATTCTACTGTATTGTATAGAAACTGAGTAGATCGAATCTTGAACTCTTAACTGAATCAAAGCGTTTGAACTGTGGATAATTCGTAAATCTATAAATATTATATAAACGGCTAAGTGCAAGTCGAACTTGTGCAATTAGTTCAGGTTCAGATAGTTGCGTACGTTGATTGCTTTTAAAATAAAAACTTGATGACTTCACAAAAGACACCCCAAATGAGTTTCCAAGAAAGTTTGCTTCCGATCTTTGTTGAAAATTGGTGACCATGAAAATTTTTGTTTTTTTTTTAATACCAGATAAATTATTAAGGTAATGCACTCGTGATAATTTTCGTTCAATCTACACCCTGTGGGAAATATTCCAGAATTTTCCAAATTTTTTGATCAGTTCTTTTCGAGATAAGGAAGGGAAGCGATTTTTGGCAATTTTTAAAAATAAAACAAAGAAAATTTTTGCCCAAGTATTACATTATATATATTTTTGAACTCGTGTTTTCACAAGCTTTCATTTGACGCCCTACTAGATAACCTAGTAATTTTTTTTTCTCTTAGGATTTCATACCCTAAGACTAACTCTTTAAGTCCAAATTTAACTTACAAAAACTACACGACTTTGATGGGGCCATCAATGCCTATATTAGTGCCAAATTTCAACTTTTTATGTCAAATAGTTACGGAGAAAATGGGGTGTGACAGACAAACAGACATGGAAGTGATCTTAAAAGTACTCCATACGGAACACTAAAAACAGGAGGAAAGGAACTGGATTCTACATACCAAGATTAATCTTCAAAGGGAATGTGTGATGCCAACTTGAAAAAAACAGTACTCGTGGTTGTTCAAGCTGGTACGATATAGCTGCCATCATATTCAAGCAAACTGAGAAGCTGTATTGGGACCAACGATGATCGCCAGAATGAATAAGTGATCGCCGACCTCTGGTAGTGCACATGACACCCGGAGAGAAAGAAGGTGCAGAGCCAAATATGGCGCCAAATATTAGTTTAGTGATCGGTCGACGGTACTCTAATTTGTCAATTATTTGGGACCTCCTGTACGCCAAGCTCGCTAAAAATGTTTGTCCTTTGTAAGTTACTGTTCTGTGTATTATTTTTTCTACTACTTACTTTCTGTGAAACCCAGATATAAAGCAGAGAATGTTCCTGTCGTCCATGTTGTTATTACATTTTTGAACTACGACGTGATTATCTAATTTATGGCTCGAGGTTTCAATAGGTGAATGAATTCGCTGTGATAATAAAAGAAATTTATTATTCTGCGCCCCAACATCGGAGACTGTTTTGCGGTAAATTCTGTAACGCTTTTTTTGTTGTTTCATTTACGTTTTTGTTCGATTTAGATAGGGCTTTTTATAGTATTGATTAAGATGAGTTTAAATTTTTCTGAATTTATGCTAATTTGCATTTTTTTCGTTTTCTTGCTAAAGGAAAATATTGTATCCGTGAAAAAAACCACATTCCCAGACTTCCTCACCTTTTAGGATCACGAAAAACATAGTCACTCATTTCCGTCGGTCGGTCTGTCTGTCTGTCTGTCTGTAGGTCTGTCGCTGTATCGCTCTATTGGCATAATAACTCTTGAACGAGATGAGATATCAGTTTCAAACTTGGTATATACCATATATATAGGGTATATATATATATATATATATATATATATATATATATATATATATATATATATATATATATGATATCTAATGAGGAGATGAAGCCTATAGATTTTGAGCGATATCGCTTAAGGCGAAGGAGGTGACGGGGTGGGGGTCGATAAATTTTGTATTGTTTAAGTAGTAATATAGTAATTATTTTCCTGATTCTTTTCTTGAGATAATAAAAAAATATTTTGGATAACTATGGATAACATGAAAGGGGTGGGTGAGAAGATTAGAAAAGTTGTTTTTATCTGGTTTTTGATTGAGGTATTGAATATTTAATATAAAATAATTTTTTTCTAGGGTAAAGTACATACAGGCTGTCCCATATGTATGGAATAATGATTCTACAGCATTTATTAATCAGTGTATTAAAAAAATATTTAAATAAAAGTTACAGGGTGATATACGGCGCATATGCTGACGTTGACAATAAAATGTTTTGAACTGTTAGTTCGAAAAAATTACGCCATCTAGTTTTTTTTTTAAAGGAAAGCCCTGTATATTATTTCATTTTTAAGTCCTACTAAAAATTCTAGATATTATTTGCCTAACATATCATATGTCTAAATTGAACTGTTTTGGAATTATTGATACTTGAAATTAAGGAGATCAAATTAAAAAAAAATTAAACTGGCTTGTGTCAAACATTTACTGTCAGATAACGACTTAACGCGTCAAAAAATGATTTATTGACGAAAACGCTTATTGTTGCATTTTTATGAAACTGCAATTTTAGTGTAATTTCATAATGGTAAACATTTAACAAAAACTGAAAGAATCATTTTGTTAATGATTGTTGGTTACGGAGACCGTAGGAGGACACAACAGGAGGTGTGTGGTCTTTAACATGACCTGATTGTCTAAATCGTTTTAAATGTTTTGCTAACTACGGATTGGGTAATAGATTCTCAATTCGGATATTCTGCGTTTAAAAAGATCACACACATTCTCGTACTGTTACATGATGCATCATCATGTTGGTACCATATACGTTGTCTTTCAAGGGGTGATTAAGAAACTCAGGAAAACTCATTATTTAAAAGTTCTAGGTAACGTTCAGCATTCATATTGTTTCGAAAAAAGATGATCCAACTATTCTATCTTTAAAAATTCCACACCATACATTGGTTTAAAACGAGTATTGATCTCGAGTTTGGTTATTGAAGTTAGGATTAACATCGCTCCACCAGCGATAGTTTTGATAACTTACTGTCCCATAAGACGTAAATATCACTTCGTCAGAGAAAAGTATTTGTCTTGCTATTAACCTGTTATCTTCCAACTCTCCTTGAAATCAAGCACAATATTCAAATCTTCATTCAAAATCTCCTGCTTTTAAAGTATGGGTAAATTGGGGTTTGTATGGTTTAAATTTATTTGATCTTAAAATTCTCACAACTGTAGTTTTACTCACATTCAATACAGCTGATCTTTTACGAAGTGAATCTTTTGGCTTTTCTATTACCGACAGCATTACTTGATTTTGATTATCTTCATTTGAAACCCATGCCCGAAGTTTCTTTTTAAATTTATTTTCAACACTTCCTTCCTTGAATTTATTTATTAAACATCTTACAGTTTTGAAGTGTACAGTTATATCAGTTTTATTATTAACTAGCCATGCTCGCGGTTCCGCTGGCATGGACTTGATTTACAACTATCGTCACTGCTTATTCCTTATGTTACTTAATAAAATATCTGCCATTATTTCTCCTTATCTCCCATTATCTCTACATAATTTCCATTATCTAGGCTTATCTCTGCTCATCTCTCATTATTTCTCCTTATCTCCGATTATTTATCCTTATCTCCCATTATTTCTCCTTATTTCCCATTATCTCACCTTATCTCCCATTATCTAGGCTTATCTCGACTTATCTCGCAATATTTCCCTTTATCTCCCATTATTTCTCCTTATATCTCCCATTATCTCACCATAATTCCCATTACCTACCACTTATCTCTGCTTATCTCCCATTATTTCTCCTTATCTCCCAATTATTTATACCATTATTATATCACTTATCTCCCATTATCTAGGCTTATATCGAATTATATAAAACATATGTATAAATTTATAAAAACACGTAAATCGGATAAGTGGTTCTCAAATGATAAGCGCACTAACGGACAGACAGACAGACAGAGAAATGTTGCATTTTATACGAGGGCTGGTTTGAAAACTCCGTGCAAGTAAAAAAAATTGTAAAAAAAAAACTACTTAATCGTGTTTACGGGGTAAAACTTTTTTATTTTTCGACATAGTCTCCTTTTAGGCTTATACACTTCGTCCAAACGATGTTCCTAGTTTATTGATCCCTTCCACGAATAATTAGGATTTGTACCAAGTCCTGCAAAATATCCATTTAGTCAGGTCTGCAATCACACCTCCTCGTTTGAAATAAAATCTTTGTCCCGCCAGCCATATTCTTCAAATTGAGGAACAAATAGTAGTCCGCAGGGAGCCAAGTCTGGAGTAATAGGGGGGGGAATGTGAAACGAGTTGGAATCCTATTCTCCATTAATTTTTGCGACCACAACTGCTGAGGTGTGTGCTGGTGCGTTGTCGTGATGGAAAAGGACTTTCTCTGAGTAGGTCCAATCGCGGTGGCGTTTTTACTTGGCAGCTCGGGTATTTTCAAACGGTCCAATAACTATGAATAATATTCACTGTCTGTAATAGTTTTACCTTCTTTTCCAGATTAGTCGATCTGAGGATTATCACCCTACTTGCGAATCCCAAAAGACAGTCGCCATAACCTTTCCGGCCGATAGGAAACGGTCTTCGCCTTTTTTGGTGCAGATTCTCTCCCCTTGGTAATCCCATTGTTTTTAGATTGTTGTTCGGTCTCAGGAGTTACAGTAATGTATCCATGTTTTCATCCACAGTGACGAAACCGACGCTTAAAAGTCCTCGCGGATTCTTTCTGGAACAGCTGCAAACCATCCTTGCAACACTTTCACACGTAGTAACGATTCCGATTTTTGTGTCAAGCGTGAGCAATCGCGGCACCCATCTTGCGGATAGCTTTCTCATGTCCAAATGTTTATGCAAAATAACACATAATGTACCCGTTCAGTCGTCGAGATGCCCACAGCACTAGCAGTTCACTCAATCACGCACCTTACTCTTCTGTCATCCATCCACCATATCATAGGATTTGATAAATCAATGATTTCTGGAGTCGTAACCACCACAAGGCGAACCTCCACAAGGACGTGCCAGAACGTTCAGCGTCACTTGTGCCCATCATGGCCAGTCCGAAAATTTTGAAACCCACTTATAAACTGTTCTAAAAATCGAAGGTGCAGAGCTCACATAATGTATTTTATCAAGCTTCTCTTTAGTCCATTCCTGAGGCGTTTTGGCCTTTCATAAAGTATATGTTTAAATCACTACCCACACGAAAATCTTTTTCGTCCATATCTTGCAAAATCCTCTCGACTTCCTTGAATTCACAACGATGCATAACACAAAGAAATAATAGACCAATATGAGCTTGAAACTTGGTGTGCGTTCATTCATGAGAGATGCTACTACAACTAAACATGACCTCGATACGTTCGCCGGTGGTGCCATCTCTCGGACTTTGCAAACGGACTTTTACCAAACCAGCCTGGTATATATTATATTCTTTGCAACGTGATATTGTTCCATATTTAATGGTTTATTTATGCAGTGTTTCGCAAGAAACGGGCTAACGGTAACCTTTTTTCCGACTTGATTCACTATTATCGTCACTGCTTATTCTTTATGTTACCTAACACAATAAAATATATCCTATAACCTGGCCAGAGAACATGCGTATGTTTAAAAAAAAAAAAAACACGTAAATCGGATAAGTGGTTCTCCAGTGATAAGCGGACTAACGGACAGACAGACAGACAGAGAGACGCTGCATTTTATATATATTAGAGATATACATTATTATTATTATATAACCTGGCCAAAGAATGTATGTATGAATTTAAAAAAAAAGACACGTAAATCGGATAAGTGGTTCTCGCGTGATAAACGCACTAATGGACAGACAGAGAGACATTACATTTTATATATATTATATATTATAGATTATAGATATTCTCTGCTACATAATATTGTTCCATATTTAATGGTTTAGGATGTGTATTGCAAGGGAACGCGCTAGCGGCAAACTTTTTTCCGACTTCATTCACTATTATCGTCACTGTTCATTCCTTATGCTATCTATCGTAATAAAATATAGCCTATAACCTGGCCAGAGAACATATGTATGTTTTAAAAAAAAAGTACGTAAATCGGATAAGTGATAAGCGCACTAACAGACGGACAGACAGACTTGACAAACAGAGAGACGTTACATTTTATATATATTATAGAAGATTTCTGGTGCCACTCTGCTCTAAACATTTTATAATTATCTCCAACCATAAAAACAATTTCAATTTTATCTTCAAGACTCAATTCTACTGGCATTTCTAATCAATGCAAATACAGACTGACGTTAGCTTTGAAGTTTATTGACAGTTGTTAGGTATTTCCAAAGATATGTTCATTTATTTTCGGCCTAACATTTTTAGTGATTTCGTTTTCATTTATTCAATAAATAATCCAACAATTACTGACGTGTTTACTGGAGTTTTTTTTTAAATCTTACCTAGGGAGGCCACAAATCTAAACTTTTGGGACGCGCTGTATATACAAGAGATATTTCTATTTTTTTAAAGTAATATTTCACCATTAAGTTGTTAATATTCTCTAGCCTGAGATAATCAAATTTAGTGTTTATTTAAAATCTGCATTGTTTTGCAAGGAAAGTACCAGGTAAAATATTTCACCAATTTTTTTTTTTAAATGTTGCACGATTTGCATGTTCTCACCTGCACATTATCAATTTATTGATCAGAATATATAGATGCCCATCTTCAACATCAGTTTATGTATGTACTGTCGAATTTATGCAGATTGGGTAGTCGTTAAAATTCAGGAAGAGATGAAAAGAGAGCCGGATAAAAAATTCAGGTGCCGAGGGATCATCTGAATGACAAAGTCGGTAAACAGAGCGCCGAATATAAGTACTTTGAATAATTTTCAGTATAGAAAGAAGCTTTAATCAGGCAAGCAATTTAAAAAGATTTTTTTATCTTCAGAGGCTTTGTGAGGGTATACATTAAAGAAAACTTTAATATTTGAAAAAAAAACGGAAAAAAAATTATTTTCTGTTAATGATGTTTTTAAGAACGATGAAAATATGTTACAAATTTAAATATAAAGAAATAATAAGGCACTTCAAGGTTTAGTGTATTTTAATGGATTAAATGGTATGGATGGTATTT
>CM032453.1:43322155-43539679 GCA_019049505.1 Pachyrhynchus sulphureomaculatus | reverse complement strand
AATTTATAATGAGAAATGCGTTGAATGAATGGGATGGTGGAATCCTAATAGGAGGTGAGTGAATAAACAACTTGCGTTACGCTGATGATACGACCATATTTGCAGCGACTGAGGAAGAGATGGCTACACTTTTAAATCGGATAGAGCAAGAAAGTGAGAAACTAGGTCTGACCATAAATAGGGACAAAACGAAGCTGAAGATAGTCGATAAGCCTGACCAAATAGTAAGATGCGACTTACTCAATGGCATTGAGAGAGTAACAACCTTTGTATATCTAGGATCATCCGTAAGTAGTATGGGAGGATGCGAGAATGAAATAAAAAGAAGAATATCCCTAGCAAGAAATGCTATGACGAGACTTACTAAGATATGGAAAAGTCCGTACGTAACTAAAGGAACGAAATTAAATCTCGTACAGACCTTAGTTTTTCCAATATTTTCATATGGTGTAGAATCCTGGACACTTAGAGTAAAGGAACGTAAATCTATTGATTCCTTTGAAATGTGGTGCTATAGGAAGATGTTGAGAATATCCTGGACCGCCAGAAGAAACTAATCAATCTATACTGAATGAACTAAATGTAACTGTAAGGTTATCATCACTATGCATGAAAAGAATTCTTCAGTATTTTGGACATGTAGCTAGAAGGCCAGGCAATAATGTAGACCGGCTAATAATAATTGGAGAGGTACAGGGTAAAAGGAGTAGAGGCCCTTCGCCAACAAGATGGTCAGATCAAATAAAACAAGTTATGGATCAATCACTCCATGTATCGTTGCACTTGGCAGAAGATCGAGAGAAATGGAGAGAAATAGTGAACAGAACAGTGAAGTCATTCCAGAGAGATCACGACCCTCAAGACTGAGGAAACGAATAGAGAGAAACATGTATTACTCGTGAAACTTTTAACAACCGGGGCATCATATGCAAAGCAGGAACTGGCTATATCTAATATTATCATGCATAACATTTACATATATAAATAGTCTGGAATATGTTATCTTCATCATACATTTTTTTACAGTTTATTTCAAATTAAAAATATTTATCGTATCAAAATTTTCTCTTTCAATATAAATTTTATATGTAGAGGAAAACTGTAGTGTTGCAACCAGCCACGTCTATCATAATTACAGGTTTTTTAAACATAAATTTTTAAATAGTGGTGTACGTAACACAAAGCAAAATATTTTGATTTAAAAGGGAATTATGCAAATAGAGTAAAATACAACATATGTAAATTACATAAATGAAAACACATGTACGACTGCTGTAGATCCATTACAGTGAATTTGGAAAATACCACTTATAGTTAAATAGTTACTCTTCGAAAACGAATACATTCAAATATAATTTGGTCTTAACTAAAATATGCTAATTCATAATGCCCTCAAAATGTAAATAAGAATATAATGTCACCCCGGTATTGAAGTCAGGGGACAGGGCAGATATCGCAAACTATAGGCCGATAAGTATTTTGAGTACTGTTCCTAAATTATTTGAAAACTTAGTAACTAAGGTATTGGCATCTAACTTGTGACCATCTATAATAGATGAACAGTTTGGTTTTCAGAGAGGCAAGTCTGCTGAATTGAACTTGATTTCCTATACGAACTACCTGTCGAGGACCTTGGAGAGTGGATCGGAGGTACATTCCATCTATACCGATATCCCTAAGGCCTTTAATAGGGTCAACCATGGTGTTCTTCTTAAGAAGCTCAATAACCGTGGCATATTGGGTCCACTGTTGGGCTGAATTAGGAGTTATTGGTGTGGCAGAGTTCAAGTGGTTCGAGCTAATAATTTTAAGTCTGTCAACATTACTGTGCCCTCGGGAGTGCCTCAAGGCTCCCATATGGGGTCTCTCCTCTTTAACCTGTTCTTGAATGATGTGGCCGACTGCTTTCGGTCTTCCAGGTTCTTGCTCTTTAGTTGTATACGGGGTTGGATCGATTGAGGATTGTGTGGGATTGCAGGGTAATTTGGATAGACTTAGGGTCAGTTTTAAACGGTATGGTTTTAAATACTTCTAAATGCTTCTCTATGTCTTTCTCGAGATTGCGCAATCCATTGTTTTTTGATTACCGCATAAATGGAACTTCCACCGTGTCCGTGGTTAATGTTAGGGATCTGGGGGTTAAGTTTGATTCGGCACTGAGTTTTATTCCTCATATAACCGAGGTAACGTCTAGGTCTCTGAGGAGGCTTGGATTCATTAAGCGTTGCTCATCAGAATTTTCATCCATTATCTCTATAAAAATGCTGTACTGCTTGTTGGTTAGGCCTCTCTTGGAATATTGCTCATATGTGTGGAACCCACCTTTTGTTTGCCATGCTAGGAGCTTGGAGCTTGTTCAGAGTAAATTTCTACGTCATATTAATTTTAAATTCTTTAACAATGATTCTTTTAGTTATTCAAAACTGACATCTATATCAAACTTGAATACCCTGTCTAACCGGAGAGTTCAGCGCGATCTTGTAATGTTCTTTAAAATTTTAAATTCCATTGTAAATTGTCCAGAACTTTTATCTCAGATTAATTTGTATGCACCCTCTAGACATACTAGATCTACGTTGTCTTTCTTCGAACCTTCTCATAAGACAACCTACGGAGCTAATACCTTCATGACAAGATCTATGGGTATTGTAAATAACTGCCCATCACTGGACTTGTTCTCCAGGTCCTTGTCTCTTATTAAGAGGCAGATCGGGGTTCTTTTCTGAATTTCTTAGTTTTAGCCTTTAGTTTTAAGTAATTTTAAGTGTCATTTATATATGTAAACTTTTGTATTTTGTCTTTATAAGTTAATGGGCCTGTCCCGTAAATAAATAAATAAATAATGTAATCAATTTTAAGAATTTACTTTAAGATTGTGACTTATTAGACAATCCTTATCCTTATTTATCGCATAAAGTTGCTTTAACTGAGTTTGATATATCCAAATCAATAAAGCATTTCCTTATTTTGAGTCATCTTTTTATCTTAGTATTCACCCACAAAACTCAATAGCCCAAATGTCAGTATTTCTGCATGACATTGAAACGTCTTAACTTTCTTTACTTTTAATAAATATTTTATTTATTAAATAGAAGCCATTATTTGCCCCTTATGTATATCTTAATTTCTGAGAATTTATTGAGTGGATATTAATACTGAAAGAACTAAAGAAATTAGATACAAGCTAGCTCATTTTTTTTTCTGGTAGAGAACATGGATAAGAGGTAATTTTTGTACGTCTTTTGAAAATAGTCTCTATCGTTGTTTAAAACTCGGTTGTAATGTTTATTTTTCTTTGGGCACCATTCATTTTAAAATAAAAGGAAACTAATTTCAGCTCAAAAATTCAAAATACTGAAAAGTTATTTAGTTGTTAAAATAAGATTAATTTACGTACAACCGTTGCGTCCTGAACGAAAGAGCCGGAGTTTAGTGAGATACTACACATTTAAATAAAAAAGGGTATATTTATTAACAAAATAAAAAATCCTAATTTTATTACACTCCTAAAATTACTTCTACTAAATAACAACCCCTTAAGCTAGAAGAGTGTACACTATAGCATAGGGTCTTTAATTTATGATTATTAAGTTTTTAATAAAAGGCTTGATACTACTTGATTTTAAAAATTACACGTGTAGAGTAGTCGATGCCAGATACGGTTTCAGCACCCAAAAATACATAATACTGAATTGGTTTAAAAAAATTTTACAGATATTTTTTTTATTGACCTGTGTTATATTTAGAATTTTCTTGATGGTCACTTATCATATTGTAAAGTGTACTTCAGAAGAATTTTAATTAAGTTACTTTCTTTAACAAGTTTTAATTTTCAAAACAGAATAATTTTAGTTTTTCTTCCTGCATGGAACAACAGCCATATAAATTTCTTGGGAAACGCCTCTCTTCTAAAAAAAATTTCATGTACTGTCTGGAGATGGTATTCGAAGTATTTTTCCTGCCATCGTTGATTTATAATTTCATAATATTGCTATTGTTACTATTGATTTATTTAATTACAGTTCTTTTTAGAATAAAAGTACCTGATTTCAAAACTAAATATTATTATAGTTTCATGAATAGAGTTGTGATAGTTTTTTGTTCAAGTACAATGTTACAGATACTCTGGGTTCGAACTCTCTAGAAACATGCATTAAACCATTTTTTAAAGGTCATTTTTCTATCAGCATCTCAGAGAATATTGGAATCTTTGATTAGAGGTTTTTCCAGGACCCAAAATTGTGCATAGAGTTTACCCATTCAATATTTTTAATGATTTTTTAAGCCAAATTTATTATATATGTATAGGTTACTGTATTATTAATTTACTTACTTTTCTAATTACAATTCTTTTCAGAGTAAAAGTACCTTATTTCAATACTAAATATTTATTGCTCAATATATTATTATAGTTTCATGAGTAGAGTTTTTTGTTTAGATACACTGTTACAGTTACTCTAGGTTCAAACTCTCTCGAAACATGTATTACATCATTTTTTAAAAGTCATTTTTCTATCAGAATCTCAGGGAATACTGGAATGTTCAATTAGAGGTTTTTCCAGGACACAAAAGTGCATAGAATAGAGCCTACTCATTTAATATTTTTAATGATTATTGCGGCCTGAAAGAAAGAGCAAGAGTTTAGTGAGACACTACACATTTAAATTAAAAAAGGAGATATTTATTAACAAAATAAAAATTCCTAACTTTATTACACTCCTAAAATTACTTCTACTAAATAACAACCGCTTAAGCTAGAAGTATGTATACTATGGCATAGGGTCTTTAATTTATGATTATGATATTAAGTTTTTAATAAAAGGCTTGATAGAACTCAATTTTAAAAATTACACGCGTAGAGTAGTCGTTAGAAACGCACTTGTAGACAGGAAGTGAGATTTTTAGACTGGTGTGCTTATGACTTACGATTGGTTTCTCCTCGTGGGTTTTCCATAAGTTACCTGTCCTTTCCTGGTGAGACTCTCATAAAAATATTGTCTCAGCCATCACCATCCTAGTTCATTTGGGCTGCTAAACACTTTTTGACCCGAAATACCTGAGGTTGAGCAGGATATTTCCAGAAAGGAAAAAGCCTTAAACTTGAGAGCTAGAAACCGTTACTGTACTACTACATCTGTGGCGTGCTGGAGAAGAAAGCCACTACGGCTTCATGGTCGAAAAAGCCACTATTGCTTCATGGTGGAAAAAAGCCACTACTGCTTCATGGTGGAAAAAAGCCCCTCAAAATTCAAAATGGCTGCTTAAATATCTTCGTCCCTTCACCAAAGTGACGTCTTTAAAATGGCTCACTTCCGGGCGAAAAATTAATGCAAACTAAATAAATCAAATCGGCAACGCGTTACACACTCTGCCGGTTTAAATTACACTACTCAAAAATTTAAAACACTGTTTTAAGCTACACTGCTCAAGAATTGAAATCACTGCGATAAATATAAAAATGTAATAAAATATAAATTATATGGAGAAAAACAGTGTCGTAACATGATCTTAAAATCTAGAAAAAAATGAATGTTACAACATTTACCAATTTTCACTATTTACTTTACATTTTGAACACATCTGTAGCATCAAGAATTAGTTTTGTTCTAGTCTAGAAATTATAATATTCTTGAGTCCACCAATTTCCCGTTTTGACTACCCTTCTGTATTCTGGGTGTAATGGTGGATCCACCTTTTGCATACGGTGATAAAATGACGCTAGAAATCCTTTGAGTTATGGTCTAACTGTCCCAAAAACGATTTTGAAATGTTCTTTCTCGCGCGTTCTTGTTTTGGAGGCAACCATCGTGAACTCAGTTTTTTCATTTTTAGAACTTCATGCAGGATATTATGTAGCAGATCATATAAGAAACCTCCCATCTCAAAAATCTCACGAAGGTTAATGTGACAATCTTCCATCACGATACCATGAATCTTATCTACCATTTCTTCAGAAGAAGCTTTAATTCGGCATCCTCAACGTGTAGCATCTGTAGTACTCGTATCGCAACGTTTAAATTTATTTATCCTGTAATAAATGATCTTGAATCGCCATGAAATTTTTTCAGTTCAGTTTCTATCTGGGCTTGCACGATATTCTGCTTTCCCAGCGCAACCTTGATGAAGTTAAAAACTTCCTCGAAATTACAAAGTATAATCTAGTCTAAAATCAAATAAGAAAATATAAATCTTATGTGGGTCTTAAATTATATTTCAGAACAAAATATAATCAAATTAGTGAAATTAGTTTCAAATGATTGAAGCAAGTTTTGTCCGCAAATTTTTTGAATATAGCGGAATTCAATCCTTAGCCTGATTCAAAGCTGGAATTTACCATAATACAATTTAAAATAATACAATATAGTTAATAAGGCTTTCTGATCTTTTTAACGAACTATATTATTCTGTAAAACATCTACATAAAAAAATAAATAACCTGGAAATGTTATATTTGTTTAACAAAGACATTTTCCTTCACAGTGTAGCGTTTACTTTGTACAGTTTGTTTATTTTTCATTACGCTACAGGGTACAATAGTACAGAAATTTGGTAGTAGCATGTCAACCTCTCATTTGATTTTTTCATGGGTATAGCATACGTGTTGGAAGGAAATTCCTAAAGAGCTACAGGTGCGACGCTTGTGCAGAAAAAGCGATTCATGTTGATCTTGAATTGCTGTAATTTATATTACTAGTTATTCCAAAGGGTGAGGTCCATATAAAAAACTGCTTGAAACGGGATATCTATTAGCACGACGTCTATTTCTAGCATGCACCAAATTCAAATTCAAAAAGTTTTTTATTAATGGCAAATTTATACATATGTATTTAGGCTTACAAGGTTGAGTTATGTGGTATAAATACATTAACAATTTAAAGTCTTTTTTGTTTATTGTTTTTTTTGTTTCTTGTTTATATTTTCATTAGGAAAAATTAAACAAAAAACCCAACTTGATTTTTGCAGATACGTGTGAGTGCCAATGGCCTTATATTGTTACTGTTTGCATTTGCTCTCTTTTTTCTCTCCCTTTCAAGCGTCTGCCATTCATTCTTCCTCCTTGCTCATTCGTTCTTATGTTATTTACAATATTACAATTGCTATAATTGTAGAGTACGTTTATATATGATTTTTATAAATAAATTTAATTTTTTTTTCACTTCCACTACACTATTGTTTATGTTATATTGTACAATTAAATCTAAAATTATTTACATTTATATTTATTTGGATGAATTGTTCAATCAGTTCGATCGCTGCTACTCTATGTGCCTTAGTAGTCCACTTTTCTTTTTCGCGTATAAACTGGACTGGTTTTAATTTTGTTCAACTAGGTCTTCAAAATAAGTTGGCGATTTTGAATGCAACGGTTTATATATCTGATTATGCGTTGCTGTGAGGTGGTGTATCAATGATGTTTGTGTTTTGTGTCTTTAGAATTTGTCTGACTTGTCGGCTATATATTCTTATTTTTGGTGTGTTAATTAAGTCATGTAGGTCATCTGTTCTGGTGTATCGTCGCACTGAAGCTACACATCAGAGTATACTATTCTGCATTCGTTGTATTCGAGCTGCCTATGTATCTGATATACTACACCATACAGGCGCAGCATACTTCAACACAGGTCTTATGATTTGCTTGTACATTGTCAATTTAGTTTGAAAGCTGAGTTGAGAATTAGGTGCAATTAAGGTGTATAAGTTTTGCATAGTAACAAAGGCTTTTTGCAATACATGGTTGACGTGAAGATGAAATTTCAATCTTGTATCAATAATGACATCCAGGTAATTCAAGCGCTTTCTGTTTTTTATTGGTTCATTTATTTTTATGTTTATATACTTTTTAGTGATAACTATTCCTTCGCACTTGTTTTCCTTTAAAATGATTCTCCAGCCATGGAAATATTTTTCTTAAATGGTTTTAGATGTACGCTCTAGCTACGTTTGCATAATAAGCATGCGCGTACATGAGTGCATCATCTACAAAAAGGCCCAGTTTGGGCGATGTGTTGGAAAATGGTCCATGAAAAGATTATAGAGTTTAGGTGCTAGGACAGAGCCTTGCGGAACTCCAGATTTAATTTGTCTTGCACCAATCTGGTAGGAATTAAGCGCGCTACATCCGTTTCATACCATACCTATGAAAGTACTGGTAAAGTACAATCGAGTCCCGAACTGATATTTCAGTGAATCAAGATTGCTGGTGATTTCTGGATCTTCAATCAGGCGAACAAACCTCTTCTGAATACAATCCAACAAATCCAGTGTATGTTTTGGAGCAGAGCCCCAAATATGGAAGAAGTATTCCATCATTGGTCGAATTTTAGATTTGTACAGAGTTAAAAGTTGTGAAGTGTAATATTTTTTAATTTAAAATAATAATTCCAGTTTTTGAGAAGCAACAGGTTCATGTCAAGACATATTTGCCCAGCACATTGAGTAACGATACTTGACGAATCTAGTTTTCCGACATAATTATGTTGGGCCCCGCAACGTTAAATTTTTTAGATAAAACTGCAGCCTCGGACCTTGCAGCGATAAATTATATACTTAGTCACAGTTATCTCAAGTATTTGTTAAGTTGAACGACTTTCCGCTGTTTGCGGATATTTGCATGATTAGCCGATGAACCTAGCTGTGGATTTACGGTGAATGTAAATCTCTGGATTAGGAGTTAAAAACAGGGTTGTACTGTGTAAATTTCATTTCGCATTGACAGCGTCAATTTGTACCGTGCGAAAACGGAATGCCTCTCGTTTGGGCACAAATTTGTAACATGTGAATTTCGCCCCGCATAGACAGCGTCATTTTGTGGGGTGTCAATTTTCACTTCGCCCGCACCTTGAGGCGCACCTTTTACAGCCCCTTTTTAATTTCTGAGAATGGATTGAGTGAATACTGATTTTAAAAGAACTAAGAAATTAAACATACACTAGCTCAGTTTTTCTTGGTAGAGTAATATGGGTAAGAGATAATTTTTGTACGTCTTTTTGGAAATAGTCTCTATTATTGTTTAAAAAATTTGGTTGTACAAATTTTGGGCACCATTCATTTTAAAATAGAAAGGATCTAATTTCAGCTAAAAAAATGAAAAAATACTGAAGGGTTATGCAGTTGTTTAAGGAAACAATTTTTATCTAGTACAACCCTTTTGTCCTGAAAAGTAAGATAGGTGTGCAGTGAGACACTAGCTTTAATCGACAAAAAAAGGTTTATTAATGATTTAAATTAAAAGTTCTAACTTTTACAGTTCAGTAATTACAAAAACTTTAGCCTAAAGGGTAGTTATTACTAAATAGAGTTCTTAAATCAGACATTTTACTTTTAAAATTTTGCTACACCCGATATTGAAGATTCGTGACGTTCACTTCACGATTTATCAGTTCAATTCGGTGTTAAATCACTTATCTGCGGGAAATAGGTCTACTGATGTATATTCTGGTGACTTACAGTTTTCCTACGGGCTTCTAGGCCTTAAATTGAACACTAAAACCGTTTCCACACATTCCATCACTAATTTATCGCTGCTGCTTCATGACGAGAAGAGCCTACAACGGCTACTTCATGTTAAAAACAAAGCCCACTACGGCTTCACGTTAACAAAACTCGTGCTCCACTTGGCTCTCGATAAAATTGACGAAGCCTCTACTGCGGCTGAATGGACAAAGCCTGGCTGCGGGTTGATCGGAGAAAAAAGCCAACTACGGCACCTGGTTGCAGAACAGCCTTCTGCCGCTACATGTTGGAAAGAGCCTCGGCGGCGGCTTGATGGGAAAAAGCCTCGGCGGCGGCTTGATGGGAAAAAGCCTCGATCTGCGTTCTGTAGACCCTTAAATAATCCGTGAGAACTACGTTTCTAAGATGGCTACGCCGGAAACAAACTCCGGAAACAAACATTTGACCAATCGATGCGTACCACGAATTGAATAAATTCTGTCGGAAACCCGCACTGTACACTGTAATATGAGAAATTAAGCGAAATACACTGCTCGATACAAAAATAAAGAAGAGTAAATTATAAGGCCAAAAACAGTAACATTACATGCTCTTAAAATCTAGAAAAAAATGAATGTTACAAGGTTAAGAAGTCTGACTAACTCTCCGTCATGATCAGGAATCCGTTTTGATTCATTAATAAACTAAGTAAAGCCACCACTGATTGAGAATGATTCGGCTTTATTTGTCGGTCGTATCTGAATAGAGTTCAAGCCAATTGATATTTTGGACACTAAAGTCGCCCAATTTCGACCTTAATAGTCTAATTAGTAACATAATTAAGATTAGATCTCCAGTGTAATGTTCGTACACAATAAGGATTTGTTTTGCTATTTTCATAGATACTAGTTGTTTGTGTGAGATGCAATAACGTCCGTAGCAGCACTACAACGTTGTCTAAAAGGTACTGTGAAATACAAAAATGTATGTTTCGGCACTTGGACAACGTTGACGTGTATTACAATATACTCGCCGATATTATTAAGATATAAAAAGGGTAAAATCCCTACTCAGGCGGAGAGGTGAACGATACAAAAAAAAGTATATTGTATTCGTCCTAGTTTCCTACAAGGTCAATAGATTTACATATCAATATTTCGCCTTGTCTAATTTTCTACATCTGCTTGATTTTCAATGATATTATACGACAAACCGTGGTAAACATATTAGGTCAAGGCCAGTACGGCGAGCTTCATTAGACAGATCATTTCGTAAATCTGTTTTCTATAAATCAGAGTCGAGTGATCATCACCTGTTTTCTAAAACAAATTTTTTTCTCCAATTTTGAGTAGAGCAAGGGGAAGTTCCTGCTTCCTTTTTTGACTATTTCGGGTTGTTTTTCTCTAACTCTGTAATTTTCAGTAAAAGAGTCAGTTTCTATTCTATAAAAAGCTCTGGACAATGCCATTTGTACCTGTAGAGTTAATAAGGTAAAATTATGTAAAAACCAAATATTTTTATAAGTGGTACCTTTTCTTTTTAGAGTTATTATTTTCCTGCTACATTTTTATTACTCTATATGTTTCTCCATTTTCCCATTTGCTTCATCTTCTTCTTTTCGCCATGTTTGCACCGCCATTCCTTTTCTTACCCTACGAACAAGTATCAAACTTCATTCTACTTTCTTATGTTCCAGAGCCGTGCATATGTAAACAATTGGAGAATAGTTTGGTATAAAAGAGACGTTGAATTCTAAAACTGTTTAGCCAACGCCGCAAGAAGAAACATTCTCAGAACAGTAATATTCCTTTTATCCGAAAACTTTGTAATTTATAAAACAATAACGTTAGTTTTCTATTATTAAATAATTGTATTTTGGTCTTGGTACATATCGCATAATTGCCTTATAATAAGGCCATATATATAGCCTTATTATAGGCAATATATTTCTTGGAGGAAAGTTCTAGAACCTTAACATGTTTTATATTATATGAAATTCTTTTGTTTTATTGCCTTGTTTAGTAAAACACCAGTTCTGCCTAATTTAGCAACGATCATAGGATCTAGCGTTTTCTATTTTTATGCTAAACAAGCACCGTTATCACATTTGAAATAGATGAAGCCCAAATAAACCTGGAGCCCATTCTCTATGAAGTATTACCTGCCGTTTCGCAAAGGTAGGTTACAGTAAAAAGAAGCACCACACCATAGTTTATAGTAAATTTTAAACTAAACATGTCTAGTAAAAATATCGTCAAAATTTTCTTTTTTAGCATTAATTTTATATTTACGCAAAAGTAATTGTTTTACAATTAGTCACTTCAGTCATAATTACACACTCTAAAATTTTGTAAACAGTAGTCTACATTACCCAAAATAAAGCATTTTAGTAGTAAAATACAACTTATGGAAATCGGATAAATGAAAACAGGTGTGGAACTCTTGCTGATCTACCACAGCGGATTTGGAAAATAGCATACAATTTATTTATAATATAATTTGACCTAAACGAAAATAATCTAACCCGTGTAGACTCCAAATTATAAATTCAAACATAATACAATCAATTTTGTGATTTTTTTCTGCTGCGACTGAATAAATTGTCGGCATGAAACATCAAATCCTAATCCTTGGTAGCAGAAAGTTGTTATAATTGAGTACTATGTGTAACAGCCAATAAGGTATATCGTTATTTTTTCTGGCCTATATTGTGCAATGAAGTATTTACTAATGAAACAAGATAACCTAAATATTGTCATTTTTGTACAGGGTAGTGGAGAGAAAATGTAGGCCCGAGGGAGAAATTTACAAACCCCTGTAAAAACATTTTCCTTTATAGTGGAACTTGAAAAGAGTGTCCGGAGGAAGAGCTTCTCTTCAGGCAAGCCTGTCTTATAGTTGACCTGTATCAATTGATGAGCCTGCTTGGTAAAAAAAACTTTCTTGTATTAAAAAATCACTTATTCAAATGACCGGGAGAGGAAGGGATTTCCACTGAACCTTTAATTGTAAAAAAATAGACATTTTATACTACAATGTCCCCCACAGTCTCAATGTGGTTACCGAAGGGGGGGTGAGAGCTCTATAAAAACAGCCTTTTCTTATTAAATAAATCCTACACTATAGTTTTAGCACCTTGTAAAATTGAAGACCGGTGGGAAAGTGAGGATTTTCAAAAAAAAAACTTTTTTTATAAGCTTCTCACAACTTTAACACAAATAAGAACTCTTTTTAAAAAAATTAAACCCCAAGATAGGTATCAAGCTCTTCTGGATAGGCCAAATCTAGGAAAAATCACCTATATCTCACTTTCGTCAGCCCTATTTCTGTATGACAAAAATAGATATTAAATTTCGTTATTTGTTGTACATTTTGATATTTTCCGCAACAAATGCTGATGTGGTTCGTCCAGTCCCCATCAGCGTCGATGATCGGCTGGCATCTTCGGGGCATACTTTCGAAGAGATCTTTCGCGTATCCTTGAGGCAAGGATTCCCAAATTGTAGAATTGCTGCTTCACTGTCTACATCTTTTTACTGTTGCTTGATATATGACCACACGTTCCCGACTGGGCTCGCATCGAACGACTGGGATGATGAATCTAGTGTGACAATATCAGAATCCCCTTTCCACTAGCTATGTGACTCCGATGTTTGAGATCGTTATCCTCTTGAAGAATCTACTTCTCATATTTATTGACAAACCACCATTTGGCAGTCGGTACTAATGGCTCGTTGTAAATCTGGAGGATTTTTACTGCTTTCGAATTATAGATAAAAATGAAGAGTCTCCGAAAACTTGTTTCGAAAAACATCCCTCAACATGAATCTTCGCAGGGTGTTTCACGGTGCGCTAAACCAATCAGTTAGTGAAAATTGACCAGGCTCGTGAGGTGATAATATAACCCTAAGATGAAGCTGCGTCGGAAAAAATGACATTGCTCCAGTCTCGATCTATATTTTCCTCTATCCACGCGAGTCTCTTTATTTTTCGTTCAGCAATGGTTTGTGGATTATACTCTGCACTTCAAATTCACTGGAGATGAGTGTGAATTTGAAGTGCTTCTGATTTAGTTTTTGCGCCCATGATAGTGTACTATTTAACCATAAATAAGGTTAGAAATGAATCTTTTTCCACAAAGCATTGTTTCCAGGGATACCAACAATAACCTCAAAAAAAAAAGGAAATTCTTTTATCGACCACAAGTTATAGGCGACACGTTCTTACCTGATCCACTGTAATACCAAACAGGAGTAGTGAAAGAGGATTATACAGAGCGTACTGGCATAGTATGGCAGTGAGGAACAACAAGTAATATCTCTAGCTGATGGGAGCCCAATACTACATATTTTATAGGCATAGCGCACGTGCTGCAGGGAAATCACTAAAACGCTACAGTAACAACGCATGTGCGAAAAAAGCGATTCAAGTTAGTCTTGAATCGCTGAAAATTGTACTTGGTGGGAAACATATTTCAAAGGAATGAGGTTCTCCCTATAAAAGTCTGCTTGAAAAGGGTTGAACCTTATATGGATGTGAAGTATTAACGCTGCGTGTATTCCTAGCATGCACCGCTCTGGGAGGAATTAAGCGGGCTACATCCGTTAAACACTCTCCATGAAAATAGACTCAAGTTGCCAACCGTTCGTCGATGTTCCAAGGAATTAAGGTTGCTCATGAGTTCTTGGTCTACAATCAGGAGAGCAGATCTCCTCTGAATAGAATCCAGCAAACGCCGTCTATGTTTGGGAGCAGAGCCCCAAACATTTAAATAGTATTCCATCATTGATCAAATTTGACCTTTGCATAGAATTAAGAGTTGTGCATTGTAAAGCCTTCTAGCTCGAAATAAATTTTCAAGCTTTTGAGAAGCTCTCTTTGCTATGCATGCGACATCTACATGCCAAGACATATTTGCTACCAAATTAACGCCTAGCAAATTGCCTGACGATGCTAGAGAAATAAAGTATTCCGACATAGCTATGTCGGGGTCAGCAACGTTTACTTTTCTAGAAAAAACGGCCGCCTGGGTTTTTGTAGCGTTAAATTCGTCTTGGTTACTATCACTTTAACATAGAATTTCGTCACAGACAGATACAGCTTATCATCGCGGGGCAGAGCGAAATTTTAAAATTCGTTATAGAATATCCTGGTCTAACCAAAATAAATTTACAAAATTATACATTGTAACTAAGAACAAATAAAAGCCGATTTCACATTCTTTTATATTTAAAAAACAAAACGTTTGTAGCAACAAAAATTGTGTTCGTCCTATCAAAATAATTTCTTCTTAAAAATGAATTTCCAACCCGCTAAAAAACTGATTGTGTCCATATCCCTCATAATTACATTTTTTAAAACATTAATTTCTAAATAAAAGTATACATAACACAAAGCAGAACATTTTGTGTTAAAAGAGGATTATGCAAATAAATTAAAATACAAATTCAATGCGTCATAACTTTCATGTTCTTGTCAACTTTTTAAACGTATACACGAATAATTGGAGAAAAAACTTTTAAATAAAAGCCAAGTAAAAAATTGAATTCGTGCTTTTAAACTGGAAAATATGTAAATCGGATAAATGAAAACACTCGTACAACTTTGCAAGCGCAACCCTGGCGGATTTGAAAACAAATACTAGTTTCACGTTAACTGGTTTCAGTTCGAAATTACAAAACTCATTAAAGTATATAAAGCAGCACAAAATTCCGTATTGGATTTTCAATTTAACTTTTACGGTTAAAATTGTTTTAGTATAAAAATCTATTTGTTTTAAATTTACTTAAATTATTCGGTGATAACTGACACCTGTAACAATATATGTCATCTGACTAGTTGTATGCAAAATATGCAGAAAATTTGACAGTCGGTATTACAACTATTTTTTTTTAATGTATTAAATATAACATATATCTTTATTAATATCTACAGGGTGAGTGAACGATAGAGTAAAGTTCATTATTCATTTGTTTCGGGGATGTCGAAAAAATGTTAAATACAATTAAATTAAAATTATTTTTGAATATACAGGGCACTTCAAAAAAGTGTGGGCGGTATAACATGTTTTTTTTAAATGGAACTTCCTATTTTCTCATTTATTTTTAAATTCTGCTTAAAATTTTATAACTTTTTATCAATAATGTTATATACCTAAAGTTTTTCTGATATTTCAATTTTTTTTTAAAAAATAGTAGTTTTCAGTTTTGTAAAAAATTGCCAGTAGCGCCATTGTTTCTGAAGGTGGAATACTCTTGATTGGTACGAGCGTTCTATAGAGATGAAAAAAAAAAGATAAATGTAAAGAAATTTGGGTTAGATGCTACAGGGTGTTCAAAATAAATTTATGCATTTCGACTATTTTAAAATAGAAAACCTCAAATTTTTTAAATGGCACACCCTGTATACTATTATTTTTTCTGGTAGATTTTACAAAACCCTCCAAATTTTATTAAGTATGTTATATACCTACTTCTAACAGTTTTCGATTAATTTTGAATTTTTCAATTTTTACCCTTGTTTTTAATATACTTACGCTATAACATCATAGTTGACAAGACAAAACAAAAACGTAGGCATTGTCAAATTTTGACATGTCTATTAAGCGAGTAAAAATAGTTTAATTTGTTGTAGTAAGTGACGTATATAGGTAATGGGTTATGCGTTTTCCTAAAAATGAATTAATTGATATGGTTTATATACGGGGCGAGGCGGGAAAAAAATTGTCTTTTGGCGGTAAGGTTTTACGGAGCAAAGTACCCTAATAGACGTATACCATCCAGAAAATCTTTTCAGTGCTTAATGGAACGGTTTGATGATAGTGGTAGCGCTGAGTATACGAAACGGAAAGTAGTAAACCAGAATGCTACCAATGAGGAAAAAGAAATGGAGATTTTACTTTATGTTGAAGATAATCCCCAGGTCAGCAACCGTCAACTAGCTGACCTATCTGACACATCCCAATCTAGGGCTAATCGCGCCACGAAAAAATACAAGTATTATCCCTTTCATATGGATCTACACCCGGAACTTCAAGACCGTGATTTTGAACGACGAGTAAACTTTTGTACCACCATGAATGGAGCAATAGAGGACGATCCAAATTTTTTATACAAAATAATGTTTTCTTATGAAGCTACTTTTCGCAGTAATGGAGCAGTTAACAGCCATAACATGCATTATTATTCCAGAGTTAATCCATTTTGGGTTCGGGAAGTTCAAAACCAAAACAATTGGTCGCTTAATGTATGGTGTGGAAGTTGATAACTTTGAAAGGGAACAAATATGGATTCAACAAGACGGAGCTCCTGCTCATTACCACCGGGAAGATCGGGAATTTTTAAACGATCGTTACCCACAAAAATGGATCTGTAGGGATGGATTCATTCAGTGGCCCTCTCGATCATGTGACTTCACATCTTTAAACTTCTTTTTGTGGGGCTACATTAAAGATCGTGTTTATGTGAATCCCCCTATTTACCAGTAGATATGGAAAATAGGATACGGGATTCGTGCAGGATAATAACGCCCCTTATGCTAAGGAAAGTGAAGGAAAATATAGTAAAACGACTAAACATGTGTATTCAAGTAGACTGACATGTTTTTGAACATTTATTACATTATAATAATTAATCATTAGATAAGTTCAACTATATTAAAATTATTATTTATTAACTATTTGTTTATGTTTTCACAATAGCGTAAGTGTATTAAAAACAAGGGTAAAAATTCAAAATAAATCGAAAACTACTAGAAATGGTACATGACATACTTAAAAGTTGGAGGGTTTTGTAAAATCTATCACAAAAAATAATAATATACAGGGTGTGCCATTTAAAAAATTTGAGATTTTTCAATTTAAAAGAGTCGAAATGCTTAAATTTATTTTGAATACCTTGTAGCATCTAACTCAAATTTCTTTACATATATTATTTTTTTATCTCTATAGAACACGTTCAGAAACAATGGCAGTACTGGCAATTTTTTACAAAACTGAAAACTAGTATTTTTTTTTTAAATTGAAATATTAGAAAAATTGTTAGGTTTAGGCATATAACATTATTAATAAAAAAAGTATAAAATTTTACGCAGAATATAAAAATAAACTAGGAAATAGGATGTTCCTTTTAAAAAAAAATATGTTATATCGGCCACACTTTTTTGAAGTACCCTGTATACTCAAAAATAAATTTAAACTGTGCACTTTAACATTCCCTAAAACCATTGTATTTAACATTTAACATATGAGAAAATAAACTTTACTCTATTATTGACTCACCCTATATACAATGTCTATATGTAGTTTTTCGCAACTAAAACATGCTAATATTCTAAGATTTAGATGGCAGAGGTATAGTTCCAGGTACAACGTTCTAAGTTCGTTCCCCGCTGGTTTGCGTACCTATTTATTTAGGAATATTTGACTACATCATTTATGAAGTCATGCTGCCATGCATGAGACATCGAAAATCTCTGAAAACCGACACTGCTATAAAGGTATGTTAGTGATAGAAGAGTTTGGATCAAACAAAACAATGAACACAACGTCTTTTTCACTTGTCTTCCAGGTGCCACGCATACCTGTAGTTGGACGGAAACTGCGAAAGACATATCGTTGGTGGAGAATCATTTGTACCAGAAAAAACTGGCACTGAAGATTGTGCCTATACCGCTCGTGAGTGAAGTAAATATAAGAAACCGTACTAGAAGGATCGAGAGCAAATCCTTAAAGCGATAGAGGAGGCACATGTGTGCGGAAAAAAAGAGATTTGTGTTGGCTTTGAATCGCTGTAGATTGTACTCGTTGGGAAACACAGTCGTAGACAAATCATTTCAAAGTGATACTGATAAAGTTCTCCACATAAATAAATTTATGAAAAGGATTGGTAATTGGATGTAAGCGAGATAGGTGCTTGTTCCTGTTTTAAGCACTGTCGCCTCTTGACTTATAGAACTTCCCCTCCTCTTGTCTACATGAATATCGTCCTTTTAAGAAGTTTCATTAGCTTCGATCCAAGTCCTTCATTTGGTAATTTATCAAAAAAAAATCCTATTCTGTAGAATAAAAATGAATTTTGCTGATTGAAAAGAAGAAAAAAAGTTTTTTTTAGAAAATGGCAAAAAATACAAGGAAAAAATACATTCATTTAAATATCTCATTGTTGAATTTATATTTCTCAACTATTAGAGATATCGTCTGGGGAGAAAAAATCTTCATTTTGAGAATATATCTTAGCTTCGCGCATATAATGTTAACAATCATGTTCCTTATATTTCAGCGAATCTCAATCTGGAGAGACTAAAAATAATTATAATTTTTGTTTTAAGATGCACTTAACAATGAAGTGAATATAATTAGTTAAATCTAATACAAAAATTTACTAATGACTTTTCGTGCCTATATACAACTTATATAAAAAATTAATTTCATGCACTGATTTATTCAAACTCATTCGTGCTGGAGAATTACTACTTTTGCATGCTCAGATTGAGTTTTCGTTAGCTAATTTTAGCAGGTAATACAACTTAACTCTAGCAAGCAATTTTAATATGAAAGATAATCTTTAAATAAGATATTGCATAATAGAAATAAAGAATTATGAATAAATTACTGTTTAGGATTTTATGTTTACTGTGTTTTGGTCTGATATTTGGTAATTTTCCAGTTAACTTGATTCTTACCGGTGATTTATTTATTACATATATTTCTTGATTTACACCACTTAGACTGCTTTAAATTAAAAGAAGAAAGGCAAAAAAATAACTTCAAAAATAAATTAACTATATTTTGTTCTAAATTTATTATTGAATAAACGAAAATTATTTTGACGCAATTATTTACATATTGAAAGCTATTTTGTTTAATACATCATATTATAAATAATATATTTTATAAATGTTATTTACTATATTAATAAAATATGCTAAAATACTGCACGAAATGATTTTATTAACAAAATTATCATTATGATTATAGTTTTATTCAATTAATTTAAAAATTAAATTGTTTACTGGTTTTCAACATAAAAATTATTTAAAGTCACCAATGTTTTATATTTAGTTTCGATAACGGAAAAAGTAAATAATCTATAATTCTATAATTATCTATTTGGTTACCTGGAAGGAACTTCTTGTGCACAACACCACGATAATTCATCAGTTAACATGATCGTAATTTTATGTCGACATTGAAGTGGCTTTTGTTCACCTCTTCTACAATATTTACCTGGTTGTTACGCTGTATTCAGATTATATGAATATAACCATATCTCATCCCTAATAATTATGCACTTCAAAGCAAAGGTATCCACAGAAGGCATCTCTTTAGTGATCTTAACATGACGATGTTCTGTTTTGGAACAAGATGGAGTAACAAACATAACAAGAGCAAATCCTTCTTCTAAATCGACTATTTTGAACTAATTGAGATGGCAGCAAGATTTCCAAATTGTAGATAGCTTTCTGAATACGGCGGCTAATTTTTTCTGTTCTGCGAGTTTGTATGATACGACAAAGACTTGCTTTATTAAGTGTGGGTTTTCTCCTCATCAGTAATGCGGGTTGTTAAAATAAGTTACTCAGGGAATATCAGAATTAGATTTACTCGTTTAGAAAATTCGTCTTAAGAAAATAGCGGGTGATGTGCTGTTTTGATAGCAGTGATGAGGAGAAACAAAACACATTTAAAGAAGTTTTTTCTCAAGGAGTGTTAGCGTTACTGCCTGGATCGGCGTTAGATGCGACATCTTTCTCACATCGCAAATAAAACATTTAAGACTGACTCATACACAAAACAACTACAACAACTACTGTACACTGAAACATTGTGGGACACTAATCTTACTCTTCAAGACAGTTTTCCCCTACGTTTTTCTTTTAGGACATTCCTGAATTTTTTTCCTTAATAACGCATAATATTCACCCGTTACTGTAGTATCTGGTTCCTTATAGTCGACTATCAAAATTCCTTGAGAATTCCAAAGAATTGTAGCCACAATAAGGTTTTTGTGTTTGTGTTACTTTTGTCTTTTTGAGCAAGACGATTTAAAATGATACCATTTCCTTGTTTTTAGAGAACATTCAAAACTTCGAGGAAGGATACAGGGGTTTGATCGAATCAAACAGTTCAGATTTGTTTCAACATGTCTAGTGCCGAAATATATATATATATATATATATATATATATATATATATATATATATATATATATATATATATATATATATATATATATATATATATATATATATATATATATATATATATATATATATATATTTAGGATAGTTTTTTGTTCTTGGTCTTGCGGTCAATTTTTAATGAAACAAGTTTACTTTTGGTTAACGTTTCGGTTTATTTTATTTAAACCATCTTCAGAACTACAAGAAAGAAAAAAAAATGTTTAAGATGTAAAATTGATGATTAGTGTTATTTTTATATAGAAATATATATAAAGAATAAATATTAGTGTTTAATTATAGTTTTTCTACCTTATATCTAGTTGGATCTTTTGGTTTACATGTTTAAAGTTTCACAGTTTTCATAATACTAAATTTAAAAGGTACACATATTTTATTTCACTATTTGTACAGGTAAAATGGGTAAATCCAAAATTTATTTATTGCTTTTATATTGTTGTTACTTTAATTGTTGTTACTTTAATTGTTGTTAGTTTAGTAATTAGGCTTTATTAGGTTATTAAATCATTGTATACAATACTCAGGCTTTCTGTGTCATTTCGATAATTTAAGGTGTTATTTGTTCTTCGTATATGTATCATTTCTTTTATGTTTCGTTTTTTATGATTGTTTTTCGAAGTCTAGGACTTGGACATTATTAAAATTGAAATTATGCAATTCATCTAGGGCATGTTTTGATAGGGCGGTATGGTTTTGGTTTGTGTTTCTTATGCTATTTTTATGTTCTGTTATTCGTCTCTTTAAATATTGTTTTGATTGTCCAATATATGTTTTTGGACAGTTTATGCAGTCTATTTTGTAGATTAAGTTTGTTTGTTCTGCTGTTGGTTTAAGTTTGGTGAAGATATTTTTTGAGTTGTTAGCCGGTTTTTCTGCTATGTTGATGTTATGTGGTTTAAGGACTTTTCTGATCTTATTACTTAATTCAGGAATGTATGGTATGGAAATATAATTTTTCTTAATTTCATTGGCACTTTGTTTAGATTTTTTATGATTATTGTATACATTATTTA
Source organism: Pachyrhynchus sulphureomaculatus (assembly GCA_019049505.1). Lineage (NCBI taxonomy): Eukaryota > Metazoa > Arthropoda > Insecta > Coleoptera > Curculionidae > Pachyrhynchus > Pachyrhynchus sulphureomaculatus. The sequence continues at coordinate 43,518,035 of CM032453.1, read as the reverse complement.
TTCGGTTTTTTATAATTGGTTCTGTAAATTTTTTGGGATAACTATTGCTTAGTAGAACGTTTCTTACTTTATCCAAGGGGTCTGTCTTTCGGATCGGTTAGTAATACTGCCCTATCAGTTAGCGAATTGACAACACTTTTTGTATATTTTTCTGGGGTGAATTCATTCATTAATTAATTATTAATTAATCATGAAAAATCTAAACAAAGTAACAATGAAATTTAAAAAAAAAATATATTTCCATACCATACATTCCTGAATTAAGTAATAAGATCAAAAAAGTCCTTAAATCACATAACGTCAACATAGCAGAAAAACCGGCTAACAACTCAAAAAATATCTGCACCAAACTTAAACCAACAGCAGAACAAACAAACTTAATCTACAAAATAGACTGCATGAACTGTCCAAAAACATACATTGGACAATCAAAACAATATCTAAAAGAGACGAATAACAGAACATAAAAATAGCATAAGAAACACAAACCAAAACCATACTGCCCTATCAAAACATGCCCTAGATGAATTGCATAATTTCAATTTTAATAATGTCCAAATCCTAGACTTCGAAAACAATCATAAAAAACGAAACATAAAAGAAATGATACATATACGAAGAACAAATAACACCTTAAATTATCGAAATGACACGGAAAGCCTGAGTATTGTATACAATGATTTAATAACCTAATAAAGCCTAATTACTAAACTAACAACAATTAAAGTAACAACAATATAAAAGCAATAAATAAATTTTGGATTTACCCATTTTACCTGTACAAATAGTGAAATAAAATACGTGTACCTTTTAAATTTAGTATTATGAAAACTGTGAAACTGTAAACATGTAAACCAAAAGATCCAACTAGATATAAGGTAGGAAAACTATAATTAAACACTAATATTTATTCTTTATATATATTTCTATATAAAACAACACTAATCATCAATTTTACATCTTAAACATTATTTTTTTTTCTTTCTTGTAGTTCTGAAGATGATTTAAATAAAATAAACCGAAACGTTAACCAAAAGTAAACTTGTTTCATTAAAAATTGACCGCAAGACCAAGAACAAAAAACTATCCTGAATTTATTCATTAACGGTCAGGAAAAAAGAAAAACATATATATATATATATATATATATATATATATATATATATATATATATATATATATATATAATAAAAACAGAGAGCAAAATTTTCCGTATCCAATAAAAAAAATTTTTCCCATAAATTTTTTTCCAAGATGAAATTAATTGGGGAACTCGGCAAAGGGCATAACAGATGTTCACATAATGTACATTTAGCCTATATTTCGGTCCTTGGTTGGGACCTTCATCAGGGCACAGAATGAGACGTGCGACATTAAGTTAACGTAAATAACATAAAGGTGACAAACAAATATTAATAAATTATGTTAAAAAGATGGCATTTACAACAAAGATACCACCGAGAACCTTGGATGCTAAAAACAATTCAAATTGCTTTACTATAAGTGATTACATGTTACCGGCCGAGTTCCCAATTAATTTCATCTTGGAACAAAAAAATTGTTAGCTACGGCAACTCTTGCTATCTGTTTTTATTTTTTATAGAAATGGAGTTTTTTCAAGATTTATACAGTAGATATGGAGTGAAAACAACTAACCTTTTCCGGAATTAGGCTAAATACATATAACTACAAGTTGGCTAGAATGACCAGTAGGAGGAATTTTTTTATTGAAGTGCCGCTCAACGGGACTTGTCCCTAGACACATTGTACAAAACTTTAGATGCATGAACAACCTGATGTCAGATAGACCAAACGACAATAGGAAGATCCAGCGCTTTCAGAGTGAGTTTGTGCCCTGATGAAGGTCCCAACTAAGGACCGAAATATAGGCTAAATGAACATTGTGTGAACATCTGTTATGTCCTTTGCCGAGTTCCCCAATTAAATTCATCTTGGAAAAATTTTATATATATATATATATATATATATATATATATATATATATATATATATATATATATGTATATATGTATATATGTGTATATATATATATATATATATATATATATATATATATATATATATATATATATATATATATATACAGTAGAACCCGGATTAAGCGAGTCGCGATTATCTGAGCTCCGGATTAACCGAGCCAATCTAAGAACCTGATTATCCGAGGTACGCGCGTCTATGCTGCGTATTAACCGAGCTTCTAAAATATGTATGTACATTTTTCCATTTAAAATCGTCGGGGCCTTCGGAGAATCCCCTGGCTCGTGTGAGGGATTCCCTATTTATGTTTTTGAACTCTTTCAACATGTAAATTTGCGTGAATGCAGTGCGTTATAGCGTTTACTACGGAGAAGTACGAGTATACTCACATAATTTATTTGGTTGGAGTTCTGGTAGTTAACTGTAATTAATACGAACTGCCTTGTTTGAATTTTTGTTTGTCGTATTATAATGGAGCAAAACAAGCGTAAAAGAATCGTCGTTCCTATTGAAGAAAAATTAAAAGCCATCAGAAGAATCGAAGCTGGAGAGACAATTAAAGTTGTTGCACTAGATTATGGACTAAGTGAGGTAACAGCTGGAGATTGGAAGAGTGGTGTATAAATCAAGCCTCCTCGTCCTCAGGAAGAAAATCAATGAAAACCAGCGACTATGAAAAGGTAAATGAAGCTTTATTCATGTGGTTTAATCAACAGAGATCAAAAGGTGTGCCTCTGTCAGGGCCAATTTTACAACAGAAAGCAATAATGATTAGTAGGCAATTCCCAGAGATAGATCAGCTTACCGCCAGTTCTGGATAGCTTGACCGCTGGAAAAAAAAACGGTACGGTGTACGACAACTGACTGTATGTGGTGAAAAACTTTCTGCTGATGTGTCATCAATTGAGAAGTTTAAGCAGAACTTTAAAAAGCAAATCGAAGATTGTGGATACACATGTGATTAAATCTACAACTGTGACGACGAAATTGGTCTGAATTATAAAATGGTTCCACCAAAAACATTGGCATCTCGACAGGAAAAATCAGCTCCTGGGCACAAACGAACTAAGGAAAGATTAACTATAATGGTACGTTCCAATGCATCTGGCAAGCACAAAATCCCACCGATGGTGATTGGCAAGTCTGCACGTCCAAGAGCTTTAAAAGACATCTCACCCAAAGCCCTACCAGTCTATTACAGAAGTCTGAAGAGCGCATGGATAGATGTGACCTTATTTACTAACTGGTTTGAAGAAGAGTTCGTCCCATCTGTAACTAAATTTTTGAACAGAAACCGTCTTCCTATTAAAGCAATTTTGTTAATGGATAATGCCCCCTCTCACCCTGGAGAAGGACTTCATGTGGGCGAAATTTTTGTAAAATTTTTTGCTCCAAATGTAACCAGCATAATGCAACCAATGGATCAAGGTATCCTCGACCACATTAAAAAAATTATAGGCATTTTTATCTTGAATATCTGTTGGAATACACAGATTATCAATGGGATGAGTTCCACTGAAAAATGTTATTTACTGGGTAAGTCAAGCTTGGGATTCTATGCGTACTACCATTATTCAAAAACCTTGGTCAAAAGTTATTGATTTTGAGGACTATAATGACAGTGAAGATGATACTCCATTAAATGAATTAGCTTTGAAATTGAGAAGCCATGGAGAAATGTCCTGATTGACAGCGAGATAGAAGAAAAAGAAAAAAGTTTATTTGAATTAATGCAAAAAATAAAAGGTTTCGAAAATGTGACAAGAGAAGATGTTGTTGAATGGATTACAGCAGATGATTTAGAAGAAGAAATGAGTATTGAAGAAATAATGAATGCCTTTCAGGAAACCGAAAAATCAGATGACGATGACGAAGCGGCGGTGGATGAACAGTCTCCCACTAAGCTCTCTGATCAAGAAGGTTTTGCTTCTTTGGGAAAAGCTTTGAGGTATATCGAACAACAACCAGAGGCAACCCCAGCGGATTTGCTTCTTCTTAATAGATGGAGAAACATTGCAGCGAGAAAAAGAAGATGCAATATGAAACAGAAGCGCATAGATACCTATTTCACTGTTTTATAATGTATGTACCTATTTATATGTTAAAAACGTTAATACATCGCATCGGTTTAAAGTAGTGGTGTTTATTTTTTGAATGAATAAAAAGCAAATCAGGATTATCCGAGGAGGTTGCCCCCCCACGTTACCTCGGATAACCGGGTTCTCCTGTATATATATATATATATATATATATATATATATATATATATATATATATATATATATATATATATTTATATATTTATATATTTATATATTTATATATTTATATATTTTATATATATATATATATATATATATATATATATATATATATATATATATATATATGTATATATATGTATATATATATATGTTTATATATATTTATATATATATATATATATATATATATATGTGTGTTATACTCAACTGGTATGTCGTAATGGCTTAAAGTACATAAATACTCAGGCTCATGGACATTTTAAGCATTAGTAACACACTTAAGAGCTATTTCGCTTGTTTTCAAATTAAATTTTAAAAAAGTTTGTTTAAATCTGTAAGTAATTTAACGAGTTTTATTATATTGAACCGAAATCATTTTTAAAGCAGTATTTGTTTTCAAATCCGAGTTATTCTCAAAAGTTTTACGGGTATTTCCATTTACAATTTTCCGGTTAAAAAGCTTCAATTCAATATTTTATATGGCTTTGTTTAAAAGTTTTTGCTTCAATTATTTCGCATACTTTTCGAGTTTTATTGAATAGAAGCAAGGTTTTAAATGGATTTTGTTTTAAACTATCATGGGCCTAAGACCCTGCCCACGTAAGCTACTGGATTTGCTTCACTGAATTGATTAATAGATTTACAGAACTCTCATTACCTTTTACTATCCCAAACTAACTTCCCGACTATGTGGTATATTTTTATATATATTTTTTACAGGGATCTCCAGTTCTTATTTTTTACAGGGATCTCCAGCTGTGCATCAATTTTCAAATAGCTTTTGTAATTTTTGTGAAGTTAATCTGCATTTGTGTTGATTAATTCTGTAACACATCATATATATATATATATATATATATATATATATATATATATATATATATATACTAGCCGGGCCCGCGGCTCCGCTCGCGTGGATTTGAATCACTACTATCGTCACTGCTTTTTCCTTATGTTACCCAACGTAATAAAATATCTCCCATTATATCCCCTTATCTCCCAATATTTCTCCTTATCTCCCATTATCTCTACATAATTTCCATTATCTAGGCTTATTTCTGCTCATCTCCCATTATTTCTCCTTGTCTCCCATTATTTCTCCTTGTCTCCCATTATTTCTCCTTATCTCACATAAGGTGAGATAACCTTATCTCCCATTATCTAGGCTTATCTAGACTTATGCCCCAATATTTCTTCTTATCTCCCATTATTTCTCCTTCTCTCCCATTATCTCACCACAACTCCCATTATCTAGACTTATCTCTACTTATCTCCCATTATTTCTCCTTATCTCCCATTATTTCTCCTTATCTCCCATTATCTCATCTTATCTCCCATTATCTAGGCGTATATCGAATTATATAGAACATATGTATAAATTTATAAAAACACGTAAATCGGATAAGTGGTTCTCAAATGATGAGCCCCTTTGGACAGACAGTCAGACAGAGAGACGTTGCATTTTATATATATTTTATTCTTTGCTACATGATATTGTACCATAGTTAATGCTTCAGGCAGTGTATTGCAAGAGAACGCGCTAGCGGCAAACTTTTCTCCGACTTGATTCACTATTATCGTCACTGCTTATTCCTTATGTCACCTAACGTAATAAAATATATCCTATAACCTGGCTAGAGAACATATGTATGTTTAAAAAAAAGCACGTAAATTGGGTAAGTGGTTCTCCAGTGATAAGCGCACTAACAGACAGACAGACAGACAGAGAGACGTTGCATTATATATATATATATATATATATATATATATATATATATATATATATATATATATATATATATAAAGCAACTTTTGCTTTTTCTCTCTTTATTTTATATATATATATATATATATATATATATATATATATATATATATATATATATATATATATATTACAGGTATTTTTTGCTACACGATATCGTTCCATATTTAATGGTTTAGCATGTTTAAAAAAAAACACGTAAATCGGAAAAGTGGTTATCCAGTGATACACAAACGGACAAACAGGCAGAGAGACGTTTATATAGATTATAGATATCCTTTGCCACATGATATTGTTCCATATTTAGTGGTTTAGGCAGTGTATTGCAAGAGAACGCGCTAGCGACAAACTTTTTTCCGATTTGATTCACTACTATCGTCACTGCTTATTCCTCATGTTACCTAACGTAATAAAATATAGTCTATAACCGGGCCAGAGAATATATGTATGTTTAAAAAAAACACGTAAATCGGATAAGTGGTTCTCCATTGATAAGCGCACTAACAGGCAGACAGACAGACAGACAGAGAGACCTTGCATTTTATATATATTATAGATCTAGATTATTATTATTAATATTACCTGAACAAAGAATATATGAATGAATTTAAAAAAAGACACATAAATCAAATAAGTGGTTCTCACGTGATAAACGCACTAATGGACAGACAGACAGAGAGACATTGCATTTTATATATGTTATAGATTATAGATATTCTCTGTTACATAATATTCTTCCATATTTAATGGTGTAGGTTGTGTATTGCAAGAGAATGCGCTAGCGGCAAATTTTTTTCCGACTTCATTCATTATTATCGTCACTGCTCATTCCTTATGCTACCTATCGTAATAAAATAGAGCCTATAACCTGGCCGGAGAACATATGTCTGTTTTTTAAAAAAAAAGGACGTAAATCGGATAAGTGGTTCTCCACTGATAAGCGCACTAATGGACAGACAGACAGACAGACAGAGATACGTTTTATTTTATATTATAGATGTAATAAAATATATATCTATAACCTTGTCAGAGAACATACGTATGAATTTAAAAAATCACGTAAATCGGATAAGTGGTTCTCGAGGTATAAGCGTACTCACCTACAGACAGACAGACAAAGAGACGTTGCATTTTTATATATATATAGATATAGATTTATTATTATTATTATATAACCTGGCCAAAGAATATATGTATGAATTAAAAAAAAAAACACGTAAATCGGATAAGTGGTTTTCGCGTGATAAACGCACTAATGGACAGACAGACAGACAGAGAGACATTGCATTTTATATATATTATAGACTATAGATTATAGATATTCTCTGCTACATAATATTGTTCCATATTTAATGGTTTAGTCTGTGTATTGCAAGGGAACGCGCTAGCGGCAAACTTTTTTCCGACTTCATTCACTTTTTTACGTCACTGCTCATTCCTTATGCCACCTATCGTAATAAAATATAGCCTATAACCTGGCCAGAGAACATATGTATGTTTTAAAAAAAAAGTACGTAAATCGGATAAGTGGTTCTCCCGTGATAAGCGCACTAACGGACAGACAGACAGACAGAGAGACGTTGCATTTTTTTATATATATATTATAGATATATATATATATATATATATATATATATATATATATATATATATATATATATATATATATATATATATGTATGTAAATATATATATATATATATATATATATATATATATATATATATATATATATATATATATATCACCATGATGATTAGCTTATTCCATCCATAGTGGGATGTAAGCCTCCCCAAGTTATCTCCAATGAGCTTTGTTTGTTTGCTCTTTGCATCCAATCATATCCCGCTAATCTTTTTATGTCGTCCGCACATCTTGTCTGTGGTCTACCTCTGCATCTTTTGTGTTCTATAGGCTTCCGTTCATCCTTGCGATATGCCCCGCCCAATTTCGCATTAATATACATATTCGTTGTATTACATCTGTCCCCTTTGATCTTCTTCGAATCTCGATATTAGGAATACGATCTTGTAGTCTAATATTTTGCATTTTCCTCTCCATTGCTCTTTGGGCTACCTCGAGTTTATTTATTATACTTTTATTTAAAGCTCAGGTTTCAATGCCATTTGGTAATGCCGGCAGTACATACCCTTTAATTTTATTTGAGATGTCCATTTGAAATGTAGATTGTAACATTCCGAACGCAGACCAAGCTAACGAGACTTTTCTATCCCCGTCAACCTTTAAATTATTTTTTGATATTTCGATTTTTTGTCCTAAATATATGCCTTTCCTATTCTTTCACCTTCTATTAATAGTTCCTGGCTATTACCTTCACTTTTGTTGTTCAAATATTTTATTTGGTGAAGTTTATTTTAGACCTATTTCTCGAGACTTGTTGTTTAATTCCATCAGCATTTGTTGTAGTTATATATATATATATATATATATATATATATATATATATATATATATATATATATATATATATGTATATATATGTATATATATATATATATATATATATATATATATATATATATATATATATATATATGTATACATATATTTATCGTCCGTAGAAAATATACAGGAAAGACGTTATATTGGCTTTAACCGACAAACACCGTGGTCTTTGCTCTTGCATCAAAAGCATAGGCATCAAAATCTGTGGACTACCGATGTGCTATCCATGAAACCACCAAAGTAGAACACGTATATTTCGCTTCATATTAGAGCTCGTTAACCAGCCTAGGTCCGTGGGTTAAGAAGCCTGTATTTTTGATAAGACAGAGAGAGAGAGTCTTTAATTACAGGTACCCATATATCTATTTATCAATTTCGAAATAGCTTCACAGATGTCGCTGTGTAATTATATTTCGTAGTTTTACTTTCCCGACTAGAGGGAAGTATTTCCTTTGTAAAAAAAAACACGCTCCGAGATTTGTACATTTGTAGGTCTATCGGTCTGTCCGTATAGGGGTCGGTCCGGTTGTCTATTTATTAGCACGATAATCCTCGAATGAAATGATATATAGATTTTAAAAAGCGACATTGCTTAAAGAAATGGGCATCTCTACATAATGTATGTTTTCATTATTATTATGAGATTTTTTTTGGATGTTGGTAGAGATTATGAACAAATTTTAAACTTTAATTATTTATGGTTCAACAAGTAAGGGTTTAAAGGGCTTGGAATTTTAAATCGGCTATTTTATATTTATAGCACTATACTTCATTTTAAAATTTATTGATGATTTTCAGGGTTTCTGGAGTAAAAACTGTGTTATTTTGCTATTATTTTCAATATTAATGGTAGTTAACTGTAGAATATAAGGTTTAAGGTGTAAATATCTCTGACGGCCTACCTTTACGGCTATATTTTCATTATTTTGAATTTTAACGCCAAAAATATATAAAGAGAAATATTAAATTTTACTTTTTTGTAACTCTTAAGTTTTCTCTGCTCAACTGCTTTTTAGTGTTGAACACTTATAAGATCACTTCGGTGTGTGTCTGTCTGTTACACCCGATTTTCTCCGAAACTATTTGACATAGAAAGTTGAAATTTGGTAATAATATAGGAATTGATGGCCTCATCAGAGCCATGTAGTTTTTGAGAGTTAAATTTTGACTTAAGGGGTTAGTTTTGGGGGATGAAATCGAAAGCGAAAAAAAATTTTGTTACTAGGTCATCGAGTGTGGTGTCAAATGAAAGCTTGTGAAAACACGAGAAAAAATATATATATATATATATATATATATATATATATATATATATATATATATAATGTAATACTTGCGCGCATTTTTTCTTTGTATTATTTTTAAAAAATCGCGAAAAATTGCTGTCCCCGCCTTATCTCGAAAAGTACTTATCAAAAAATTTTGAAAAAAATTCTGGAATATTCTCCACGGGATGTAGATTGAACGAAAATTATCACGGGTGCATTACCTTTAATAACACAGCCCCACAAAAAAAAAAGTGGGGTATACTTTTGATGCGATATATCAGATCCGTAGTATTTTTGCCCGCTGATCACGAATCTGACGTCAGAATATCGCCATCATATCTCAATTTTTTTCTAACCTCAAAAAATAGGTAAAAATTAGTAAAAATTAAGAAAAATATACTCCTAAAAAATTGATTCAAGCTTTTTCATGAATCCAAAGATGTATTAATATGTATTCGGACACGCTAAGCTAATATTCATCGGTTGGATTGAGCCATACAGTTCTGTTTTCTTTCTAACCTCAATAAATCAGACAGATATAGTGCTTCTCGAATGCAAAAACGAATTCAAATTAAAATTCAACCGATCCTTACCAAATTTGGTACACGGGGATTTTTTGGGTCGCTGATCACGACTCTGAGGTTGAATTTGCAAAATTCAAGATGGCAGAGGTTTTCGCGCCATTTTGAACGCCGAGCAAATTCATCGGTCGATTTTTATTCTTCTACCTGCATCCAGGGCACCTCCACGTGGTGACGGTGGGCAACGGCGTTACTCCACTAGCCGGCAGAGTCCCTGGATAACGGCTTAGATGCCGTCATGGCAGGTAGAAGAAAGAGAATTACGATGTAGGGACTCGGAAACCCGGTATCGGCGGTTGGTCAGGGTGGGAAAGCGGCCCGCAGCCGTCGTCGTCCAGCTACCGTAGCTCTTCATGTGTGGCTCATGTAGAGTATAATGCTACAAGAAAACGGTCTCACGGTACAAGGACTTTTCATAAGTGCGATAAAAACAGTGATTCATTTTGTTATATTTGCTGTCAACACGTATTGAGTAAAATGGGGTCACCGATAACGGATAAGATTAAAACCTTATATAAGGATTGTTTTAACATTGAAATACAGCACCAGGATACAGATTGGGTTCCCCACATCATTTGCAATTCTTGCAAAATAATGTTGTACATCAATAAGAAGGCGATTAGATATTCCAGACCAGCAATATGGAATAGACCATACAGTGAAAATGATTGCTACTTTTGTATGAATGTTGTATCTAGGCATAACCGAAAAAATAAAAGCACTATTACTTATAATGATGTCTCGACAGTAACAAGACCAACTAAACTAATTCCGCCTCCTGAACCACTTGAAGCTGATGTTATGGAAACAAATGATTTCACCTTATCAGTTCATGCCGAAAACATTGAGACTGTCGAAAAAGATTCAAACACTGTTACTAATGAATGTTCTAGTGACAACCTATCATATACTAGTGACACAGATAAAGAATTTCTACCATACAACCGTAAACCAGAACCAATACTCGTATCACAGTCAGAACTTAGTGATCTAGTCAGAGATTTAGGCTTATCCAAAGATGGTTCAGAGCATCTTGCTTCGTTTTTAAAGAAAAGACATTTACTTAAGCCAGAAGCTACGATTTCTTATTATAGAAACAGAGATGAAGAATTTCGAAAATATTTCACAATGGACGAGGAATTGTCACTTTCATATTGTACCGATGTAAAAGGTCTAATGGATGAATTTCAAAATAACTCATACGATCCTGAAGAATGGAGACTATTTTTTGAGGTCTATTTTTTGAGGTTACAGGGTGTGGGAGTCTAAGGTTTCAGAGTTTAGGGTTTAAGAGTATCAGGTTTGAGGATTCCCCAACTGTATACCAAATTTGGTAGGAATCGGTTGGTTTTCAAAAATTTTGTCCGCCATCTTGGATCCACCATTTTGAATTTTGCCTCAGATTCATGATCAGCAACCCAAAAAACCCCCGTGTACCAAATTTGGTAAGAATCTGTTGAATTTTAATTTGAATTCGTTTTTGCATTCGAGAAGCACTATATCTGTCTGATTTATTGAGGTTAGAAAGAAAACAGAACTGTATGGCTTAATCCAACCGATGAATATTAGCTTAGCGTGTCCGAATACATATTAATACATCTTTGGATTCATGAAAAAGCTCAATTTTTTAGGAGTATATTTTTCTTAATTTTTACTAATTTTTACCTATTTTTTGGGGTTAGAAAAAAATTGAGATGTGATGGCGATATTCTGACGTCAGATTCGTGATCAGCGGGCAAAAATACTACGGATCTGATATATCGCATCAAAAGTATACCCCACTTTTTTTTTGTGGGGCTGTGTAATTTATCTGGTATATATAAAAAAAAAACAAAAATTTCAATGTCATCAGATTTCAGTAAAGACTGGAAACAAATTTTGTTGAAAACTCATTTGGGGTACGTTTTGTGAAGTCACTGATCATTTTATACCTCTGTAACAAAATTTTTTATTTTAAAAGCAATCAAGGTACTTAACACTAATTGCGCAAGTTCAACTTGCACTTGACCGGTTATTTTTTAATATCTCACCATCATATAAAACACTATGTTTTAATTACCTATTGTTCAAAAACAAAAATCTACTGTTAATTTTGAAACGTCGTAGTTGCGGGAGTGACTTTACCGATTTTATTAAATCAAATTTTCTATAATTTAGAGTAGTATCTGTAAGATATTTATTTCAAATATTCAAAGTAATTACCTAAACTTTTTAAATTAACCATTTACCAAAAATTGCGAGAGCCACTTTAAGTAATTTTAGTTTGAAATTGTAAAACTTTTTAAAGTTTAAAAACCAGAAACAAAATATAGTTAGCCTTAATCCTTTATGGATTTCTAGTTTAACTTTCACAGTTAAAGTTCGTTCTGGCAGATCTGTGAACTTTCAGATTGACCAATTTTATACCTAAGATTTAATTAAAAATATTGTTTTCGGTATTCTTTCTTTACTTAAAATAAATTTTGAAAATTTGTTATCTCCTAGATACTGTAACGACGCGAAGCCACAGTTAGGATATTAGAGACACATTGCTAGGTTAAACTCTCAACTAAGCGATAGTTATAAATATTGGTTACATTAGTGGGTTAAAACAACCTGATTTTCGTTTCTCTATCTCAATCTTTTCACCCCAATAGGAGTATCGGTGAGACCATGCAGTTGCTGCCTCTACAGTTATTCTCTAGGAATTTCAATCCTGCGCGACCTGACTTGACTTAGGCATACCATACCAAGAAGAGATCTTACTTGGCCGGACTATTTTGTTGAAGACTGCTCCCTTGATTTTCTACCTTCTACCTTCACAGTTACTATAAGGTTTTTCATGGTATCCACTTTCCTAATAATGTGACCAAAATATTTCGGATACTGTTTAATTTTTTAAACTTTAAAAGTTGATCATTTATACACCAAGCTCTTCAAGAATAGATACATTAGTACGGTGTTCGGTATATGATACTTTGAGGATTCTACGATATGCTCACATCTCAAGCCCATCGATTAGGCTTTTTCCAACATGTTTAATGGTTCATGTTTCCCATGCGTAAGTCGCTATGGGGTATATATGGCTAGATAGTAATCTTAACTTTGTGTTTTTTGTTACAGCTGGATCTTTAAAGACCTTAGTAAGTTTGATCGTCGAGTTTCTAGCCCTAACCAAACGTCTTCTTACTTCCGCTTCGCAGCCACCATTGTTATTTACGAGAGATCCCAAATAGTTGAAATAGTCTACAACAGTGATATCAGCAATTTTATTTATGTTTGACAGATCTTCGTTATGACTAACAAACATTACTTTGGTTTTCGCTCTATTAATGCCAATCCATAGTTTTTGCTAGTGATATCAAGGCGCCTCATAATTTATTCTAGGTGACGTATTGACGTTGCAAGTATAACAGCATAGCCTGTCCAAAAATATGAGATCCTAATTTTTGCCGTTTTAAGTGGGCGATATAAAAAATTTTGATCTTTTGTTTATGATAGGTTGCAGAAATGGACTTAAGAATTTTATTCATTAATGCAAATAAATAAACTTATAAGTGTTTTTGGAGATGTTTATTTATAGATGCATATAAAAACAAATGGATAAGAAGTACAAATATACAGTTTGAATGAATGAGGTTTACAAGAGGGGACATATTGTATAAATAAATTATATTTTAACTTAAGCCTAATTCGGTTTCACTATCACTGTCGTCAGCTGAGGTAATTATCAGTAGTTTTATATTATTTACATAAATATATGAATCTTCAACTTTAACAACGTGCTGAATGGAATTCTTCCAGCTTTCACAAGGTATATCATTTACAACTTTTTTTACTAATTCAACCACTGACACACTTAAAGTAGGAGAAACATTTTGTGCCCTTATTTTGGATTTAACTTGATGCAAAATTTGTTCAATTGGATTAAACACACAATAATACGGAGGAAGCTGCAAAACTGTGTGTCTCATTTTCTCAGTAGTTATCACAAACATATTTCTTTTTCAATCTCTAGTCTTTCAAAACATCCAAAAGATCACTTTTTGTAACTAGAGTCGGAATAAATGTCATTTTCTAACATATATTCCTGTATTTCCGATTTGGTGTTTGCTGCATTAGGAACCTTCTTTAGTAGGCGACTATGGTAACTTCCATAGTCCATAACTATGGTACTCTGTTCGGGAACATATGGCAAAAGGGAATTTTGAAACCAATTTTCAAAAAGTTCTGCGGTCGTGTCTTCGTGATAGTCCAAACTAGAATCTTTTATGTTTTTTGCAGATAACGGTAGACAATTTGACACCCAGCCCTTTCCAGCTCCAGCATGCAAAATGGTTATTCGTAGTAGTAGATAATATGTAGGTAAAAATAGATCCAATATGATTGCTGGTGCAAGTGAGGGCGGTATACATAACGGGTAAAATAAAAATACGTTTATCCTAATACCTCGCAACTATGCACAAAAAGTCAGGATCTTATATCTTGGGATTTACTTTACCATCCACATGTCTAAGCTTATTTAGCTTTTTCCACCGATTGTCACTCCCCCACTATAGCAGTCTAAGACCGACCTCATTATATGTTTACTGTATATGTTAAAAAGTAATTGTGACAGAATACAGCGTTGTCTGACACCGGCTTCTACGTTAAAGAAATTTTCGTTTAGATATCCATTATAATGTGATAAATGACAATGAAATAGCAGATACATGAGCTAAATAGTGAGCTCCACGCAACCAGAAAGGCTATGATGGGCAATCTCTATCCTTCGGCGTATTTCTGACTTACAACTTCCAGAATTTATAATTAAAGGGCCCAGATCTGTCAATTTATCAACAACTTTACAGTTAAAAATTTTCATGATATTGGGTTAGTTATTATTGGCTCTATCTATGATTCGCTCTCTCTATGATGATCGGGTAATACACTACCATATAAACTGACAAAATGTCGGATCCAAAAATATTGATATTGTCACCCTATTATATTTTTGTTCTTCATAAAAACTTCCAAAACTTCAAAAATATTGCTTTAGAGAATATGAATAGCTTAGAAAATTTCATTATATATCAAAATATTGTTCCAATAACAATGTTAAAAAAAAAGAATTTTTCCATGTTATAACGTAATTTTAATTTACCCTTTGTCATAAAAAAAACACAAGAGACAAAATGCGTGTAAACTTTGTATTCCGTTCCAACCAGCAGCTTTGCATTATTAAAACGAAAGTTTCCAAAGCTCTTGTCCAGGTTATAAAAAATTCACGTCTAATTCACTCTTATTACAAAAAAACAGACTAGTTTAGATGAGTTTTTTGTTCCGACAAAGCGAAAGTTAGGTCACAGCAATTTTATTAGAATCGAGAAAAAAGTTTTTTCTGGGGGTTTCAGTTACAAAGACAGAATAATGAATTGAATCTTCCATTTTGTTTTAGATCTTAAAGTAATGTTAATAAAAAAACTATTCGGACCAATAACAACAATAAATAAATTTCAGGATATATACAAACATACATACATACATATATATATATATATATATATATATATATATATATATATAGATATATATATATATATATATATATATATATATATATATATATATACATATATATATATATATATATATATATATATATATATATATATATATATATATAAACATATAGAAATAATGTATTAATTACGTACCCATATCTATTTTATTAATGCAATTAATTGACTTCTCGTTATCTGTATAGGTCAAAAAAATAAAACAGTATTTTCTGACAGCAATAACAAATTTCCTGGTTAAAAATGCATTAAACACATCAGATATAAGTTATAAACACACCAAAACAATTCTGTTTAATTAAGCAAATCGTCATAAAAACCAATTGTCACTCAACTTTGCCAACATCAGTAAAACATTTAAAAACTCTTTTTGCATTACCAGTTTGCAATATTTCAAGAACAACATTTTTTCGCTATATAAACAAGACGTTTTGTCACCAAAGAGATCTGAAGGCTAGATTATCCCTGATAACGATGCGCTATTTTCATTCAAATCACATTAAAAATTTACGCTCTCTCTCTCAACCATGATTATCCTAACTGCGACAAAGGCGACGCAATGAGTTTCTAATTTACATAGACCAGTGGTTTTGTAAATTTTAAATTATGTTCAAATTTATTAAAAATAAGAATTGGATTTAAGAGCAGGAACCACCCATTTAAATATTTTAATCGATTTCCATAACACTCTGTATATATATATGTATATATATATATATATATATATATATATATATGTATATATAATATATATATATATATATATATATATATATATATATTATATATGTATGTATATATATATATATATATATATATATATATATATATATATATATATATATATATATATATATATATATATATATAGATATGTATTCGTGGTCTACGTTAAACTAGTTAAACGATATAGTACTTAAACAAAAAGTAAATTATTATTTTTATGGATAAAGCATACGTGCTGCAGGTAATCTCTAAAGCGCTACAAGAGCCACACGTTTGTCGAAAAAGCGATTCACGTTGTTTTTGAATCGCTGTAAATGGTACTCGTTGGGAAACACCATCCTAGGCAAAGGAATGAGGTTTCCCATATAAAAAACTCCTTGAAAGGGTTGTACGAGGGGTGATAAGCTAAAGCAATTGAATATACATATTTTCTATTTATAACCAACTCACCAACAGGACGGAAACAGTTAAAAGTCCTTCCAGTGACTTATTATTATAAATTAAAAAAAATGTATGCTCAATCATTTCAAAAATTTACTTATATATATATATATATGTAGTAATGGTTTTTCGGGTATCCCGTGTTAGCTTGAAGTCCCTTGATGGACGGTTTCGCTGACGTTTCGATGGAATCTCATCCATCTTTTTCAAAGCGTTGATCACTGGTCGGTGTCTTGGCGTTGAATGTCGAGACTGGCCCTGAGTGCGCCGGTTTTATGTACTCGGGGGTGTTTCTATTGGTCGGACGGATCTGGCCAATAGAGGCTCGGCTTTGGCTGCGCGTTGTCGGTCCTGTGGTTCTTTGTAATGTTTGTGTTGGTGAAGTAACATATGGTTGAATTATTGTTTCTCTTGGTTGGACTTGGTACTGGGATAGAATATGTTTCCAAGAGTTTGGTAAACGTTGGCTATCATCCCGATTATTTATGTTGTTGGGCATGTTGTGCACACAATACCGGCCACAAAATCGATTTTGGCAGAACCAGAACCCTACAAAAAAGTAATAACCTATCCACTAGGGTAATCAAAGAAGCCATAGAGATAGAAAAGAGAGTAATTTTGTGTAATAATATGTGTTTTTTGCCAAGGTAATCTTTAAATTAGTTTATCTGGAATATAACTTTGTTCAATAAAGGGTACCTTTTTTCGTTAAAAATTTTAATTTTTTACTATTTGTCACAGAAAAATATGTATTTCAATATATAAAAAAACAATATTTTACCCTGCATTTTTCTACTTTTGAAGTCCCTGTTAAAACTTCGACAATTTTAGTATCACAGTTCGAATCAGTACATCCAGCTTCATGTTTCAATTTACAACGGTTTCGCAGACAGTAAATAAAAAACGATTTTCCTAGTGCCTTCTTTGGAAGGACGTAGCTCGATAATGGGGGAATATAGGAAAAAATTTTATATGAACGAACGTCTGGCGTTATTTTAGCCCAATATATTTTATTCTAAATTATTGGTTATACCTTTCGAGACACCCTGTATAATGTTGAATATTAGCTTATTACTTTTATAAGAATTTATTTATTTTTTACTTAAGTCGGCCCGAAATGTTCAATACCAGGGAGTATAATATTAACAGTCTATTGGTTGTTTTTCAATTATATATGAGCAACAATGTGCCAAAACAGAAATGAATTGTCTATTTAATAAATAAAACTAAAAAATTAATTTATATATAGACTAATTCACTTGAAAATCTGTATTTGAATTATTTTTTTTTATTTTTTAGCTGTCGATGACATTTTCAGATATCTGTTTGCGACGAATAAATTGAATTTGTAGAGTAGAGCAAAACTTCGATTAGAAAATAAAATTTTCAAAGTTTGTTTTCAACGACAGATTTCTTCTACTTTAATCGATTGATTCACAAAAATATGGAAAAATAGGATAACTATAATTATGATTAATATTTAGTATTTTCTACGTTTTAGTTTTGCGGTTATAGCATTACAACTTATTTTAGTAAGAAGGTTGGGTATGTTTATATATATATATATATATATATATATATATATATATATATATATATATATATATATAATATAATTTTTTATTTTTTTTGTCGAGTTTGGCTAAAATTTTATATATTTTATTCGTAAAATGGTATTTCAAAATGCATATTATTAATTTATTAAAACTAAAATAATTAACTTTATAACTGTTCTTACCCTGGACGTGGATGTTCAGGTTAATATTTATCTTTGCCCATTTCACTGAATCACAACGTACTCTTTTTTCATTTTTCGTTACATGAACCATATGTTAATTAGTTTTCATTGTCATTTATTTTATTTTAATTTAAAAACTGGGACGAACACAACATGTAGACTGCATTTATAGTACTGCCATATATATGTGGCTCAAGTTATTTGTTTCTTTTTTGTTGTTGATAGCGGTTGGTATTTTTTGTATCATAATAGATTCCAATATTTTCCTTTTTTTCCTATTGTCCTCAGTGATTAAAATCTTGGTTCCTTCATAATTAAAAATATAACAAAAGTAATAGAACAGCACTAGCAAAGCACGAAGAGGAAAAGAAACACACATTTAATTATGAAGGAACCAAGATTTTAATCACTGAGAACAATAGGAAAAAACCGGTCAAGTGCAAGTTGAACTTACACAATTAGTGTTCTGTATGTTGATTGTTTTTAA
Organism: Pachyrhynchus sulphureomaculatus; assembly: GCA_019049505.1. Taxonomy (NCBI): domain Eukaryota; kingdom Metazoa; phylum Arthropoda; class Insecta; order Coleoptera; family Curculionidae; genus Pachyrhynchus; species Pachyrhynchus sulphureomaculatus. The sequence goes on along the minus strand of CM032453.1, from coordinate 43,498,764 downwards.
AATAAAAATTTTCGTTAGGGTGGTATAAAATGATCAGTGACTTCATAAAACACACCCCAAATAAGTCTTCAACAAAGTTCGTTTCCAATCTTTACTGAAAACTGGTGACCTTGAAATTTTGTTTTTTTTTTATATATCAAATAAATTATTAAAGGTAATGCACTCGTGATAATTTTCATTTAATCTATACCCCGTGGAGAATATTCCAGAATTTTTTCAAAATTTATTGATGAGTACGTTTCGAGATAAGGTAGGGGACAGCGATTTTTTGAAAGTAGTACGAAGAAAAGTGTGCGCAAGTATTACATTATATATATATTTTTACTCGTGTTTTCACAAGCTTTCATTTGACACTAAACTCGATGACCCAGTAAAAAAATGTTTTTTTCACTTCCGATTTCACCCCTCAAAACGAACCCCTTAAGTCAAAATTTATGTTACGGTGGTATAAAATGATCAGTGACTTCACAAAACACACCCCAAATGAGTTTTCAACAAAGTTTGTTTCTAATCTTTACTGAAATCTGATGACCTTGAAATTTTTGTTTTTTTTATATACCATATAAATTATTAAAGGTAATGCACTTGTGATAATTTTTGTTCAATCTACACCCCGTGGAGAATATTCTGGACTTTTTTCGAAATTTTTTGATAAGTACTTTTCGAGATAAGGCCCGGGACACACTCGATGACCTAGTAAAAAATTTTTTTTTCACTTCCGACTTCACGCCCCAAAACTAACCCTTAAGTCAAAATTTAATTCTCAAAACTACATGGCTCTGATGAGGCCATCAATTCCTATATTATTACCAAATTTCGCCTTTCTATGTCAAATAGTTTCGGAGAAAATCGGGTGTGTGACAGACAGACAGACAGACAGACAAACAGACAGACAGACACCGAAGTTCCGTTCCGTACGGAACACTAAAAAAGAGAAATATTGGAATCTGTTATGATACAAAAAATACCAACCGCTTTCAACAACAAAAAGAAACAAATAACTTGAGCCAAATATATATGGCGGTACTATAAATGCAGTCTACATGTTGTGTTCGTCCCAATTTTTAAATTAAAATAAAATAAATGACAATGAAAACTAATTAACATATGGTTCGTGTAACGAAAAATGATGTGTGATTCAGTGAAATGGGCAAAGATAAATATTAACCTAAACATCCACGTCCAGGGTAAGAACAGTTATAAAGTTAATTATTTTAGTTTTAATAAATTAATAATATGCATTTTTAAATAGCATTTTACGGACAAAATATGTACAATTTTAGCCAAACCCGACAAAAAAAATAAAAAATTTTGAGAAAGACGAACTGTACCGAAACGTCAATAAAAGGAAAGGATCACAATAAAATTTAGGAAGTTTCGTTCTATAATTGACCTCCCAACCCAAGAAAATTGAAAAATAAAAATAAAAAATACATACAGGGTCAAAGAAAAATAACAAAATCATATAAAAAATCATATAAATATATATATATATATATATATATATATATATATATATATATATATATATTTATATGATTTTGTTATTTTTCTTTGACCCTGTTAAGAGGTTATGGGTTTGGTGGAGCACTACTGAATTGGTTGACCTGCTACCTTACATACAGAAAACAGTTTGTTAAAGTAAAGGGCTTTGTGTCGAGTGAGGTGTCTGTTGCATCGGGTGTGCCGCAGGGTAGCCACCTGGGCCCGTTGCTGTTTAATATATTTATTAACGACCTACGAAAGGTGATTCTATCTTCAAGGCCCTTGTTTTTTGCAGATGACTTGAAATTGTCTACGGCAATTCATTCTGTTGACGATGCTATGAGACTGCAGGGAGACTTGGATAAGGTGAGTGAGTGGTGCAGGAGAAACAAAATGAAACTAAATATTCAAAAATGTAAGATTATGTCGTTCTTTCGAGTGAAAGTTCCGCTTTTGTATGATTACAGTATTAATAATTGTCTTCTCGAAAGAGTCTCCTCATTGTGTGACTTGGGTATTTATTTGGACACTAAGCTTGATTTTCATATTCATTATGACTTTATTACTAACAAATGTATTAAACTCCTTGGCTTCGTCTGTAGGAATACTAGGGATTTCCGGACCGTAGATAGCGTGAATATTTTATACAAGGCCTTGGTGAGATCTTCTTTGGAGTATCTGTCATGTGTGTGGTCGCCATCGTATGCTGTGCATATTGAGGGTGTTGAAAGGGTACAGAGGAATTATGCTAGATATGTCTCTTGCAAATTTAAGTGGAACATCACTGCCTATGGGGACCAGCTACGAAGACTTCAGCTGCAATCACTTTCAAGACGAAGGAAAGTTGCTGATATATGTTTCTTATTTCGACTTGTAAATGGTCATATAGACTGCTCTGATCTCTTGAGTCTGATAAATTTTCATGTTCCACCAAGATCAACAAGGGACCACGTACTCTTTGCCCCGAGGTACCACAGATGTAACTATGGCCTATTCTCGCCGATCACTAGAATCACTAATGGTGCCAGTGAAGCGGATCTTGATTTTTTTAATCTCTCTTTAAAACGTTTAAAAGAAAAACTGTTGACAGTCCACTGAGTTTTTGAAATGATAATTACTGGTGTTGTTATTGTATTGTATTGTTATAAGTTTACTATATTATTGAAATTTTTCTGTAAATACTATGTATAAAATGGGTCTGCCCGTAGATAAATAAATAAATAAATAAATATATATATATATATATATATATATATATATATATATATATATATATGTATATATATATATATATATATATATATATATATATATATATATATATATATACTAGCCATGCCCGCGGCTCCGCTCTCGTGGACTTGATTCACTATTATCGTCACTACTTATTTCTTATGTTACCTAACGTAATAAGATATATCCTATAACCTGGCCAGAGAACTAACAGACAGACAGAGAGACGTTGCGTTTTATATATATTATAGATAATATTAAGTAAAGAATTAAAAAAAAAAAAACACGTAAATCAGATAAGTGGTTCTCGAATGATAAGCACACTAACGGACTGACAGACTGAGAGACGTTGCGTTATATTATATATATATATATATATATATATATATATATATATATATATATATATATATATCAATTATTCTTATTATATAGCCAGAGAACATACGAGTATGTACAATTTTAGCCAAACCCACAAAAAAAATAAAAAATTTTGAGAAAGACGACCTGTGCCGAAACGTCAATAAAAGGAAAGGATCACAATAAAATTTAGGAAGTTTCGTTCTGTAATTGACCTCCAAACCCAAGAAAATTGAAAAATAAAAATAAAAAAATACATACAGGGTCAAAGAAAAATAACAAAATCATATAAATATATATATATATATATATATATATATATATATATATATATATATATATATATAAACTTGATTGGTTTTTCTTGGGTACTTAGGTTCTTTTGGAAAACACAAACTAGTCTATTTGACGTTTCGCCTTATTTTTTTAGGCATTTTCAAAAATTCTTTATTTTTTAATATTCATGCTAAAATGAGAAAACACAAGGTTAAAAATCTTTTAAGTCAAATTACACTTTTAAAAACATATAGCATTTTTACGCACACTCGGACATTTAAAATATTACACCATAACAAAAAATAAAACAATTTACTAACGTGTATATACCCTGAAAGTCAACTATTTTTGTGTGTTTGTGAATTTCAAATTCTGTATTTGTTTCAGCATATCGTGTCTCGTATTTTTTACTGATTTTTTTAAAATTTTATTATCTATAATGGGGGGTCTTAACGAAAAAAAACTATTATTGATGTTAAGTATATATACCATTTTGTATTATTAAGAGGATATTTATTTTTTAATTAAATTTGTGTAGATATGACTGATTCCTTTTATGTCAGTCCTATCATTCACAGTGTTTTCATCTTTTTTTTATTTCAATCATCTCTTTGATTTGTAGTTTGGCATAATTCCGCTCTTTGCAGAGGACCTTGGTTTCATTGAATTTAAAGTCATGTTTTTCTTCTGCTTCGTGTTTACTAAGGGCAGTGGAACCATTCCTAGTATATTTGTGTCCATTTAGTCTGTTTTTTAGTAACTGAGAAGTCATGCCAATATATTTCTTCGGACAATTCGCACAAGGTATTGCATACACAACATTAGATTCATTCATTGTGGGGGGATATGGCTTTTTAAGTTTGTAAATAATGAACTTAGTTTATTTTGAGTTTTATGGCAAACTATAATGTTATATTTTTTCAAGACCCATTTCAGCTTCTCAGAAAGTTCTTTTGTATAAGGAAGTGGTAAAAATTTATCACAGTTTTGTTTACTATTTTTGGTGTTGTTTTTTGAATTATTATAAAACTTGTATATTCTCTTTTTTATTGTTCGATTGATGTCATTCTCTTTAAAATTGTTTTGTATTAAGACAGTTTTTACTTTTTTTTTTTTCGCGCGTCTGGTCTTAGTTCCGGGGAAGTCAACTATATTGCTCGGTCTGTTAGGCCCACTATACCGCTGATTTTCTGGGACATTGCATGACTAGAGTGAAAAATCGAATATCTCCCTGACCAAGAAGGTTTTGTGTACCACTCTGTAAGGATTTTATCTTGCTTTCTGATAAGAGTCAGGTCTAGAAAATTTATTTTACCATCCTTTTCAATTTCTGATGTAAATTGTAATTTTTTGTGGAAGCTATTAAATTTGTATAGAATTTCGGTAATTTTATCATTTTGGGCTGCTAATAAACAATCATCTACGAATCTCTTGAAAAACAAAATGTTAACTTTTATTTTTTTAATGACTTGTTCTTCCAGGTATTCCATTACTAGTTGAGCAATGACTGATGAAATGGGGGAACCCTGGCACAACCGTCGATTTGCTTATAAAATCTATTTTTAAACTGAAAATAGTTGGTGTTCAATGTGAGATCTATGGCGTCCAGATAATTTCTTTTTGAAATTGCTGGCATAATTCCGTTCTGCAAAGAGCGGAATTATGCCAAACTACAAATCAAAGAGATGATTGAAATAAAAAAAGATGAAAACACTGTGAATGATAGGACTGACATAAAAGGAATCAGTCATATCTACACAAATTTAATTAAAAAATAAACATGCTGGCATGCATATCCTCTTAATAATACAAAATGGTATATATACTTAACATCAATAATAGTTTTTTCGTTATAGATAATAAAATTTTAAAAAAAATCAGTAAAAAATACGAGACACGATATGCTGAAACAAATACAGAATTTGAAATTCACAAACACACAAATAGTTGCCTTTCAGGGTATATACACGTTAGTAAATTGTTTTATTTTTTGTTATGGTGTAATATTTTAAATGTCCGAGTGTGCGTAAAAATGCTATATGTTTTTAAAAGTGTAATTTGACTTAAAAGATTTTAACCTTGTGTTTTTCTAATTTTAGAATGAATATTAAAAAATAAAGAATTTTTGAAAATGCCTAAAAAATAAGGCGAAACGTCAAATAAACTAGTTTGTGTTTTCCAAAAGAACCTAAGTACCCAAGAAAAACCAATCAAATTTATGTAAACAAAAGGTTCAACAGAAAAAAAAATTATATATATATATATATATATATATATATATATATATATATATATATATATATATATATATATATATATATATATATATGTATATATATATATATATATATATATATATACATATATATATACATATATATATATATATATATATATATATATATATATATATATATATATATATATATATATACATACTAGCCATGCCCGCGGCTCCGCACTCGTGGACTTGATTCACTATTATCGTCACTACTTATTTCTTATGTTACCTAACGTAATAAAATATATCCTATAACCTGGCCAGAGAACATATGTATTTTATAAAAAACACGTAAATCGGATAAATGGTTCTTGAGTGCTAAGCGCACTAACAGACAGACAGAGAGACGTTGCGTTTTATATATATTATAGATAATATTAAGTAAAGAATTAAAAAAAAAACACGTAAATCAGATAAGTGGTTCTGGAATGATAAGCACACTAACGGACTGACAGACTGAGAGACGTTGCGTTATATTATATATATATATATATATATATATATATATATATATATATATATATATATATCAATTATTCTTATCATATAGCCAAAGAACATACATATGGACTTAAAAAACACATAAATCGGATAAGTGGTTCTCGAGTGATAAGCAGACTGACGGACAGACAGACAGGGAGACATTGCATTTTATATATATCATAGATTATAGATTATTATTATTATTATATAACCTGGAAAGAGAACATATGTATAAATAAAAAAACACGTAAATCGGATAAGTGGTTTTCGAGTGATAAGCGCACTAACGAACAGACAGATAGACAGAGAGACGCTGCATTTTATATGTATTATATTCTTTACTACATGATATTGTTCCATATTTAATGGTTTAGGCAGTGTATTGGAAGAGAACGCGCTAGCGACAAACTTATTTCCGACTTGATTCACTATTATCGTCACTGCTTATTCGTTATGTCACCTAACGTAATAAGATATATCCTATAACCTGACCTGGAAATATATGTATGTTTTAAAAAAAGAAAGGAAGTAAATCGGAAAAGAGGTTCTTGAGTGATAAGCGCACTAACGGACAGGCAGACAGAGAGACGTTGTAATTTCTATATATTATAGATTATATATATATGTATATATATATATATATATATATATATATATATATATATATATATATATATACGTGTATATATATATATATATATATATATATATATATATATATATATATATATATATATATATATATATATATATATGACAGATATATATATATATATATATATATATATATATATATATATATATATATATATATATAGACAGATATTTTATACACTTGACGAGGGCTTCGTTTACTTTACTTCAAATGAGTTAATTGTTCTTTAAATCTTATTCGAATCGACCTTTTAGTTCGCTCAGCATCCTTTTATAATTGGTCGGTTTGGCTTAAGTAAATCATAATTTGCATAAAGCTTTAGTCAGTCATCGCTCCTAATGATGCTAACATGGTTAACGGAACGTACACCGAGTACAAAAACAAGTGTTGGCTGCAGTGATGATAACTGTTTTGTATCAGATCATATTATTTATGAAATCGTTTCCCTTAAAATCGGATATCAATCTAAAATTTAAATGGGTAATTATAAGAACAAGTGGAAAACAATAGACTAAGTTGCAACCCTGTTCTATATACGAAGTTACTCTACACTTCGTTCATGTAACGTTGCGAAGGAAATTGGAACACTAAATGCTCACCTGATTCTCCGTAGTATAAATTACTTTGGATACCATAGCGGTGTTGCTACTGATATTTATTAATTTTTAAAATTAATTTTATGTGTTTATATATAAAATATTAATACATACGTTTTAAAAATGTTCAACTCTTAATTATAAATATAATATTATTTACTTTCTTCTCTGTTAACGGAAACTACGCATTTCATTAGGTTAACCTTTTGATAATCTTCTAAAACCAGTGAATCAAGAAATATTTGAAATTTTGAAATTCCGGTGGCACTTAACGTTTGACCCCTTCATTAGTATTCAATGCAGACTATCACACAAAGGCACAATAGGCGATTGATCGTGTTTTAATGTAAATATGCGAAGGCTTAGTACACACTATTGATTTAGGCTTAGCGAATGAGATTTAACTGGCCCAAAAATTCCTAAAACTGAAGTGGAATATATAGTAAAGAATATGAAGAATGATAAAAGCCAAAGTCGCTGGTTGGTGTACAATATTCCCACCCGTTCTACGGGGTGTTCGATTCTGAGCAACTCAAGCAGAGTCTCACTATTCCTAAGAGATTAAATCCCAAAAATTACAAGAGCCCATAATATTTATGAGTCACTTTCTCAAAGCTTTTTTTTGTAAATAATTTGTTGAAGAAACAGCTCAAAAATGAATGACGATACTCAATTTAGCTTCATTAAGGGGTGTGGCCCTAGTGAAATTATCTTTTGCATGTAACCACAACCGGAAAAACTTCATGATATCGGAATTGATGACGAAGGTGTCAGAATAATAAAATGATCTCTGATCAAACGATGCTCTGATATTTGGTCCTTTATTCCTGCTTCTACTGTGAATTTGCTGCATTCTGTTTAGGAAACAGCTGCTCACGTGACTGCGAGCCGGAAACTAATCAAAAAGCTTGATTATTTGGAATATTTAGTGAGTCCCTTCTACCGATACTATCTTGAGAAGAGTTCGAGGAACAGAGTCAGCTTTTTTCTTCTAAACTAGTGTTTTTTTGAGGTTAGGAAACAAAAAAAATCACTTGTCACCAAATCTGGGGAATAAGGTGGGTATTTCAAAGCCCAGCTCGTACACTTTTTGCCATTACAACCTCCGATGTGTGAGCAGGTGTATTTTCGTAGTGAAGAAGCACTATTTAGTTTGCTAATCGTGGTCACTGCTGCTTCACTATGCAAAAGGTTCAATAACTTTGCGTAATAAGAGCCAGTCACTGTTTGACCCCTTTCCAAATGACTGATTACATAATGATACCCTTTGAGTATATTTAGAACAGTTAAGATAATTTTTTTCCACAGATAAAACTATTTTCGTGTTTTCTGGTGCACTTTAACTTTGGTTGCCATCTTATTTCCTAAGTATAATGTTTCAGCGACAGTTCAGAAGTCCTTCAGATTACGCTGCCGTTTTCAAACACAGTTTTGAAATACCTTTCCTCAAGCGTTTTTGGTCTGGAGTGTACAAACGCGACACCCCACCCCGCATTCGGCTTTTTTATTTTTACAACTTTATGCAGGATATTATGTGTCCATTTATATGTGTTACCTATCATCTCAACAATCTCAGAAAGCCTAATGCGACAATGTTCCATCAAGGTACAATAAATTTGGTCGATCACTTCTTCAGAGAAAACCTGTATCGGGCTTCTTGAGCTTGCAATTTCCATAGTAATAAATTGGGCTGGTGTAGACTTCCCATGAACTTTCTTTAGTTCAGTTTCTATCTGGACCACAATCCACACATTTTTTTGAATAAAAAAATGTTTTATCACTGGACGATATTCGGCTTTATCTATTTCTACGAAACGTGGAATACCAATCACTTACGATAGCTGTCAACAAACTATCTTTGAAACTTTAAACACAGCGTAAGAATTACGCTTACCAACAGCCATGCCGCTTAACAAAATTTGGAGTCATTTCGTAGAAATTTACGAACTTATCAACCCATCCCTGTACGTATGTATGTGTGTGATATGTCCATCATCCTTCAACTCCCAACATCACCAGCAAGAGTAAAGAATCATCCACAATGTCAAACAATAAGATGTACAGTGGATTATCCATTGATTTATAAATTTATAATGTGAATATTATGTACTATTGGATGACTAAAGCCAAGAAAAAAACACTAATCAACTTTTCATATATAAAATTATAAAACTTTACTGCTTAAGCCTAATTTATTTTTAATTTTTCTGGATTATTTATGTCAAATTTCATGGAAAAGTAGAACAATTTTTTCCAGAATGTCCTATGTAGTTTTCTATATATATTTTTTACGTTATTTCCGCGTTCTTTACGAGTGACAATCGACGGGTTTTCTTTCTAACACCTTCACTGTCAACGCAGATGTACCCCAGGGCTCCACACTATCTCTTACTCTCTTTCTCATTTACATTAACGATATGCTGGAAAAGATCAGGAATCCAATCTACAGCTTTGCAGATGACAGTACTTTTACCTCATCATTCACTTTGAATGCTCGAACATCGTTGCTGTACCTAACGTAGTTTTGTCGGAGCATTCTATTCTGCTAGCATCGTCATTCAATTTGCTGGGCGTTAATTTGGGAGCAAATATGTCTTGGCATGAACATGTTGCAAGCATAGAGTTTCTTAAAAGCTGGGTGTATTATTTCGAACTAGAAAGCTTTACACTCCACAACAACTGTTAATTCTGTAGAAAGCTCAACAATGGTACACTGCTCTTATGTTTGGGGCTTTGCTCCCAAACATACACTGCAATTGTTGGATTCTACTCAAAAGAGAGCTGCTCGCCTAAATGAAGACCCGGAACTGGCCAGCATCCTTGATTCGTTGGAACTACGAAGAACGGTCGGCGACAATATATTCTACAAGTAGTTTCATGGAAAGCGTTAGATGGATGTAGCCCGCTTAATTCCTGCCAGAGCAGTGGATGCTAGAAATACATATCGCACTAATACCTCACATCCGTACGGGGTCCAGCTTGTTACTCCTCGTACAAGCAGTTTTTTGTATGGAGAACCTCAACCCTTTAAAATAATTTGACCAGGACTGTGTTTCCGACCGAATACGGTTTACAACGATTCAATATCAACGTGAATCGCTTTTTTTTCGCAAACGTGTCGCCCCTGTAGCCCTTTACGAATTTCCCTGCAGCACATGTGCTAGGTCCATAAAAAAAAAAACACTCGTTGCCCTCTAATATTTGTTGCGCTTACACACGCGCCACTAAGAGGCGACGCGCCGTCGCTTTCATTCGTCATCTCATATGTAACCATTACCTCCAATAGTGTCAATTATTTAGATGTATTTACTTATTAGCAATACCCAGTATATATCACCACTACACCAAACATTTTATTTTTGCACTCGACGCGCGTTTCGCTAACCATGTTAGCTTCATCAGGAGCGATGATTGACTAAAGCTAAACTACAGATCTACCCTGTTTATAGTTAGCCTAATCCTTGAATTTCTCAGGCGGAACTAATGAAGTAGGCAAGGCCATCAGTTCCGGTCAAGTAACCAGTAGAAGGGACTATAAGGAATAGGCCCTCTGTCTTTATTTAAACTACTTTTACATTTTATAAATTCCATACTTTCTTATGCGTCCAACAATCTGCTAATTGTTCTTTAAATCGTGTTTTAATTGACCTTTTAGTTTGCCTAACATACTTTTTGTCACAATCATTACAACTGATTTCATAAATTCCACTTTTCTCACAATTAGGAATCTTATCTTTGGAATTCCTCAGATTGTCTGATGACTTTTAGACTAAAGTGAGGCCTACCTTATTAAATACCTTATTGAGTACCCTGCTATATTTCGGATTATATAGTATGGAGACCTACTTGGTGTTATTTTCTTCGCGTGTAAAAAAGGGTGGAATTCTGAATATTTAACTTAAACTTATGTCTATTTATTAACTTGTCATAACCATTCTCTCTATTCAGAGAAAAAGTGACCAAACGATGAACTAAAAAAATGTTATGAGGCTAATTTGTGTTGTTTGCAGTGAAATGAATCATTAGGAATATATCTATCTGTTACTGTGTCTTTCCTGTAGGAATCAAATTCTAATCTATTATTATTTTTAATAATTAAAATACCTAGAAAAGGCAGTTGTCCTTTGTTCTCAACTTTGTAAGTGAATTTAATGGAATCACACCGGCTATTTAATTTGGAAACAAAATCATCAATATTTGCTTTCTTTGTATCAAAAATCGCGAAAATATCATCCATATACCTATACCATACCCTTGGGAAATATTCAAATTCTCGACTGGCTTCGATTTCAAACTTACTCATGAATAAATTGGCTATGAAAGGTGACAAGCAATTACCCATAGCTGTTCCTTCTTTCTGAACATAAAACTGACTGTTATATTGAAACTAATTTTGTTCCATACAAAATTTAGATAATGTTAGTATTCATGAATAATTTCGTCCTCAAAGTCATTCATTCTAAGTAATTCCTCGAGATATTGTAAAGTTTGTGCTATTGGCACACTTGGGAACAAAGAACTGACATCAAAAGAAATTAAGATTTCACCTTCATTAGGAATTATATTTTTTGTTTTATTAATGTATTCTAAAGAATTCTTCACTGCGAAAGTATTTAATGGTAAATTCTCAAGTTCTTTTGATAATCATTAGGATATTAAATATGTGGGTGATCCGACCCATAAAACAATGGGACGCATTACTTTTCCAGGTTTGTGAATTTTGGGTAAGCAATACAACTTTGGTATGGTCGGATTTCTCACATTTAATTTAAATTTTAGCGATTCGGAGATAAAATTCTTACATTTCTTTAAAGAATTTTTAATCTCTGGTATCATTCTCGTACTTAATTTTTTAGTTCATCGTTGGGTTACTTTTGCTCTGAATAGAGTAAACTTTAATAATGAAAGAAATCGTATTAGAAATATAACTAAAAGTTAATGGTTATGACGATAACTTAGTAAACAAGCTAATAAATAGACATAAGTTTAGGTTAAATATTCAGAATTCCACCTTTTTTACACGCGAAGAAAATAACAGCAAGCATGTCTCCATACTATATAATCCGAAATATCGCAGGTGACTCAATAAGGTATTTAATAAGATAGGCCTCACCTTAGTCTATAAGTCATCAGACAATCTGAGGAATATCTTAGGAAATCCCAATGATAAGATTCCTAATTGTGAGAAAAGTGGAATTTATGAAATTAGTTGTAATGATTGTGACAAAAAGTATGTTCGGCAAACTAAAAGGTCAATTAAAACACGATTTAAAGAACATTTAGCAAACTTAAAATACAGTAGAGCAGAAAAGTGTAGCATTGTCGAACATGCCCTTGAAGCTGATCATATTGTAACATTAGATAATCTAAGATTAATTAAAAATGTATCTGATAGGAGATTATTGAACGCATACGAAATTATGAAATGTAAAAGTAGTTTAAATAAAGACAGAGGGCCTATTCCTTATAGTCCTCTCTACTGGTTACTTGACCGGAACTGATGTCCTTGCCTATGCCATTAGTTCCGCCAAAGTAATTCAAGGGTTTTGTTTGTAGTTTAGCTTTAGTCGATCATCGCTCGCTCCTGAAGAAGCTAACATGGTTTGCGAAACGCGCGTCGATTGCAAAAATAAAGTGTTTGGTGTAGGGCTGATATATACTGAATAGTGTCACTGTGCCAAAGATTCCACATTCCCAACATAGTTATTAGCAATAGTTTTAAATGAAGCGACAACTCCAGGGGAAGGCGCGCCGTTGCTTAGTGGTGCGAAAGAGTAGTTCGTGTGTAAGGGCACCTGAAAGTTATGATTTTAAACGAGATGACCGCTGCCAGGGATGATATTACGCGACGGAGTAGCCTGTGTATAGTGCCAGTGCAGCCCCCAAGAAAACATTTTAGTCGGTTTACTATTGCATTTTTCATAATAATCTCCTATCTACCAAATTAGACCAGTTCTAAAGTCAAACCTTTTTAATGAATGATGGTACTTATACATTATTACTGGACCATAAAGTTTATTCAGTTCGTTTCTAAGCGCTTAACTAGCGATATAAAAAACATATACAGTATTTATATACAAAAAAAGGTCATCTGTAACGATATAAAATCTCCTCATATTAAGTTTCCAATGCATAAAACAAAATATAAAATCAAAACTCCGCAAAATATAAATGTCAATTTTCATAGCGATACGGATATGCGGAGTATAAAGGATACTCTGAAGATACATAACCGATTTTTGGTTCACTGACCACATCTAACGGAAAAATGTCAATTCCAAATACGATCAAAGATATTGGTGCCTTGAGGCAATATAAAGATTTTCTCTATAAAAAAGGCAGTATTATCTTTTAACAATTTTAATACCTTAAATAGAATAGTTATTATGTTAAGCAAAATTAAAATAATAGAAAGAATTATTATTCTTAAAATCTCAAATTAAATCAAATTCAGAAACTATTTATTATTGAAAAATATATACATTGTACTAGGTTTTTACATTTTCTTACGTACTACAATTACAATATGCTAAACGACATATTTATTTGCTAAGGGATCTGATCTACCGTGTTCTAATTCCTAGTACTGATTGACGGTTGTTAATTACATCACTTCCATTTTTTTTAATGATTATATTAGTTTGTTTTCTTGTTTGAACTTTCTTGTCAATTTGATATGATCTGGTACAGTACAGGAATATGCTTCAGGCTTTACATTCTATTTGTCTGCATTCGCTCTCTCTCCCTCTTATTCGTCCATTTATTGCATGCAATATCAGAAGTTTACACAAGAGTCTATTTATCCAAACGGTATCGAATGCCTTTCGGATATCGAGCACTAGCGCAATAGTGCTCTGCTGCACGTACATTTTATTTAGAGCATCCTGCAGTACTTTAGATATCAATAAATTAGAAGAAGATAACCTGAAATTAAGTTTTTTATCAACACATATACAAAAATTGTATTAGCTTTTATTTATTAAAATTATTCTGATCTCAATTAAATATCACTATCTCCATCTATATTAAAAATTATTGAATGTATATATTTATTTGTGTTTTTCTTATGCTTCAAGGAAGTCCCTAAAGCGCTACAGGAGCGACACGTGTACGAAAAAAGCGATTCACGTTCTTTTTGAATCGCTGTAAATTGTACTCGGTGGGAAACACAGTCGTAGGTAAGTTATTTAAAAGGGATGATGTTGTCCATATAAAAGACTGCTTGAAAAACGTTGTACGAGGAGCTGAACCTCGTACGGATGTGAAGTATTAGCGGGACGTGTATTTCTAACAGGCACTGCTCTGGAAGGAATTAAGCGGGCTACATCCTTCGAACACTTTCCATGAAAACACTTATAGAATAGGCTCAAGTCGCCAACAGTTCTTCGATGTTCCAGCGAATCAAGGCCGCCGGTCAGTTTTCGGGTCTCCAATCAGACGAACAGCTCTACTCTGAATAGAATCCAACAAATGCAATGTATGTTTGGGAGCGGAGTCCCAAACATGGGAGCAGTATTCCATAGTTGGTCGAATTTGAGCTTTGTAAAGAATTAACAGTTGTTGTGGAGTGTAAATCTGTCTGGTTCGAAATAATATTCCCAATTTTTGAGAAGCTCTCCTTGCTATGCCTGCGACATGTTTATGCCAGAACATATTTGCTCCCAAATTAAGGCTCAACGAATTGAGTGACGATGTTAGAGGAATACAGTGCCCCACCATAACTAAATCGGGTTCAGCAACGTTAACTATTTTAGAAAAAACTGCCGGCAGGGTGTTTGTAGCGTTAAATTTCACTTGGTTACTGTCACCCCAAGATAGAATTTCTTCCAGGTCTTCCCAGCTTCCCGCTGTCTGCGGATATTCGCCTGTGTAGCCGATGTCCGAACGTTCAAAGTGAATAAAAGAGATAAGCGTACTGTCATCTGCAAAGCTGTAGATTGGGTTTCCGGTCTTTTCCAGCAGATCGTTAATGTAAATGAGAAAGAGAGTAGGAGGTACTATGGGGCCTTGGGGCACGCCGGCGTTGATAGTGAAGGTGTTAGAAAAAAATCCGTCGACTGCTACTCGTAAAGAACGCTCTTTGAGGAAACATGAGAGCCACAAACACAAATACAAGAATATAAGAATCTTTAATTTTAGTTATATAGTCTAGCAATTTTGCTTTAAATAAATCGCGTTATATGTCCTTTTCAAGATTTTTGAAGTCGAGGAATCACAGGTTTTAATTAAATAGATTTGTGACTATTCTTCTGCTCAACATTTTTTTGTGGTAAATATTTTATCAAAGAATACCCAAAATTTGTAACGATCAAATTTTAGTGTATTACTATATGAGTTGTATTAGAACTTCTACTAAAAACTTAAATGTGTTTTATCTCTGGTAAGTTTTTCTACTTATTTAATATAAGCAAAACTTTTTCACTGTGCATAGTGTAGAGATTCATTTAAATAATTACTGCTAATATATTTTCCCAAAAAATTGTATAATTTAAGAGATTTTAGTTAATTCCCAATTCTTTTAGTGCATCAGTTTTGGCAAAGCCTCTATTTACAACGTTGTCATGCACGGTTCTCTTAAATTGAGAGCAGTTGTACTGCTGAAGCTTCCCTATGAACTTTCAATATTTCGAAACGTTCGACTGGATCAAAAGTGGATATAACAGTGTTCGGTCTTTGTATTATTTTTGCATCTTTCATTATGTTGTTAGAAATCCATCTATCGGATCAACATATTCACACTGAAGTTTTATCGTATGGTGTAAAGAATAAAATAATACTGATTAATTCTTGGTGCAAAGGTAGAGGCAGTCGCATTCAGATAATTTTTAGGCAAGTAAAAGGTAATCTTATATTCGTGAAATAATTACCCACGAATTTCTTCGCGCCAAATGAAATCTTGGTTGCAAATTTGGTAAATATAAAACACAAAAGCTAGAAATAGAACATCTAGTATTTGAGCAATGTTGCTTAAGAAGAATAGGTTGAAATGGGTAGATATTGAGAAATTTTGTTTAGTTTCTATATTATGATGTAATTGTTCGCAGTTTTTGATTGCGATAATAAACAAATTTTAAACACGATAATTTATGGCCAAACATATAAGGGGTTAAAGAGGTTAAGAAGGATTTATTTATTTATTTATTTATTTATTTGAGAATGTATGGGTACACCCCTTTTTACAATGTATTTAT
Organism: Pachyrhynchus sulphureomaculatus; assembly: GCA_019049505.1. Classification (NCBI taxonomy): domain Eukaryota; kingdom Metazoa; phylum Arthropoda; class Insecta; order Coleoptera; family Curculionidae; genus Pachyrhynchus; species Pachyrhynchus sulphureomaculatus. The sequence goes on along the minus strand of CM032453.1, from coordinate 43,482,204 downwards.
AATACTTTACAATATAACCATATCAATAACAGAACGGCCGAAAATGTGGGATGAAACACAAGAACGGCTTACACTCCTACCGTGAAACAATAACATCAGAGCGTCCCTTCTGAAGGAAGAGGAGGAACCTGAAAAACTGTACACGGCACTGGTTCATGAATCTCATAGCCCTCAGCAGTGGTGAATGATAACCATAATTAGTTCTGTGGAAGCCAGTAAAGAACAATTCAGTTTGCCTCAGATGTCTTTGAGATAAATCAAATTTTACGAGTAACAATAAAGTAGGACAATCTATCAACCTCTTGATCATCTTATACAGAAAATACTAATCACTCACCAAACGTCTATGAGCTAACAGATTCAAGTTCATATGGCCCCTAATAATAGTATAATCATGGTCAGCTATTGCCATATCACACTTATAAGCAAGGACATAAGAATTTAGAAGAGTTGTTTTGTATATATCATAGTATGCGCCCCTTTCAGAGTTTTTGAGGTAGAGGTACCTAAAACTTGTGCTACTTCAATACGATAATATTTTAAAATTACAATTTTTTGTTGGAGGCTTTGAATAATTGCGGACATAGCAGTATGCATCACAATTAGGGATGCCTAAACTCCAGAATAGAATTAATTGGTCACGGCATGAGAAAAGTGAATGCCCTGGAAAAGCTTGTAGTAACGGGGAAGGTGCAAGGTAGAAGACCAAAGGAGTGGTCTCCAACAAGATGGTCCGAGCAAGAAAGATCTCTTTTTGGTATGGGTATGCACGAGTCAAGTCATGTCGCACAGGATAGAGATGTCTGGAGAATAACTGTTGAAGAAGTCACTGCGTAGTGTCACCAATACTCCTGTTGGGGTGAAAGGATTGAGAAAGAAGCTCCAGAAATTAAAAACAAAATTCTAAGAAAAAATGTGGCTCTATCATATGATATATCGTGTAAAAATACCTTTAGAAAAGGGTGTTGTTTATATTTGAGCTGCAATATATGCGTTGTGAACATTTAGAGTTGACCAAAGAATTTAATTATGATTTTCATCCGAATGCCCGTCAAAGTTTACAGAAAAAAAATGAATCGAAACCCAAAATATTTTTCGGATAAACCGTAATTTTCAAATCACAGCTTTAAGCCCGGTTAACTGGCACAACAGAAATTAAGTTGTATAAAAGTTATTCAATTGGAAATAGCGCGAGACTTGACAGAATTGTTCAGCCGCTTGAAATTTATTTTAAAAATAGTTTTTGCTGTTTTTCTGAATTTGTTTGGCGGATAGAAATGAATAGAACGTATCGGAAAGCTTGTTATACATATCTGATTTTTTTTTATAAAGTCATGTTTAACGGTAAGTGGAATCAGATATGATTTATTTCATTGTAACGTGTCTAAGCTAACAATCTTTAGTGAAGCTTTTTTGATATATTTTTATATACATGATGAAAGCCTAACCCAATTACTTAAGAATGGAATTATATCGTGACAACTATTAAATAGCTAAAAATGTACCAACAAATTTGATTTGTCTAAATAAAGACTGTCTCGTAAATTTTTGAAAGTTTTTGAACACATGAATTTGTAAAATAAATGCCGATTCATTGCAAAATTTAGATTGTGATTCGTGTTACATATATTAATGTCTGTAAGATACTGTACTCCGATAAGTCAGCACTGAAAATGCCAATTGAGACTTTGGCGAAAAGTCTGCAAAATTCCTGCCGGAATGTAACAAACAGCTGTATTCCCAAATTAAGTTTTCTACATCATCATCATCATCGTTTGCCCATCCGTGAATCACTACGACATTAAATATATATATATTTATATATATATATATATATATATATATATATATATATATATATATATATATATATATATATATATATGTATGTATGTATGTATGTATATATATGTATATATCTATATATCTGGTTCTTCGGGTACCATGTTGGTTGGTTATCATGTTGGCTACCATTTTGATGATGATCGTTTTATTAATAGTTGCACAGAAAAGTTGAACCGTAGACTTTCCGTACCAATGCCTCAAATTTTTCAACCACGTTATTCTCCTTCTCCCTGGACCACGTCTGCCTGGAATCTTTCCCTTTATAATGAGATGCAAGACTTCGTATTTTTCTAGATGCCTCATAATGTGGTCAAAATATTCTAATTTGCGTCGCTTGATGGTCGTGACCAGCTCCAAGTCCTTGTTCATGTGAGTGATAACGCTGTTGTTACTAATTCTGTTCATCCAACTGATTTTCAGCAGTGGTCGACACACTCACATCCCGAATGGCTCCAGATGTTTAAGCCATGTCGTACAAGAAAAGCGGAGAGACATAGCAACCTACCATTTTCATTTTTTTTTTTTTTTTTTTATGGGTCTAGCACACGTGCTACAGGGAAGTCCCTAAAGCGCTACAGGAGCGACACGTGTGCGGAGAAGGCGATTCACGTTGTTCTTGAATCGCTGTAGATTGTACTCGGTGGGAAACACAGTCCTGGGCAAATTATTCCAAAGGGATGATGTTCTCCATATAAAAGACTGCTTGAAAAGTGTTGTACGGGGAGTAACAAGCTGAACCTCATACGGATGTGAAGAATTAGCGCGACGTATACTTCTAACATGCACCGCTCTGAGAGGAATCAAGCGGGCCACATCCTTCGAACACTTTCCATGAAAGTACTTGTAGAATAGGCTCAAGTCGCCAACCGTTCTTCGATGTTCCAGCGAATCAAGGCCGACGGTCAGTTCCGGGTCTCCAATCAGACGAACAGCTCTTCTCTGAATAGAATCCAACAAATGCAGTGTATGTTTGGGAGCGGAGCTCCAAACATGGGAGCAGTATTCCATAGTTGGTCGAATTTGAGCTTTGTAAAGAATTAACAGTTGTTGTGGAGTGTAAAGCTTTCTGGTTCGAAATAATATTCCCAACTTTTGAGAAGCTCTCCTTGCTATGCCTGCAACATGTTCATGCCAGGACATATTTGCTCCCAAATTAACGCCCAACAAATTGAGTGACGATGTTAGAGGAATGGAGTGCCCCGACATAACTATGTCGGGTTCAGCAACGTTAACTTTTTTAGAAAAAACTGCCGCCTGGGTTTTTGTAGCGTTAAATTCCACTTGGTTACTGTCACCCCAAGATAGAATTTCTTCCAGGTCTTTGTTAAGTTGAACGACTTCCTGCTGTCTGTGGATATTCGTCTGAGCAGCCGATGTCCGAGCGTTCAAAGTGAATGAAGAGATAAGTGTACTGTCATCGTGTACTGTCAGCAGATCGTTAATGTAAATGAGAAAAAGAGTAGGAGACAATATGGAGCCTTGAGGTACACCGGCGTTGATAGTGAAGGTGTTAGAAAGAAATCCGTCGACTGCCACTCGTAAAGAACGCTCTCTGAGGAAACATGAGAGCCACAAACAGAACTTTTCAGACATACCATAAGAACGTAGCTTAGCCAACAGCCCATAGTGCCAAACACGATCGAATGCCTTGGATATGTCCAGAGCAACCGCTCGAGATTCTCCAAAGTGTTCAATTGCATTGTTCCAAACATGTGTTACATAAGTCAGAAGATCTCCTGTTGATCTATTTTTACGAAAGCCATATTGGTGATCGCCAATAATGTTGAATCCTTCAAGATATTTTAGAAGATGCTGATTGATGGCCTTTTCCATGACTTTCGATATTATTGAAAGCAGTGCGATTGGTCGGTAGTTTATTTGGCAAGGTCTTCTTGCCTTTTTTAGGTATCGGCTGAACTGTAGCGCATTTCCAGCAGGAAGGAAATATTCGCTTTCTGTAGGATAGGTTGAAAAGTCTACAGAAAACTGATGTTAATTCCCTCGCACAGATTTTAAGAACTATGGCAGGTATTCCGTCAGCGCCAGAAGCCTTTTTGGTGTCTAGCTTCATCAGAATACGCTTTATAATACGCTGTCTGAAGACAACATCGGGCATCCTTGACTGCACTATGGGAATAGTAGGTGGTGTTTTTTCTTGGAAATCGACAGTAGAATGTGAAGCAAAGAGTTCAGCCAACAAGTTCGCTTTCTCAACAGGTGTCGATGCAATAGAATTATCTGGCCGTGTGTGAGTGGTGGTATGGTCGATCTGGTGAAATTCCGACCAACTGCCTTAGCGACCGACCAAAAGGACCTTGAATTGCCGGGACAGGCGAGAAGTTTGCTTCTAATCCGTTGATTGTGTACCTCCTTGGTTTCGTCGATAATTTCTTTGCATCTGTTCCTGGCACGAACAAATGTGTTACGATTTATGGTGTTAGTATTTTCGCGCCATTGTCGGTATGCAAGATGTTTAGAAGCAACAGCTTCTTTGCATTTTCGGTCAAACCAAGGCTTGCCGTTGGAAGGGCATTTCTTCGAAAAAGGGATGTAAGCCTCCATACCGGCCAAAATAACATCGGAAACCTCCCTGGCGCAGTCAGATGGATCGTCGGATCGAAAACAAACGTCCAACCAAGGGAAAGTTCGAAAATATTCCATGAGATCTTCCCATTTAGCAGACTTGTAGTGCCAAATCTTGCGCGGTTTAGGCGCCTCTCTGTCATTGATTGGTAGAATACTCGATGTCGAAAGTAGTTTTATGGTCGGAAGAACCTAACGGTGGATTTACGCTGACTGTGTAAATCTCCGGATTGGTGGTTAAAAAGAGATCAAGAAGACTGGCAAACTCTCCGTCTCGATGAGGGATCCGTGTTGGTTCGTCAATAAGCTGAGTTAAGCCACAACTGATTGAAAATGATTCGGCTTCACGACCTTGTTCATCGGTAGTATTTGAATATTTAAGCCAGTTGATGTTGTGGACATTAAAGTCGCCCAGGATGGCATCCGTAGTTTCAATGGCCGTAATAATAATATATATAAAATGCAACGTCTCTCTGTCTGTCTGTCTGTCCGTTAGTGCGCCTATCACTGAAAAAACCACTTATCCGATTTACGTACTTTTTTTTTTAAAACATACATATGTTCTCTGGTCAGGTTATAGGCTATATTTTATTACGATAGGTAGCATAAGGAATGAGCAGTGACGTAAAATAGTGAATGATGTCGGAAATAAGTTTTGCCGCTAGCGCGTGCCTTTGCAATACACAGCCTAAACCATTAAATATGGAACAATATTAATGTAGCAAAGAATATCTGTAATGTATAATCTATAATATATATAAAATGCAATGTCTCTCTGTCTGTCTGTCTGTCCATTAGTGCGTTTATCACGCGGGAATCACTTATCCGATTTACATGTCTTTTTTTAAATTCATGCATATATTCTTTGGCCAGGTTATATAATAATAATAATAATCTATATCTATAATATATATAAAATGCAATGTTTGTCTGTCTGTCTGTCTGTCCGTTAATGCGCTTATCCCTCGAGAACCACTTATCCGATTTACGTGATTTTTTAAATTCATACATATGTTCTCTGACCAGGTTATATATTTTATTACATCTATAATATATATAAAATGCAACGTATTCTGTCTGTCTGTCTGTCCGTTAGGGCGCTTATCACTGGAGAACCACTTATCCGATTTTCGAACTTTTTTTTTTTAAACATACATATGTTCTCCGGCCAGGTTATAGGCTATATTTTATTACGATAGGTAGCATAAGGAATGAGCAGTGACAATAATAGTAAATGAAGTCGTACAAAGTTTGCCGCTAGCGCGTTCTCTTGCAATACACAGTCCAAACCATTAAATATGGAACAATATTATGTAGCAGAGAATATCTATAATATATATAAAATGCAATGTCTCTCTGTCCGTCTGTCTGTCTGTCTGTCCGTCCGTTAGTGTGCTTATCACTGGAGAACTACTTATCCGATTTACGTGCTTTTTTTTAAACATACGTATGTTCTCTGGCCAGGTTATAGGATATATTTTTATTAGGTGACATAAGGAATAAGCAGGGACGATAATAGTGAATTAAGTCGGAAAAAAGTTTGCCGCTAGCGCGTTCTCTTGCAATACACTCCCTAAAGAATTAAATATGGAACAATATCATGTAGCAAAGAATACAATATATATAAAATGCAACGTCTCTCTGTCTGTCTGTCTGTCCGTTAGAGCGCTTATCACTCGAGAACCACTTATCCGATTTACGTGTTTTTTATAAATTTATACATATGTTCTATATAATTCGATATAAGCCTAGATAATGGGAGATAAGGTGAGATAATGGGAGATAAGAAGAAATAATGGGAGATAAGTCGAGATAAGCCTCGATAATGGGAGATAATGGGAGATAAGTATAAATAATGGGAGATAAGGAGAGATAATGGGAGATAAGTCTAGATAATGGGAGTTATGGTGAGATAATGGGAGATAAGGAGAAATAATGGGAGATAAGGAGAAATAATGGGAGATAAGTCGAGATAAGCCTAGATAATGGGAAATAAGGTGAGATAATGGGAGATAAGGAGAAATACTGGAAGTTAAGGAGAAATAATGGGAGATAAGTCGAGATAAGCCTAGATAATGAGAAATAAGGTGAGATAATGGGAGATAAGGAGAAATAATGGGAGATAAGGAGAAATAATGGGAGATGAGCAGAGATAAGCCTAGATAATGGAAATTATGTAGAGATAATGGGAAATAAGGAGAAATATTGGATGATAAGGAGAAATAATGGGATATATTTTATTACGTTGGGTAACATAAGAAATAAGCAATGACGATAGTAGTGAATCAAGTCCACGCGAGCGGAGCCGCGGGCCCGGCTAGTATATATATATATATATATATTATATATATATATATATATATATATATATATATATATATATATATATATATAAAACATTTATTGAGAAAAAACGTTTAGAATTTCATTTTGTGGTAATATACAAAATTTTAGATGGATTGGACAAGAATGGTATTTTGTCGGTTTTTGACCAATGAAAATATGTTCAAAAGGACATTTTTATTTTTTGAATTTGAAATTTAAAGATTTGTTAGATTGGTGCAAAAATTTATACTTTTTATTTTTGTGATTTCAGATTATGTTTTACTGGTTTTGCAATCAATAAGTAACAAATTATGATTTTCTTAAAACCGCAACTGTCACACGGAAAATGATCAAATATTTTTACCCTATTACTTGCAGTTTGAGGTTTTTTTTTTTTAAACTGACAGTCTGGCCTTACAATTTATTGCAAAACACAAAGAAAAACAAGCACATTAATTACAACCAAAATTCGCGAACGATAAATTTATTTTAATACTCAATACTGAATGTTTTCGAGGTTTTTCTAGTGAAGTGTTGTAATTTATATATTTTTTGTGTGCTGTATAGTCAATGTCTTTGTTACCTTTAGTAAATATTAATTCACTAATTGACTTTCCTTTTTTTTATATTAGAATTGAGACGTTACACTGTTCCTAAAAAAAACAAAAACCTCAAAGTGCTTGCCGTAGGGTAAAAATATTCGATAATTTTCAAGAAAATAATTGCGAAAATCATAATTTTTTTAATTCTTGTTTATGAAAGAAGTAAAACATGGCCTGAAATCAACAAATAAATTCAGTTTTGTTTCAAATTCAAGAAACAAAAATCTTCTTGCGATCATATTTTTATTGGTCAAAAACTGACAAAATACAATTTTGGTTCAATCAATCCATAAAATGCTATTCTAAATAGTTTTTCCTAATAAATATTTTCGATATTTTAACAAAGTGACTCTTTAAACTTGAGAAAATTTAAATGTCCCCGCCAAACGACCAATGACAATCGGCAGTACATAGTCATTTTTTTGGATTTCAGGTGATGTAGAATCCACCTATAAACTCACTTCTTTGCTAAATTTAGTAACAAAGAAAAATCCTATATGTCGCATACTTTAATTTTTAAACGAATTATACAAGTTTTCCATTAAAATATCACTTTTACCTCCAATAAAATAATAGGCTATCACGAAAAATCTAACGGAAACAAAATCATCCACGTCAGATTTTTTTATATCAAAAATCGCTATTGAGTCATCCATCTAACTATAATATACTCTAAATAACGAATTTTTAAAAAGAAACGTATTTATTGCCGCGTCTCACCTCCATCTTTTCTATACTTACTTACTTAATTAATCCTTATGCCTTTCTACCCCTTGAGGAGTTGAGTTATTTTATATCTGCCTTTTCCATATTTCCTTCTATGTCCTTCCATCCTGTAAATTACCGATTGCTTCTTTTGTTTTTTCTGTATTAGTTCCTTTGTTTGTGTGAGTTCTGTATCTTATTTCGATATTATATCTCTATGTTGATTTTTGTATGCTTTCCCTTCTAATTTTTTGCATCCATTTCCTTTCATTTCTGTTTCAGTGATCCCTACATAGTACATTTGTTGTTCTTCTGTCAGTTCATCCTCTTTTTCCGTTTATATCACTTTTATTCCGTGTTCCCAATCTAAAAACTCGATAATTATTTCCCATTTCTTTCTTCCTACCTATTTCTCTAATTATCTTCTTATTTGTATTCATTTTTTTTACTGTTCTTCTCTTCCGTATCCTTTATCTTTGCCAGGGTTGTCATCAATTTACCTATCTCTCTCCTTTTACTCAGTTTTTTGACTTGATAGTCGTAGTATTCTTTGTTTGTTCTTTCAGTTTTTCTTCCTCAAAGTCCCATTTATATTCTCTTCCTTCGTTTACGATTTTCTGATATCCTATTTTCCCCTTTTTTCCATTCTTTCTCTCGTTCTCTGCTATATGCTTCAATTATTTTTCAATTTCCCCTTCATTTTTTATTAAATCGTTGTTTATATAAACTCTCTCTTAGGTTTCTCAGTCTGTTTTTATTTTTCATTACAACTTCCTTATCTACCATGTTTCCAAGTTCTATCTTGTATATAATAAACGCTCCTATTTTTATCACATCTTTAATCTGTACTTTTGTGTTCATACTCCTCTCCATAAAATGTTCTACACCCATTTTCCGATCTGGTTGACTATTCGCTTCAAATCTCATTCCCGATATTAGAATATTATTCCTTACGTTGTCTTTTTCCAGTCTACTCATCTTCAAATCCATACTTCTTATGTTTTCTCTAATTATCTTATTTTTCTCTTTCAATACTTCATTCTCCTTTCTTAATTCCTTCAACTCTTGTTGGTATCTCTTCTGATCTTGTTTTATATCCTTTATATCTGACATTTGCTCTCTGATCATTTCTATCAAATTATCTATCTTATCTACTCTTTCATTTTCTCTTTTTGTGGTGTTCTTATCAGCTTTTTACTTTTTTTGAATAACCCCATTGGCTCTTCTTTTTCTTCGACTCTTCCTCTTTTCGAGTCTCTTGAGGTATAATCATCGCTATCCATTGTTCTTTCTGTTATAAAAACTTGATGAGTGTTCCTCGTATATTCCATTCTCAAACACGGGAGAAAAAGAAAAAAATTGTTGTTTATATTTCTTATCACCGTAAACAGTAAAATGATCAAGGTCGTCGCTTATCGTTTCGTTAGCTTCATACAATTTCATAAAACTATTCTCATAAATCTCCAAATTTTTTTTACTTAGTGCCTTAATCTAACACTACACTTTGCTTTATTTCGACAAAATAATTAAATAGATCGAAACACTACCGTAATAATGCTCGTTGAACGAGTTGACTATTGCCGGACGTTTGATTCACGTGTACACACATCGCGATCCGAAACTCAACTCCCAAATCTTTTCTATACATGGGGTAAAAAGTCCAGAGACTTTGGAATAAAAACAATGTTTTTGCTAAAAATCGATTTGATTCGTCAAGATAGTTTCCTTCAAGATCGATAGACTTATTGCAGTGTTTTTCCAACATTTGGATACCTCTTAGAGAGAACGAGTTGTAGAGCTCTCTAAAATAAGTCTCAGTTTCCTGTTTGACTTCTTCATTTGAGCCAAATCTCTTTCTCTGGAGCCACCTTTTCAAATTTGGAAAGAGGTAATAATCGCTGGGGGCTAGATTTAGTGAATCCGACCGATGATACCATAGCTCAATTAGGCCAATTTCACCACCGGTTTAATGGAGTTGTAAGTTGGTGCATTATCTTGGTGAAAAAATATTTTTTCTTCGCTCTATGTCGCAAACTACCATTTAAAAATTACATTTTTCGTAAACATGATCCTTAGCAAGATCAATCAAATTTTCAAGTCACTAGGTGATTTAGTTTGTGAGTGGCAGCTATTTAAATAGAACAACTTTTATTATTTTACAACAATGGAAAAAACTGAATATTAAGCAGTGATAAAACATTTGTTTTTGAAAAAGAAAACGAATGATGAAAAAAAAAACGGAAATCGGCGAAGTTTATAGGGACACTGCGCCTTAGTTATCAACCATAAAATATTGGACAGCTTAATTCAAACGTACAAGCTTTTTTTAAGAAGAACGTCCAGGTCGTCCAAAGGAGGTCACTACATCAGAAATGATTGAAATAATCCACGATATAGTGATAAATGATCGAAGCGTGAAAGTGCGTGAGATTGCTATGGGCATCTAAATTGAACGGGTGCAGAACATTTTAACAACTCATGAGAAAGCTTTCTGCAAGATGCGTGCCACGATTGCTTTCAAATGACAATAAACACGCACGTGTGTAAACTTCAGAAGAATGTTTGGCTATATTAAAGCACAATTACAATGATTTATGGAGTCGATTCATGACTGCCGACGAAACAAGATTTCAACACAACACGCCAAAGAGCAAAGAATAGTTCAAACAGTGGGTTTTCCGTATTGAACCGACGGCAAATAAGGGTAAAGCGTCTTTTTCGGCGAACAAAGTCATTTCAACAGTGTGGCATAAACTACGTCTATTACCTTGAAAAGGGCAAAACGATTAATAGAGAGTAATATGTCAACTTACTGGATCGTTTCAATTATGCTGCGAAAGAAAAATGTCCGCATTTGGTGAAGAAAGAAATTCTCTTTCATCAAGAGAATGCACTGGTGCACACTTGTGTCATCGCCATGGGAAAATTTCATGACTTAGGATACGAATTGCTTTCGCATCCACCATATTCACCAGATTTAGCCCCCAGCGATTATTTCCTATTTCCAAATATGAAAAAATGGCTTGGCGGAAAAAAATTTGGCTCAAACGATGGGGTAATTGCTGAAACAAACGCCTATTTTGAAGTTGAAAGCGTCAATTCGGAAAACGATTTTTTTTTAAAGTGATACAGTAGATATTTAACATATAGGAGGGTTATATAATTTAATGTAATCCCTGTATATTGAAAAAAAAATCTTTTAACTATTAATATTTAATTAAATTACAAGAATTAAACTGGCATATTGATATTTTTGGAATATCCAACAAATTTTTTTTAATTCTTTTTATCTTGCCCACTCTAAACATTCGTAAGCAGTAAAATGGAACAACAATGCTTAGTGTTAAAGCTGGCTCCACAAACAAATGTTTGTTTAAAGTAACATAGCTTAATACAGATTTATGTATTTTTACCCGCAACAACTCTAATGCCTATTTGTTTCAAATTGTAATTTGTTTCAAAGCTTATTTGAACAAGGATTTATAAACCACACATTTTCATAATACTACAAATATAAATAAAAAATTCTTTTATTTCAAATTGTGTTATCATACTACATGTAAATTATTCTAAAATGCAGAGTTTTTACGTAAACAATAGCATTACAACCAATATATTAACTTTAAAATTCTTGTTATTACTATTCTATGGCCTGGAGTTATTAAATATGGTATTTTAATAATTCGTGTGTTAATTTTCCAGCAAACAAACTCTTGTAATTATTTATTATTACTTAAAATATAATAGATATTTTAAAATTCAATTTTTCAAAGAAGGTAGCATTATATTTTAAACTAGCCGTGCCCGCCGCTCCGCTCGCGTGGACTTGATTCACTACTATGGTCACTACTTATTCCTTATGTTACCTAACGTAATAAAACATCTGCCATTATTTCCACTTATCTCCCATTATTTCTACATAATTTCCATTATCTAGGCTTATCTCTGCTCATCTCCCATTATTTCTCCTTATCTCCCATTATTTCTCCTTATCTCCCATTATCTCACCTTATCTCGACTTATCTCACAATATTTCTCTTTATCTCCCATTATTTCTCCTTATCTACCATTATCTCACCATAACTCTCATTATCTGGACTTATCTCACCTTATCTCCCATTATCTAGGCTTATATCGAATTATATAGAACATATGTTTAAATTTATAAAAACACGTAAATCGGATAAGTGATTTTCAAGTTATAAGCGCACTAACAGACAGACAAATAGACAGAGAGACGTTGCATTTTATATATATTATATTCTTTGCAACATGATATTGTTCCATATTTAATGGTTTAGGCAGTGTATTGCAAGAGAACGCGCTAACGGTAACCTTTTTTCCGACTCGATTCACTATTATCGTCACTGCTTATTTCTCATGTTACCTAACGTAATAAAATATAGCCTCTAACCTGGTCAGAGCACGTAAGTCGAATAAGTGGTTCTTCCGTGATACGCGCACTAAGGGACAGACAGACAGACAAAGGGACGTTGCATTTTATATATTATAGTTATAGATTATTATTATTATATGACTTGGCCAAAGAATATAAGTATGAATTTAAAAAAAGACACGTAAATCGGATAAGTGATTCTCGCGTGATAAACGCACTAATGGACAGACAGACAGAGAGACATTGCATTTTCTATATATTATAGATTATAGATATTCTCTGCTACATAATATTGTTTCATATTTAATGGTTTAGGCTGTATATTGCGCTAGCGGCAAACTTATTTCCGACTTCATTCTCTATTATCGTCACTGCTCATTCCTTATGCTACCTATCGTAATAAAATATAGCCTATAACCTGGCCAGAGAACATACGTATGTTTTTAAAAAAAAAAGTACGTAAATCGGATAACTCGTTCTCCAGTGATCAGCGCACTAACGGACAGATAGACCGACAGACAGACAGAGATACGTTGCATTTTATATATATTATAGATGTAATAAAATATATATCTATAACCTATTCAGAGAATATATGTATGAATTTAAAAAAAAATCACGTAAATCGGATAAGTGGTTCTCGAGGGATAAACGCACTAACGGACAGATAGACAGTCAGAGAGACGTTGCGTTTTATATATATTATAGATAGTGTTTATTATTATTATTATATAACCTGGCCAAAGAATATATGTATGAATTTAAAAAAAAGGCACCTAAATCGGATAAGTGGTTCTCGCGTGATAAACGCACTAATGGACAGACAGAGAGACATTGCACTATATATATTATAGATGATAGATATTCTCTGCTACATAATATTGTTCCATATTTAATGGTTTAGGCTGTGTATTGCAAGGGAACGCGTTAGCGGCAAACTTTTTTCCGACATCATTCACTATTATCGTCACTGCTCACTCCTTATGCTACCTATCGTAATAAAATATAGCCTATAAACTGGCCAGAGAACATATGTATGTTCAAAAAAAAAGTGCGTAAATCGGATAAGTGGTTCTCCAGTGATAAGCGCACTAACGGACAAACAGACAGACAGAGAGACGTTGCATTTTATACATATTATAGATTATAGAAGTAAAAGTAAACCCAGAAATAAACACCTACTATAATGAACTTTACAGGTCCAAAACAACACCCAATGAAGAAAAAGGAACACAGAGTAAAAAGAAAATACAAAATATAGGTTCGGAAGAACTACTAGAAGTTACTGTAGAGGAGGTCAATAAAGCTCTGAAGCAAGTGAAGCGTAACCAAGCAGCAGGCCCTGATGGTATTTTATCGGAAATGCTTTTGGAGGCCGGAGGGGACTTAAAACAAGAATTGACTAAACTTTTCAACACGTGTCTAGAAACTGGCAAAATACCAACATTGTGGTATAATCAGAAGTAATACTTCTACACAAAAATGGAGATATCAGAAAGTTAGACAATTACCGCCCGATTAGCTTACTCTCCCATACTCGTATTTATGAACTTTTGACTAAAATCATCTCCAATAGATTAAAAAATAAGTTAGATTTCTACCAGCTATGCGTACAGGCTGTTTTCAGATCCGGCTATAGCACATGCGACCACTTACAAACAATTAGAAATATCCTAGAGAAGAGCTATGAATACAATTTCGAACTCTACATAGCCTTCATAGATTATGAGAAGGCTTTTGATTCTGTTGAAATATGAGCAATCATCAACGGCTTGAACAACTGTAGAACTTATTCTAGATACACTACCTTACTCAAAGATATATATGAAAACGTAAAAATTTACATGAAACCTAGTACAGAACAAATACATATAGGAAGAGGTATAAGACAAGTAGATACAATCTCTCCTAAGCTATTTATTATAGCTCTAGCCAACTAGAGTTGGCAAAGAAGGGCCTAAAGATAGATGGTGTGTATCTGAGTCACTTAAAGTTCGCAGATGATACTGTAGTCATCAGTAGTAATCCACATGAGTTACAAGAAATGTTAAATGAGTCAAATTACCACTCAAAGACTTAAAATGAATAAAAGTAAGACAAAAATATTAACCAACACTAATAACAAGGGAGTTATAAATTTAGAAGGAACAGCTCTCAAGATGGGATTATGTGTATCTAAGGTAAAAAGTTACTACGACGAGGGACAGTGTCTCGGATGAAATTTCAAGAAGAATCAGGCTTGTATGGTGCGCATTCGGGAAATTAAGTTCTATATTCAAAGATAAAGCCATCCCAAATAAGTTAAAGGCCAAAGTTTACGATCAGTACATCCTACTTGTAATTACATATGGCGATGAAACTTGGACACTGAATAAAGCCGATATACAAAAATTAGCTTGGTCCTAGAGAGCACACGAAAGACAGGTGATCGGGATAAAACTTAAAAATAGAAAAAGAAACAAGTGGATACGTGAACAAACGAAATTGAAGGATATTATAGAGCACGTAGCAGAAAGAACGTGGCAATGTGCTAGACATGTAGTACGCACGACCGATGATCGATGGACCAAGCAAACATTAGAATGGAGACTACCAGAACAGAAAAGGAGCGTAGGACGCCTCAAAGCAAAATTGCAGGATGATACAGAGGGTTGCGGGCATTGAATGGATGACAACAGCTGCAAATAAATTGAGATGGAAATTCAGGGAGAAAGCCTACATCCAGCATTGAATAGAATTAGGCTTATAGTGACAGTAATATTTTAAGCCACTTATACAAGTTTTCAATAAAGTATCATTTCTACATCCAATGAAGTAATATGCTTTGGTGGGCCAAATTTATTTGGAATCAATTATGGATCTCAATATCCTTTTATTCAAATCTGATGTACACGTTGGAAAACGTCAAGAAGAGATTTGAATGGGGATTATTTTGTAAAGATCCTGGAGTTGAGATTACCCGATTTAAATTTTAAAAATGGATTCAGAAACTTCAATGTATGCCCTTTTACGTAAAACTTAATAAATAGTGCCAGTGTCCGTATATGTCAAGTAATATTTTACTGTGTTCTTGATTTCTTATAAATATCCTTTATTTGTTATTAATATTGTGTTGATAATGTGTCCAAAACGCGTTGAGATTAGTAGAATGATAATAGATTACGTAGGAATTTTAAAATTTTTAGTACAACGACACTACAAGATAGCTCTCACCACTTACCGAACATCGCTTTTTTTCACTTGAAGCGAATTTTACTAATCTTGTTAACATTATCAGAAGCCATGATTTACTAAGGCTATGATTAAAAATCAGACTATTTATAATAAAATTATACTTTATAGCTTATGGTTTAGTTCAAATAATCAGTACAGAGGACTGTAAGGAATCTCTGTCTTCATTTACACTAATTTTACATTTCTTATTAGATACATTGCCCAAAGGATTTCTTGTCACAATCATTACAACTTACCTAACGTAGTTCACTTCTTTTACGTGCGAAGATTTTGTCCTTCGGACTTCCTGAGATATTTTCAAGTTTTCTGATGACTTAAAGACTAGCGCGAGACCTACCTTATTAAATTCAATATTAAATCTTCTGCTACATTTTGCATTACATGACATTATAACATGTTTATTTTTCTAGCGTGTAAAGAAAATCTAAACTAACTATTTATTAATTTATTTATTAAACCTTCTTAACAATTGGTCCTGCCTCTACTCTTAATACGATTTTTTCAGTTTCGAATCTACAATAAATAATACGTTTAGGTTGGATAGTTTTATACTGAATTTTCAGAGAATCAAAAATTATTTACAGAGATCGAGCCATTGGTACTTATTAAGAAATGATAACAAAAGGGAAAACGAAATTCCCTAACAAAAATAATGACAGGTTTGCATTCTTTTCGCTCTGAACCATTTAAAAACAAACAGGTAGACCTAGGGTAACATATAAATTTGAGATTAGATGAGGATTTTAAACAAATCAGACAACAGCTATATCTAGAAGTCATAGTTTAATACTGTTTTGGTGTAAGTAGGACATGGCCATCCTTAGAGTTTAAAAATTGTCTAAAAGTGTAAGTAAATCTAGAAAGTTTCAAGGTCCTGGTGCATAGTAGTTCTTTATTAATTTTGGGTAATGATCATTACTATATTTATGACATTCAAAAAAAATGATAATAAGTAGCCAACAGTTCGACAGAAATCGCTTAAGTTGAATTATATGACATTATTTTTTTTTAGATGAGTAGGGTAACATGCATGACCAAATTTAAGTCTCATAATAATAGCAATAAATCTTCTGGATACGTTCAATTGACTATGTGATCTATTTTGTCCTTCTTCCTTGTTTTTTTTAGTGTTCCGTACGGAACACTTATAAGATCACTTCGGTGTCTGTCTGTCTGTCACACCCGATTTTCTCCGAAACTATTTGACATAGAAAGGTGAAATTTGGTAATAATATAGGAATTGATGGCCTCATCAGAGCCATGTAGTTTTGAGATTTAAATTTTGACTTAAGGGATTAGTTTTGGGGGGTGAAGTCGGAAGTGAAAAAAAATTTTTTTTACTAGGTCATCGAGTGTGGTGTCAAATGAAAGCTTGTGAAAACGGGAGTAAAAAATATATATATAATATTATACTTGCGCGTACTTTTCTTTGTATTATTTTTAAAAATTCGCGAAAAATCGCTGTCCCGGGCCTTATCTCGAAAAGTACTTATCAAAAAATTTCGAAAAAATTCTGGAATATTCTCCACGGGGTGTAGATTGAACGAAAATTATCACGAGTGCATTACCTTTAATAATTTATATGGTACATAAAAAAAAACAAAAACTTCAAGGTCATCAGATTTCAGTAAAGATTGGAAACAAACTTTGTTGAAAACTCATTTGGGGTGTGTTTTGTGAAGTCACTGATCATTTTATACCACCGTAAAATAAATTTTGACTTAAGGGGTTCGTTTTGAGGGGTGAAATCGGAAGTGAAAAAAAATTTTTTTTAGTAGGTCATCGAGTGTGTGTCAAATGAAAGCTTGTGAAAACACGAGTTAAATATATATATATATATATATATATATATATATATATATATAATATATATATATATATATATATATATATATATAAATAAATATATATATATATATATATATATATATATATATATATATATATATAATAAATAATATATATATATATATATATATATATATATATATATATATATATATATATATATATATATATATATACATATATATAATATAATACTTGCGCACACTTTTCTTCGTATTACTTTTAAAAAATCGTTGTCCCCTCTCTTATCTCGAGAACTACTGATCAAAAAATTTTGATAAAATTCTGGAATATTCTCCACGGGGTATAGATTGAACGAAAATTATGACGAGTGCATTACCCTTTAATAATTTATTTGGTATATAAAAAAAAAAAAAAAATTTCAAGGTCACCAGTTTTCAGTACTTTGTTGAAAACTCATTTGGGGTGTTTTTTGTGAAGTCACTGATCATTTTATACCACCCTAACAAAAATTTTTATTTTAAAAACAATCTACGTACTGAACACTAATTGTGCAAGTTCAACTTGCACTTGACCGGTTTTTTTACTTATAGATATATAGGTATCTGATAATCCTTTTGGAAATGGTGAGAATTCACAATTGCCTTTTTCGCCAGTTTATCAATCTTTTCATTAGGCGTAAGATTTTTCTGTGGTTTTAGATCCTAAGATTTTTTAAGGCTTTGAGTACCGAGGGTGAATTCGTTGATATTAATATTATATTATAGTCTTATTTTCTGGAAAAACCAGGTGATTTTAGAATCGTAATGACTTCACAAGTGACAATGCAAAAGACCGAATTCAGTTTAAATTTTGATTATATTTTAATAGAAAGGATTTAGAACGCCTTCCCACAACCTTGCTCTATTTTTAATGCATCTGTGTATATGTGTGTAATATTGCAGTAATTAGGTAAATTACCCTTAATTTTGGAAGAATTCATGCTAGGATGATCAGTAAAGGTTAGAATTACCTTTACTGATTATACGTCAGTCTAATGCACCTTTACCTTCTGAACTAAGCTCTAGAGATCAACTTTGAGTTGGGAAATTTCCCAAATAGTTCCCTTACTACTTCATTGGATTTTATAAAAGATGAACATGAAGGTTGGAAGTTTTGATGAACCCAATTAGTGAGTGTTAATACTTTAGACAATAGACTGGAGTCGAATAATTTATGACTATATATAAATTTGCAGAATAATATTCCCTTCTAAAATCTAGAGGTTCCTCCATGGTCTTTGATAAAAGTGTTTCAGTTTGATTGGATTTCATTTCATTTCATTCCCGGGTAGATTCGAATTAAAGTACAAAAAAAGGATGTTTACAATGAAATGAATAGTTAGGGATACAAATATGTGTTATGATGTCCTTCTGAGGATATCAATTTCTAATTTATATTTATTTTTAATAACTAAATTCTGAAGAAAAATCTAATAGAAACAAAATCATCTACATTTATTTTTTTATATCGAAATTCACTCCCTTAATTATGTATGTATGTAATTATGTATGTATATGTTTTTTCCACGTTTTCTAGGCGGTAATATTTGGATCATATTCGCTGATAATAATTTGCTTGTAACAAAAAAAAACACGTAAGTGGTTACATATACCTCGAATTTTCAAAAATTAAATTTCTTCTTTTTCTACGGATTTTTATTCTCGATACTTCTAAAACTTATTCAAAATTTTTTTTAACAAAATTCCATTCCATTACAAAGTTATAGCATTAAATATGACCTGGCGTCGGACTGGGATCGCTACCTGTCTTGCGACACTGTCTGCAATATTACTCAGGTAATGTTAAATATTTTTTAACCTTTTTTTAAAATCTTAATAATTACTTTTTCTACAAAAGGTCGAGAGTTTTTTTTTATTTTCTTAATAAGCAGTTTTTTATAAATAATTAAACATAAATAGTTTGGTCGAAAATTGCATACTAAATTTTTTTTTTATAAAAAACCTTTCGAAAATTTTTAACTACTACATTATTTTACAAGAATAATTTTTATTGTTGCAGAATGGATTATTTTTTGTGAAGTTATGCTGTAGACAAGAAGGCGCCATGGTTTCCATTAGTGGTCCATTTAACCAGATGAAAAATAATGTTAACATTTAAAACATAGGTAAACAAATTTTTTTCTTATAATTCAAAGTACAATAAAAATATATAATCGCCATTCTTTTGTATCGTTCACTTAATAACTTTAAAGTATTTTTTTTTTAAACATACACAGTTTTTGTAGCGCTCAGGTGTATATAACTCCTTAACATCTAATTTTTGAATTCAATTTTTTTTTATAAATGAAAAATAATTTTACCATAAAAGATTCTTTAAAATGCAGCTAACAGCTTTTTTAAAACCCACATTAATTTGCAAGTTATATTACAAAACATTTTAAATTTGCTCATTGCATCTACCATGCATAAAAATATGAATATTTAATATGCGATATACACATATGCAGATTATGAGTAAAACTGGGTCGATATTTTAGAGAGGGGAAATGATGGCGGAATGGATAATTTATTTAAGAATGTGCATTTAAATATTCCACATTTTTTGGACTCAATTCCTTGGCGTTAAGGGAAAGTAAAAAAGAATTATGGCTTATCAAGCACATTATGACACGATTGCATCGACAATTGACAAATCAGCCAAATATGTAGTATTATCAAACAGTGTAAATAGATCTAGGAAGTATTTTTTGGCATAAACTGCATCAATTTCATCAGTTGCACCAAGCAACATTGTTAATTGATGCAACTCGAAAAGAATTAAATAGTTAATAATTAGTAATATGTTGTTATTAACTGTAGTATCAACTACTATAGTAATGTTTAATATGAACAATAAACTTTTGTGGCTTTATCTGAAATATCAGTTTATTTTAAGGAAATGCTATTTGTCTAAAAGTCATGTTATTTTAAAAAAAAATAAATTTGGCAACATTGCAAACAATCTTCTGAAATGGCTGAGAAGTATTAAACTCTAAAAAAATTTAATACCGCATGTTATTGACGAGGACCCATTTGGATTAGAAAAAACTGACAGTATCCTTTTCGTTATCCATTGGAATAAAATCAAACCTTTGAAAGACTAAGAGCCGAACCCGATGAAAACTACTGACACAATGTAATTGATGGGAGATCACTTGGACCAGAAAAATGGACGATAGAGACGTCGTTCTCGACTCACAAAGAAATATATACTTCGCCCCAATACCACGGATCCAGGGTTAAACCATAGGAGGAACATTTCTCAGATAAAAAAAAAACAGGAAAGGATGCTTTTGTTCTGATTGCTGGTGTATAAACCCTCGCCAACCATTACCATTAGAGCTAGTAAAATCGACCATGTTACCACTTGAAAACCATTTGAAAATAATAAGACAAATATTTTTCAGAAATAAAAGGCGTTTTTCTAGGAAACGAGACTGCGGAAGCATTGTTTAAAAGATTCAAGAAAATGAAGCTTGCAATAAAATATAACAAATTATTATATCTCCGGTTGGATACCCGCCCTCCACGAAGGGCTGTACAATTACTGACCACAAATTGATAGAGGAAGACGGATTTTCAAGTAACAAATTACCAAAATAACCACTGGGCAGGAACATATATATTAGATATTAATCATCTACCAGGAATAGAAATATTTATTAACTATCCAATCCATAGTTCGGCAAATATTTGTTGCTCTCCTTACTGTCGATATCAGCTAGAAATAAAACTTGTATCTTATAACGCTACTATAAACTTAAAAGTGAGATAGTTGGACATATGAAAGGAC
Source organism: Pachyrhynchus sulphureomaculatus (assembly GCA_019049505.1). Lineage (NCBI taxonomy): Eukaryota > Metazoa > Arthropoda > Insecta > Coleoptera > Curculionidae > Pachyrhynchus > Pachyrhynchus sulphureomaculatus. Next base: position 43,460,871 of record CM032453.1, on the reverse strand, counting down.
AATAAATAATGATTCAAATATGGACCTTTTGTTGTTATTAATTATGAATCAAAATGAAAATTATTTTGCCGTATCGTAATTAATGTGTAGCGATTGAATGGATCGAGCGTTTCGAATTCTGTTAATGTTTATATAATGAAATTGATTAAGAAAGCAATAAGATGAGGAATCATAATTGGGTTTCGTTGTTGCTCTTTTGATGGTGCCGTATTTCCTATATATGCGGGCAAAATGGACTGAATGTAATATTTCAAAAGTGTATTATTTTTCTTGCTTAGCTTGATTTATTAATAAGTTTATCGCCACTATATAAAAATGCATTATTAAGTGTGGAAGAAAAGTTAATAATTTTGAATTGTCTTGGAATTTTGGCATCCTTGATACAATAACATTACACCATTGTTATCACCACTGCACCAAGCACTTTAGTTTTACATTCGAGGAGCGTTTCGTTAACCAAGTTAACATCATCAAGAGTGATGACTGACTATAAAAACTGGGACTAAAATTGTAATAATCTCGAGTAAAACCGACAAATCGCAGGTTGTGGTTTAGTTTCGGGTATGTACCGGTTATTTAGAGTATTTTTACTTCAATACTTTCGTATCCATCTAATAATTTCCTATCAGATACATTTTGAATTAATCTTAAATTATCTATTGTTACTATATGGTTATATTTAAGGACATGTTCGGCAATGCCTGATTTTTCTAACATACTATACCTTAAAAGAGCTACACGCTCTTTAAATTCTGTTCTGTGCTACAAGAAATATGTAGGATAAATTAAAATGTCGGTTTCTCTAACTACCTCCTCTTAGACCCCCCGGCCCATATATTTGGAGTTCATTATATATGTGACTACAAATAATAATGGGGGAGCTTTTTAAAATAAAAATTTCTATTACGGAAATATAAAATAATCAATGACTTCACAAAAGACATCCCAAATGAGTTGTCATCAAAGTTTTTTTCCCGATATTTACTGTAAACTGATGACCTTGACATTTTTTCCCCAATATTTACTGTAAACTGATGACCTTGACATTTTTGTTTTTTTTTATATACCAGATGAATTATTAAAGGTAATCCACTCGTGACACTTTTCATTCAGTCTACACCTTGTAGAGAATATTCCAGAATTTTTCGAGATAAGGGGGGGGACAGCATAAAAAGTGTGCGCAAGTATTAAATTGTATATAGTATTGTCTTTTTACAAGCTTTCATTTGTCACCCCACTCGATGACCTAATATTTTTTTTAACCCTAAGTAAAAATTTAACTTTCAAAACTACACAGCTCCGATGAGGCCATCAATTCCTATATTAGTGCAAAATTTCAACTACCTATGTCAAATAATTGCGGAGAAAATCGGCTCTGATGAAGCCAACAATTCCTATATTAATGCTAAATTTCAATTATGGCAAATAGTTTCAGAGAAAATCAGATGTGACAGACGGATAGACTTACAGACAGGCAGACGAACAGACAGATGGACAGACAGGCAGATGGACAGACACCGAAGTGATCTTATATATATGCAAAATGTATCGACCCCCCCGACTACTTTCAATCCCTTCTAGCGATATGAAATATCGCAACAAAGTTATAAGTTTCTTTCCTCTTTCCTCTTTCCACTGTTAGGTACGTATCAAGTTTGAAAGCGATATCGTAATTAATTTGTAAATTATCGTGCCAAAAGGTCGTCACACCAAAATAAAGACCGATTGACAGAACTAGAAAACTATGTTTCTCGTTATGCAAAATCCCTAAAATGTGAAGAAATGCAAAAATCTCGGACATAGAATCTTCAACAGCTTAAGAAGTATTTCTCATGTGACGCTGTCCATTATATAAAACATGGATACCCTTAAGAGCTCTAATCTACAATTTTTTTATAAGTAAATTAGTGTTTTTTTTATAAATAGTAAGTAGGATAGATACTTGATTAGAACGCTATTTTAATTACAATTTAAGTTAATATTAAGTGGTTACATACACCTGGGCGCTGCAAAGAGTATGTATATTTAAAAAATATATAACATATATTAGAGGTTATTAAGTGAAAAATACAAAAGTATGGCGATTATTATTTTTATTTTAAATTATAAGATTTTTTTTTTTTAAATAATTGTATACAATTTTCGATCGACAAATTTATGCTTAATTATTTATAAAAAATCTTCTATTAGAAAAATTAAAAAACCTCCCCACATTTTGTAGAAAAATTAATTAAGACTTGAAAAAAAGAAGTTAAAACATATTAATAATTGACTGAGTAATATTGCAGACAGTCCCAATCCGACGCCAGGTCACATTTAATGCTACAATTTTAGTTATAATCAAATGGAATTTCCTTAAAACAATTTTTTTTTAATAATTTTTAGAAAAATAGCGAATAAAAACCCATAAAAAACAGAATTTTTAAAAATTCGAAGTGCATGTAACCCCTTAAAATTTGTGCATTATAGATTAATATACTTTGGGATATTTTATTTAATGTCTTTACCCGAAATGTGCTTACAAGGGGGTTGATCCTCTTAAGATTGACCTAAATAATGGAGGTCATCTATTCTCGCAGTTTTTAAACCATCACTTACATTGGTACGATGCGAGTAAACGGATGCGTAGGGTCTTGGTACGCATATTTCTTTGTCTCTGAGGATTTTTTACGAATCCAAATTGCTTAAGCAAGGGTTTTTAAAAGGCAGAGTGCTATGATGATTTTTATGTACTGAATATTTTAATTTTTTAATAAAAAAAAGCTTATCGATTTATTTAATTATTGACAAGAAATTAATGAACTTCCATATTTTTATTTCGCCCTATTCCTGCTGATTTAATAAAAATACTGTCAAGTTAAGTAGCGGAAACTAAAATGATAAAGTGCTTGTTTGATGTTGCTGTTGTTGTTATTGAAAAACATTTGCTTTTAAAAGCGCTTCAGGAGTTTTATAGTGCGCTCTAATAGAAAAAGTCTGTGCATTTTTAACTAATATTGTTTTAAAATAAAAATATTTGTTGTAAAATTATTAGCCCATTGAAACGTGATATTTTTTTTGCGTATCAGCAATAAATTTAAAATGATTATAACCCTTGGTAATAATATTAGCGTTAATTGTAGTTTTTGATGTCGTTTCCGTTATAAAATAGATAGTCGAACATTCTTCTGTTTCATTGACTTAGGAAAGGCCTTTGATAGAGTACAACTGGAGGATAAATACCTCTGTTTTATGAAAGATACATACCGCACAATCGTTTATTCAAAAAACGAGCGAGTTGCTACATTAAGTAACAAATTCACAAAGCCATTATTAGTAGAAAAAGATATTCAACGAGGAGACGTACACAGCGAAAACCCTGTCCGGACGGAGTATTGAAACAAAACAACAGATATGCAAATAGTACGCAGAATAGCGAGTAAGAAGTGATAACGTTAGATGGCTTTTAAACAAAGAGACAGAATGGACAAAATGGAATATATAGATAGAAAACTATGACTAATAGATGCTTATACCGCACTTTGTCGGTGACTTGCAAAGTCTTTTCAAACAGAGCGGCACAGCACGGCTGGCACTTATTGCAGAAACGCACCTTCTCGAGCTTACCGCTAGAAGGCATAGATGGCATTGGTATAACAACTAAAGACGAATCGAAAGATTCGCATTTCTAGAAGTCACCAAAAGTGTTCTTCGTATTTGCTGAACCATCCCAAGATGCGTTTCGCCGTATCGCAGCTCCTCAGTTGGGCTAGGTTCAGCAAATACGAGAACACCATTAATATTATATTATAATGGTGTTCTCGTATTTGCTGAACGTAGCCCAACTGAGGAGCCGTGATACGGCGAAACGCGTCTTGGGATGGTTCAGCAAATACGAAGAACACCTTTGGTGACTTCTAAAAATGCGAATCTTTCGATTTGTATTTAGTTGTTATACCAATGCCATCTATGCTTTCGAGCGGTAAGCTCGAGAAGGTGCGTTTCTGCAATAAGTGCCAGCCGTGCTGTTCCGCTCTGCTTGAAATGACTTTGTAATTCACTGACAGAGTGCAGTATAAGCATCAATTTGTCATAGTTTTCCGTTAGTACCTGGATAAGGACTAAAAATGGTGTTCTCGTATTCGCTGAACCTAGCCCAACTGAGGAGCCGTGATACGGCGAAACGCGTCTTGGGATGGTTCAACAAATACGAAGAACACTTTTGGTGACTTCTAAAAATGCGACTCTTTCGATTCGTCTTTAGTTGTTATACCAATGCCATATATAGATAGAATGACAAAAGAAAGAATGGTTAGATTTACAAGAGATAGGTCACCTATAGAGAGGACAAGAAAGTCGAACACCTGAAAGTAATAAGTTTTTCCATGTAACCGAAAATAAATTGGGCTTATACAAAAAAAGATTTTAAATTTTAACCTACACCGAAAAAGAAGATCTTCAATTCAATACATAAGTATGTAATATTGTTTCAGTGTCGTAATATTTGTAAATGTTAGACTAGACACGTTTCCGAAGCGACACACTAACCTTCATGGATGTATGTATCTTTGTCCTTAAAGATGTACAAAACTACTGAACCGATTTTAGTGAAACCTTTTATTTTCGATCAAGTGTTTATGTGACAAGGAGGCAATATCAGGTCGGTTATCTTTATCCTTGGGCTATTTTCATATTTGCGTGGCTTCTTTTTTTATCGTTGACCTTCCCACCTGAGTAGGGATTTTACCCTTTTTCGTATCCTGAGGATATCGGCGAGGATGTCGTAATACCCGTCCAAGTCCAAGTGCCGAAACATACATTCTCGTTTTTCACAGCACCTTTTTAGGCAACGCGGTAGTGCTGCCTTGGACGTTATTAATTTTCTACGAACAATTACTACCTATGTACGTGGCCAGGCCAAATATACTTAAATAAATTAATAAATAAGTATACCGACCTGCGGGATTGAACTCTCGACCTTCTGCACCGTAAGCAAGGTACTACGCCACGGAGCCACGGGCTGCCACCCTCTTTTATATTTTATTGACTTCAAAAGAAAAGTGATGAAGTAAAAATGTTGCTTAATTTTGTCTGTTTATGTTTTGTGTATTAAGTATTAATTACATATTGCTTATATTTTTTACGTTTTTCCTTTCAAGTGACAATATCGCAGATTTCTCTTATTAATTATTTTTCTTTTATTTATTTTTTTTTATAGTTCACCTCCACGCCTAAGTAGGGATGTTACCCTTTTTCATATCCTAAGGATATCGACTAGGATGCCGTAATACTCGTCAATATTGTCCAAATGCCGAAACATACATTTTTGTATTTCGCATCATCTTTTAGACAACGCGGTAGTGCTGCCACGTACATTTTTACGTTTCTGCAAACAACTATTACCTATGTACGTGGCCAGGCCAAATATACTTAAATAAATTAATAAATAAGTAACCAACCTGCCGGAATTGGAATCCGAGACTTTCTGCACCGTAACCAAGTACTACGCAACGGAGACACGGGCCGCCACTGTTTACAACACATGTATTTTTCTTTACGTCTATTTTAAACTCGGTTTAATTATACTTTATATTTGTTTCTTTTATTATTATTTGTTAGCATTTATTTTTAAGTTCTAATTTTAAAAGTCATTTTATTGTCATTATCTAAAAATTGGTACCGTAAATAGTAAATTTTACTTCCTTACGTTAAAAAAAATACCAAATTTTGAGAACCTGGACCCTGAAATGGAATAACAACATAATATATTCAAAGTAAGCTCCTCTCATTCCCTTACTCACCTGTTTAACTCCTGTGTTAAATTAAATAAGCTTATGCTTAAAATTTTTTCATTATAGCATCTAAATACTAAAAAATGCCCATAATACTACTGGAACTGTATCACACCATGCCTTTCAGCCTCTTTTCTTAAAACAAAAGCTCCAAAATTATCGGTACCTTTTCTGATTTAAGTATTTTATAAATACAAATATATATATATATATATATATATATATATATATATATATATATATATATATATATATATATATATATATATATATATATATATATATATATATATATATATATATATATATATATATATATATATATATATATATATATATATATAGCTGGCCTAGTGACCTTATTTTAACCCAATATCCTAAATTAGTGATTATACCTTTCGGTATAATGTTGAACATTAGCCTATCACTTTTATAAGAAGTGATATATTTGTACTTAACTCAGTCCGAAATGCTCAATACTGGGGACTGGAATAATATATAATAGCACAGCCACGATCTTGCTCACAACCAAGACCGAGACAAATAAAAAAAAAACCCGGCCAAATGCAAGTCGGACTTGCGCAATTAGTTTACGTTGATTGCTCTTAAAATAAAATTTTTTGTTACGGAGGTACAAAATTATCAATGACTTCACAAAACAGACCCCTAATGAGTTTTCAACAAAGTTTGTTTCCGATCATTCTTGAAAACTGATGACCTTGAAATTTTTCCTTTTTTTCTATACCAGATAAATTATTAATGATAATGCATTCGTAATAATTTTTGTTCAATCTACTCCCTGTGTAAAACACTCCAATACTTTCAAAATTTTTTATTAACACTTTTCGAGATAAGGGGGGTCAGCGAATTTTATCAATTTTTTAAAAATAATACAAAGAAAAGTGCGCGCAAGTATTAGATTATATATATTTTTGAACGCGTGTTTTCACAAGCTTTTATTTGACACCCCACTTGATGACCTAGTAATTTTTTTTTCCACTTCCGATTTCACCCCCTGAAACTAACCCTTTAAGTCAAAATTTAACTTTTAACGCTACACGGCTCTGATAGGGCCATCAATTCCTATATTAGTGCCAAAATTCAACTGTCTATATCAAAGAGTTTCGGAGAAAATTGGGTGTGACAGACGGATATACAGACACAGAAGTGATCTTACAAAAATCTAAAAAGCGATATCACGTTTCGTTTGAGAGTTATCAATAAATAGACAAAAACAGCGATGGACATTGGAACTTATTTTTCGTGAGCTGGGTACCCGTCAAACTGGAAAAATGCAAAAATCTCGGAGAGTATTTTTTTCACGAATACGACAAAAATAAATAAAAACATAATAAAAGGGAGTTGCCTAGGGATAAGGGCATAGAAAAGTTTCATTGACATATTTTTCTTATATCAAGGTAAGATACCATTCCAAAATAAATTTTGTTGATAAATGTTTAGCGAGTTTCATAACATGAACACCAAGAAATTATGCAATAATAAAAAAAATGCTCTTAAACATTTTTGACGTTCATACCAACATTTGTAGAAAATAGTTTGTGTAGATATGTAACGTTGTGGCATAGTCAAGGCGCATATGTCCCCCATCTCCTTAGATGTAGAAAATATCACCTTTATTCAAACATTTTAAGGAAAATATTCCCTTCTCCGGTCATTGATTTTTGAATCGGCTGTAAGTAGTTAAAGATCCATCGTTGCAACGATTTCTTTTTTTCTAACTGCCCTTCTCTGTTCCTCGATTTTCAAATTGGATGTAAATTTTTAGAGGGAGAGAGAGTTTTATAAAAAAATCTCCACCCTACATACATCAAATTTTAGTTTTTTTCATCAGGGCCCTTCTTATCCCAGTTGTCGTTTGTTACCTCCTCCCTGTTGGTCGATTGATGCTTCCCTTTTACAAGCAGTTACGCCTTTACTGTTCTTCTTTTTTTCCTAAAGAAATGCCCTTTGTATTCTTCTATTTCTACTTCTTCCTCTAAGCAAGATCTTGGTTCGTCTGTTTTTAAGCCTCTTATGACGTAGATGTCCAGCTCTGGTGCCATTGTTTCTGGTTTTTCATCTTTTGCCCATCTTGGCCAGTTATTAGCTGGCATGCTACTTACGTGATTCCTCCACTATAGACGTCTTGATCTAGCGAAACGGACGATGTCTTGAATCTTGAGTTCTTCTCATATAGTTGTGCTTCGTACATGGTCTTTCAAGGTTATTCCAACTGTATTAAAGTGATAGAACAGCTCAATAAAAACAATAGAACACATATAAAGACACATCAAAAACTAACTAAAGAAGTACCACCATCATCTGGAATTTGATGAGGTGATAGTAGGAGTCCAACACTTTTTAATTTAATAATGGACAAAATAATAAATAGTGTCAATGAGGTCAAGAGTGGATACAAAATAGGACGAAAAACTCTAATAATATTGTGCTTTGTTAATGATGCAATATTAACAGCAGAAAATGAAGATAGCTTACAGCGACTAATACATCGTTTCGAAACCACAGCAGAAATTTACAGCATGAGAATATCATTGGAAAAAACAGAATCAATGGTTATAGCTAAAGTCCCCATTAGGTGTAAATTAGCCGTCTACAACAATAGCACAGAACATACACTGCACATATCTGGGAGTACACCTATCGAGCTCAAAATATCTGTATCAAGAAGTACTCATTCAGGTAAATAAAGCATCGAGAATATCTGGTTGTTTGAGGAACTTAATATGGAAAAATGCGTACATGTTTACAGAAAGCAAAAAGCGTATATATAGAACCGTGGTAAGACCGGTTCTGAAGTATGCAGCAGAAACAAGAGCAGAAACATCTAAAACAAAAAGCCTCATGAGAGCTACAGAAATGAAAAAAAGCAATAATAATAAACGTCGAAAAACATCAAAATGAACGCCTAACGTCGCCAAAAACAAAAGCGAACGCATTGTCCTGCAAAAAATGAACTAACTTCCTTTCGTAATCCTACAGGATAAAGCTTGACAAATGGCGTCACTGTATGAAGTGTTGTGCAACCGGGCCAACATGGCCCAATCGAGGCTTTTGACCCATTAAACTGGCACAATAGAGATTAAGTTGTTTAAAAGCCATTCGCTTGGAAATAATGCACAACCTGCCAGTGCGATGTGGGCTATTGATAATTATTTCGGGATAGCGATATCGGCAGGTTTGTTTGTTTGTTTGTATATGGAAATATACATTCGAGTCATAGAATGCGGTCGTTATTCACTTGGAAAAAAAAATACCCTAAACGTAATATATAGGGCCTCGTACAATAACTAAAAAACTTAGTAGCTTAAATTATAAAGTAAATAAAATAACCCAGTAATTTTATGAAATTCTTTTCATTTATTCATAATAAGAGGACATTATTTTCACCTAAAATGCAATTGCCATTTTTTTATATCATTTTGTTGTAGTGTTTTAGTCAATAAAATGATTCTTCTCAAGAGAAGAATATTCTGTATATGCTGGACGTAAACATGTAAGTAGCCGGTCTGAGATGAGTAGTAATCTATTTATTACAACCATGACGCGCTTATATCTGGCAGATCATGCTGCTTTATTTCAGGTAATTTAACTGTTGCATGACACAATTACCCTTTTGAATAACATTTCGTTTGCGCTTAATCTAGCAACGTGTAAACAGAATGGCGTTTTTTACCTGTACTTGGATCTATGTTGTCTTATATTAAAGATAAGTTGGCTTCCATTATTTTCAGTCTTCCTGAAGATTTAGTTAGCTCTACAAAACAGCAGGAGCTTCGCTTTTACCGGCAGGTATTAGATTCATTCCTTTAAATAGTACTTTTTTTGCCGCTTAGTAGGTTATCTCAGCCTGTAACTTTGTAAAACTAAAAAGTTTGTTTGATAAAATGATTTTCTTCCTTTGACGCTTCGGGCAAAAATGCAGCGGCTAATTTAAATAGAAGAATTAGACTCGGATAGACAGCTTTTGGATGTTTAAAGTATAAATTACAAAGAAACACAAAAAGTTGATGAGATACATGAAAACAAAAATATTAACGTGTTACCCAATCTTTCTTTATGGACTGAAACGTGGGCAATCACAAAAAAAAATAATGGGGAGGATGCAAGCTAGTTAAAGTCACATGCAGAGAACTATTCCAAATATAACGCTATTGGACAAGAAATCTAAAAAATAGGAAACAGAATTTACCAAAACAGAAGATACCAAAAACTTTACTTTAAGCAAAATTGGGATGGACAGAATATGTAGTAGGGATAGAAAGGACAAAATCATGAAGGAAAATGATGTAATGAAAACCATGGGGAGAAGAAAGAAATCCAGAAGGTCCTATGCCCAGATGATATGATGACATGAGGAAAGTGGCTACGAGGACCAAAGCAACACAGAACAGAAACAGATGGAAAAACATGGGGAGATTTATAAGTATTGTGATTTGGACTCGAATTTTGTTGATATATATTTTTCTCGTTGTTATCTCATTGTAATGCTGTCATGTGAAAATAAAAACAAATGTGTTCATATAATAAAGAAAAATTAAGCTAGCTTACTAAGGAGAAATTCAACTATAGCCATTTAATAGTAATATGAAAAAATAAATTCAATTTACGTTTAAAATTTAAATTAGTAACAAATGGACTATTAAAAACAAAATTTATAGACAATCCAAATAGTGAGACAAGAAACTAAATATTTTAAAATATAAGCAAATAAAAATATAACCCAACTAAATATTTAAATAGATCGCCTTAAATCAATTTTTCGAAGGGTGGGTCGGTGCCTCCCTCGTCTCCTATCCAAATCCATAACTTTTATCGTAAGACATGACAGCGTACATCAACGATTCAGCAGTTTAATTGCACTAAAAAAATATTTAAAACGGAGCGAAATTGAACAGAAGCGACTAGGGATGAGCAGTAATGGATTTAACCTCTCAATTGTGGATAGCAACCTACCTATCGATAATTTTAACTTTTCGTTAAATCGATAATTTATATATATATATATATATATATATATATATATATATATATATATATATATATATATATATATATATATATATATATGGCATATATACATATATATATATATATATATATATATATATATATATATATATATATATATATATATATATATATATATATATATATATATGTATGTATGTATATATGTATAGGTTATTCCGAAAAAAAAAGTATTTAGAGTATTTTTTGACAATCACATTAGTTTAGCAGTATTTTTTCGAAAATCTGGAATGTTTGGAATACGATGCCAAGGTGGTGCAAGCCAAAATTTAGTTTATCAAAAAAGCACAGATCTTTTTATGCGTTAATACTCGAAAAAAAAAAGTCAAAAATATTTAATAAATCAATATTTGTGCTTTTTTATCAGAAGAGCAGCATACCCTAAAATCATTTAGTGTTTTTAGTATTCCGTACGTCGGTCTGTCTGTCACATCTGATTTTTTCCGAGACTATTTGACATAGATAGTTGATATTTGAATTTGACACCAATATAGGAATTAACGACCCAATCAGAGCTGTGTAGTATTGAAAGTTAAACTTTGACATAAGAGGTTAATTTTGAGGGTTGGGAAAAAAAAATTACCTGGTTATCCAGTGGGGTGTCATGCTATTATTTTTACTCAACAGTTTTTAATAAATTATCCAATAACCTTACTTTCTAATAAGTAAAAAAGACACCACAACCGGTCCAAACGTTTTGACCTTAACAGACATATACTTATTATGAAACCAAACATATATGGAAAATTTGTGCGAGAACAAAATCCCATAATTTGCATGACTATTACATTTCATATATATATACATATATATATATATATATATATATATATATATACATATATATATATATATATATATATATATATATATATATATATATATATATATATATATATATATATTTGAACTGGTGTTTTCAGAAGCTTTCATTTGACATCCCACTCCAAGGCAAACACGTTTTTTTTCACACACCTCCCAAAACTAACCCTCCACTAATTAGTATTAAAACTACAAGGCTTTCTTGATTGGGCCATCACTTCCTGTACTTTTTATGTCTCGGAGAAAATTGGATGTGACAGATAGACACCGAAGTGATCCCATAAGTTTTTCGTACGGAACACTAAAAACATTAAATCATTTTAGGGCATGATTACACTGAACTCCTGATAAAACAAAAACCGGTCAAGTGCAAGTTGAACTTGCACAATTAGTGTTCCGTACGTTGATTGTTTTTAAAATAAAAATTTTTGTTACGAAGGTATAAAATGATCAGTGACTTCACAAAACACACCCCAAATGAGTTTTCAACAAAGTTTGTTTCCAATCTTTACTGAAAACTTGTGTGACCTTGAAATTTTGTTTTTTTTTATATACCAAATAGATTATTAAAGGTAATGCACTCGTGATAATTTTCGTTCAATCTATACCCCGTGGAGAATATTCCAGAATTTTTTCAAAATTTTTTGATCAGTACTTTTCGAGATAAGGTAGGGGACAGCGATTTTTTAAAAGTAATACGAAGAAAAGTGTGCGCAAGTATTACATTATATATATATTTTCTACTTGTGTTTTCACAAGCTTTCATTTGACACCACACTCGATGACCTAGCAAAAAAATTTTTTTTTTCACTTCCGATTTCACCGCTCAAAACGAACCCCTTAAGTTAAAATTTATGTTACGGTGGTATGAAATGATCAGTGACTTCACAAAACACACCCCAAATGAGTTTTCAACAAAGTTTGTTTCCAATCTTTACTGAAATCTGATGACCTTGAAATTTTTGTTTTTTTTATATACCATATAAATTATTAAAGGTGATAATTTTCGTTCAATCTACACTCCGTGGAGAATATTCCAGAATTTTTTCGAAATATTTTGATAAGTACTTTTCGAGGTAAGCGATTTTTCGCGAATTTTTAAAAATAATGCAAAGAAAAGTGCGCGCAAGTATAATATTATATATATATTTTTTACTCGTGTTTTCACAAGCTTTCATTTGACACCACACTCGATGACCTAGTAAAAAATTTTTTTTTTCACTTCCGACTTCACCCCCCAAAACTAACCCCTTAAGTCAAAATTTAATTCTCAAAACTACATGGCTCTGATGAGGCCATCAATTCCTATATTATTACCAAATTTTACCTTTCTATGTCAAATAGTTTCGGAGAAAATCGGATGTGACAGACAGACAGACAGACACCGAAGTGATCTTATAAGTGTTCCGTACGGAACACTAAAAAGATTGATTTATTAAATATTTTAGACTTTTGTTTTGCCAGCTTTAACATATAAAATATCTGTGATTTTGATACCAGCAATTTGGGCTTGCACCACCCTGGCATCATGTTCTAAACATTCCAGACTTTTAAAAAATACTGCTAAACTAGTGTGCTCGTGAAAAGCTTTTTCGGTTTCTGACAGCTCTAAATATTCTTTTTTTTTCGAATTTGCTCAAATATGTATATATAAATACCAGGTGTACAAGTATGAAATGCGGATTTTTTTTCTAAAAAAACATGTTAAATTCAAAAGAATGATAAAAAGTGCTTTATACAAAGTATGCTCCATCGCTTGTTATACATTTTTCCCATCTTTCGGGCAATTTGTGAATACCACGTCAGTAAAAATCTTCCCCTTTTGCTGCGAACCATTCATCGAGCCATTTTTTCACATCTTGCAAACAAGTGGTAATCAAAAGGAGTCTGGTGAGTAAGCCGCATGGAGTAGGACTTCCCAGCTGAGTGCTTCCAAAGTGTCGCGAACTGGTTTTGCCGTATGTGATGGAGCATTGTCATGCAGAAAAATGACTTTGTGTTGCCTCTTTCGGTATTCTAGCCTTTTTTCAAGCAGCGAACGGTTCAAATCGGTGAATTGTTGTTGGTAACGTTTAGTATTAACCGTTTCCCCAGGTTTTAACAGCTCATAATAGACCACGCTCCTATGGTCCCACCAAACACAGAGCATCGCCTTTCTACCAAAACAATTCGGTCCTGCGGTCGATGTGGATGGTGCGCCTGGGTCTACCCATGAGTTTTTGCTCTTGGGATTCTCAAAATAAATCCACTTTTCATCCACTCTAATTATACGATGCAAAAACGACTTCCTTTTGTACCGAGCGAGAAAATATCACACGGGTTTTTGAGCTTTTCCATTTGCCCGTCGTTCAACTCATGTGGTACCCATCTACCGGTCTTCTGAATCTTTCCCATCTCTTGTGGCCGATTAGAAACAGCTTGTTGACTAACGCCCAATTTCTCGGCGAGTTGTTTTTGTGTTTGCGAATCATCTTCGTCCAACAATGCTTGCAATTCCACATCTTCGTATTTTGTTGTCAGTTTTCCACGTTCCTTGTCTGCAACATCGAAGTCACCACTTTTGAAACCATCGTTCCGTAATCGGTATGGTTCAACAGCAGTTTTCTTCAAATGAAAACAAAAAATTAATGTTGTCCGCGAATGCTCTTTGTTCGGTATAAGTTTCGACATATTGAACACAACACAACACTATGCACACACCTTTCCAATTTATCACTCGTGCGCGTCTGACATTTGTTGATGACACAACAAAATGGCGCAGCGTCAAATTTTTATACCACAAACTGCATTGGTGCACCATCTATTGTCTGAAATCCACATTTCATACTTGTATATATATATATATATATATATATATATATATATATATATATATATATATATATATATATATATATATATATATAACACATGGGCTGAAAAGTCCCGGGCCTAACACATAGATGGCGCTAGTTTTATTGCAGTCACCTTTTTTTCAGTTAATACTAACCTTCAAAAGATAGCTGTTAAAATTTCATGATATTCTATTCATTAGTTTGTGAGTTATTGTGCTAAGAGTGACGCTACTTTTGTTATTTTCAAAACAATGGATCAAAAACAATTTCGTGTTTTAATTTTACACTGCTTCTTGATGGGAAAAAATACCGTTCAAGCGAAGCAATGGCTTGAAAAGTGTTATGGGGACTCCGCACCATCAGAAACAACAATAAAACGTTGGTTTGCTGACTTCAAACGTGGTCGTAGAGACACCGATGATGCAGAACGCAGTGGACGTCCAAATGAGGCGGTAACACCAGAAAACATCAAAAAAATCCATAAAATCGTTTTGAATGATCGAAAAGTGAACTTGCGTGAGTTAGCTGACATCGTAAAGATATCAAAAGAACGTGTTGGCTTTATATTGCATGAGCATTTGACTATGAGAAAGCTCTGTTCAAAGTGGGTGCCGCGTTTGCTCACTGTTTATCAAAAACAAGAACGTGTTGATGATTCTGAGCAGTGTTTGGCCATTGTTAGAGCGGCGCTGGAATGATTGCGTTGCCCTTGATGGAGATTACGTTGATGAATAAAGCTAATTTTGAACCAAAAAAAACCGTGTTTTCTTTGTTAGGCCCGGGACTTTTCAGCCCATGTGTTATATATATAAATATTGAAAAATATTTCAATATTTATAGGATCTCATCAGATAGATGTAGGCAAGGTATTTTCGATCCGTGTGCAGTCACCAAATGTCTCCTCTTTTCGATAATTTGCAGACGCTAAATACATTTTCATTTGTTAAACTAATAATTATTTTTAATTTTATCGATTGTAATACATAAACTTTTCAAGGTCTATTAAATCATATCTCCTTGGGGGGTTAAGAAAACCGACCGGAGGACCGGGATATCACGAAGGGCTTCCTATTTTGAATAATGTCCCGTTTTAATGAAGGAAGATAAGATTCTCAATTTCCTGAGATAATTGCAAACCGTATTAGAGTCCTAAGCCGCTGATAGTATTAGATCTCAATGCTTTTGCTCTATTGAGTTATGTACTAACTCGGATATCTCTTAGAATCGAAATTTATCTCTCCGAATTTATTTTCGGTTCACTGTTCTTCGATATTAAATTTGTTTTGAGAGACGAATAATACAAATATTTTTAGATGTATGTGGATTTAATATATAATCCGGATTTAGAAGAATTTTCGTTGCAGTATTAAAATTAAATATTCGGTAAATGAAAAGCCATTTGCCGTCTTTCTTTTAAAATATTAACATAAAAATGTATTTAGTTGCTTTAAAAATATAAAGGATATAAAAAATAAAGGAAAACTATATTTAAACGATAATGCTCTCAAATTGGAGCAATATGCGTATCTTATTTCTATTATCTAATTTTCTTATTCTATACCAAAAAAATCTTCGGTTTTTCTTTACAAGGTAGATACAGCTTTATGCTGCAAGACTCAAAAAATCAACTTGTAATGCTTCCAATTGTTACCTCAGTCCAACATCATACTAATAGTGGATCCTTATCGTTTATTCACTTGACTTTAGGCTTACAAAACAATAAAAACTCGATTTAAATGAAGCAGTCAGTCACCAAAAGTCAGCAGCCCAAACCAGGCCAGAGAGCAACCCAAGAGGAAAGAGCCTCCATCCAAGACAACTCGACTCCAAAACGCCTGCGACAGGCTTTTAAAGACGGACTTGTAAACGGCATGTTTGCCCTCATCAGCGTCGCGTTGAAACTGTAACTCTTTGTTTGCCGCCATTAATTCGCGCCTTCGTCCATGTCATTATTGAGTCTGGCCGTCTTTTATCGTCAGCTATCATTACCGTTGGCTGTTATCAGTTAGCGTCACCGTTCACCGTTCACCGTCTTTAGTTTCTACTACCGTCGTCCGTTAATGTTACCATTGGCAGTCGTTAGCTGCCGTTACCACTTACTATTAAAAACGAGATCGTTTTTCTGTAATGTTATTGTTCTGTTCACCAACGGTTGTAACAATATTAATTTATCTAATTTTAGTAGTGAAATATTCAGCTTGATTAAAGAACTAGGGAAGAACTCCTTTCTATACACAACTCTCTGATGCAAGTGTTTAAAGAAATCGTGATTGATGATAAAGACATCAGAATGATAAAACATCATAGTATCTACGTTAAGCTTAGCAGTGAGCTAGTGTTGGAAGGAGTTTAATAGAGACGAATAAGATCATCTATTATGTTGAATATATAAGATTGGAATTACTTAGCTAGTTAGTTAGCCTTAGCGAGGTATTCAAGTATCTTAGCTAACGTCTTTAGAGACCTTCAGTTAATTTTAAATAAGCTCAATCGACGTATTTAGTACTATGGACTAGGCACCAATAGTGCTAAAACAAAAGTAATGGTCATTAATAGAGAGGACGATAATACTTCTTTTAATATGAAGGAACAAATTTAAGTACTTCGGTTCTTTCTTTAACAAGAAATGTGATGGCGACGATGAAGGGAGAATTGGCCATTTATACTCCGTATTGTTAAACTTAAGAATTTTTTTTTATAGAAATCTGGCACTGGACATCCGATTATTACGGGCGGCCAATTCTACTGTATTGTATAGAAACTGAGTAGATCGAATCTTGAACTCTTAACTGAATCAAAGCGTTTGAACTGTGGATAATTTGTAAATCTATAAATATTATATAAACGGCCAAGTGCAAGTCGAACTTGTGCAATTAGTTCAGATTCAGATAGTTGCGTACGTTGATTGCTTTTAAAATAAAAACTTGATGACTTCACAAAACACACGCCAAATGAGTTTCCAAGAAAGTTTGCTTCCGATCTTTGTTGAAATTTGATGACCATGAAATTTTTGTTTTTTTTTTTAATAGCAGATAAATTATTAAAGGTAATGCACTCGTGATAATTTTCGTTCAATCTACACCCTGTGGGAAATATTCCAGAATTTTTCAAAATTTTTTGAACAGTTCTTTTCGAGATAATGAGGGGAAAGCTATTTTTGTCAATTTCTTAAAAATAAAACAAAGAAAATTGTGCCCAACTATTATATATATTTTTGAACTCGTGTTTTCACAACCTTTCATTTAACGCCCTTCTAGATAACCTGGTAATTTTTTTTTCTCTTAGGATTTCATACCCTAAGACTAACTCTTTAAGTCCAAATTTAACTTACAAAACTACATGGCTCTGATGGGGTCATCAATGTCTATATTAGTGAAAATTTCAACTTTTTATGTCAAATAGTTACGGAGAAAATGGGGTGTGACAGACAAACAGACATGGAAGTGATTTTAAAAGTGCTCCATACGGAACACTAAAAACAGGAGGAAAGAAACTGGATTCTACATACCAAGATTAATATTCAAAGGGAATGTGTGATGCCAACTTGGAAAAAACAGTACTCGTGGTTGTTCAAGCTGGTACGATATAGCTGCCAACATATTCAAGCAAACTGAGAAGCTGTATTGGGACCAACGATGAACGCCAGAATGAATAAGTGATCGCCGACCTCTGGTAGTGCACATGACACCCGGAGAGAAAGAAGGTGCCGAGCGAAATATGGCGCCAAATATTAGTTTAGTGATCGGTTGACGGTACTCTAATTTGTCAATTATTTGGGACCTCCTGTACGCCAAGCTCGCTAAAAATGTTTGTCCTTTGTAAGTTACTGTTCTGTGTATTATTTTTTCTACTACTTACTTTCTGTAAAACTCAGATATAAAGCAGAGAATATTCCTGTCGTCCATGTTGTTATTACATTTTTGAACTACGACGTGATTATCTAATTTATGGCTCGAGGTTTCAATAGGTGAATGAATTCGCTGTGATAATAAAGAAATTTATTATTCTGCGCCCCAACATCGGAGACTGTTTTGCGGTAAATTCTGTAACGCTTTTTTTGTTGTTTCATTTACGTTTTTGTTCGATTTAGATAGGGCTTTTTATAGTATTGATTAAGATGAGTTTAAATTTTTCTGAATTTATGCTAATTTACATTTTTTCATTTTCTTGCTAAAGGAAAAATATTGTATCCGTGAAAAAAACCACATTCCCAGACTTCCTCACCTTTTAGGATCACGAAAAACATAGTCACTCATTTCCGTCGGTCTGTCTGTCTGTCTGTAGGTCTGTCGCTGTATCGCTCTATTGGCATAATAACTCTTGAACGAGATGAGATATCAGTTTCAAACTTGGTATATACCATATATATAGGGTATATATATATATATATATATATATATATATATATATATATATATATATATATATATATATATATGATATCTAATGAGGAGATGAAGCCTATAGATTTTGAGCGATATCGCTTAAGGCGAAGGAGGTGACGGGGTGGGGGTCGATAAATTTTGTATTGTTTAAGTAGTAATATAGTAATTTTTCCTGATTCTTTTCTTGAGATAATAAAAAAATATTTTGGATAACTATGGATAACATGAAAGGGGTGGGTGAGAAGATTAGAAAAGTTGTTTTTATCTGGTTTTTGATTGAGGTATTGAATATTTAATATAAAATAATTTTTCTAGGGTAAAGTACATACAGGCTGTCCCATATGTATGGAATAATGATTCTACAGCATTTATTAATCAGTGTATTAAAAAAATATTTAAATAAAAGTTACAGGGTGATATACGGCGCATATGCTGACGTTGACAATAAAATGTTTTGAACTGTTAGTTCGAAAAAATTACGCCATCTAGTTTTTTTTTAAAGGAAAGCCCTGTATATTATTTCATTTTTAAGTCCTACTAAAAATTCTAGATATTATTTGCCTAACATATCATATGTCTAAATTGAACTGTTTTGGAATTATTGATACTTGAAATTAAGGAGATCAAATTAAAAAAAAATTAAACTGGCTTGTGTCAAACATTTACTGTCAGATAACGACTTAACGCGTCAAAAAATGATTTATTGACGAAAACGCTTATTGTTGCATTTTGTGAAACTGCAATTTTAGTGTAATTTCATAATGGTACATTTAACAAAAACTGAAAGAATCATTTTGTTAATGATTGTTGGTTACGGAGACCGTAGGAGGACACAACAGGAGGTGTGTGGTCTTTAACATGACCTGATTGTCTAAATCGTTTTAATGTTTTGCTAACTACGGATTGGGTAATAGATTCTCAATTCGGATATTCTGCGTTAAAAAGATCACACACATTCTCGTACTGTTACATGATGCATCATCATGTTGGTACCATATACGTTGTCTTTCAAGGGGTGATTAAGAAACTCAGGAAACTCATTATTTAAAAGTTCTAGGTAACGTTCAGCATTCATATTGTTTCGAAAAAAGAATGATCCAACTATTCTATCTTTAAAAATTCCACACCATACACTGGTTTAAAACGAGTATTGATCTCGAGTTTGGTTATTGAAGTTAGGATTAACATCGCTCCACCAGCGATAGTTTTGATAACTTACTGTCCCATAAGACGTAAATGTCACTTCGTCAGAGAAAAGTATTTGTCTTGCCATTAACCTGTTATCTTCCAACTCTCCTTGAAATCAAGCACAATATTCAAATCTTCATTCAAAATCTCCTGCTTTTAAAGTATGGGTAAATTGGGGTTTGTATGGTTTAAATTTATTTGATCTTAAAATTCTCACAACTGTAGTTTTACTCACATTCAATACAGCTGATCTTTTACGAAGTGAATCTTTGGGCTTTTCTATTACCGACAGCATTACTTGATTTTGATTATCTTCATTTGAAACCCATGCCCGAAGTTTCTTTTTAAATTTATTTTCAACACTTCCTTCCTTGAATTTATTTATTAAACATCTTACAGTTGTGAAGTGTACAGTTATATCAGTTTTATTATTAACTAGCCATGCTCGCGGTTCCGCTGGCATGGACTTGATTCACAACTATCGTCACTGCTTATTCCTTATGTTACTTATATATCTGCCATTCTTTCTCCTTATCTCCCATTATCTCTACATAATTTCCATTATCTAGGCTTATCTCTGCTCATCTCTCATTATTTCTCCTTATCTCCCATTATTTATCCTTATCTCCCATTATTTCTCCTTATTTCCCATTATCTCACCTTATCTCCCATTATCTAGGCTTATCTCGACTTATCTCGCAATATTTCCCTTTATCTCCCATTATTTCTCCTTATCTCCCATTATCTCATCATAATTCCCATTACCTAGACTTATCTCTGCTTATCTCCCATTATTTCTCCTTACCTCCCATTATTTATACTTATCTCCCATTATCTCACCTTATCTCCCATTATCTAGGCTTATATCGAATTATATAAAACATATGTATAAAATTATAAAAACACGTAAATCGGATAAGTGGTTCTCAAGTGAGAAGCGCACTAACGGACAGGCAGACAGACAGAGAAATGTTGCATTTTATACGAGGCTGGTTTGAAAACTCCGTGCAAAAATAAAAACTACTTATGTGTTTGGGGTAAACCTTTTTTTTATTTTTCGACATAGTCTCCTTTTAGGCTTATACACTTCGTCCAACGATGTTCTAGTTTATTGATCCCTTCCGAATAATAGGATTTGTCCAAGTCTGCAAAATATCCATTAGTGTCTGCAATCACCTCCTCGTTTGAATAAAATCTTTGTCCCGCCAGCCATTTCTTCAAATTGAGGAACAAATAGTAGTCCGAGGGAGCCAAGTCTGGAGAATAGGGGGGATGTGAAACGAGTTGGAATCCTATTTCCATTAATTTTGCGACCACAACTGCTGAGGTGTGTGCTGGTGCGTTGTCGTGATGGAAAAGGACTTTCTGGTGGGCCAATCGCGGGCGTTTTTTTCTTGCAGCTCGGTTTTCAAACGGTCCAATAACTATGAATAATATTCACCTGTAATAGTTTTACCCTTTTCCAGATAGTCGATGAGGATTATCCCTTGCGAATCCCAAAAGACAGTCGCCATAACCTTTCCGGCCGAAGGAACGGTCTTCGCCTTTTTTGGTGCAGATTCCCCCTTGGTAACCCATTGTTTAGATTGTTGTTTGGTCTCAGGAGTATAGTAATGTATCCATGTTTCATCCACAGTGACGAAACGACGCTTAAAGTCCTCCGGATTCTTCTGGAACAGCTGCAAACCATCCTTGCAACACTTCACACGATTCCGTTTTTGGTCAAGCGTGAGCAATCGCGGCACCCATCTTGCGGATAGCTTTCTCATGTCCAAATGTTTATGCAAAATATTATGTACCCGTTCAGTCGAGATGCCCACAGCACTAGCAGTCTCACGCACCTTAACTCTTCTGTCATCCATCACCATATCATGGATTTGATCAATGATTTCTGGAGTCGTAACCTCCACAGGCCGTCCAGAACGTTCAGCGTCACTTGTGCCCATATGGCCAGTCCGAAAATTTTGAAACCACTTATAAACTGTTCTAATCGAAGGTGCAGAGTCACCATAATGTTTATCAAGCTTCTCTTTAGTCTCCTGAGGCGTTTTGCCTTTCATAAAGTAATGTTTAATCACCACACGAAAATCTTTTTCGTCCATTTCTTGAAAATCTCTCGACTTCCTTGATTCACACGAATGCCAAACACAAAGAAATAGACCAATATGGCTGAAACTTGGTGTGCGTTCATTCAAGAGATGCTACTAACTAAACATGACCTCGATACGCGCCGGTGGTGCCATCTCTCGGACTTTGCACGGACTTTTCAAACCAGCCTGGTATATATTATATTCTTTGCAACGTGATATTGTTCCATATTTAATGGTTTATGCAGTGTTTCGCAAGAGAACGGGCTAACGGTAACCTTTTTTCCGACTTGATTCACTATTATCGTCACTGCTTATTCTTTATGTTACCTAACACAATAAAATATATCCTATAACCTGGCCCGAGAACATGCGTATGTTTTTAAAAAAAAAACACGTAAATCGGATAAGTGGTTCTCCAGTGATAAGCGGACTAACGGATAGACAGACAGACAGAGAGACGCTGCATTTTATATATATTAGAGATATACATTATTATTATTATATAACCTGGCCAAAGAATGTATGTATGAATTTAAAAAAAGACACGTAAATCGGATAAGTGGTTCTCGCGTGATAAACGCACTAATGGACAGACAGAGAGACATTACATTTTATATATATTATATATTATAGATTATAGATATTCTCAGCTACATAATATTGTTCCATATTTAATGGTTTAGGATGTGTATTGCAAGGGAACGCGCTAGCGGCAAACTTTTTTCCGACTTCTTTCACTATTATCGTCACTGTTCATTCCTTATGCTATCTATCGTAATAAAATATAGCCTATAACCTGGCCAGAGAACATATGTATGTTTTAAAAAAAAAGTACGTAAATCGGATAAGTGATAAGCGCACTAACATACGGACAGACAGACAGACGTTACATTTTATATATATTATAGAAGATTTCTGGTGCCTCTCTAAACATTTTATAATTATCTCCAACCATAAAAACAATTTCAATTTTATTTTCAAGACTCAATTCTACTGGCATTTCTAATCAATGCAAATACAGACTGACGTTAGCTTTGAAGTTTATTGACAGTTGTTAGGTATTTCCAAAGATATGTTCATTTATTTTCGGCCTAACATTTTTAGTGATTTCGTTTTCATTTATTCAATAAATAATCCAACAATTACTGACGTGTTTACTGGAGTTTTTTTTTAAACCTTACCTAGGGAGGCCACAAATCTAAACTTTTGGGACGCGCTGTATATACAAGAGATATTTCTATTTTTTTAAAGTAATATTTCACCATTAAGTTGTTAATATTCTCTAGCCTGAGATAATCAAATTTAGTGTTTATTTAAAATCTGCATTGTTTGCAAGGAAAGTACCAGGTAAAATATTTCACCAATTTTTTTTTTTAAATGTTGCACGATTTGCATGTTCTCACCTGCACATTATCAATTTATTGATCAGAATATATAGATGCCCATTTTCAACATCAGTTTATGTATGTACTGTCGAATTTATGCAGATTGGGTAGTCGTTAAAATTCAGGAAGAGATGAAAAGAGAGCCGGATAAAAAATTCAGGTGCCGAGGGATCATCTGAATGACAAAGTCGGTAAACAGAGCGCCGAATATAAGTACTTTGAATAATTTTCAGTATAGAAAGAAGCTTTAATCAGGCAAGCAATTTAAAAAGATTTTTTTATCTTCAGAGGCTTTGTGAGGGTATACATTAAAGAAAACTTTAATATTTGAAAAAAAAAACGGAAAAAAATTATTTTCTGTTAATGATGTTTTTAAGAACGATGAAAATATGTTACAAATTTAAATATAAAGAAATAATAAGGCACTTCAAGGTTTAGTGTATTTTAATGGATTAAATGGTATGGATGGTATTTAAAATAGATACTGCCCGTGGGCTCTTTTTAAGAGGTTACATATATCACGAATTTTTAAAAATTCGATCTTTTTTACAGATTTTCATTTCTATACTTACTTATTTTGCAGACAAGGAGGCGCCGTTGTTTTCATCAGTGGTCCATTTAACCCGATAAAAAATAATGTTAACATTTAAAACGTATTCCCATTCTTTTGTAATATTCACCTTTAAAATATATTTTTTTTAAATATGTATACTTTTTGTAGCGCCTATGTGTATGTAACCCCTTAAAAAAAAAAAAAAACTGAAAATAGTTAAAACGAATTCCACAATAATGTTCTTTCATCACTTAAAAAAAACCTTACAAATTCATTTAAATCTTTAACGTATTTTTTAACGGTATTCTAAGAAAGCTTGCTCTTCAAAAAAATCTAAATATTCACAATTGCAATTTTCGTTCAAGTATGACGAGATGAAAGATTCAAGAGGTAACTAGTCATTTACCTTGTATAATATACAGGGTGAGTAAAGTTCATTATCTCATCTGTTTCGGGAATGATGAAAAAATGTTAAATACAGTAGTTTTAGGGAATGTTAAGGTTCATAGTTTAAAATTATTTTTGGGTATACAGGGTACTTCAAAAAAGTGTAGGTGATATAACATGTGTTTTTTAAAATAGAACATCCTATTTTCTAATTTATTTCTAAATTTTGCGTAAAATTTTATAACTTTTTTATTAATATTGTTATAGACCTAAACCTAGTAGATTTTCTAATATTTCAATTTTTTTAAAAAAATACTAGTTTTTAGTTTTGTAGAAAATTGCCAGTAGCGCCATTATTTCTGAAGGTGGAATACTCATAATTGGTACGAGCGTTCTACAGAGATGAAAAAAAGATATATGTAAAGAAATTTGAGTTAGATGCTACAGGGTGTTCAAAATAAATTTATGCATTTCGACTATTTTAAATTGAAAAATCTCAAATTTTTTAAATGGCACACCCTGTATATTATTATTTTTTCTGATAAATTTTATCCCTCCAACTTTTATTAAGTATATCATATACCTATTTGTAATAGTTTTCGATTTATTTTGAATTTTTACCCTTGTTTTTAATACACTTACGCTATTGTGAAAACATAAACAAATAGTTAATAATAATTTTAATATAGTTTAACTTACCTAATGATTAATTATTATGACGTAATAAATGTTCAAAAATATGCCCGTCTAGTTGAATACACATGTTTAGTCATTTTATTATATTTTCCTTCACTTTCCTTAGCATAAAGGACGTTATTGTCCTGCACGCATCTCGTATCCTATTTTCCATATCTACTGGTGTTGTAGGGGGATTCACATAAACACGATCTTTAATGTAGCCCCACAAAAAGAAGTCTAAAGGTGTTAAGTCACATGATCGAGGGGGCCACTGAATGAATCTATCCCTATTGATCCATTTTTGTGGGTAACGATTGTTTAAAAATTCCCGAACTTCCCGGTGGTAATGACCAGGATCTTCGTCTTGTTGAGTCCACATTTCTTCCCTTTCAAAGTTATCAACTTCTTCAAGAAGCTGGGGTAATTCGTTTTGCAAAAATATAGATATCCAGGCCCGTTAAGCGGTTCGCGGAAAAAATATGGACCAATAATTCTAAAATTTAATATTTCACACCATACATTAAGCGACCAATGGTTTTGGTTTTGAACTTTCCGGACCCAAAATGGATGAACTGTTGAATAACAATGCATGTTGTGGCTGTTAACTGCTCCATTACTGCGAAAAGTAGCTTCATCAGAAAACATTATTTTGGATAAAAAATTTGGATAGGCCTCTCCATTCATGGTAGTACAAAAGTTTACTCGTCGTTCAAAATCACGGTCTTGAATTTCTTGGTGTAGTTCCATATGAAAGGGATGATACTTGTATTTTTTCGTGGTACGATTAGCCGTAGATTGGGATGTGTCAGATAAGTCAGCTAATTGACGGCTTCTGACCTGGGGATTATCTTCAATATGAAGTAAAATCTCCATTTCTTTTTCCTCATTGGTAGTATTTTGGTTTACTACTTTCCGTTTCGTATACTCAACGCTACCACTATCATCAAACCGTTCCATTAAGCACTGAAAAGATTTTCTTGATGGTATACGTCTATTAGGGTACTTCGCTCCGTAAAGCCTTACTGCCAAAAAACAATTTTTTCCCGTCTCGCCCAGTATATAAACCATATCAATTAATTTATTTTTAGGAAAATCCATAACTATTATCTTTATACGTCACTTACTACAACAAATTAAACTATTTTTACTTGCTTAATAGACATGTCAAAATTTGACAATGCCTACATTTTTTTTTTCTCTTGGCAACTATAATGTTATAGCGTAAGAGTATTAAAAACAAGGGTAAAAATTGAAAAATTCAAAATAAATCGAAAACTATTATAAATAGGTATATGACATACTTTATAAAAATTGGAGAGTTTTGTAAAATCTATTAGAAAAAATAATAATATACAGCGTGTACCATTTAAAAAATTTGAGATTTTTCACTTTAAAATAGTTGAAATGCATAAATTTATTTTGAACACCCTGTAGCATCTAACTCAAATTTCTTTACATATATCTTTTTTTCATCTCTATAGAACGCATATACCAATTATGAGTATTCCACCTTCAGAAACAATGGCGCTACTGGCAATTTTTTACAAAACTGAAAACTAGTATTTAAAAAAAAAAAATAAAATATTAGAAAAACTACTAGGTTTAGGTGTATAACATTATTAATAAAAAAGTTATAAAATTTTAGGCAAAATTTAAAAATAAATTAGAAAATAGGATGTTCCATTTAAAAAAACATATGTTATATCAGTCATATTTTTTCGAAGTACCCTGTATACTCAAAATTAATTTTAAACTGTGCATCTTAACATTCCCTAAAACTATTGTATTTAACATTTTTTCTTCACTCCCGAAACAAATGAGATAATGAACTTTCCTCTATCGTTGGCTCACCCTGTACATATTGGCTTGTATTGTATAATTTAAATGTAGATTATAACCTTCCGAACACAGACTAAGCTAACGAGTCTCTTCTATCCAAGTCAGCCTTTAAATTATTTTTTGATATTTCTACTTTTTGTCCTAAATAATTATATGAATGTTTGTACCTTTTTTATTCTTTCCCTTCTATTAATAGTTCCTGGTTGTTATCTTCAATTTCGTTGTTAAAATATTTGGTTTTGGTGAAGTTTATTTTTAGACCTATTTCTTAATTCTATCAGCATTTCTTGTAATTCTTCTTTTGTGTTGTCGATCAGAGTGACATCTGCGAACCTTAGGTGATTTAATCGTTCACCATCCATTAATATTCCTTTATTTTCCCGCTTTAACGATTTGAACATGTCTTCTCGAGTCAACGTGAACAGTTTTGGTGTTATCGAGTAACCTTGTCTAATTCCCCTTTTAATTTTTATTTTATTTGGTTTTTCTTCAAGCATTATTTACGATGTTCCATTTATGTATATATATATATATATATATATATATATATATATATATATATATAGATAGATAGATAATGTTTTTATTTATTCCTTGTAAATTACAAAGCTCCATATAGGAGCGTGGAACAATGTCAAAAGTTCTTAAACTAAGAAATATTGCATTTTATCAAATATTCTAGTTACACACATAAAAATAGCCGAGATTCATCAGCAAAGAACTCCTCCAAACTATAAAATGCCTTACGGACTAAATAATTCTTAATTACTAGTTTCAGCAAGTTCGTTCTTAAAATTCTAACATGATTAGGAAAACTATTGTACAATCTTAGAATACAAAAATGTACATTCTTTTGTACATAGGAATATTTACTTTTGTTTGGTTTTAAATCATTTTTTAACCTAGTGTTATGTTCATGCACTCTTATGCTTTCTTGAAATAGGTCTTTATTACTATGAACAAATAACACTGCTTCATATATATATAAACTTATTACAGTAAAAATCCGTTTTGAAGTGAATACGTTTTTTACAACTATCTCTTGCCTTTATTCTGTACACTACTCTTAGACACTTCTTCTGCAAAACCAAAATTCTGTTTATCTTACAGGAATTTCCCCAAAAGATGATTCCATATCTCATACGCGAATGAATGTAGGCATAATAAGAAGACAGTGCTGCGTCTTCACCAACATAATCTAAAATGACTCTTAGTGCGTAACAATACTTAGCCATATTATTGGCCAAAGCACTGACATGACACTTCCAGTCAAGTCTCCTGTCCACAATCACTCCAAGAAATAAAATCTCATCTCCCGAAACTACATCAATGTTGTCATATGTTACTGTTACACGTTCATTACTTCTGTTAGAAAATAGAATCATCTGTGTTTTTGAGATATTTAAAAGTAGATCATTCGAAGTAAAATATTGCCTTAATAGGTTTAGAGTATTAACCATTTTTTGAAGTAAGAGATGTTTATTATCCTCTTTAAAGATCAGAGTAGTATCATCGGCATACAGCACTATATAGTCATGCGACACTTTAGGCAATTCATTAGTATACAGTATATATAACAGGGGTCCTAAAATTGAACCTTGAGGTACACCCCTTTTTATTATGACCTTCTCAGAGCAAGCAAGCTTTCCACAAGGGTCTGTTTCAATAACACATTGTGTTCTGTTTTTTAAATATGATTTTATGAGCTGAAGAGCTACACCTCTAATTCCATACTTCTCTAGTTTTAAGCAAAGTATTGAGTGATTTACCGAGTCAAATGCTTTTGACAAATCGAGAAGCATGGCCACAGTCACCCTATCGTCATTTAAAGAATTAAGAATCTCTGACATGGCTTGATAAATAGCTCTAATAGTAGATTTATGTCGACTGAAGCCATTCTGCTGATCAGCCAGGACATTGTTTCGCTCAAGGAAGGATATCAATCTGGAGTATAATATTTTTTCAAAAATTTTGTTTACATTTGATAGCAGTGATACCGGCCTATAATTTTTTTCTTCAGCTCGGTCACCTTTTTTATATATTGCTTTTATATGTGCAAGCTTTAATTGGTATGGGAAGACTCCTGTCGAGAACATAACATTAATAATATGTTCCAAAGGTATAGATATAATATCTGACGTCTCCTTCAGCAGCGAAACAGGCACCTGGTCCTCTCCTACGGATTTTTTGTTTTTCAAATTTTTTATGCATCTACAGACATCTTCAGTGCTAGTTGGTTCTAAGAATATCGTTCGCTGACACCCTTCTATAGGGAATGAGTCAACTGTCCCACTACCATCAACATCTGGACAAGAATTAATGAAGTAATGGTTTAAAGCATTCAATGCTGCCACTGAATCCCCATATTTCGGCGCAAAAGTGTCGATTATTGAATTTTTTTGAGAATTTTCAGATATATTCCTTACCAATGACCAGGTTGCCCTAGTTTTATTATCAGAATTCAAAATAAATTCAGTATTTGATTTTCTTTTAGCTTCCAATATAACTTTCTTTAAAATTTTATCGTATCTCTTGAATTCATCGTTAGATATTTAACCTTTCTTTTTCTCACAGTATAGTTTCCTTTTATTTTTAGATGAAATTTTATACCTTTAGTTATCCAACCATTATGAAGTTTTTTACAATTATATTTTTTTGTTTTTTACATTCATTAGACATTTTATTATATTTATAAATGTATTATAGCATACATCGACGTCATTGCACTCCAGTATGGGGCTCCAGTCAACAGTCTGCAGCTCCTGCCTAAACAGAAGTAATCTTTTTCTTGAAAATATTCTTTTTTTAATATACTTGTAATCTAAAGTTTCAACCTGCTCTGAGTGAAATGAAATAAGCTGCGCATGATGATCCGAGAGAGCATTTTCAATCACAGCAGCACTAAAACCATCAATATTTACAAAAATATTATCTATAAGTGTGGATGAGTTCTTTGCCTCCCTTGTCGGTGCAAAAATAGCCTGCCTCAAATTATAACCCGACAATAGATCCATAAATAGGTCATTCTTAATCGTTCTTACTAACATGTTTAAATTAAAATCTCCGGCCAATACAAGTTTAAATTTAACATACTTTACCCTAATATAATCTAATATTTCTTCCAATTTGTCTATAAATGTCTCAAACGACCCCAATCCTCTCCTATATACACAAACAACTAGTAACTTTAAGTCTTTGTCTACGACACCAGCACATTCTATAGACCCCTCAACACTACTTTGCACAATATTCTTGTCTTCTTCAAAATGAAGGTCTTCCCTTCCAAAGATACATGCACCTCCATGCTTCATGCTAGGTCTTGCAAAAGAAGATCCGAGTTTATACCCTTGAATCCTTATAAAAGTTTCTTCTTCTTTTTCCATCCAGTGCTCCGACAGACAAATTAGATCCGGTTTTTTATTCATGCTTTCTATATACATTTGCATTTCCAAAGTCTTTGTTCGTATACACTGTATATTTTGATGTAGGATAGTGATTTCTCTTAAAGACCCAGAGGTATCTGCATCAATTTTCTCCCCCCCGCTTACTTTAAATGATTGCTATTTTTGAACTTCCACATAATTGATTCTGGCTCTCTCACCTTTGACCAGTGCAGGTATGTGGGACAATCCATACTAAAGGCAGAATGCTTTACATCCAATCCCAGCTTATACTTCTCATTACTAGATTTGCAGTTCGCACATTGCAGGAAATCACTATTACAATTTCTAGTTTCATGGTTTCCGTTTGAGCATCTTCCACACACTTTTCCATGCTTACATTCCTTTGCCAAATGCTTAAATCCGTAGCAGTTATAACACCTCATAATATTAACGTATTCGTAGCATCGGCATGCATCATACCCTATATAAAGTCTTCCCTCAGCTTTGTCCATCACATTATGAAATGTTTTTGTGTCACATTCCACTATTGCCATATATTTGTTTACCATTTTTTTAACAACTTTTACTAAAAAGTTGCTTTCCTCACTTACAATTCCTTGATTTTGTCTTCGTAAATTATTGATTAGTTCATCATGTGTATATTCTTTACCGATTCCCACAATTTTTATACATGGTCTCTTTTTGCTTGGCACACTGATAGAGTAGTTTTCACCTACTTCATGCTCAATATTTGACTTTAGTTTTTGTGCTTCCTCATCATTTCTATATATATATATATATATATATATATATATATATATATATATATATATATATATATATATATATATATTTCATTTCTATATATATATATATATATATATATATATATATATATATATATATATATATATATGGAGGAGAAGGGTAGTCTTGATCGACTAGTTAAGCAGCAGTATTATATTCTTGGAGTAAGCGGTCTTGGGAAAAGAACTAAAAAGTTTTGGACACCTTTTTAGCTACGCCAAGCTTTCGAAAATATTTCATTTTCTTCATCAGGGCTACAATTATAGTAGATTATCAGTATTTTTCAGATTAAAAGTAAAGAACAACCCTATTTTATATGTAACATTAAAGTACTTACTGCTAAGTGGTGTGTTCAAAAATTGTTGTTTGTGGGGGCACTTTATTACACTTATTCATCAGAAAAAACAGAAAAAATATGAAAAAAACTCGACATACTCATCTCTGGGAAATATAATAAACTTTTACTTCATTTTAGTGTTCCGTACGGAACACTTATAAGATCACTTCGGTGTCTGTCCGTCTGTCACACCCGATTTTCTCCGAAACTATTTGTCGTAGAAAGTTGAAATTTGGTAATAATATAGGAATTGACGGCCTCATAA
This sequence comes from Pachyrhynchus sulphureomaculatus, assembly GCA_019049505.1. NCBI lineage: Eukaryota > Metazoa > Arthropoda > Insecta > Coleoptera > Curculionidae > Pachyrhynchus > Pachyrhynchus sulphureomaculatus. The sequence continues at coordinate 43,429,098 of CM032453.1, read as the reverse complement.
GAGCCATGTAGTTTTGAAAGTTAAATTTTGACTTAAGGGGTTAGTTTTAGAGGGTGAAATCGGAAGCGAAAAAAAAAATTTTTTACTAGGTAATCGAGTGTGGTGTCAAATGAAAGCTTGTGAAAACACGAGTGAAAAACATATATATAATGTAATACTTGCGCGCACTTTTCTTTGTATTATTTTTAAAAAATCGCGAAAAATCGCTGTCCACCCGCCTTATCTCGAAAAGTACTTATCAAAAAATTTTGAAAAAATTCTGGAATATTAACCACGGGATGTAGATTGAAAGAAAATTATCACGAGTGCATTACCTGTAATAATTTATCTGGTATATAAAAAAAACAGAAATTTCAAGGTCATCAATTTTCAGTAAAGATTGGAAATAAACTTTGTTGAAAACTCATTTGGGGTGTGTTTTGTAAAGTCACTGATCATTTTATACTTCCGTTAAAACATTTTTTATTTTAAAAGCAATCAACGTACGGAACACTAATTGCGCAGGTTCAACTTGCACTTGACCGGTTTTTTGTTAGTATTGTACGAAGAATTGTGTGGTCGTAAACTGATTTTAATTTATAAAGGATTTTTTTGTTATGTTTTCTTGTCATTTTGCTAAGTGTGTTTCTATCTCTTAGTTAAGTTGTGGTTAATTTATATTTGAAAGTAGAATGACGTTGACATTTTTGTTTGATCGTTTTAAAGTTGAAAAGTTAGTGAAAATCAGTGGGATTATTATCAAAGAGATATGTCAGATATGTTGTAAGAGTTTTCATTTTGATTTTTTTTTTTTCAAAATGAAAACTCTTACAACATATCTGACCTATCTCTTTGATGATAATCCCACCGATTTTCACTAACTTTTTAACTTTAAAACAATCAAATAAAAATGTCAGCGTCATTCTACTTTCAAATATAAATTAACCACAACTTAACTAAGAGATAGAAACACATTGCCCTTAGTAAAATGACAAGAAAACATAACAAAAAAATCCTTTATAAATTAAAATCAGTTTACAACCACACAATTCTTGGTACCATTCTAACAAAATGAAGTAAAAGTTTATTATATTTCCTAGAGATGAGTATGTCGAGTTTTTCTCATGTTTTTTCTGTTTTGTCTGATGAATAAGTGTAATAAAGTGCCCCCACAAACAACAATTTTTGAACACACCACTTAGCAGTAAGTACTTTAATGTTACAAATAAAATAGGGTTGTTCTTCACTTTTAATCTCAAAAATACTGATAATCTACTGTAATTGTAGACCTGATGAAGAAAATAAAATATTTTCGAAAGCTTGGAGTAGCTAAAAAGGTGTCCAAAACTTTTTAGTTCTTTTCCAAAGACCGCTTAACCCAAGAACATAATACGGCTATATATATATATATATATATATATATATATATATATATATATATATATATATATATATATATATATAATATATATATATATATATATATATATATATATATATATATATATATATATATACATAAATGGAACATCATAAATAATGCTTGCAGAAAAACCAAATAAAATAAAAATTAAAAGGCGAATTAGACAAGGTGATCTTATATTCATTCACTTTTTTCACTAGTAATCTAATTGTTTGAAGATGGCCCAAAGTGCCGTATTCCCGTCTAAATACCGCTTGTTCCCGTGGTTGATAACTGTCTAATCTATTCGTTAATCTATATGTTATTATTCTAGTGGGGATTTTATATAGTACCGATAACAGGCTGATGGGTCTGTAATTCTCCAATTTAAATTTGTACCACTTTTTAAAAACTCGCACAATCAAGGCGTTTACCCAAGGTATTGGTAATTTACTAATTGCTAAATAAAGCTCGAAGAGATTGTATTATCGATGCCCTTCCATACCTTATCATTTCTAGAGTTATTTCATTATCCGCTGGTTCTTTGCTGTTGTGCATATGTTGTAAGGCATTCATTATTTGATCCGTTATTCTTTTAAAGATCTTTGTAAATTAAACTGATCAGTGGAAAAGTGTGTAGTTGTTAACGAACCCTTTGTAAAACTTATTTGCAAATATACTTGAATGAATTGAGAACCCAAAAAACAAAACCAATTCATTAAAATTTTCAACAATTCTCCTAATCGTATTACACGAAACGTTGCCCTTCAAAAGAGTCTAAACATTTACAATTGCAATTTACGTTTAGCGAAGTATTTAAAAACAATGACGAAAGAAAGTTTCGTAAAAGTATTGGACGAAGTCTAATTACTAGAGGGTCGGAGCGCCGACTTGAATAAAGAGGATTTAATTTTATTTCGAAACTTTGGAAATTATAAATATCAATAAGAAAATTAAAACTTAAAAAAGCTTTGAATAAACTGCGATTTGATTGAAATTGTAAATTCGTAGTAACCAATACTTTTTACTTTGAATCCGTTTGTGATTTACTTGGCTGTAGGTATGAAATTCTGAGTGTACGCCGAAACCTAGAATTCAAATTTCATGTTTAATGTCACTTATACACGATAAACGAAGTCTCCATTATTTAGCTACTTAAAGGATGGGTGCAAAAATTTTAAAAAACTGGTTCGAATTTAACTAGACCTCGGGCATACAAAAGATATCAAAAGCGAGGCAAACGTGGGGTACGTGTTAGTTCTTGAAAATCCCAGCCTATCAATATACAATCGATCAAATTCCGTAAATATGGTCAAAGACAATCTTTGTACTCCTACAGATGACCGTTGGTATAAGAATTAGAGTCACTTGCTTCTTCGGATACGGTGGCTGATATAACAGGCCGGTGTGTAGGGCAGTCGGATACAAATATCGAAGAAACGAAAACACTAAATGTAAGCCGCTTATAGGGAAGTGTGAGGGCCGGTCGCGGAGCTTCTCTAAGAATAGAATGCCTCGACTGCACCGGAACTCTGAAAACTTAGATCCTTCCCAACATAACAAACTCAAAATCGATTAACGTGGAACAGGAAATTTTTTTTTACAAAATACGTATAAGAAGTATACAGTCGAACTCTAAAAACTCCTTTCTTATTTTAAAATAGACGACGGATGGGGAGCGACTTTTCACAAAAAAAAATCCCTTCATACAATGAAAGACCATTTAAAAATATCATTTTAGAAATTCTCTGAAATGAACTGATTTCCAAAAGAGCTGACTTAAGTTGGCGTCACGTATAGCTAATTTGAGAGTCATACTTCTAGCTCTTGAGAACAATTTAAATAAACACAACAATCACGAGAACGACATACTTAGAGCACAGGTTCCCAAAGGGCGGTACCGCCCCCCAGTGGGCGCTGGAGCTTTCCATGGGGTGGTAGCGGATCCAAGAAATGGGTGGGGGGCGTTAGGATAGTCAAAGGGGATAATCGTGGCGTACCCACTTATTTAGGAAATTAATATAATAAAGTACTTTGAAAATATCTACTGTTTCCCTGAATAAATATTTTATCTTGCTATCTAAATTTTTTATCTTATTGTTATCGCGTAAATAACCATTAAAAAATTTAAATTAGCAGTAGGTATACGTATACCTAATTCGGTTTAGTATTGTCGGTGATAAGTTTTTGCAAGTTGGTAAGCAAAGACGCAATTGATGCAATCAAGCATGTTTCGGCAAAAATATGGGAGCTTGTAATAACTTGTTTATAGCGCAAGTGCACCGATATCGCAAACAAGCAAAGGCATACAAATTGATGCGTGCACGAAATCAAATCTATAAAAGACAAGGATAGCTCTATGAATGTCTTATTATTTTTGTGTGCTTCGCCAATAATCCATATTGGTGAATAAAAGTGATAGAAGTCATTATAGCCATTACTTTTATAAATACCTGTAAATCTGTTGAAAAGTTAATTTATTTAAACCGTGGCAAATTTTGTATTTCAAAATGTCTAAATCTAAGAAGAAATGCCGGCAATATAGTATTGAGTTTTTAAAACATGGATTTATGCACTTTCCTACAAACCAATCATTACTTATGTGTTTAATTTGCCAAAAAGTTTTTTCAAATGAAGCCATGAAGCCTTCTAGGCTACAAGAGTATTTAAATAAAACGCATGCTGATAAAAAGGACAAAGATTTAGCCTATTTTCAAGGACTGGAAAAGGAATATTTAAAACAGCCAACTACATCAAAACCTTTTTGCGTCGTCTCCTAAACAAGAAGATAATGGACTACGAGCCTCATATAATATTTCATTGTTAATCACAAAAGTGGGAAAACCATACACAAAATTGGCGAGAAATTAATCTTGTCGACAGTCAAAGTGGTAATAAAAACTATTCTTCATCATAAGACACCATCAGAGATCATAAAAAAAATTCCTCTGAGTTTTCGATGCAAAGAAGAATAGATAAAATGGCTAGAGACATTGAAATATCATTATATGATTACTTAAAGACTTGCTAATTTTCCATTCAATTCAATGTATCAACTCTACCAAATAATGAAGTACTACTTTCATCATACGTTCGATTAATGAAAGAAGAAAAAAACTTGTCAAGAGTTATTATTTGCTAAAAATTTGGAAACTGATACAAACGGAGAATCGATAGTTAATACCATGAGCAAGTTTTTTTAAGAGAAAGAAATTCCTATTCGTAATATTTTATCAGCTGCTACTGATGGTGCTCCAGCAATGACGGGGCGTTAGAAGGGTTTCATAGGGTATTTGAAACAAGCGGTAACAAATGTATGTTGTGTTAAAAAGTTGATTGATTGGTCCGTTACTTTGTGACAGTACATTTTAACAATAAAACTACTTAATTACTTTGTTAACGGTCACTAAATATATTTGTAAAGATTTTACAATTGCGTTATCGCGATTTTGTAGTACAACTACATTGTCAAACGCTTAACTAAGACTAAAACAGATTTTTGGTATTTTATGTTTATATGATGAACAGATGTGGGTCTATTATATGTTAAAAAAGTTGGAACAAAAGAGAATTTGCTACGTCTAATTGACTATTCAGTAAATTTATATTATGGTCCTTTGAATGTCTGTAAATTTCTATAGATTCTAAGAAGTTGAGTTTTGACCCTTTAGGTGCCATATTTGTGCCATTTGTAAACAATCGATATTGGGAAAAGTATGGCCTGTTTCTAAGAAATGTTTAACAAAGTGTAATTTTTCATTTTTTAGCCTATAAGAGGCATTGTGTTCTGCAAACCTTGTCTTGAAATTCCGTCCCGTTTGGCCTACGTAACAGCTATTGCACTCTTGACAATTAAGTTTATAAACTCCTGATTTATTGTATTTATTAGTTTTATCTTTGGCATTAAAGAATATATTGGATAATTTTTGAGCGGGTTTTAAAGCTATTCTTGTTTTTTCGGTCGTGAGAACTTGGGATATTTTATCCGAGATGGGACCAAAATATGTAAGAGGTATGAATGTTTTCTTTTCTCGGTATTCTTTTATGGGGTAGATTAAGCTGAAAGTGATTTGTTTTCGTTTACGGCTTATTAAGGTATTAATTATTTTAGGTTGGAGTGCTATATTTTTGATTCTGTCCAGTTCTTTTTTTAAATTATTTTTACTAGGAGGGATATTGAAGGCTCTATGGATCATAGATCTATAGGCTGCCAGTTTATGGGAGTTAGGGTGTATTGAGTCAGCTGGGATGGTGACATCTGAAAAGGTTGGTTTTTGCGGAAGATATCGAATTCTAGTCTATTTCTCTTTTTTCAGAATTGTAATATCTAAGAAATTTATTTTATTATCGGTTTCCTTTTCAAGTGTGAATTTTTTGTTGGGGTGTAAATTATTTAGCTGATTTAAAGTGGAATTTAGTTCAATATCATTTCCAAGGAAACATACTAAGATATCGTCCACATATCTAGACCAAAAGAGAATATTTTTCGCGTGTTGAGTTTTTAGAAAACTGTTTTCCAATTCTGACATAAAGATTTCGGCTAGCAAAGGCCTAAGTGGAGAACCCATGGCAAGTCCATCGCTTTATTTGAAAAATTGATTATTGAACTGAAAATAATTTCCGGATATACAAAATTCGAACAGTTTCAATATATCTTGTTGTATTGTTATATTGACGTTTGTTTTTTTGTAACATAGTTTTTATAATTTCTAAACAATCTTTATTTAGGATATTGGGGAACATATTTGTTACATCCAATGAAACTAGAAGGGCGTTATTTGGGATGGAGATATTTTTAGAAACAGGCCATACTTTTCCCAATATCGATTGTTTACAAATACTCCATATGGCACCTAACGGGTCAAAACTCAACTTCTTAGAATCTATAGAAATTTACAGACATTCAAAGGACCATAATATAAATTTACTGAATAGTCAATTAGACGTAGCAAATTCTCTTTTGTTCCAACTTTTTTAACATATAATAGACCCACATCTGTTCATCATATAAACATAAAATACCAAAAATCTGTTTTAGTCTTAGTTAAGCGTTTGACAATGTAGTTGTACTACGAAATCGCGATAACGCAATTGTAAAATTATTACAAATATATTTAGTGACAGTTAACAAAGTAATTAAGTAGTTTTATTGTATGTTGTGTTATTGATCGTCAGCATTTGGTTGCAAAAAATCTGAATCAACGCCTGCATACGTTGCTTCATTACGTTATTAGAGCAGTGAATAAGATTAGAGGCAATTCATTGCATGAGAGATTATTTGGCCAAATTTGAATGAAAAGATTACAATCCCTTGCTGCTGCACGCAGAAGTGCGTTCGCTTTCAAAAGGTATTTGTCGGAATCGTTTTTTTAATCTATTTGACTCAGTACTGGACTTCCTTGAAAACAGAGACGAAAAACTGCTCGAAAACCTGATTACATCCAAAAATGACATGGCTTATTTGACAGACGTGTTTAAAATATTTAATGAAGTCAATTTACAATTGCAAGGTGATGAGTGGAATTTAATTAAAACAAAAAACCTCATAGCTGCTTTTGTGGTAAAACTTCTGTTCAAACGAAATCTAGGTAGAGGTGAATACAGCCACTTTCGCAGATTATCAACAGTCTCTACAAAACAGGAAGATTTACTTACTTACTACCAATACTTGGACGAGGTACATGCTAATTTTACGGGGCGATTCCAGGAGATTTGAATCATGAATATACCGAATTGGGTTTCAGATCGTTTGGCAAATGCAGATACAGCAGAATTATCAAATTTAGAAGAGGAATTCGTAGAAATCACAACTAACGAAGAAGTAAAAGTAAAATTCAGAAATGGATAACAAGAGTTCTGGCTTCAAAACTTAATACCAGCTCTCTGCCCTAGATTGTGGGCAAGAGTACAGACATTTTTAATTGCTTTTCCTTCATTGTATATCGTTCAATGTAGCAGCTAATTTACTGTATAAGAGAAGGAACAGACTGCACATCACTGAACATTGCAATTAGAGACTATTGTTAAAACTCCACCAGCCTCAACCGTCTCATTATTTTTTTTATTTCTTATTGATTTTGTGTTTATTTTTAAATTTTTAATAAACAATTTTTTACTACATTTAATGGTCGTTTTAATTAATTTCTACTTTGTGATTCTTAATAGATTGATAGACAGTTAAAATAGGTATAGATAATATGCAACAATATTTTAATATCTGGTACAATTAACTATTATGGAAGAGAGTTGGAATTTCTTTTCTTGTAAAGGGGGCGAGAGTGCAGAAAAGGTTGGGAACCTCTGGCTTAGAGGATATAACATTTATAGATTAGATATATTTTTTTTACGAAATAAATTTTCATCGACCGTAGTCTAATATACAAAGAAAAAACATTTATTATATGTATTCATACCCATAACACATTTATTATTTGTAGATCTAACAAAAGCGTATAACACCATACCAATTAAGAAAGCCTGGCAAACTCTGGAACTATCACCTATAAACAATATATCAATTATATTATCTGAGTTCTCGTAACGAATGCAAGGTTACTGCTTGTCTCCCACAATGTTTAAAATTTACGTAAATTAAGCCTTAAAGAGGTGAAGAAGTGCATGTATTGGAATGTGACCACAGTTGAATAATGAAGCAACGCTTTGCACTCTTCACTTTGCAGACGATCAGGTAGTAATTGCCCAGGACAAAGAAGACCTACAATTTATGACAAGAAAACTAAGAAAGATGTTAAAAGTAAGCCACACAAAAACTATATATCTGCGTAACGGTAGAGAACAGAGAAGCTTTACTTTAAATGATGGTCAAACGATTTCTTCGTATGATTATCATATCTATCTAGGAACAAGAATAGATAGGGAAAGCAGATCAAAACAAGAAATAGAAGTCAGAATCAGTAAACACTTCAACTCCATTCTTTGGTCAAAAAACACTTCGTCGCTATATCTATTGCGATTTTTAAAAGCATTTTACCTTACGACTGCGAAGCATGGCTGTTAACCAAGAGTTTAGAACAGAAACTCCTTGCCCTCGAAATGGACTACTGGCGAAGATAGGCTGGGGTATCAAGAATGAATAGAATCAGAAATGAAAGGATAAGAGAAACCATGAAGGTAACAAAAACACTAATAGACGATACCCAACAAAAACAATTAGTCTGGTACTAGTTCTAGTTCTAAATGGACACCTCTATAAAAAAGAAAAAGGAGAAGGCCGAAAACAACCTGGATTGAGGAGACTGGGAAGATAGAAGAGGTTGGAGACAAGGAACCGAAAGGCGTAGAACCCTATGACAGAGGCTATGTATGTATATATATATATATATATATATATATATATATATATATATATATATATATATATATATATATTTATATATATATTATATATATATATATATATATATATATATATATATATATATATATATATATATATATATATATATATATATATATATATATATATATATATATATATATATATATATATATATATATATATATATATATATATATATATATACCAGGTGTATGCATAAGTTTTTGCCTGTTTTACTAAGAGATGGCACCAGCAAACAGTACGTATGAATTTGATAGTTACGTCAGTTTGTTCGTCTGACATTAACCTAACCAACATAGACAAGTTGAGTCCGCCAAACGTTAGCGTCTGTATTGTATCGTTCAGTGATCATGTCGACTTTTATGCCTGAAAAATAATATTTGCGGCACGCATTGCTTTTCTTATTTAATCAAAAGAAAAATGCTGCGGAAAGTCATCGTTTGCTGGTAGAAACATATGATGAACACGCTCCATCGATTAGAACATGTGAGACATGGTTTCGACAATTTAAACGTGGTGATTTCAATGTGAAAGACAGTGCGCGCTCTGGTGGACCACAAAAGTACGAAGAGGAGGAATTGCAGGCGTTACTGGATGATGACCCAACTCAAACGCAACAGCAATTGGCAAAAGCATTAAATGTGTCACAAGAAACAATCAGCAGACGTTTATGAACAACGGGGAAGATCAATAAACTCGGTAAATGGGTCCCACCCGATTTGAATGAACGGCAAATGGAAAATTGTAAAGTCACTTGTGAAATGTTGCTTCAACGCCACGAAAGAAACTCATTTTAGCACCGAATTGTGACGGGTGACGAAAAATGGATTTATTTTGAAAACCCGAAGCGGAGAAAATCGTGGCTGTCACCTGGCGAAGCCAGTCCTTCAATACCAAGGCCAAATCGCTTCGGCAAGAAAACCATGCTTTGTGTCTGGTCGGACCAGAGCGGTATTGTGTATTATGAACTCTTGAAGCCCGGCGAAACCATTAATGCACAACACTATCGCCAAAAATTGATTAATTTAAATCACGCATTGATCGAAAGACGACCGGAATGGGCCAGAAGACATGGCAAAATGATTTTGTTACACGACAATGCGCCGTCTCACCCAGCAAAACCAGTGAAAGACACCTTGAAATCGCTTGGATGGGACATCCTTCCGCACCCGCCGTACTCTCCCGACCTGGCGCCATCTGACTATTACCTCTTCGCATCAATGGGGCACGCGCTTGCAGAGCAGCACTTCAGCAATTTCGAGCAAATTGGAAAATGGTTCGACGAATGGGTTGCCGCAAAAGACAAGCAGTTTTTCTGGCATGATATTCATAATTTACCTGAAAGATGGGCGAAGTGTGTAGAAGCCAATGGCCAATATTTTTAAATAAATAAAAAAATGAATTTGTCTTGAAAATTACGTGTTTTCTTTACCACAAAAACCGGCAAAAACTTATGCATACACCCGGTATATACCTAAACACTTTATACCAAAAAATCCAATTCACACTAGAACTGTAAAACAATAACCAGCTTAGAAGTGTTTGCACAGAAGACAACAGAAGGGCTACAGAAAACACACACCAAAACGTATTTGCATGTCAATTCACTTCACTGCTCATCACGACTACAAGCAGTGACCAACACTTTCATCTCAAGTTCTTTCCACCTAACCGACAACATTAATAGGCAAGAGGAGATAAACAGTACTACAAAAACACTCAAGGAAAACGAATGCCGCATCCCAACAAACATAAAAGCAATACAGCAATAAAGTAGCACATAAGCAAAAACCTCAAAAAATATCTGAAAACAAATCTAGAATTACACATCCTTTTCTCATCTTCATCTCTCAGAAGGTTGAGAATATTCTGGAGATAGCACCGAAATAATGTTTTCATTATCAACTGGATATAAAGAATCGTCTGTCCACCAAAATAAACCAATCGTACTTGCGATACTTTGGGCATATCTCTAGAAAGAACGATCTAGAAAAACTTATGGTGGAGGGAAAAAAAATAAATCGGGAACGTCCAAGAGAAAAATCTCCTAATCGATGGACAGATCAGGTGAAGCAGCTCATAGGACATTCCATGTACGAAGCCATTCATGCCGCTTAGGACTGCGATTCATGTAGTAGCACGATTGCAATCAAAACATAACACCACTAAATTCTTGCTAGAGTAATAGAAGGAGGATATATATATATATATATATATATATATATATATATATATATATATATATATATATATATATATATACATATATATGAACTAATAAAATTTTCCATTCCTTTTTTATATTATATCCAATAATAGATAAATTTGATAAATACTCATATTCCGTGGTAACAAAAAATTGTTTAGTACGAAGTAATTATGTATCGAGTTACTCGATGAATTCGGGGACAAGTTTCGAATTCTTGTTCATTTTCTATTATCTACTACCTTAACAAATCAAACAATACAACGTAAATTTAGAATAAAACAAAAACCTACTATTTTTTCTCTTCAACCTTCCAATGTCCTTTTTATAACTCCCCTAAGCCATTAGTGCCATTCTTCTAATTCAAAACGAACTAAATCAAAAAAATATATTTTCCATACTCAATAAAAAAAAGTGGGAATTTAATATTATATTATGCAGCAAGGCGCAACATATGGCTTTCGATATGCTGAAATTTTAAATTCTGATTTTGGATTTCACCAGCGAGGGTAAATCCCAGAAGGTCTGAATGATTTATCTGTTACAGGCCGCTCATAAATACCTTTCTAGAAAATCCTGTTAATATTTTAAATGTTTGACCGTTCCGGGAATTTTTTGACCCTTATATATCTTGATCATTGAGTGTAAATTAGATTCCATTGATGGAAAATAAGCACAATAACGTTAGCAAGGGGTGAATTCGTTATGTAAATGAAAGGTATATTTCTCAAGTATTCTTAATTATTTAGTCATCGCATTAGCCGGGCTACCTCTAAAGTTAAAGAGATAGTTTATGACGTCTATAACAGTAGTGGAATGTAGGCCAAACGAGACTCCATCTAGTGACCTGAAAAGAGGGAACGAGGCAAATCTTGTTTATGAATTGTTGGACTATAACCTGAAAGACGTCCAAATTATTATTTCGCTAGTAAGATTCTATGAGTGCCTTTCAGCAAAATTAGACAAGCGACGTTTAGATTATTGTTTACAGTATAAATTCATTTACCTGTAAGAAGCGCTCTGCGTCTTTTTTAGCATATCTATTAATGCAGTAAAAAATGCATTTGAAATTGCACAGTCTAAACAGCAATGTTATGATTTTATTCTCTCTGGGGTATCATCAGGAGTATTGTTCTGAGTTTTAGACCTCTTTTGTTTACAAACAAAGTAAGTTTTCAAAACATTTTGAGCTTAAAATGTGAATAACTCCAGTTATATAAGTCGGAATGACACAAAAAAAAATTAACTCTTCGTAATGAAATTTCCAACAAATCCTCGTTAGTTTTAAGTCGCTCAAGTGCGTATACGAGGCTGGTTTGAAAAGTCCGTGCAAAGTCCGAGAGATGGCACCACCGGCGCATATCGAGGTCATGTTTAGTTAGTGGCATCTCTTGAATGAACGCACACCAAGTTTCAGCCATATTGGTCTATTTCTTTGTGTTTGGCATTCGTGTAAATCAAGGAAGTCGAGTGATTTTCAAGAAATGGACGAAAAAGAATTTCGTGTGGTGATTAAACATTACTTTATGAAAGGCAAAACGCCTCAGGAGACTAAAGAGAAGCTTGATAAACATTATGGTGACTCTGCACCTTCGATTAGAATAGTTTATAAGTGGTTTCAAAATTTTCGGACTGGCCATATGGGCACAAGTGACACTGAATGTTCTGGACGGCCTGTGGAGGTTATGACTCCAGAAATCATTGATCAAATCCATGATATGCTGATGGATGACAGAAGAGTTAAAGTGCGTGAGATTGCTAGTGCTGTAGGCATCTCGACTGAACGGGTACATAATATTTTGCATAAACATTTGGACATGAGAAAGCTATCCGCAAGATGGGTGCCGCGATTGCTCACGCTTGACCAAAAACGGAATCGTGTGAAGTGTTGCAAGGATGGTTTGCAGCTGTTCCAGAAGAATCCGGAGGACTAAACAATGGGTTACCAAGGGGGAATCTGCACCAAAAAAGGCGAAGACCGTTCCTTCGGCCGGAAAGGTTATGGCGACTGTCTTTTGGGATTCGCAAGGGATAATCCTCATCGACTATCTGGGAAAAGGGTTAAAAAACTATTACAGGTGAATATTATTCATCGTTATTGGACCGTTTTGAAAAACCGAGCTGCAAGAAAAACGCCCGCGATTGGCCCACAAGAAAGTCCTTTTCCATCACGATAACGCACCAGCACACACCTCAGCAGTTGTGGTCGCAAAATTAATGGAAATAGGATTCCAACTCGTTTCACATCCCCCCTATTCTCCAGACTTGGCTCCCTCGGACTACTATTTGTTCCCCAATTTGAAGAAATGGCTGGCGGGACAAAGATTTTATTCAAACGAGGAGGTGATTGCAGACACTAATGGATATTTTGCAAACTTGGACAAATCCTATTATTCGGAAGGGATCAACAAACTAGAACATCGTTGGACGAAGTGTATAAGCCTAAAAGGAGACTATGTCGAAAAATAAAAAAGGTTTACCCCAAATACATAAGTAGTTTTTATTTTTGCACGGACTTTTCAAACCAGCCTCGTATAACCTACAAAATTGAAATAACAGACAAAAAATTGTTTTTTTTTTTTCATTTGATTGTGCACGCGACTAAGTGAACCGATTGACTTGAAACTTTCAGAGAACATACCTTTTGTTATAGCAAAAATACCCTGAAATTTTGATATGAAAATATTGAACCCAGTGGGTACAATTCAATTTGTTATTTTTTGAATTGACCGCCATTTGTGCCTTTTGTGCCATTTGGCCCAAAATGGATCTTTTTTTTCAAAATTTAGGCCTCGATGCTATTAAAAAATTTTCTATTTGAAGTTATTTTAAACCTTTTTTTTTACATTTGTATATTAATCAAACTAGCAGTGCCCGCAGCTCAGCTCGTGTGGTCTTGATTCACCATTATCGTCACTGCATATTTCTTGTGTTACCTTACGTAATAAAATACATCCTATAACTTGGCCAGAACACATATGTTTTTTATAAAAAAAACACGTAAATCGGATAAGTGGTTCTTGAGTGCTAAACGCACTAACGGACAGACAAACAGACATACAGACAGACGTTGCGTTTTATATATATTATAGATTTTTTTGATAAATATTAAGTTAAGAATTAAAAAAAAAAAACACGGAAATTGGATAAGTGGTTCTCGAATGATAGGCACACTAACGAACAAACAGAGAGACGTTGCGTTTTATATATATTATATAGATTGTTGTTAATATTATATAACCTAGCCAGAGAACATATGTACGAATTAAAAAAAAAACACGTAAATCGGATAAGTGGGTCTCGAGTGATGAGCGCACTAACGGACAGACAGCCAGACAGAGGGACGTTGCATTTTGTATATATTTTATTCTTTGTTACATGATACTGTTCCATATTTAATTTATATATATTATATTCTTTGCTACATGATATTGTTCCATATTTAATGGTTTAGGCAGTGTATTGCAAGAGAACGCGTTAGCGGCAAACTTTTTTCCGACTTGATTCATTATCATCGTCACTACTTATTCCTTATGTTACATAACGTAATAAAATATATCCTATAATCTGACCAGAAAACATATGTACGTTTAAAAAAAAAAAGCAATCGGATACGTGGTTCTAGAGTGATAAACGCACTAACGGACAGACAGACAGACAGATAGATAGACAGAGAAACGTATTTTTATATATATATATATATATATATATATATATATATATATATATATATATATATATTTATATATATATATATATATTATAGATAACCTCGCCAGAGAAAATATGTATATTGAGAAACGTATTTTATATATATATATATATATATATATATATATATATATATATATATATATATAATATAGATAACCTCGCCAGAGAAAATATGTATATTTAAAAAAAAGCACGTAAATAGGATAAGTGGTTCTCGAGTGATAAGCGCATTAACGGACGGACAGACAGACAGATAGATAGACAGACAGACAAACAGACAGATATTTTATTTTATATATTATAGAAGATTATAGATAACCTGGCTAGAGAACAAATATATGAATTTAACAAAACATGTAAATCCGATAAATGGTTCTCAATTCATAAGCGCACTAACGGACAGACAGACAGACAGAGAGACGTTGCATTTTATATATATTATATTCTTTGCTACATGATATTGTTCCATATTTAATGGTTTAGGCAGTGTATTGCAAGAGAACGCGTTAGCGGCAAACTTTTTTCCGACTTGACTCACCATTTATCGTCACTGCTTATTCCCTATGTTACCTAAAGTATGTTTTAAAGAGCACGTATATCCGATAAGTGGTTCTCGAGTGACAAGCGCACTAACGGACAGACAGACAGACAGACAAATGCGTTTTTTCGCTCATTTTGAAAAAATAATTGAAAATTTTTTATAACATCTGGTAGAGAATCCCGAGATATTTATTAAAAAAAAAATCATTTTCATTGACAATCTTTTTTACAAAATTACCGAAAAAACGCATTTTTTGTTATTTGATTAATAAACAAATGTAAAAAACGATTAAAATGACTCCAAAAAAAAATTTTTTAATAGCATCGGAAAGCTGGCGTCGAGACCAAAATTTTGAAAAAAAAAAAAATCCATTTTGGACCAAATGGCATAAAATGAGGGACAATTCAAGTTTTAAATAACAAATCCAACTGGGGTTCAATATTTTTGTACCAAAACTTTAGGGTATTTTTGCTATAACATATCTCATCATTATTTTGACTTCTTTTTACTGCACATGTAAATTTGGCTCGCAACTTACTCGGAGTGCATTTGTGCATGTGTGAATGCATTTTGAGGGATTTTTCGGTAAAAATATCGCTTTATTGTAGAAAAATGGTTACACATTGATTACTCAAAATATTGTCCATCGCTGGCCACTACTTTCTCCCATTCTTGTGGCAGCATATAAATATGTTGTTGAAAGAACAACTCATCTTTTGAGACTATCCACGAATCGACCAATTTTTTGGTATCCTCATAAGAATGGAGGCGCTGTTCAGAGAGGCCGTGCGTCATTGATCGGAATAAGTAATAATCAGAAGGAGCAATATCTGATGAGTACGGCGGGTGAGCTAGGACGTCCCATCCAAGCGCTTCTAGCACTTCCTTCACGTGTTTTGCAACACGTGGCCTAGCATTGTCATCACTTTGTCGTGTTTTTTGGCATATTGCAGTCATTTTTCCCTCAACGTTTAATTCAGTTGCATCAATTGTTGTCGATAACGTACGCCAGTAATAGTTTCGTTGGTTTAGAAAAGCTCATAATACACTGCACCTAGCTGATCCCACCAGATACACGGCATAAGCTTGGAGCCATAAATATTCGGCTTTGGCGAGGATGTTGAAGGTTCGCAGGGCTTCACCCATGATTTTTTGCGCTTTGGATTATCGTAGCGTATCCATTTTTCATCACCATTTAGGATATGATGCAAAAAAACCTTTTCAATTGTGCCGTTGAAGCAATTGTACACAGTTGAATAATTGCTTTTCAACGTCCCTCGATTTCAATTCGTACGGCACGAAATTTTCTTGCTTTCGAATCACTCCCAGAGCATGTAAGCGCTTGAAAATAGTCGTGCGATCAACTCTTAATAATTCTGCAAGTTTTTTTTTTTTCATTTGTCACATGTCTTTATCGGGTAATGCCTCCAATGCTTCATCTCTAAAGTTTTTCAGCTGGCTTGGATTTTCCTGGTCTTCCGTGTCGAAATTACCACTTTTAAAGCGTCGAAATCAGTGCTCACATGTTATTATCGATGAAATATAATCACCATAGGTTTTCGACAGCAATCGATAAATTTCAGCAGCGTTTTTCTTCGAATTAAACAAGAAAAGTAACGCTTCGCACAAATGGTGCTTTGTTACCACGTAATTCGATATATTCAATGAAAAAAAAATATGTTGTTTACACTTCGACACAAAATAACATATTTTAAAAATTAAAGTCTAATGATGTCTCACCATGAATATAACAACAGTATGCCCCGTTGCGATGTAATTCAAATTACGTCCTCTCTTAGAAATCACTCAAAATGAATTCACATTCCTTATAAAATTGTTAATAATATACGTACGCTGAATAGACAAGCGGCAATATATGTTCCTCTTTGCACTATAGTAGAACTACTATTTGCTACCTTGGGACTCTTACAAGTTGATTAAACTTTTAATTATTATTTTGAGTAAAACCAGCAACACATCTTGCAAGTAAATTGACATAAATGGAAAGATCATATATAAGTTTTATAACGAAATTATTATTATTTTTTTTTCGTTATAATTAAAAAGTTATATCAAATTGAAAATAAATTTTTAAAGTTAGTATAGATGACGTGCCGACAGTTCCCGTAAAAACCCGGGCGCGTGTGACGTCACAATGTTTATTTTTCCTCAACATCACAGACAGCTGATACGAGTTTTTTAGTTTGGCAATTTATTCTTGTTGTTATCATCAGTGTCTTGATAAATTTATTGAAAATATCTATTTTAAAAAGTTATCGTGCCTGTTTCGTGCCATTTTTTACGAATACTACAAAAGCAACTCCCAAAAAATGTGTTTTTAAATGTGCCACAAGATGTTAAACGTCGAAATCAATGGTTTCAAGCAGGACGACTTATTAATCCTAAACCAACATCAAATTTTTTATGTTGTGAAGATCACTTCGATGTAAGTATTTTAATATAATAACACAGGCCAACGATGAAAAAACTTTTTAAATAATTTTACCTGATTCCTATGTTTTTTGGTGTGCTGAGTCTGAAAATAATAATAAAAAAGTCGTATCATCCACCAATTTTTCACATTTTAATATTCAAAATGTGTAAAGTTTATTTTTTATCATTCGAATGTTATTAGGTTGGCATTAAAATCAGAATTTTATAGGGTTGGCAGTAAAATCAAATGTTTTTAGGATGGCAGTTCCGATAAATGTCACAGCTGTTTGTTTTCTTCCGGTTAATATAACCTCGCACTGCAGTGTTTAACCCATGTGCTTTAATTCACACTAATCGTGGTTGTAAAAATCCTCCCAACACTTTTTGTTATATATGTGGTGAGTTTGTAGTTAAAAAACATCTTTGACTTGTAAAAAAAGTATACGTTGCATATTTTGGTGTAGAAGTCGGCAATCAAGAAAAATATTGGGCTCCTCACAAAGTATGTTTTGTTTGTATCAGGATCTTAGGAAATGGTATAAGAAAGAAAAGAAAGCTTTTAGATTTGCAGTGCCCATGGTATGGAGAGAGCAAGAAAATCATTCAAATGATTGTTATTTTTGCAGCGTTGATGTTTCTGGATATAACTCCGCAAAATAAGAAAGTAATTATCTATCCTAACTTTACTTCAGCTAATCGGCCGGTAGGACATGGACCGGGACTTTCTGTCCCTGAGCCACCTCAGTCTATTGATGATGTTTTACAGTCCAGTCCGAATTTGAATGATGAGTTTCAATGCTCTCTAGAAAATTTAAAAACACAGTTGTTTACACAAGCCGAGTTAGATGATTTAGTGAGAGATTTGGGTTTGATTAAGGAAAAAGCAGAACTGCTTGGTTCTAGGCTGAAAGAAAAACATTTATTGGAATCTGAAACATCTATTTACCATTATAGAACAAGAGATTAACAGTTTGCTCAGTTTTTTTGTATCAAATTTTCCCTATTTTGAAATTTAATCGATGTCATATTGTGAGAGAACTGTGGGTGATATACAAAAAAACTGATACCAGATGCGGTTTCAGTACCCCAAAAATAAATGTATTGGTTTAAAAAGTTTTTACAAATATTTTTTTTGTTGACCTGTGTAATCATTCATATCAGATATAAATAGAATAGAGTTAGATCACAGAAATTTCCCTAGAAATAATTTAATTATATTTAATAAACATATTTTGTTTCTTATTTACATTTACATTATTATTTTTTTTTTAAAACTCACATTGATGCTTTAGCACCTCGAACTTCAGCTAAATTGAACCGAATGTCATTTTTGAGAAAATCTGTGACTACAAAAATATCCACAGCAGGTATATTATTAAAATTGGCCTTTATGAACCCCTTATCATACATTACTGAATTAAATTAGTAACCAACAATATTTTTTTTTTTGCACTAAACTTCAATAAGTTTAACAGTATATACACAGGTAAAAGCTGTTGACAGTACTTACGTGAAAACACTAACTTAATGACGTCACAAACATGGCAGCCAATCGTGATGCTTTCGTAGTCACGTGATTTTTTTAAAATTTCATAATTTTTAATTTATTTGTAATTAATTGCAAAAAAAATTTTAAAAAGTTTTTCGCATTGATTATCAATATTATATATGATAAAGTTTTAAAATAAAGAAAAAAAAATGGATAATTAATTTTTATTCAAAAACCAAATTGTCGTTACTAAGGTCTTCATGAATTGGTTTTGTATCACTCAAAATATCAGGTGTTAAGGACGGATAATCATGCTTTTAAGAAGCCAGCTCATCATTTGTTTCAGCACGCTGGTACAAGCACCGTAACTCATTACTATTTGGGCATTTGATGTGCTTTTGGTTAAGATCTGTTGAGCCGTAATGATAATATGTTGCCCACATTTAATTTTTAATATTTTCTAGAAAATCATAGTGCCGACGTATAACTAGGCTATAATACATAGTCAACTTGTCAATCATTTTTCCGGTAAATTTGCCGTTACCACCGAGTCCGTTTTTTCTGCGTACACGCAGTCGAGTACCCATTCACGTCTGGATGTGCCCTATGCACTCTTTTTCATTGATGGCCATATCATTGTAAGGATCCTTGTGATCTTAGAAACATTTCCGTGATCGTCATCGACCATCACTTTTCTTCATAACCTTTCTTGAGTCACACTACATTTTGTTTTTGTGTGCTTCTGACCACTCTTCGAATTCTGCGGTAATTTTCTTCGATTTCCAATATTTAAGTTGTTTCAAAATACAATTTATACTTGGATATAGAGTATTTTAGCCAATGATTAACGACACACCAAATAAAAATGGATACCCGCGCTTTTTCCACGTTCTATATTCAGATACGGCTATTACAGTGCTTTTATTAACATCTGGAGTTGTAGAGGTTGGCGCAATTTGTTAGCTTTTTTTCGAAAAAAATTATCTTCAGTGGTTGCAAAAAAATTATTTTAGTAATACCAAGTACGCAGCTTTTTTCTAAAACTGGTAAAATATCCACTAGAGCACAAAAATTTTGTATACTTTCAAATTCAATACCCAATATTCTCATCGCAAATATAAATGGCCTGTTTATTTCGTATGAATGTCCTACGAAGGAATATATTCATTGATAGAATTATCACACAACACAGCAAGTTTAAATCCCAGCCCACGAGTGCTTGTTGGAAATTTAACATTTCCATCACACGTTTTACATTTCACAAAATTGGAAATCGCGACAAATATCGTGAAAAATTTCAAAATTCTATAATCTATACAGCAATATCACTTTGAAATTTTAATTTTTTCGGGTTGAAAAAGTTTTTCCTTTTCTTACCTCTCGATTTATGAAGGTTCTCTGAACTTCCTAGTTTTCTCGAACTTTTCGACTATCACAACTCCTTAATAATTATTCGATAAACCATTTCGAAAGTGTATACAACTATGAATTTAAACTCATCAGATTCACCTCAACGGCCGTGCTGTTTCTAAATTTTATTTACACGTAAATCTAAAAATAAAACTGTGAAAGAAATTCTGTCAGTTCTAAACACACCGTAGAACATAATAAATGGCATATAAATATTTTTATTTATATATATTTATTTCATACACAGGTACAGATAGGTTATTGTCAGTTGCCGTGCGCTTCCTGCTCTCAGTGGTTTGAAGCATCTGTCGTGTTATTATATTATTATATTTCTCTAAAATTATTCGTTAGACTAGCTTGAAATTTTCATAGAATGTTTTCAAGATATTACACTTTCAGAAAATGCAAAAAACAAAAAGTCGAATTTTTCAAAATTTCTGACTACCCTTAACCTCTTAAAGATGCAAAATGATAAAAATATTCCACTAATAGTCGAGAGTATTCAAGTGCGGTTTTACCATAACTGTTGAAAATTTGACCTCTAATTCTAGTTTTTCCGAGCAAGGGTAAATCCCAGCCGAATGATTTATCTTTTAAAGACCGCACATAAATCTTTTTCTAGAAAAGCCCGTTCATAATTTCAGTGTTTATCAGCTTTCAGTATTTGTGAGTCCTTATATATATTCCACTGATGGAAAATAAGTTTGATGACAAGGAATGAGTTAGTTATATTAATTAACAATATATTTGTCTATTATTCCATAATGTTTAGTCAAAACTTCCGTTAGACCATCTACAACTTATAACGTCAATTAAAAAGGGCAAGGGGCTGATCAAATCAGCACAATAACAACTCACCTGAAAGGCAAATAACGAATAAAATCTTGATCACGCATAGATTAGCCGCAACTTGTGAAACATCGATTCACAAACAATGTTCGACGTCTAATGTTTCATACCTTCTAAAACTTTTATCTCTCATTCTGAATTTCGTCAGCAAGGGTAAATTCAAGACATTCTAGGAAAATGATTTCATAATTTAAATGTTTTTAATTTCAGATACTCCTGAACCTAATCATGGACAATAAATTAAATTTTGTTGGTCTAAAGAATCATGTTTGCCAAAGATGAATCAATTGCGTAAATTAAAGGTATATTTTACAAGTATTTTCCAATCTATACTCAAAGCAATGGCTGAGTTACACTTATAAAACAACTTATGAGCGACACAACGCCAAATTACCTGGAAAGTAAAAAATGAAATAAATATTGACCATGCATAGTTTTATCGCAGCATAAAAGATCAAGTTGCAAACAGTGTTCAATATGCGGTATTGCAATTAATTTAAACATTTTAGAATCAACATACGGATGTGAAGTATCAGCGCGACTTGTATTTCTAACATGCACCACTCTGGGAGGAATTAAACGGGCCACATCATCCGAACACTTTCCATGAAAATACTTGTAGAATAGGCTCAAGTCGCCAACCGTTCTTCGATGTTCCAGCAAATCAAGGCCGCCGGTCAGTTCCGGGTCTCCAATCAGACGAACAGCTCTTCTCTGAATAGAATCCAACAAATGCAGTGTATGTTTGGGAGCGGAGCCCGAAACATGGGAGCAGTATTCCATAGTTGGTCGAATTTGAGTTTTGTAAAGAATTAACAGTTGTTGTGGAGTGTAAAGCTTTCTGGTTCGAAATAATATTCCCAACTTTTGAGAAGCTCTCCTTGCTATGCCTGCAACATGCTCATGCGAGGACATATTTGCTCTCAAATTAATGCCCAATAAATTGAGTGACGATGTTAGTCGGGTTCAGCGACGTTAACTTTTTTTAGAAAAAACTGCCGCCTAGGTTTTTGTAGCATTAAATTCCACTTGGTTACTGTCACCCCAAGATAGAATTTCTTCTAGGTCTTTGTTAAGTTAAACAACTTCCCGCTCTCTGCGGACACTCGGCTGAGCAGCCGATGTCCGAGCGTTCAAAGTGAATGAAGAGATAAGCTTACTGTCATCTGTCAAACAGAACTTTTCAGACAGACTATAGAAAAAAAATATTACAGAATTTAATTTTGAAAGGAATAAAAATCTGATTTGATGCAATATTTTTTAAACAACTTGTAGTTGTTATATTCCACTCAAAGGTATAGAAAACGTCAATGATTCTAAAAAACTTATCCACAATTGTTTTTTCGTGAACATAAGGAAACCTCTATGCTGCATCAATTCCAAGCTAATTTACTCCGACATGACAAAGCAGTATACATTTCGATGTTCCATAGTAATTTAGCACGGTAAACAATAAATGGTAACTTGGTAAATGTTTAATATAAAGTCTTTGACGAGACGCTTCCTTGGAAAGGGGTCTCAGTCAGAGACTGGCTTTATGTAATGCATTAATATGGTTTCTTAGATGAGTTGACGGTAAGACTACACAGGAATATAATAAAGCTATTTTCTTGTTAAAGGGTTGCATAAAGATTAGATTACAAGAGTAATAAATGATATTAACAAAATTAAACACTAATATGTTTCACAATTTCCACTTTATTATTTTTTCCGTTACAACTATTTCAAGACGACAGTGCCTGCATCAGACAGAAGATATTCTAAACTAATTATAAACTGACATTATTTCTTTATATATGTATTTGGGTCTATCTATTTACTCTAATTAAGGTGCATTTAATTTAAATTATAAACTTTTGGACTTATCTATTTGCTAACATTCCAGGTTATCTTTACATATAAATTAAGGTTTAATAATGGGAAATTATTAGTTTCTAATTGTTGAGTTAATAACATATCTGATTTTTTATATTTATTAATATTCATACTTTCTAGGAAATTTAATTTTTGAGATTTCCTTTCATTATGGAGTATTTTAAAATTGTCATTGAAAACGTGATTTTTAGTGTTCCGTACGGAACACTTATAAGATGATTTCGGTGTCTGTCCGTCTGTCACACCCGATTTTCCCCAAAACTATTTGTCATAGAAAGTTGAAATTTGGTAGTAATATAGACATTGATGGCCTCATCAGAGCCGTATGGTTTCGAAAGTTAAATTTTGACTTAAGGGGTTAGTTTTCGGGGGAAAAATCGGAAGTGAAAAAAAAAAATTTTACTAGGTCATCGCGTGTGGTGTCAAATGAAAGCTTGTGAAAACATTAGTAATATATATATATATATATATATATATATATATATATATATATATATATATAAAATGTAATACTTGCGCATACTTTTCTTTGTATTATTTTTTAAAAAAATCTCTGTCCCTCCCTTATCGCGAAAAGTATTGATCAAAAAATTTTGATAAAATTCTGGAATATTCTTCACGGGGTGTAGATTGAATGAAAATTATCAGGAGTGCATTACCTCTAATAATTTACCGGATATATAAAAAAAAAAATTCAATGTCATCAGTTTTCAGTAAAGATTGGAAACAAACTTTGTTGAAAACTCATTTGGGGTGCGTTTTGTGAAGTCACTGATCATTTTATATCTTCGTACCAAAATTTTGGTTAACTGCAACGACTTCTTCGTTTGATGAAAATTTCTGGCCACCGAGGTGTTTTTTTTAGATTTGGAAACAGATGAAACTCCGAAGGTGCCGAATCAGGAGAATAAGCTGGGTGGGGCAGCAATTCGAAACAACAATCACGAATTTGAGCCATAGATTCAACAGACGTGTGAACGCGAGCGTTGTCCTGACGAAACAAAACTTTCTTTCTCAGTAATCCTGGACATTTTGTCTTTAATTTCTTGACGTAAACGACACAGAAAGGGTGCAATAGTACGTCGAGTTTATTATTTCTTCTTTCGGAAGATAGTCCACCATAATAATACCTTTAGCATCCCAAAAAACTGACGCCATCACTTTCCAGCCGACAGAATTGCCTTCGTTTTCTTTTGGGTCGGTTCACTAGATATTTTCCACTGCTTAGATTGTTGTTTTAACTCTGGAGTATAGTGATTACTACACCACCTACTATTCCCATAATGCAGTCAAGGATGCCCGATGTTGTCTTCAGACAGCGCATCATAAAGAGTATTTTAATGAAGCTAGACACCAAGAAGGCTTCTGGCGCTGACGGAATACCTGCCATAGTTCTCAAAAACTGTGCAAGGGAACTAACACCAGTTTTCTGTAGACTTTTTAACCTATCCTACAGAAAGGGAATATTTCCGTCCTGCTGGAAATGTGCCACGGTTCAGCCGATACCTAAAAAAGGTAAGAAGACCTTGCCAAATAACTACCGACCAGCTGCACTGCTTTCAATAATATCGAAAGTCATGGAAAAGGTTATCAATGAGCATCTTCTAAAATATCTTGAACGATTCAATATTATTAGCGATCACCAATATGGTTTTCGTAAACATAGATCAACAGGAGATCTTCTGACTTATGTAACACATGTTTGGAACAACGCAATTGAATACTTTGGAGAATCTCGAGCGGTTGCTCTTGACATATCCAAGGCATTCGACCGTGTTTGGCACGATGGACTGTTGGCTAAGTTGCGCTCTTATGGTATGTCTGAAAGGTTCTGTTTGTGGCTCTCATGCTTCCTCAGAGAGCGTTCTTTACGAGTGGCGGTCGACGGATTTCTTTCTAACACCCTCACTATCAACGCCGGTGTGCCCCAGGGCTCCATACTGTCTCCTACTCTCTTTCTCATTTACATTAACGATCTGCTGGAAAAGACCGGGAATCCAATCTATAGCTTTGCAGATGACAGTACGCTTGTCTCTTCATTCACCTTGAACGCTCGGACATCGGCTGCTCAGGCGAATATCCGCAGACAGCAGGAGGTCGTTCAACTTAACAAAGACCTGGAAGAAATTCTATCTTGGGGTGACAGTAACCAAGTGGAATTTAACGCTACAAAAACCCAAGCGGCAGTTTTTTCTAAAAAAGTTAACGTTGCTGAACCCGACATAGCTATGTCGGGGCACTCCATTCCCCTAGCATCGTCGCTCAATTTGTTGGGCGTTAGTTTGGGAGCAAATATGTCTTGGCATGAACATGTTGCAGGCATAGCAAGGAGAGCTTCTCAAAAATTGGGAATATTATTTAGAATCAGAAAGCTTTACACCCTACAGCAACTGTTAATTCTTTACAAAGCCCAAATTCGACCAACTATGGAATACTGCTCCCACGTTTGGGGCTCCGCTCCCAAACATACACTGCATTTGTTGGATTCTGTTCAGAGAAGAGCGGTCCGTCTGATTGGGGACCCGGAATTGACCGGCGGCCTTGGTTCGCTGGAACATCGAAGAACGGTTGGCGACTTGAGTCTGTTCTACAAGTATTTTCATGGAAAGTGTTCGAAGGATGTAGCCCGCTTAATTCCTCCCAAAGCGGTGCATGTTAGAAATACACGTCGCGCTGGTGCTTCGCATCCGTATGAGGTTCAGCTTGTTACTCCGCGTACGACGCTTTTCAAGCAATCTTTTATATGGAGAACGTCATCCCTTTGGAATAATTTGCCCAGCGCTGTGTTTCCCACCGAGTACAATTTACAGCGATTCAAGAACAACGTGAATCGCTTTTTCCGCACTCGTGCCGCTCCTGGAGCGCTTTAGGGACTTCCCTGCAGCACGTGTGCTAGACCAATAAAAAAAAAAAAATAGTGATTAACCCAGGTTTTGTCCATTGTAACAAACATCTCCAAACAGTCGCGAGAAATCGTGAGTCGAATTCGTTTTTGTTCAACTGAAAGCAATCTGAGGACCCACCTAACGGAAACCTTAGAAAATCCGAATTCGTTGGCAATGATGTTTTGTGTTCATTCATACGAGATGCCTATAGTGTCTACAATCTCCCTGATAGTTAATCTACGATGTTTCAGTATGAGATCACACACTTTGCCGATGTTTTCTTCAGTCGTAGACGTCGTGGGCCGGCCGAAGCCTTCGATGCTCTCTTCTCCACGTTTAAATTCTGCACCCCATTTTTTCACAGTGGTATATGGTGGTGCAGATTCCTCTAGAGTTGTTTCCATATCATCGTGGATCTCCACAGGTACTTGATGACCGCACGTTGTTCAATTTTTTCCATTTTTCCAAAAACGCTGCACTTGGTCTCACTAAACTCGTTCTAACCTAAAAACCTCAAATTCTACAGCAGCAAAATTTTACACTGTGACAACCAAAGAAAGTATGAACTTATTGGGGGTACTATAATAAAAATATTGTAATTATTTTATGGTGAGGCCGCGAACTCTTCAATCCTTCCTCGTATTACAACATGTAGGCTGAAAAGTTTTTGATCTGACACACAGATCTCGCCCTTTTCAAAAAATTCATATGATTTTTAGGAAGTACCAACCTTCAAACGATACGTGTCAAAATTTCATGACATTTCGACGATTAGTTTACAAGTTACAGTGGTTTTAGTGACGTTGTTTTGATATTTTCAAAACAATGGAAAAAATCGAATTTAGTGTGTTGGTTAAATACTGTTTTTTGATGGGAAAAAATACCGTTCAAGCAAAGCAATAGCTTGACAAGCGTTACGGGGACTCTACCCCTGGAATATCACTCATCATTTACTAGTATGCTGAATTTAAACAGATGCAAATGATGCTAAACGCTCTGGACGCACAAATGAGGTGGTTACACTGGAAAACATCAAGAAAATCCACAAAATTGTTTTGGATGACAGTAAAGTGAAATTGCGCGAGATAGCCGATACCCTAAAGATATCAAAAGAATGTGTTGGTCATATTTTGCATGAACATTTGGGCATGAGAAAGCTCTGTTCGAAATGGATACCGCGTTTGCCCACAGTGGATCAAAAACAACAATGTGTTGATGATTTTGATCACTGTCTGGACCTACTTAAGCGCAATAAAAATTTTTTCATGCGATATGTGAAAATGGATGAAACATGGATCCACCATTACACACCGGAATCAAATCGGTAGTTAGCTGAGACAGGAAAAACCATCAATAGCGAATATTATGTAAAGTTATTGGTGCGTTTGAAGGAAGAAATCGCAAAGAATCGGCCCCAAGTGAACAAGAAAAAAGTGCTCTTTTATCAAGACAGGGCACCGTGTCAATAGTTACGATGGCAAAATTGCATCAATTGATGTTCGAATTGCTTTCTTATCCACCGTATTCTCCAGATTTGGCTCCCAGCGATTATTATCTATTCGCAGACCTCAAAAAAATACTCGTTTGAAAGAAATTTGGTTCCAATAAAGAAGTTATCGCCGAAACTGAGGCATATTTTGAAGGCAAAGACAAATCCTTCTACAAGAAAGATATAGAAATGTTAAAAAAGCGTTGGACTGATTGTATCGCTCTTGAAGGAGACTATATTGATGAATAAAGTCGATTTTTTTTAAAAAAAAGTGTTTTAAGTAGCTAGACCAAAAACTTTTCAGCCTACCTGTTTTGTAAGAAAAATAGGAAAAAATATGCACTAAATCTCTGAGAAGCTCGATGAGGGCAGTTGCCAGCCGGCTTCGTTTTGCCGCGATGTCTTTTTGTAGAGATAGCTATATTTCCTGTGACTGTACACATATTTGCGTCGTTATATACATATTTACATGTTTTAATTATATTTAAATTATACAGAATTACACTACTTTATCGGACCGCAGATTATGTCTAATTTGATATAAAAACAGCAGATCAAAATCGTTTTATCTTTCCGCTGGTTTTGTGTTGATAAAAAATGGTTTAGCAGGATACAAGCTGCCTCTCATATTTTATACAATTAATATTTTAGTATATTTAATACTTGAAGCTGCATTGAATCAAATGAAAAAAACAATAAATGCCCTGGGGAAGATCAAATCACTGTAGAAATGTGAAACTTGGCGGTAAATTTCTGATAGATGCATTGAGTGTCTTACTAAATACGTGTAAATGTCTCTATGAAGAAAAAATACCAACAAAATAGTGTAATTCGAAGGTGATACTTCTCTTTAAGAAAGGTGATAATACTGATATCGAAAATTATCGATCCATATCTCTTCTGTCGCACTTATATAAGCTCTTCACTAAAATCTTAACCAATCGCGTAACAGTAAAACTAGATTTCTATCAACCTGGGAACACGCGGGCTTCAGAAAGGGATTTAGTACGATCGATCTCCTCTGCACAATACGTACTGTATTAAAAAATACAAAATATAAGGTACCAATACATTTGGCCTTCATTGATTTTCATAAGGCATTTGATACTGTTGAAATCTGGTCAGTTCTAAAATCCCTAGCGAATGCAAGAATAGATTCCAGATATACAAAAAAAATAATAATATAAAGAAGCATCTATACATATTAAAACTGACGAAACAACTGTTACTAACAACATACCATTAAAAAGAGGAGTGCGACAAGGAGATACTGTCTCACCTAAATTATTTACGGACGTGATGAAGACGTCTTTAAGAAGTTAAATTGGGATGAGAAAGGCATAAACATCGATGGCACTAGACTTAGGCTCCATAGGTTTGCAGACGACATAGTAGTGATAGCTAATAACAACAATGAGCTACAGGAAATGTTGAACCAGTTGAATGTCTACAAAGGTAGGTCTTAGGATGAATTTAAAAAAAAAACTAAATTTATGAGCCCTGAAGATACCAACACCTTGATAGGAAATAATTCCATAGAACGCGTCGACGAGTGTATCTACTTAGGTCACATTATTAAGATCCGAACGGAGAACCAACATGCAGAAATTACCAGGCGAATAGAGCTGACCGGGGTAGCTTTTGAGAAACTAGGATATATCTTAAAAAGTATTACAATACCTATAAACCTAAAAACTAAAGTCTGCAATTCCTGTGTTCTACTAGTCAGATTCCTGTGTTCTACTATAGACTGGAAACGATGTGTCTCACTAAAGCATTTGTTAAAAAGTTCATGATTTCACAGAGAGCTATGGAGAGAATTATGCTTGGTATCTCCGTTAGGGACAGAATTCATAACGAGCAGATAAAGAGACAAACCAAAGTCACTGACATCACTCTCGAGGTGGCAAAAGTGACGTAGGGGGCAGTGGGCAGGTCATGTGGCTATATCGTCCGGAGACAGATTGGTGTATAGGATCCCGGAATGGAGAACCAGAGAAACAGGAAGTTGCACTTTTTTCAAAACGGCTCGGCAAAATATCTTAAGCAGGTTACACCTGCTCTGTATTACTATACTAATCCATGAACGTCGGAAAATTTGGAGTGGTCGCTGAAGTCATTAGAATCTGTTTCACGCACACCGTGCTTACTTATGCTAATAGAAAATGAGCTTTTTTTATGGCATTAAAAGCAAATTAATTTTTTCCACTCACTGAACAGGCTTCATATTCTTATTTATTAATATACTGTATTTTGAAAGGTTATTAAACTATAAAAATATATCACATAATAAAGACCTTTTCTTTCGTGCAACCGTATTTCCTTTTAACCTGTTTTCAGGAACAGACTTAATAAGACAAATTTAATTATAACATTGTCAATTACCGTCTAAACGGCAGGTTATTCTACACGCAAAATTTCCGCAAAATCTCCGCGTTTTCCCTGTCACTCCATTTGATTAATGTTGGTGTTGTGGCGGCCAATAATAATTAATCGACTTACCTACACGCGCGTCAACTAAATATATAGTAATATTAATTTAACTAATTATCTGTTCAGTGCTCGTCGACCGAATTTAATAATCAGTTTAAATTTGATTGATTTACACTGCGATGACCTTAGTAGACGTCCCTTAGCCGATACCTCGCAGATAACATGGCATGGTTAAGTGGTTCATATTTGCGGTTCAGCCTATTGTAATTGCCTGTTTAATTATGATACTAAACTGACTGACTTTGCTTGTTGATTTACTAATTTTGAATATCTAGTGGAATGTATTACAAGCTTTAGAGGTGAGGTTAGCTGTTTCTTAACGTTATCTTCAAAAAGAGGTAAAATTAATTATTTTTTGAAGATCAAATGTAATAATCAATGTCAAATTTAACAATTAATACTTAGATATTTAAGTCCACATCTTCTTTCTGATGTGCCTTATCCTCCCATGATTCTAACATTATCGGCGGCGGCCTTGAAAAGTGAGGTGGTACTCAGTCCGTACCACTGGCGTAAATTCTTCAGCGAGAATGTCAAGTTGAAATTCAAAAATCTCTTTATTATTAAATATAAATTATTACAGGTTCTACATACATACACTCAAGTTCTATGGATATAGAATCCTTTACAGCATTTTCATCCACAGAGAAGTCTTGCGGCGGCTGATATTCTGCCTTGGTATTTGAACCTTATGTATGTGATTATATAATAGTGCCATTTCCAGCAGATCCTTAAATGGCGTTTATTTTTTGCTTGTTTTGTAAGATATTTTTGTTTTTGTGCTTTGTTTTTTTTTTATGTCGGGATTTAGTTTATTATCTGCTGGGAAAAATAATTTGTTAAAAAACCCAGCTCGATATAGTCAGGTACATGTGGTTCATAGTTTATATTACACATTTCTATTCTAGCCTCACTCACTCTTCTTTCTTTCATATCTAGCTCTTTCATACTCTTTTTCACACCTGTGTATTCCTTTCACTCTTTACATTACTTATTTATACTAATTACATTTGTTTATTTTACCACTTGGCATATATATATTTATAGATCCCAACCTAACTTATATGGGGCATTCTGTTTGAACCGGAGACTCCATGCTTTCCAAAACTGGTTTGATCCAACAAAAATCAATCAGGAGTGCAAACGGAAGCTTGAAGCCTCTACTTTGGATTGCCGTGTGGCACTTTTTGGAATTCGCAATAACGCACAGTGTGTCGCGTAGAACATGCTAGGTGGACAAAATTCATGTTATGATTTCCAGGAAATCTTATGTGCAAAACGTAAACAACACCACCAAACCCGAATTCCGAGAAAAGGTGGTTTATCAAATTTGCAAGTGGCGAGTCATAAGCGTCAGAAGTCAGGTAATGAGTTTAATGCAGCTCTTTCAATCAATCAGTTGCAATTTAGCGACACTTTCATGCACATCTTATAGTGACATATTGTAATATTGTGAAAGTTTTTGTGATGAATATTAATACTGAGGGTAAGTACTCTTTTTTAATGTATTTTTTAAATCAGAATCTATTAATTTGAATTTTTAGTATTTTTTTTTTAAATAACCTATATATTTTAGCGTGTTTTTTTAAAAAAAAAAACTTTGAAAGTTCAGAATATACAGACATTCACCTCTATCCGGGCTAGTTTTTAGATATTACACAGAAATAACTTTATTCTTCGTAAAAATACACATATTGTTTAGCACACTTCGGTACAACATGTTTTTTTTTTCTTTTTTTTTCCAGAACACGTTTTTACTCTATTTCAAGGGTAGCCTTTTTTGAGGAGTGGTTGAAACACACGAAGAATGAAAAAAACTCGCGTGTATATGACTTTCTTTCTTCAAAATTTCACTTTGGTGACATTACTGAAAGCAGCCAAAAAGAAATAAAGTTGAAGATATCCAACTTGTCTAATAAGTTTGGTGCCAAATGGTTGGCTTCAGGAAAGTCGAAGGAGCGTTTTTTAATTAAAAATAAGAATTAGTTGGATGAAGCAGACATACAGTTTACTGCGAGTTCTTTTGCGCCACAACCTTCAACATCAAGTGAGAATGTGACTCCTGCAGGAAGACCTTGTAAAGATTTCGAGGAATCGTCGTTTAAGACGAAGAAACGTCGCGTCGTGGATCTCGTAGAATCCCGAAGTGTCAGTGAATTGGTGACTGCTGCCGAAATTGCTGTGCGTTTAGCAGGGCAAAGGAAAATTGCCAATGTGATTAGAGACATTAGTGAGAGCCCAGATAATATTATTAAGTCTAAAAATACCAGTTTCCGTTAATCCTAGGCAATTAAGTAGTGACGAAGCCTTAGCTTACTATATAGATTCTAAGTCAACAACGCATTCTTACAAACAAACTAGGAAGTGGTCCATGAAGGTGGGGCATAATGTGTTTCCGTCATATTTTAGTTTAAAAAAGTCCAAACAGGCCTGTTACCCTGCAGAGGAGCACACTGCTATAACAGAAACTCGTGCTGAAATAAATTTGCAAGCCTTATTAAATAAAACAGTGGAACGTCTAGTATTAGCAACAGAATGAAGTTATCAGCAGTGTGCTCCCAACAAGTTCATCGTTTACACTTGTTAGTAAATGGGGATGTGATGGAAGTTCTGTACACAGCACATACAAACAGAGATTTGAGAACACTGAATATACGGACGAGTTTCTTTTCGCATTTTCTTTAGTTCCCCTTAAGTTATATGATGGGTCCAAAATTATTTGTGCAGCTGGACAAAAAATACAGGTAAGCGAAATGCAGCTAAATGAAAGACACTGTATTATAATTTTTAATTCTAATAACCATACAAAATACCCTTGCCCTTTAGTTCCGTTATCTACCTGCCAAGCTGATGCAATCCTACTAACCGCGATATGCAAGGGTTTGCTGTATTACACAAATTTATCGATATTGAGTACCTGCGGTAAATTGTGAATAAAACCCACATTTATTAACCGATTTTCATGATTAATACCTTATTTTATTTTCCAGATACGCAGCTGTCAGAAAAATGTATAATATTTTTGTTTTTTCTTTTGTTATTGGGCTTTTTTACCGAAAAAATTTTTTTTTTTCTCTCCATTAATTTCTAAATAACTCCAAAACGATAAAAGATAGAATAAAAAATAATGTTCAAAATCAACTTTAATAAAATTTTGTTACGCATTTTTTTAATGTTTTATTTATAAAAATCTGACAAGTTGTTCCCGAGTTATCGTTAAATATGTCTGCGTAGCTGACTAATTTAGGGGAAAAAATTAGCCAAACACGCCCATAAAAAAACCAACGCGATGAATTTTTTCTTAAAATAACTTAATATGCTTAGAATATACATAAACAATTGAAATAAGTGAAAAAAATAATTTTGTCCAGCTAACTTGTACTAGTCGACACACTGTGTAACGTACTGAAGGACTCAGGGGTACTCGATGATCGATTTTATTCCAGAATACCAAAATCAAAAATGGCGGATAGAATATGGCGGCCGAACACCCTAAAAACGTATGCAATCCACTGAAAACTCATCGGATTAACTTGCATATAGTGATTTGGAGACATTATTGACTAATCGTTTAAGAATCAATTCCACAGTATCTAAATTCTCAAACTCCAAATGGCGGATCGTATATGGTGGCCAAATATAGGGTACGGAAGTTGAATTTTGATTTTCAGCCTGACTACGATGAGATTCTATACCTGGGGGTTTTTGAGGTCGCTAATAATGAATCTGATATCATTTTCCATTTCAATTCGGGCACGTAAGTGGGATATTTGGCAACCATATTCGTTCTGTTCAGTGCTCGTTGACCGAATTTAATAATCAGTTTAAATTTGTTTACATGGCGATAACCTTAGTAGATGTCACTTAAAAAACACCTCGCAGATAACATGGCATGGTTAAATCGTTCATACTTGCGGTTCAGCCTATGGTAATTGCCAGTTTAATTATGATACTAAACTGACCGACTTTGCTTGTTGATTTAATAATTTTGAGTATCTAGTGGAATGTATTACAAGCTTTAGAGATAACGTTAGCTATTTCTTAACGTTATTTTCAAAAGGTGGTAAAATTAATTATGTAATTATCAGTGTCAAATCTAACGATTAATACTTAGACATTTAAGTCTACATCTGCTTCCTCATGTGCCTTGTCCTCTCAGGATGTTGGCAACCATATGCATGATTCTAACATTAACGGCAGCTTCTCTGAAAAGTGAGATGGTACTCAGTCTGTGCCACTGGCGTAAATTTTTCAGTCAGTTGTCATTTAAGAATCTCTTTATTATTAATGATAAATTATTACAGATTCCACATACATGTTCAAGTTCTGTGGATACATAATGCTTTACAGCATTGCGGCGGCTG
This sequence comes from Pachyrhynchus sulphureomaculatus, assembly GCA_019049505.1. Taxonomy (NCBI): domain Eukaryota; kingdom Metazoa; phylum Arthropoda; class Insecta; order Coleoptera; family Curculionidae; genus Pachyrhynchus; species Pachyrhynchus sulphureomaculatus. The sequence goes on along the minus strand of CM032453.1, from coordinate 43,394,609 downwards.
ATGTTATGCCTTGGTATTTGAACCTTATATACGTTCCGGTAGATCCTTAATGGCAGTTTACTTTTTGCTTGCTCTGTGAGATGTTTTTTTTTGTTATGCTTTTTTTATTTATGTGGGGATTTAGTTTATTGTCTGCTGGGAAAAATAATGTGTTGTTAACTTTTTATACGTTCACAAGAATTACATTATTTAGAAAAGAGTTAGTTCTTATTGACCGAATATTCAACCAATTGCTACTCTTTTTGCTGTGTCATCTATTTTTAAATTGTTTACTTTACTTCCGCACAGGTACCCGTCGCTCACCAGCTTTAGGTTAATGTGTCGTGGCGTGCTTTCAGCACATTTTAGGCTCGCTTTAGATACTTTATCAGCTGGGCCTCGAATCTCTGTACGTAAGTTTTTTATTTGACTTCTCCAAATTCGTTCAACTTGCACTCGTCGCGATGCAGTTAAGGAGCTTCGAAGTAAATTAATGATCTATGATAATGTAGTATTATTTCTCATCACTTGCCCAAAATATTTTAGTCTTCTCTTTTTGATTGTATTAACGATCTCAGTGTCTTTGTCCATTTGTTGTAACACCTGAATATTGGATTTCTTGACTATCCAAGGTATTTTTAATATTCTTCAGTCTCGCTTTTAGTCTACCGTAATTATGCGTTTGATTATAGAACCATACTTGATAATTCAGGTTGTTGATATTCATACTTGATGTAGCAGAAAACTAACGAGATTCAACACTGTGCACGAATTCACAACGCTGGTTTCTCCCGCTACCAAAGTTAAGTTAGCTCTTAATATACACTCAGTACAACTTTAAACTAAGTAAAGTTTTGATTGTGAGGAGCAACAACTAAGACAGGCTTTAAGGATTTTTTCAGAAGGCTAAATTCAAGTAGAAGACGAACCTCATACGAGAACACCCTCAACATCAAAAACAGACGACAGTATGGAAATTAAAGTTTTGGTATATTCTATTTAAATCGCCTTTAGAAAGCTCAGATTCGTCCAACAATGGTATACTGTACCCATGTTTAGGGCTCTGCTCCCAAACATACGCTACATTTACTATATTATATTAAGGAAAGATATTGCAGCAATCTCTATTCCTTAGAACATCCAAGAACGGTAGTTGACGTAAGTTTATTTTACAGGTACTTTCATGGAAAGTGATCGATGAATATAACCTGTTTAATTCCTCTCAAACATACTACCAACACTCAAATACATTACATTCGTATGAAGCTGGGCTTGCTAGTCCTCGTAATAAATATCCTTTTAAAAATTCTTTTACATAAAAAATCTTATTAATTGCGTAGGACAGTGTCTACCACTTTTTATAGTTTGCAGCTAGTCAAGACCAACGTGAATCTCTTTACCACCATGCATATCGCTCCTGTAGTGCTTTAGGGATTTCCTTGCGGTTGCCGTGCGTAAAAAATCAAATGTCATAAAGACTCCAAAAATTTTTTTTAAATAACAATTAAGATGTAATTTGCCAGAGGGCATAAGACTATACCCATATTAGGGCTTCCAAACTCTTTAAAAATATAATCAGTCATATCGACTTGGGCAAGTAGTGTTCCGTACGTTGATTGCTTTTAAAATAAAAATTATTCTGACCAAGGTATAAAATGATCAGTGACACATTCGAAATAAGTTTTCAACAGTTTTTTTCCGATCTTTACTGAAAACTGATGACCTTAAAATTTTTGTTTTATTTATATACCAGATAAATTACACAAGTCTGCAAAAAAAAAAATTGAGAGCTGTTTTGTTTTTTTTGCGTAATTCTTATGTTTTTGGGTGTACTGAATCCGAAAATGACTTTCATTTTGTCATAGAACGTCACGTTCACGTCACGTAAAAGACTAAAAAAATTTTTAAAATTTATAGTTGCGTAATAAAACTTTTTTTTTTTATCTAAAATACATTCATTAGTAAGCACTAAACACATTTCTTTTTCCCAGTGAGACTCCTTTTGGTACATTTTTCGCTTGTAGGAAGCATCTGGAAGGTCTCTCTGAAGCGTCCAACAGTAGTCTGCCATCATTGAGACGCTCCATCTTCCCTGGTATCTTTTTTTCCATCTCCTTAATATCTTGGTGAAATCGTTCACCTTGCTCTTCACTCAGATCTCCTAAATTTTCTGGAAAGTAGTCGAGGTGGGAATGAAGAAAATGTACTTTTAAACTCATTAGGCAACCTAAAGCTTGAAATGCTTTTAACATTCTTTTGACGATTTGTTTGTAGTTTAGGGTCTTTGTTATTGCCTAAAAATTTCTCTATGACCTCTTTAAAGGCAATCCACCCTTCTCTTTGAGGATCCGTCATGGTTGTGATGAATTGTGGATCAGTCATAAGCAGTCTAATATCTGGTCCAACGAAAACACCTTCCTTCAACTTTGCCTCCGAGAGGCCTGGAAACTTTGATATTAAGTATTTGAAGCAATTTTCCATCTCTTGGAAGTGACTTTACAAATTGCTTCATCAATCCCAGCTTTTATGTGAAGCGGTGGTAGAAGAACTTTATGAGGAGGCACCAAAGTTTCATGCAGGACGTTCTTTTCGTCAACTTTAAGCTCCCTCGAGGTCAACACTTTTTGGTCCAGTGATTTGCTCGGTCTTTACTATCCCATAGAACAAAAAGCAAGGGAATTTGGTAAACCCAGATTGTTGTCCGAGCAACATGCCCAAGATTTTTAAATCACCGCACAATTGCCAACCGTGGTCTTTATATTTTAATTTGCAAAGAACCAATTCCAAGTTCTTGTAGGTTTCCTTGAGGTGTATGAAATGACCGACAGGAATGGAAGCATAGAAACCGCCATTATGAAGCAGAACTGCTTTAAGGCTTCTTTTTGAAGAATCTATGAAAATACGCCACTGTGCTGGGTTGTATGAGATCTTAAATGTATCCATCAAACCTTCAATATTGGTACAATGAACCAACTCGTCTTCTTGGGCAAAGTAGGAAGTGATATCTAAACCAGGAGGAAGACACTCCCGGCAAAAGTAAGTTCCTGCTTTTGAGCCTTGATCCAAGCAACTCAGCAGCGTTTTTGGGAAGATTCAAGTCTCTTACCAAACCATTTAGCTCGCCCTGGGAAAACAATTTCGGACTGCTGTCATCTTCAAATTGAAAACTTGACTTGTCATCGGGTTCAGGTACAGCACCATCTTCGTCAGAACTTGGAATCTCTTCCAAGGTAGCAGGGGCCTTGGGCACTGGTATTTCGGTCCCATGAGGGATGGAACTAATAGCTGATTGCAGATTGGGGTATGAAATGGACTGCTTCCATTTTGAATTATACCCTTTCACATTACACGAACAAAAGTAACAATCATCACTATGGTTCTTTTGCTCGCGCCATACCACAGGAATCGCATATCGGAAAGCTTTTTTTCTTGCCCTTAAACCAATTTCGAAGGTCTTCAACAGATCGTTTGCAGACTTTATGAGGTGCCCAAACTTTATCTTGATCTCCAAGTTTTAAGCCAAAATACGTGAAGTACACTTTCTACACTATCGGAGCGTGCACGTTCTGGTTACAACGTTTATGTTTGTTAATTTAGCTCACACAGGGCTTTCTTTATTTAGAAAATAATGATAGTTATGGCCTGTATACATTTAAAAACAGTAATCAAAATAAAATTGTACCTATTTATTTATGACTTCAAGTTAGCCCAAAAAAAAAAAAAACCCTTTTTTTATAATAAAATTTTGCGTTTTGCAAAATAACGTGACGTTCTAGAATTTTTTGAGTATTTTTTTAGTTTTCAGAACACCTAAATACATAGAAATCAGTTGAAAACATCCAGACAGCATTTTTGTTGCAGACCTGTGTTATTAAAGGTGATGCACTCGTGATAATTCGTTCAGTCTACACCCTGTAAAGAATATTCCAGAATTTTTCGAAATATTTTAACTAGTACTTTTGGAAATAGGGACGGGGGCAGTGACTTTCTGCGAATTTTAAAAATAATACAAAGAAAAGTGTGTACAAGTATTATATTACATATATTGTTTAACTGGTGTTTTTATAAGCTTTCATATGACCCCCCACTCGATGACCTAGTAATTTTTTTTTCACTTCCGATTTCACCCCCCAAACTAACCCCTTAAGTCAAAATTTGACTTTCAAAACTACACGGCTCTGACGAGGCCATCAATTCCTATATTAGTGCCAAATTTTAAGTTTCTTTGTCAAATAGTTTCGGAGAAAATCGGGTGTGACAGACGGACAGACGGAGAGACAGACAGAGGGATAGACACCGAAGTGATCTTATAAGTGTTCCGTACGGAACACTAAAATAATTAATTTTTAATAAAGAAATATTTAATTAGAAATTCGGCTTCAATTGTGGGAAGTTGTTTTGCGGTATTTGAAAATTATCTGGCACATAATATGACATGGCTAAGTCCCATAAAGTTGTTACGACGGCCAATAATAATTAATCGATTTCCATGGATGGATGGCATAATATTAATTTAACTAATTATCTCTTCAGTGCTCATCCACCGAATATAATAATGAATTTTAACTTTATTAGTTGACGTTAAGATGACCTTAATATACGTCTTTTAGCAGATACTGCCTGCTTTACAAGACATATTTTAGTGGTTTGAATTTGCGGTTCAGTCTATCGTAATTACATGTTTAGCATTAACTCTAAACTTGTAAATTTCCTTGTTGATTTGATAAATATCAAACACAATTTTAAGGTCGCGGTTGCTGTTGATTACTGCTGTCAAAATTTAATAACATAGGAGTGTTTATTATTTATTCAATTAGGGAAACATAAAGTTGATCATCAATTTAAACTTTATTCATTTACATTTGGAGTGTATTTGCATTGTAAGTTTAGTTTCACTAATTAAAATGGCATAATTAAGGAATACAAATTAGCGTCCCAGACAACTGTAGCCATGTTTATGACTGAGGCACCCAACTTAATGATTCTGGTGAAGTGATATATATATATATATATATATATATATATATATATATATATATATATATATATATATACATATATATATATATATATATATATATATATATATATATATATATATATACATACATATATATATATATATATATATATATATATATATATATATATATATATATATATATATATACATATATATATATATATATATATATATATATATATATATATATATATATATATATGTATATATATATATATATATAATATATATATATATATATATATATATATATATATATATATATATATATACATATATATATATATATATATATATATATATATATATATATATATATACATATATATGTATATATATATATATATATATATATATATATACATATATATATATATATATATATATATATATATATATATATATATATATATATATATATATATATACATATATATATGTATATATATATATATATATACATATATATATATATATATATATATATATATATATATATATATATATATATGTATATATATATATATATATATATATATATATATATATATATATATGTATATATATATATATATATATATATATATACATATATATATATATATATATATATATATATATATATATATATATATATATATATATACATATATATATATACATATATATATACATATATATATATATATATATATATATATATATATATATATATATATATATATATATCACTTCACCAGAATCATTAAGTTGGGTGCCTCAGTCATAAACATGGCTACAGTTGTCTGGGACAAAAATTTGTATTCCTTAATAATGCCATTTTAATTAGTGAAACTAAACTTACAATGCAAATACACCCCAAATGTAAATGAATAAAGTTTAAATTGATGATCAACTTCATGTTTCCCTAATTGAATAAATAATAAACACTCCTATGTTATTAAATTTTTGACAGCAGTAATCAACAGCAACCGCGACCTTAAAATTGTGTTTGATATTTATCAAATCAACAAGGAAATTTACAAGTTTAGAGTTAATGCTAAACATGTAATTACGATAGACTGAACCGCAAATTCAAACCACTATAATATGTCTTGTAAAGCAGGCAGTATCTGCTAAAAGACGTATATTAAGGTCATCTTAACGTCAACTAATAAAGTTAAAATTCATTATTATATTCGGTGGATGAGCACTGAAGAGATAATTAGTTAAATTAATATTATGCCATCCATCCATGGAAATCGATTAATTATTATTGGCCGTCGTAACAACTTTATGGGACTTAGCCATGTCATATTATGTGCCAGATAATTTTTAAATACCGCAAAACAACTTCCCACAATTGAAGCCGAATTTCTAATTAAATATTTCTTTATTAAAAATTAATTATTTTTAGTGTTCCGTACGGAACACTTATAAGATCACTTCGGTGTCTATCCTCTGTCTGTCTCTCCGTCTGTCCGTCTGTCACACCCGATTTTCTCCGAAACTATTTGACATAGAAACTTAAAATTTGGCACTAATATAAGAATTGATGGCCTCGTCAGAGCCATGTAGTTTTGAAAGTCAAATTTTGACTTAAGTAGTTAGTTTTGGGGGGTGAAATCGGAAGTGAAAAAAAAAACCAGGTCATCGAGTGGGGGGTCAAATGAAAGCTTGTAAAAATACCAATTAAAAAGTATATGTAATATAATACTTGTACACACTTTTCTTTGTATTATTTTTAAAAATCGCAGAAAGTCACTGCCCCCCTCCCTATCTCAAAAAGTACTAATCAAAATATTTTGAAATTCTAGAATATTCTTCACAGGGTGTAGACTGAACGAAAATTATCACGAGTGCATCACCTTTAATAATTTATCTGGTATATAAATAAAATAAAAATTTTAAGGTCATCAGTTTTCAATAAAGATCGGAAAAAACTGTTGAAAACTTATTTGGAATGTGTTTTGTGAAGTCATTGATCATTTTATACCTTGGTCAGAATAATTTTTATTTTAAAAGCAATCAACGGAACACTACTTGCCCAAGTCGACATGACTGATTATATTTTTAAAGAGTTTGGAAGCCCTAATATGGGTATAGTCTTATGCCCTCTGGCAAATTACATCTTAATTGTTATTTAAAATAATTTTTTGGTAACGGTAACCGCAGGGAAATCCCTAAAGCACTACAGGAGCGATGTGTATGGTGGTAAATGGATTCACGTTGGTCTTGACTAGCTGCAAACTATAAAAAGTGGTAGACACTGTCCTATGCAATTAATAAGATTTTTTATGTAAAAGAATTTTTAAAAGGATATTTATTACGAAGACTAGCAAGCCCAGCTTCATACGAATGTAATGTATTTGAGTGTTGGTAGTATGTTTTAGAGGAATTAAACAGGTTATATTCATCGATCACTTTCCATGCAAGTACCTGTAAAATAAACTCACGTCAACTACCGTTCTTGGATGTTCTAAGGAATAAAGATTGCTGCAATATCTTTCCTTAATATAATATAGTAAATGTAGCGTATGTTTGGGAGCAGAGCCTTAAACATGGGTACAGTATACCATTGTTGGACGAATTTGAGCTTTCTAAAGGCGATTTAAATAGAATATATCAAAACTTTAATTTCCAGACTGTCGTCTGTTTTTGATGTTGAGGGTGTTCTCGTATGAGGTTCGTCTTCTACTTAAATTTAGCCTTCTGAAAAAATCCTTAAAGCCTGTCTTAGTTGTTGCTCCTCACAATCAAAATTTTACTTTAGATGCTTTACGTAATCACGGAGTAAAGAAATACCGTGAATATATTCAATGTCTTGAACCGCTTCCTGCTTCCATAAATGAAAATATCGATTACAAAACAATGGTGTTTTATCAGTTAACAGCTAGGAAGTGATACCAAATTTGTAACCAATTGTACAATCTTTTATTGACATAGTAAACTCTCTGTACATATGTTCAAAAACATGTGTACAGAGAGGATGTTCTTCTGCTTGTAAACAAAAAAAAGAAAATAATAAAATGGAATAAAAAATAGAATGATAGATCCTTTCATTGTTAAAACGGTTATAAATAAAAACAGATACATTAGAAACTGTTTCCCTGGCGACGTTTTAGACCTTCCTAGGGGATAAAGTTGTTTCGATGTCATCATCATTAAGGTATTAAAAAGGTTCCAGAAAAAACAGTTTAAATAAATAAAAACTGGAATGCGATACACCTTACTGTACGTCAAAAAGTATATATATATATAAACATGTATATAAATATGTATATATATATATATATATATATATATATATATATATATATATATATATATATAATTATATATATATATATATATATATATATATATATATATATATATATATACATATATATATATATATATATATATATATATATATATATATATATATATATATATATATATATATATAAACTCCTGGACAAAATTAACGCAACAATCTGAAAATTAATTTATCTTTTTCTTATGTCAGTTTTAAAGTTTATCGAGTATTTGAATAGTAGGCTATGCATATTTTGTTTCGCTGTTCATGACAGAAATCAAAACAATTCGTTTAGATTTACAGTTTTAAAAATTTTTTAGAATATAAACAATTTTCTGTAATAATGCGATAGATTTTCTTTAACAGTAAGCTTATAAATTGTTCCCTTTTTCAAAGTAATACGTTTTTGTGGTTTTATTTTTGACCCCGAAGAATTAGAAAAATGAATCGAACAAGGAATTTAACTGAACACGAGGTAGTGCGAGCCTCAGTTTTATTGGACGAGGGATATTGTCAGAGTTATGTTGCCAATTTGTTAGGCAAACATCGTTCCACAATACGTCGTATGGTAAGACGCTTGAATCAAGTAGGAACTTATTCTGAAAGGCTAGGGCAAGGGCGAAAACGATGCACTAGCGACCTAGATGAACGTTTTATAAGACAATATGCTTTAAGAAACAGGACTGTCACTAGTTCTATAATAAGAAACGAACTCGAAGCTGTTCGCAATGTCACAATTTCTTCTAAAACAGTAAGAAGACGGTTAAATGAAGCTGGATTAAACAGTAGGAGACCAGCCACTGCGCCCTTGCTTACTAGAGAGAACAGAGTTGCCAGGTTACGTTTTGCTTGAAATCACGAAAACTGGTCTGTGGATGATTGGAAACAAGTTTTCTTCACAGATGAAACTAGAGTTAATCTAAAACATCCAGATGGTGGTGAGCGAGTATGGCGAAGACCAGGAGAGGTTTGCTCCTTGCAATATCTCTGCAAGGATTCCATTCGGCGGTGGCTCTGTTATATTCTGGGGTGGCATCTGCTTTGATGCTCGCACAGAGTTAGTTCCTGTCCGTACGAGATCCATGAATGCTGACTACTATCTTGAGAATATTGTAATAGAACATGTGATGCCTTTCGGTCAATTTGTGGGGCTCAATTTCCTGTTTATGCAAGACAACGCTCGACCTCACGTGGCTAGGGAGGTACTCTATTATCTTAATCAAGTTGATATACCGATTATGTAATGACCACCAAAAAGCCTGGATCTGAATCCGATAGAACATGTATGGGATCACCTTAAGAAAAACGTGAAACGTCATATACCTGCACCTAGAAACCTGAGGGAACTTGAAAATACAGTTATCACAGAATGGGAGCAAATTCCTCAATATTTTATCCAAAATTTAATTAGAAGCATGCCTAGGCACATAAACGCTGTCATCCGAAGTAGAGGAGGCAACACACGCTACTAGTGTCCCAGTTACACCATTAATTTTGCTACTAGTGTCCCAGTTTATTTTTTTCATTATTACATAATTTCAACGATTTTGTTATTAGGTCTTAAGAATAATTTTAATTCGAATCTTATAGAGAAATTTGGTAGCTAATTCACTTTTAAAGTATCCGAATAAGTTTTTTCTAACTTTTAGTGTAACCAATGTTCATAAAAAATTATTAAAATTAATTCATTATAGAGATTTGTATGATTTAATATATTGTTGCGTTAATTTTGTCTAGGAGTGTATATATATCCAGCAAATGTGCTACAGGAGCGACAAGTGTGCGAAAAAGGCGATTCACGTTGTTCTAGAATCGCTGTAAATTGTACTTGTTGGGAAACACAGTCCTGGGCAAATTATTTCAAAGGGATGATGCTCTTCATATAAAAGACCACTTGAAAAGCGTTGTACGAGGAGTAACGGAGCCAACCGTTCTTCGATGTTCCAGCGAATCAGGGCCACCGGTCAGTTCCGGGTCTCCAATCAGACGAACAGCTCTTCTCTGAATGGAATCCAACAAATGCAATGTATGTTTGGGAGCGGAGCCCAAACATGGGAGCAGTATTCCATAGTTGGTCGAATTTGAGCTTTGTAAAGAATTAACAGTTGTTGTGGAGTGTAAATCTTTCTGGTTCGAAATAATATTCCCAACTTTTGAGAAGCTCTTCTTGCTATGTGCGATATGTTCATGCCAATACACATTTGCTTACAAATTAACGCCCAACAAATTGAGTAACGTTGTTAGTCGGGTTCAGCGACGTTAACTTTTTTTGAAAAAACTGCCGCCTGGGTTTTTGTAGGGTTAAATTCCACTTGGTTACTGCCACCCCAAGATAGAATTTCTTCCATGTCTTTGTTAAGTTGAACGACTTCCCGCTGTCTGCGGATATTCCTCTGAGTAGCCGATGTTCGAGCGTTCAAAGTGAATGAAGAGATAAGCGTACTGTCATCTGCAAAGCTGTAGATTGGGTTTCCGATCTTTTCCAGCAGATCGTTAATGTAAATGAGAAAGAGAGTAGGAGATAGTATGGAGCCTTGGGGCACACCGGCGTTGATAGTGAAGGTGTTGGAAAGACAGACATACCATAAAAGCATAGCTTAGCCAACAGTTCATCGTGTCAAACACGGTCGAATGCCTTGGATATGTCAAGAGCAACCACTCGAGATTCTTCAAAGTGTTTAATTGCGTTGTTCCAAACATGTGTTACATAAGTCAGAAGATCTCCTGTTGATCTATGTTTACGAAAGCCATATTGGTGATATATATATATATATATATATATATATATATATATATATATATATATATATATATATATATATATATATATGTATATATATATATATATATATATATATATATATATATATATATATATATATATATATACATATATATCATTCCACTTCAATGTTTAAATAAAAGTTATAGGGTGTTATACGGCGCACATGCTAACGTTGACAATAAAATATTTTAAACTGTCAGTTTGAAGAAATTACGCCATGTTGATGTTTTCTAAATAGAAAGCCCTGTCTAACACACTAAATGTCTAAATTGAACTGTTTTGGAATCATTTTCATTTAAAATTTAAAATTAAAAAAAAAACTATTAATAAATACTCTAGGTTTATTTTTAAGGTAACAATGGCTCAAAATGTCTACCGTTAACAGCGAGGCAATGACCAAATCTGTCATAAACAGCCTGAACAGAGTTTTGTAGAGAATCCTGGGTGATCTGTGCTACTTCATATTGAATTCTTTGTTGTAAATCTTCTACACTTTCAGGTCGACTTCGGTAAACTTTGGTTTTCAAATGATCTCATAAAAAAAAATCGCGTGGCATAAGGGCAGGACTCCTTACAAGCCATTCTACAGCACTTCTTCTGCCTATACATAAATTAGGAAAAATCGCATCCAAATATCTACGAACTTTAATTTCATACTGAGGAGGTGCTCCGCCCTGTTGATACCACAAATTCCTGTTCGGGAGTATCCAAATTATTTTCATCGGAAAAAAGACCTGCACAAGTTGGAATAACTTGCTCTTGGAGTAACTGTATGTAAATATCGCTGTCCTGTAAGATTTCCATCGATAAAAAAGGAATCAGTGATATGACGTCCACAAATATGCAGTTTCACAAAATGCAACAATAAACGTTTTCGTCAGTAAATTATTTTTTGAAGCGTTAGGTCGTTACCTGACAGTAAATGTTTGACAGAAGCCAGCTTCAAAAATTTTTTAAAATTTGAACTCCTTAATATAAAATATCAATAATTCCAATTTAAACATATGGCATATTAGATAAATAATATCTAGAATTTTTAGTAGGACTCAAAAATAAAATAATATACACGGCTTTCCATTTAAAAAAAATTTAAGATGGTCTAATTTCTTCGAACTGACAGTTCAAAACATTTTATTGTCGACGTCAGCATGTGCGCCCTATACTTTTATTTAAACATTTTTTTGATACACTGATTATTAAATGCTGTGGTATCATTATTCCATACGTATGGGGCACTCTGAATATCTATGTAAAGTGTATTATTTTTTTTTATTCACAAACAGCTATCAATGTGGATTGAACTGTTGATTTTAATAATATATTATAATTTATATTTAAATATATTTATTATCGTTTTTTAATATCTGTTACTTCGACTGCTGTTTTTACTAATAAGGTATAAAGGGTTTATCCGTCTAAATGGCCCGCTTTCAAGCTCATGTAGGCAAAAGTGCCTTTCGATTCCTTTCCCAAAGCTCCCGATTACAACTTTTGTATTTATTTTCAAGCCGAATTCTAACAAATTGTATTTTGATTTAAAAGCGAATGGAAAAGTCGAAAGTTAGCAAATTGAATTTACAAAATATGGAAGACTTTCGGGCCATTGTTCTTCAATGCATGAGAAATTCATTTCAATTTAGTCGGATTTAAATTATATTTCGTTAATATAAATTGAATATTACAATTTTATTAACTTGTTAAATAGACCGGTTACTAAATTCTATTTTTGTTTGTATTAAAAGTGAAGAGGAATTATGTGAAACAAACTCTTCCAAAGGGAACAGGACTTTTGTATATTTTTTTAATATTATCTGTACTAAAACAAATGCTGAAAATTGCACTCCAAACTTTAAGAAATTTCCTCTGTGGTGCACGAAAACGTCAGGCGATACATGGTAGTCTTAAACTCTGACCCTGCTTGTCGCATCAGTCCCTTGGTCCCATATAGCACAAACATAGGACATAGGCCAAAGTACAAAATGGCAAAAGACGTCTCAGCATCCCTTGGTGCGACAGACAACTATCACAAGGTACAAAAAGATGATTGAGTCGGACAATGATTGATGTTGATCTTAGAGCTGTGGACAATGAATGTAAAAATGAAGCGTGTGATATTAGCGGTTGAGTTAGACTATCTACTAAGAAGCGCTGGAATATCTAGACTTTCTAGCCTGAGAAACAGTTATAGATAGAATGGAAAAAGTATTTTAAATTATTTAGTTTTCATGTGCTAAAAATATCGGAGAGAGTATTGGAGTGATCTCCTCCTAGCTAGAAGCAAAATTGAAAGGCATTGTTGGATCGAAATAATAGCGGCTTAGAATCTTTACTCTTCCTCAGAGGAAAATGCTTTTCGTGGAGAGGTTTGGCATAAGGAAGCGGAAAAATGGTCTTAAATTGTATTTCAAGTTACATTGTAATTTATATCCCGAAATATATATATATATATATATATATATATATATATATATATATATATATATATATATATATATATATATATATATATATATATATATATATATATATATATATATATATATATATATATATATATATATATATATATATATATATATATATATATATATATATATATATATATATATATATATACATATATATATATATATATATATATATATATATATATATATATATATATATATATATATATATATACTAGCAGTGCCCGCGGCTCCGCTCGCGTGGACTTGATTCACTACTATCGTCACTTTTTATTCCTTATGTTACCTAACGTAATAAAATATCTGCCATTATTTCCCCTTATCTCCCATTATTTCTCCTTATCTCCCATTATCTCTACATAATTTCCATTATCTAGGTTTATCTCTGCTCATCTCCCATTATTTCTCCTTATCTCCCATTATTTCCCCTTATCTCCCATTATCTCACCTTATCTCCCATGATCCAGGCTTAACTCGACTTATCTCGCAATATTTCTCCTTATCTCCCATTATCTCACCATAACTCCCATTATCTAGACTTATCTCTGCGTATCTCCCATTATTTCTCCTCATCTCCTATTATTTATACTTATCTCCCATTATCTCACCTTATCTCCCATTATCTCGGCTTATATCGAATTATATAGAACATATGTATAAATTTATAAAAACACCTAAATCGGATAAGTGGTTCTGCAGCGATAAGCGCACTAACGGACAGACAGACAGAGAGAGAGACGTTGCATTTTATATATATATAATCTGGCTAAAGAATATATGTATGAATTTAAAAAAGACACGTAAATCGGATAAGTGGTTCTAGCGTGATAAACGCGCTAATGGACAGACAGACAGACAGAGAGACATTGCATTTTATTTATATTATAGATTATAGATATTCTCTGCTATATAGTGCGCTTATCGCACTAACAGACAGATAGACAGACAGACAGACATACAGAGATACGTTGCATTTTATATATATTATAGATGTAATAAAATATATATCTATAACCTGGTCAGAGAACATATGTATGAATTTAAAAAATCACGTAAATCGGATAAGTGGTTCTCGAGGGATAAGCGCACTAACGGACAGACAGATAGACAGAGAGACGTGGCATTTTATATATATTATAGATATAGATTATTATTATTATTATATAACCGGCCAAAGAATATATGTATGAATTTAAAAAAAGACACGTTAATCAAATAAGTAATTCTCGCATGATAAACGCACTAATGGACAGACAGAGAGACGTTGCATTTCATATATATTATAGATTATAGATTATAGATATTCTCTGCTACATAATATTGTTCCATATTTAATGGTTTAGGCTGTGTATTGCAAGGGAACACGCTAGCGGCCAACTTTTTTCCGACTTCATTCACTATTATCGTCACTACTCATTCCTTATGCTACCTATCGTAATAAAATATAGCCTATAACCTGGCCAGAGAACATATGAATGTTTTAAAAAAAAAGTACGTAAATCGGATAAGTGGTTCTCCAGTGATAAGCGCACTAACAGACAGATAGACAGACAGACAGAGATACGTTGCATTTTATATATACGAGGCTGGTTTGAAAAGTCCGTGCAAAAATAAAAACTACTTATGTGTTTGGGGTAAACCTTTTTTTGTTTTTCGACATAGTCTCCTTTTAGGCTTATACACTTTGTCCAACGATGTTCTAGTTTGTTGATCCCTTCCGAATAATAGGATTTGTCCAAGTCTTCAAAATATCCATTAGTGTCTGCAATCACCTCCTCGTTTGAATAAAATCTTTGTCCCGCCAGCCATTTCTTCAAATTGGGGAACAAATAGTAGTCCGAGGGAGCCAAGTCTGGAGAATAGGGGGGATGTGAAACGAGTTGGAATCCTATTTCCATTAATTTTGCGACCACAACTGCTGAGGTGTGTGCTGGTGCGTTGTCGTGATGGAAAAGAACTTTCTTGTGGGCCAATCGCGGGCGTTTTTCTTGCAGCTCGGTTTTCAAACGGTCCAATAACGATGAATAATATTCACCTGTAATAGTTTTACCCTTTTGCAGATAGTCGATGAGGATTATCCCTTGCGAATCCCAAAAGACAGTCGCCATAACCTTTCCGGCCGAAGGAACGGTCTTCGCCTTTTTTGGTGCAGATTCCCCCTTGGTAACCCATTGTTTAGATTGTTGTTTGATCTCAGGAGTATAGTAATGTATCCATGTTTCATCCACAGTGACGAAACGACGCTTAAAGTCCTCCGGATTCTTCTGGAACAGCTGCAAACCATCCTTGCAACACTTCACACGATTCCGTTTTTGGTCAAGCGTGAGCAATCGCGGCACCCATCTTGCGGATAGCTTTCTCATGTCCAAATGTTTATGCAAAATATTATGTACCCGTTCAGTCGAGATGCCCACAGCACTAGCAATCTCAGGCACTTAACTCTTCTGTCATCCATCACCATATCATGGATTTGATCAATGATTTCTGGAGTCGTAACCTCCACAGGCCGTCCAGAACGTTCAGCGTCACTTGAGCCCATATGGCCAGTCCGAAAATTTTGAAACCACTTATAAACTGTTCTAATCGAAGGTGCAGAGTCACCATAATGTTTATCAAGCTTCTCTTTAGTCTCCTGAGGCGTTTTGCCTTTCATAAAGTAATGTTTAATCACCACACGAAATTCTTTTTCGTCCATTTCTTGAAAATCACTCGACTTCCTTGATTCACACGAATGCCAAACACAAAGAAATAGACCAATATGGCTGAAACTTGGTGTGCGTTTATTCAAGAGATGCTACTAACTAAACATGACCTCGATACGCGCCGGTGGTGCCATCTCTCGGACTTAGCACGGACTTTTCAAACCATAATCAGTATCCATCACAGTAATTTAGACCTAGCCATAAATGAAATGAATTGTTTTAATCCAGATATCTCAAAAACGGCTGCTCAACTCAAGTCTTACCAGGTATACCTTTTTTAGGTAACAGATGTTGGAGAATAAGTAATTTTATGTAAAAGTAAAATACAGTGTGGCTCAAAAAAGTTATTTCATTTCAAATGTGAGCAAAGTACCGCAGGTGGCGCCCTCTAAATTTTACAATGAAAATGAATGCAGATTTCAATTTTTCTCCCCAAAATACCTCCTTTAGCTGAAAATTGTGACAATACACTAATTAATAAAAAAATTATTTATGAAGAACTAAAACCAAATTGAACTTTTGACACTCTGTATCTCCGAAATCATCCACTTTTGGACTGAGGTAAGTTGAGTTAGATCGTCATATTTTGACCTCAGGAATTTGTTGTAGCATTTTTTCCGCACCTTTTAGAGACACCCTGTATATATATATATATATATATATATATATATATATATATATATATATATATATATATACAGGGTGTCTCTAATATCTATATATCATTACCAAAATATATATTACTGACATGTGGCGCCAATGGTCTCGTTGTACATGTGTTACGGATATAGACTATACAGAACGCCTTGAACGAACCATGCTGTACATTGAAAAGGATAATATATTTTTTGAAAAATACAAATTATTTTCGCATAAATTATTTTTTTGAAAATTTTAGAAAAAAACGCTAATCATAGATATTGGTTTGAAATATTCAACATTATTTTTATTTCCATTTTTATAAATGGAGGTAACTACTCCTGTTTTTAGCGGATCTTGAAAAGTGCTACTAAATAGGGATTAATTAATTAGATACTGGAGTTGATAAATATCAGTTAAAGCGATTTTTTTTAAATATTTTGAGAGATTTTCCTTCAGTACCACAATTTTTTTGTTTTTAAGGTCTTTAATAACCAAAGCTATCTTGACTTTTGTGAAGCCAGCACAAAATATTGAGTTCCCATAGTTTTAAGAGGTTGTGTGAAGAAGGTACCTGTTTGAGC
Source organism: Pachyrhynchus sulphureomaculatus (assembly GCA_019049505.1). Classification (NCBI taxonomy): domain Eukaryota; kingdom Metazoa; phylum Arthropoda; class Insecta; order Coleoptera; family Curculionidae; genus Pachyrhynchus; species Pachyrhynchus sulphureomaculatus. The sequence goes on along the minus strand of CM032453.1, from coordinate 43,377,149 downwards.
CAAAGATACTTGCAAATCTTTCTTGCGTTATAGTGGAAAATTAGTGACCAAACCCACTTGAAAATGATTTATCATCAGAAACAGTTTTCCCCTGTATATTTAAATTTATACAGCAGTGTTTATCCCTTTTCTTACCTAAAATATTATTAACAGTATTCGATAATATTGTCGGCATTACTTGTTCTAAGTTTTTTAAAAAAAGTGTTTGCCTCTCGTAAAAACTATTCATATTTAGTTTTTGACCTCTTATAATTTAATTGTTTCTCTGGAATATTTCAATTTTTTGGACCTGATTATGCCTTGCTTAATAGTTCCAATCCAACCGTATTTTTTTTAAAGTGACATGAGGCCTCATATCACCAGAAAATGGAGACCATAAAAAATCGAAAAGCATTGTTAAGATCTAGATCACACATAGAGTCTCAATTTACTTTATTTAATAAAAATTCAAATTCGTTTAAATTTGTTTCCCTTATACAGCGCCTTGTTATAATTATTTTAAAAACCTCATCTTTTCTTAAACGAAAAAATACATCAACGAACAGAGTTAGGTTCTTCCGACTATAAACTACTTTCGACATCGAGTATTCTACCAATCAGTGACAGAGAGACGCCTAAACCGCTCAAGATTTAGCACTACAAGTCTGCTAAATGGGAAGATCTCATGGAATATTTTCGAACTTTCCCTTGGTTAGACGTTTGTTTTCGATCCGATGAACCATCTGACTGCGCCCGGGAGGTTTCCGATGTTATTTTGGCCGGTATAGAGGCTTTCATCCCTTTTTCGAAGAAATGCCCTCCCAACGGCAAGCCTTGGTTTGACGGAAAATGCAAAGAAGCTGTTGCTTCTAAACACCTTGCATACCGACAATGGCATGAAAATCCTAACACCATAAATCGTAACACATTTGTTCGTGCCAGGAACAGATGCAAAGAGGTTATCGACGAAACCAAGAAGGTACACAATCAAGGATTAGAAACAAACTTCTCGCTTGTCCCGAAAATTCCAGGTCATTTTGGTCGGTCGCTAAGGCAGTTAGTCAAAATTTCACCAAATCCACCATACAACCACTCACACGGCCAGATAATTCTATTGCAACGACACCTGTTGAGAAAGCGAACTTGTTGGTTGAACTCTTTGCTTCACATTCTACTGTCGATTTACAAGGAAAAACACCACCTACTATTCCCAGAGTGCAGTCAAGGATGCCCGATGTTGTCTTCAGAAAGCGTATCATAAAGCGTATACTGATGAAGCTAGACACCAAAAAGACTTCTGGCCCTGACGGAGTACCTGTCATAGTGTCAATGTTCTTAAAAACTGTGCGAGGGAACTAACACCAGTTTTCTGTAGACTTTTCAACCTATCCTACAGAAAGGGAATAGTTCCTTCCTGCTGAAAATGTGCTACAGTTCAGCCGATACCTAAAAAAGGCAAGAAGACTTTGCCAAATAACTACCGATCAATCGCACTGCTTTCAATAATATCGAAAGTCATGGAAAAGGCTATCAATCAGCATCTTCTAAAATATCTTGAAGGATTCAACATTATTAGCGATCACCAATATGGCTTTCATAAAAATAGATCAACAGAAGATCTTCTGACTTATGTAACACATGTCTGGAACAACGCAATTGAACACTTTGGAGAATCTCGAGCGGTTGCTCTTGACATATCCAAGGCATTCGACCGTGTTTGGCACGATGGGCTGTTGGCTAAGCTACGTTCTTATGGTATGTCTGAAAGGTTCTGTTTGTGGCTCTCATGTTTCCTCAAAGAGCGTTCTTTACGAGTGGCAGTCGACGGATTTCTTTCTAACACCTTCACTATTAACGTCAGTGTACCCCAAGGCTCCATACTGTCTCCTACTCTCTTTCTAATTTACATTAACGATCTGCTGGAAAAGACCGAGAATCCAATCTACAGCTTTGCAGATGACAGTACACTTATCTCTTCATTCACTTTGAACGCTCGGACATCGGCTACTCAGACGAATATCCGCAGACAGCAGGAAGTCACTCAACTTAACAAAGACCTGGAAGAAATTCTATCTTGGGGTGACAGTAACCAAGTGGAATTTAACGCTACAAAAACCCAGGCGGCAGTTTTCTCGAAAAAAGTTAACGTTGCTGAACCCGACATAGTTATGTCGGGGCACTCTATCCCTCTAACATCGTCACTGAATTTGTTGGGCGTTAATTTGGGAGCAAATATGTCCTGGCATGAACATGCTGCAGGCATAGCAAGGAGAGCTTCTCAAAAGTTGGGAATATAATTTTTAACCAAAAAGCTTTACACTCCACAACAACTGTTAATTCTTTACAAAGCTCAAATTCGACCAACTATGGAATACTGCTCCCATGTTTGGAGTTCCGCTCCCAAACATACACTGCATTTGTTGGATTCTATTCAGAGAAGAGCTGTTCGTCTAATTGGAGACCCAGAACTGACCGACTGCCTTGATTTGCGGGAACATCGAAGAACGGTTGGCTACTTGAGCCTATTCTACAAGTACTTTCATGGAAAGTGTTTGAAGGATGTGGCCCGCTTAATTCCTCCCAGAGCGGTGCATGTTAGAAGTACACGTCGCCCTAATTCTTCAAATCCGTTTGAGGTCCAGCTTGTTACTCCTCGTACAACGCTCTTCAAGCAGTCTTTTATATGGAGAACATCATCCCTTTGGAATAATTTGCCCAGGACTGTGTTTCCCACCGAGTACAATCTACAGCGATTCAAGAACAACGTGAATCGCTTTCTCCGCACACGTGTCGCTCTTGTAGTGCTTTAGGGACTTCCCTGTAGCACGTGTGCTAAACCCATAAAAAAAAAGAGTGCTCCATCAACCGTTTGTAAACTTAACCAAAGCGTATGATATCGTCCCAGCGAAAAACCTATGGCAATTATTACAACGATACAGCTGCTGTACGACCAGTCACGTTCCCGAATAAAGTTGGGAAACATTTTCTCCGAAAATTTTTCTGTAACAAAGGATGTCAGACAGGACTGCTGCCTGTCTCCTACATTATTCAAAATTTATCTGAATGAGGCATGAGAGAGACGCCAAAGAGCATGTGGAGGAATGGGAATACACCTGACTGACGAAACAACGTTGTACACTCTACAGTTGCCGACGATTAGATGGTTATTGCTCAGGACAAAGAAGACCTTGAATTTATAATAAGAAAACTGTTTGAAGATTATAAAACTGGGGTATAACAGCTAACTGTAAGAATACCAAATATTTGTGTATAGGAGGAAAACAAGGAAACCTTACACTAAATAATGGTGAAGACATTGCTGCTTGTGAAGAGTATGTATATATATATATATATATATATATATATATATATATATATATATATATATATATATATATATATATATATATATATATATATATATATATATATATATATATATATATATATATATATATATATATATATATATATATATAATAATTTTTCTGTTGAACCTTTTGTTTACATAAACTTGATTGGTTTTTCTTGGGTACTTAGGTTCTGTTGGAAAACACAAACTAGTCTATTTGACGTTTCGCCTTATTTTTTTTTAGGCATTTTCAAAAATTCTTTATTTTTTGATATTCATTCTAAAATTAGAAAACACAAGGTTAAAATCTTTTAAGTCAAATTACACTTTTAAAAACATATAGCATTTTTACGCACACTCGGACATTTAAAATATTTACACCATAACAAAAATATAAAACAATTTACTAACGTACCCTGAAAGTCAACTATTTGTGTGTTTGTGAATTTCAAATTCTGTATTTCTTTCAACATATCGTGTCTCGTATTTTTTACTGATTTTTTTTAAATATTATTATCTATAATGAGTGTCTTAACGAAAAAACTATTATTGATGTTAAGTATATATACCATTTTGTATTATTAAGAGGATATGGATGCCAGCATGTTTATTTCTTAATTAAATTTGTGTAGATATGCTGGTTCCTTTCATGTCAGTCCTATCATTCACAGTGTTTTCATCTTTTTTTATTTCAATCATCTCTTTGATCTGTAATTTGGCATAATTCCGCTCTTTGCAGAGGACCTTGGTTTCATTGAATTTAAAGTCATGTTTTTCTTCTGCTTCGTGTTTACTAAGGGCAGTGGAAGCATTCCTAGTATATTTGTGTCCATTTAGTCTGTTTTTTAGTAACTGAGAAGTCATGCCAATATATTTCTTCGGACAATTCGCACACGGTATTGCATACATAACATTAGATTCATTCATTGTGGGGATATGGCTTTTTAAGTTTGTAAATAATGAACTTAGTTTATTTTGAGTTTTATGGCAAACTATAATGTTATATTTTTTCAAGACCCATTTCAGCTTCTCAGAAAGTTCTTTTGTATAAGGAAGTGGTAAAAATTTATCACAGTATTGTTTACTATTTTTGGTGTTGTTTTTTTGAGTTATTATAAAACTTGTATATTCTCTTTTTTATTGTTCGATTGATGTCATTCTCTTTAAAATTGTTTTGTATTAAGACAGTTTTTACTTTTTTTAGCGCGTCTGGTCTTAGTTCAGGGGAAGTCAATTTTATTGCTCGGTCTGTTAGGCCCACTATAAAAAAGAACTAGACGAAAGAAAAGCTAAAAATCTAATGATAAACAATGCTGTGACACCTAAAATTTATGGCTTACCCAAACTACACAAACAAGGTACCCCATTAAAACCCATTGTTTCATGTATACAATCGCCATTATACAATTTATCTAAATACTTAGCCAACTGTCTATCCAACATATCCGGTAAAAATGAACATTTTATTAAAGATTCTTTCGACTTTAAAACTTTCATCGACACAGTGAGAATCCCATCGAATTATAAACTTTTATCGTTTGATGTAACATCTTTATACACGAACATTCCAAATGAACTAGTTAAAACCGTTATTAATGAAAAATGGGATCTACTACAAGAACACACAACAATTTCAAAAAGAAATTTTCTGGACGCCATAGATCTCACATTGAACACCAACTATTTTCAATTTAAAAATAGATTTTATAAACAAATTGACGGTTGTGCCATGGGTTCCCCCATTTCATCAGTCATTGCTCAACTAGTAATGGAATACCTGGAAGAACAAGTCATTAAAAAAATAAAAGGTAACATTTTGTTTTTCAAGAGATTCGTAGATGATTGTTTATTAGCAGCCCAAAATGATAAAATTACCGAAATTCTATGCAAATTTAATAGCTTCTAGACCTGACTCTTACCAGAAAGCAAGATAAAATCCTTACAGAGTGGTACACAAAACCTTCTTGGTCAGGGAGATATTTGAATTTTCACTCTAGTCATGCAATGTCCCAGAAAATCAGCGTTATAGTGGACCTAACAGACCGAGCAATAAAATTGACTTCCCCTGAACTAAGACCAGACGCGCTAAAAAAGGTAAAAACTGTCTTAATACAAAACAATTTTAAAGAGAATGACATCAATCGAACAATAAAAAAGAGAATATACAAGTTTTATAATAACTCAAAAAACAACACCAAAAATAGTAAACAAAACTGTGATAAATTTTTACCACTTCCTTATACAAAAGAACTTTCTGAGAAGCTGAAATGGGTCTTGAAAAAATATAACATTATAGTTTGCCATAAAACTCAAAATAAACTAAGTTCATTATTTACAAACTTAAAAAGCCATATCCCCACAATGAATGAATCTAATGTTGTGTATGCAATACCGTGTGCGAATTGTCAGAAGAAATATATTGGCATGACTTCTCAGTTACTAAAAAAACAGACTAAATGGACACAAATATACTAGGAATGCTTCCACTGCCCTTAGTAAACACGAAGCAGAAGAAAAACATGACTTTAAATTCAATGAAACCAAGGTCTTCTGCAAAGAGCGGAATTATGCCAAACTACAGATCAAAGAGATAATTGAAATAAAAAAAGATGAAAACACTGTGAATGATAGGACTGACATAAGAGGAATCAGTCATATCTACACAAATTTAATTAAAAAATAAACATGCTGGCATGCATATCCTCTTAATAATACAAAATGGTATATATACTTAACATCAATAATAGTTTTTTCGTTAAGACACCCATTATAGATAATAAAATTTCAAAAAAATCAGTAAAAAATACGATACACGATATGCTGAAAGAAATACAGAATTTGAAATTCACAAACACACAAATAGTTGCCTTTCAGGGTATATCCACGTTAGTAAATTGTTTTATATTTTTGTTATGGTGAAAATATTTTAAATGTCCGAGTGTGCGTAAAAATGCTATATGTTTTTAAAAGTGTAATTTGACTTAAAAGATTTTAACCTTGTGTTTTCTAATTTTAGAATGAATATCAAAAAATAAAGAATTTTTGAAAATGCCTAAAAAAAATAAGGCGAAACGTCAAATAGACTAGTTTGTGTTTTCCAAAAGAACCTAAGTACCCAAAGAAAAACCAATCAAGTTTATATATATATATATGTATATATATATATATATATATATATATATATATATATATATATATATATATATATATATATATATATATACATCTCGAAACTAGCATAAGTAAAGACGGTAGACCGAAAAGAAAAGTGGAATATAGAATAAGTAAAGGATAAGCGACGCCTAGCCTCTGTTCTGTGGTCGAAGAACATTACAACTCAGAGAAAACACCTCATTTATAATGCAGTATTTACGAGCATCGTGTTATTCTGTTGACGAAACGATTGGAACAGAAACTAATGGCACTCGAAATGAATTACTGGCGAGGATCGGCTGGAGTATCAAGAATGTCTAGAGTTAGAAATGAAAGAATAAGGGATGTAATGAACGTAAAAACCACGATCATCAGAAATGAAAGAATAAGAGATGTAATGAAAGTAAAAACCACGGCAATTTATATGGTACGGACATTTTTGGTGGCGCTCCCCAATAATTTCACTCTAAATCAGCTACTCGACGACGGTACTTGGCTGTCATTATTGCTACTTTGTTCAGAGAAGATATCGAGGTTAGGACTCAGCGAGCACAAACTAGCTTTATTTTTCTCATATTAGAAAGATTTTGAGGTAATAATACCAAAAAAATTTAACAGCCTAAGAAATACGTATTGCTGGCTCAATTTATTCTCCGTTTCAAAAACAAATTATATTTTCATAAGCCTTATCTACCGAATTTTCTGTTTTAAATTGAAACAACATCCAAAAGCCCGCAGCAGATGAATAAGATACAATTTAATTTTCTTTACCTACAGAAAAATGGGAGGGTGAATGTTCGACAATCCTATTTACAGAAGCGGAAAGATTAAATAATATTAAAAGCGTATTGAAATCGCGTAAGGGACCGGGCGTCGATTAAGGAGACAATTTAGGCACACCCACACCCACACTGGTAAAAGCACAACAACACCCGCGCAAATATTTATGCGTATTTATTTTATTCATTTATGGTTTTGTTTTGAAAGGAATCCATCATGATATAAAAATGGAGAATATAATAAATAAATGGAAAGAACTTTTGAAACAAAGTATAGAAAGTCGACCATATATTAACGATATATATCATTAGTGCAGCTTATGACAACTTCAAAAAGCTCGAACTGACAAAAATGCAGAAAATTAAATATATTATGTTTATGTTAATAACATACACCCAAAGAAATAGGGTCTAAAAATAATGCAAAAAATATAAACTGCGGGGTATTTCGAAATAAAACTGCTAGACAGACGAAAACTGTACTAATTGAGTAGAAAATCATAATGTGGTAAACTAAGAACAGTAAAATGTGCACACTGTTACAAATATTACGCAACATCTATGCGTTATTTTTTTTTATCGTTCCCCTCCCCGCCTGAGTAGGGATTTTATCCTTTTTTATATCCTAAAGATATCAGCGGGGATGCCATAATACCTGTCAATGTTGTCCAAGTGCCGAAACATACATTTTTGTATTTCACAGCACCTTTTAGATAACGCGGTAGTGCTGCCACGGACGTTATTGCAATTCTGCAAACAACTACTACCTATGTACGTGGTCGCGCCAAAGATACTTAAATCAATTAATAAATAAGTATACCGACCTGCCGGGATTCTGCACCGCAAGCAAGTACTACGCCACGGAGCCACGGACCACCACAGCGCTCAGTTTGCATACTACGACTGGAATTAAGACGAACGTCTAGAAAGGCGGGAAGATCATCAACTATATCGCAGATAATTCTTTACAAGTAAAACTGTAACCATAATACCATTGCAGCAACACCAATTGACAGAGCTAACTTGTTAGCAGAACTCTTCACATTATACAGACGGTTTTCAAGGACAAACATCACCCACTATTCCTAATGTGCAGTCAAGGATACTCGATATTGTCTTTAGACAGCGTGTCGTATAACATATTTTAATTAAGCTAGACACCAAAAAAGCTTCTAGCGCTGCCGTAGTACCCCAAAAATACCCGAGCGAAATAACGTCAGGACTTTTCAACCTATCCTACAGAAAGGGAATATTTTCATCCTGCTGAGAATGCGCTACAGTTCAGCCGATATCTAAAAAAGGAAAGAAGACATTGCCAAACAACTACCGACCAGTTCCACTGCTTCCAATAATATCGAAAGTTATGGAAAAGGTGATCGATCAGCATCTTCTGATATTTCTTTCATAAGCAGATATCAACGGGAGATCTTCTAATGTCAGACATATTTGGAACAACGCAATTGAGCATTATGAAGTATCTCGAGCGGTAACACTTGATATATCTAAGGGATCGTGTTTACACGATTTCTTGTGTGTCAGTGGTAGCTGATGGTTTTCTTTCTAATATTTTCACTATTAACGCTGATGTGCCCCAACGTTCCATAATATCTCCTATTCTGTTTCTTCTTCACATTAATGATCGGCTGGAAAGGATCAGGAATCTAATCTACAGCTTTACATTTGACAGTACTCTTATTTCTTCATTTATGTTGACTGCTTGAACATCGGCCACTTATGCAACTCGCAGACAGCAGGAAGTCGTTCAACTTAACAAATATCTGGAAGAAATTTTTATCCTGGGGTGACAGTAACTAAGCAAAATTTAACTCTACAAAAACCCAGGTGGCAGTTTTTTCCAAAAAAGTTAATGTTTCGGAATACAATATAGTTATGTCCAGACACTCCATTCCTTTAGCATCGCCACTCAATTTGCTGAGCGTTAACGGAATAAATAAGTCTTGGTATGAACATGTTGCATGCATAGCAAAGAGAGCTTTCCAGAAGCTCGATTTCGAACTAGAAAGCTATACACTTCACAACTCTTAGTTTTATATAAAGCTCAAATTTGAGCAATGATAAAATACTGCTTTCATGTTTAGGGGCTCTGCTTCCAGACAAACACTACGTTGGTTGGATTCTATTCAGATGAGAATGTTGGCCTGATTGGAGACCTAGAACCCACTAGCAACTTTGATTCCTTGAAAGATCGAAGAATGGTTGGCTATTTGAGTGGATTGTGTGTGAGAGGTGCATGCTAGGAACACACGTCGCGCTAATATATCACATCTGTATTAGGTTCAGCTTGTTATTCCTCGTACAACACTATTCATGCAGTCTTTTATATGGAAAACCTCGTCGCCATGGAATAATTTACGCAGAACTGTGTTTCCCACCGAGTACAAATTACAGCGATTCAAGGCAAACGTGAATAGCTTTTTCAAAACACGCGTCACTATTTAGGGATTTATTGTTGTTGTTACATATCAAATCAACACATTTTATATACATGCTATTTAAAGAAATTAAAAAAAAAAACTATATTTAAATTAATCTATAAAATATTAGCCACTACTAAACTGGTCAATTTGAAATAATAAAGCATATTACAACTTCTAAATTGATGTGTTCTTATCATATAATTTCCGAAACAAACTATGAAATAAAAAATTTAAACAGACTGTTCCAACGATTTTTTTTCCTAAGACGATACAACTTCAGGCTTCATAATTTAAATAAAATTAACTACTTTAAAAATATGCAAAATACGAGGGTTCTATGATATGCCTTTTTCAGAGATGGCGCTACTACTATTAAAAAAAATTTTTCGTAAACATAATCTTTCACAAGAATCCTGTCAAATTTTCAAGTTGCGTGATTTAGTTTTTGAGTGGCAGCCATTTAAATAGAACAACTTTCTTTAATTGTGTTAGCCGATACTTGTTGGAAATTCATAATAAAATTATATAAAAACAACACTACTTCAGAAGTAAATTTTCTTTCTTTTTTACTTCTGAAGAAGCCATTGTATGGTGAAACAATTGTCAAGTGACTTTAAATATATTGGAAATTAAAACATAGTGTTGTTTTTATATAATTTTAGAACAACTTTTGTGATTTTATGGAAAAAATTGAATATCGAGCAGTGATAAAATATTTGTTTTTTAAAAAGAAAATAAATAATGAGATAAAAGCAGATCTTAGCGAAGTTTATGGGAACTCTGCACCTTCGTTATCGACCATAAAATATTAGACAGCTGAATTCAAACGCAGCCGTACAAGTATTTTTGATGAAGAACGTCCAGGTCGTTCAAATGAGGTCACCACATCAGAAATAATTCAAAAAATCCACAATGTGGTGATAAATGATCGGAGAGTAAAAGTGCGTGAGATTGCTGAGACTGTGGGTATCTCAATTGAACGGGTGCGGAACATTTTGATATGAGAAAACTTTCCGCATAATGGGTGCCGCGGTTGCTCACAATTAACAATAAGCATGCACGTATGTTAACTTCAAAAGAATGTTTGGCGATTTTAAAGCGTAATCGGAATGATTTTTGGCGTCGATTCATAACTGTTGACGAAACATGGCTTCATGACAGCACACCAAAGACCAAAGAACGGTCCAATGGGTTTTCCGTGGCGAACTGGCGCCAAAGGAAGCCAATACGGCTTTATCGGCCAACGAAGTCATAGCCATAGTGTTTTGGAATGCACGAGGCAAAATCCACGTCGATTACCTTGAAAAGGGCAAAACGATTAGTGGAGAGTATTATGTCAACTTATTAGATCGTTTCAACCATGCTGTGAAAGGAAAACGTCCTGATTTGGATAAGAATAAAGCTTTCTTTCATCAAGACAATGCACACGTGCACACTTGTGTCATCGCCATGGCAAAATTCCTTGAGTTAGGATAAGAATTGCTTCCGTATCCACCATATTAGCCAGATTTACCCCCCAGCGATTATTTCCTATTTTCGAATGTGAAGAAATGGTTCGGAGAAAAAAAAATTGGCTCAAACAATGAGGTGATTACTAAAACAAACGCCTATTTTGAAGGGTGGGAGAAATCGTATTTTTAATGTTCCGTACGTACGTACACTTATAAGATCACTTCGGTGTCTGTCTTTCCGTCTGTCTGTCCGACTCTCACACCCGATTTTCTCTGAAACTATTTGACGTAAAAAGTTGAAATTTGGTACTAATATAGAAATTGGTGGCCTCATCAGAGCCGTGTAGTTTTGAAAGTTAAATTTTGACCAAAGGGGGTGAAATCGGAAGTAAAAAAAAAAATTTTACTAGTTTATCGACTGGGCTGTCAAATTAAAGCTTGTAGAAACACGAGTTCAAAAAAATATGTCTTAGATGCGCACACTTTTCTCTGTATTATTTTTAAAAAATCGCGAAAAACTGCTGTTTTTGGATCAGTACTTTTCGAGATAGAGGGGGGCTATCTCGAAAAGTACTGATCCAAAAATTTAAAAAAATCTGAAATATTTTCCACAGGGTGTAGATTGAACGAAAATTATCACGAATAATTTATCTGGTATAAAAAAAAAAAAAAAAAATTTCAAGGTCATCAGTTTTCAGTAAAGATCGGAAACAAACTTGGTTGAAAACTCATTTGGGGTGTATTTTGTGAAGTCACTGATCATTTTATACCTCCTTAACAAATTTTTTTTTTCAGAAGCAATCAACGTACGGAACACTAATTGCACAAGTTCAACTTGCACTTGACTGGTTATTTTTATATGGGATACAAAAGATAGAAAAACGTTGAACTAAGTATATCGAGCCAAAAGAATAAAATAAATTTTACACATAAAAATGTTTTTTTCTTGTCAAGGCAAGGTACTTATCATACAACCCTCGTAGCTCTACAAATGTCATGTAGAGCCATGGGAAAACGTCAGGTGTTATATAAGTTAAAAAAAAAACCGGTCAAGTGCAAGTTGAACTTGCACAATTAGTGTTCCGTAGGTTGATTGCTTTTAAAATAAAAAATGTTGTTACGGTGGTATAAAATGATCAGTGACTTCACAAAACACACCCCAAATGAGTTTTTAACAAAGTTTGTTTCCAATCTTTACTGAAAACTGGTGAGCTTCAAATTTTGTTTTTTTTTTATATACCAAATAAATTATGATAATTTTCGTTCAATCTATACCCCGTGGAGAATATTCCAGAATTCTTTCAAAATTTTTTGATCAGTACTTTTCGAGATAAGGTAGGGGACAGCGATTTTTCGCTATTTTTTAAAAGTAATACGAAGAAAAGTGTGCGCAAGTATTACATTATATTTTTTACTCGTGTTTTCACAAGCTTTCATTTGATACCACACTCGATTACCTAGTAAAAAATTTTTTTTTTCACTTCCGATTTCACCCCTCAAAACGAACCCCTTAAGTCAAAATTTATGTTACGGTGGTATAAAATGATCAGTGACTTCACAAAACACACCCCAGATGAGTTTTCAACAAAGTTTGTTTCCAATCTTTACTGAAATCTGATGACCTTGAAATTTTTGTTTTTTTTATATACCATATAAATTATTAAAGGTAATGCACTCGTGATAATTTTCGTTCAATCTACACCCCGTGGAGAATATTCCAGAATTTTTTTTCGAAATTTTTTGATAAGTACTTTTCGAGATAAGGCTCGGGACAGCGATTTTTCGCGAATTTTTAAAAATAATACAAAGAAAATTGCGCGCAAGTATAATATTATATATATATTTTTTACTCGTGTTTTCACAAGCTTTCATTTGACACCACACTCGATGACCTAGTAAAAAATTTTTTTTTTTTCACTTCCGACTTCACCCCCCAAAACTAACCCCTTAAGTCAAAATTTAATTCTCAAAACTACATGGCTCTAATAAGGCCATCAATTCCTATATTATTACCAAATTTCACCTTTCTATGTCAAATAGTTTCGGAGAAAATCGGGTGTGACAGACAGACAGACAGACAGACAGACAGACAGACAGACAGACAGACAGACACCGAAGTGATCTTATAAGTGTTCCGTACGGAACACTAAAAAGGTATCATTGTCCACTGTCCACGCCTATAACACCAATTCAGGTGACCCTCTTAAAATGGATAAATAATTCAATATGTTTTGTATTTTAACATTGTTAAATAGATTAATGTAGATTAAACTTTGAATTCTAAACATATTGAATCGGTAGAAGCTGTTTCGCATGTAGAAATAGAGGGGGAAGCTTCAAAGGTCGAAGAAGAGTTCGGTTACATTCGTTCTTTCATCCATCCTTTGATAGACAAGATGTAGCGGCGCTCTTGGTAGGCAGTTCAGAGAGGAAGACAAAGTTTTTAACATTAGAGAAAGAATATTTGATATTCAAATTCAAATTCCATTATTTGCCAATATCTGCAATTTAATAAAGTGACAGAATTAAGTTTGCTCGAAATACGACAAAAAGGATGGCACAGCCACTATAAATAACCGATACCACAGTCCCTTCACAACTGGGCATGTGTAGTGCCACCCTATAGCAAACATATACGTTAAAAATAAATAAGAAACTAATTGTAAAAATTCTAAAAATTAGCAGAGCGCAAAAAAGGATAGGCGGATATTGTTATAAGACAATAATCACGGTTTTTATGTACAGTACTACAGCGCGTTCTAGCTTCAGAAAGAATATATATATATATATATATATATATATATATATATATATATATATATATATATATATATATATATATATATATATACTGCTGTCAAAAAATAATAAGACTTTTAAATTTAAATCGCCCGGGCATTTCCAAATCGGATAAATTTTTTTTTCGTTAGGTTGGTAAGACCATAACTGCCATCTGTGTCAAATTTTAAGACCATAGCGTCAGTAGTTAATAAGATTCGCTTGCATTCGTTCAACAACAAAAGTGCGTTTTTCGATTTTTAACATGAGTGAAAAAATTCAGCAAAGAAGTTGCATTAAATTTTGTTTAAAAAATAGTTTTTCCGTGAAGCTATTCATCTCAAGAGGCCGAAATTGTGGGCCTATAACTCTTGGTTTTTTCATCACGATAATGCGTCTTCTCATACAACATTGGTTCTTCGCGACTTTTTTTATCAAAAATTCAACTCATATTATTCTGCAATCGCCCTATTCGCCTGATTTAGCTCCGTCGGACTTCTGGCTATTCCCTAAACTCAAAAAACCGCTTCGAGGATATCGTTTTGAGCCGATTGAGGAGATTAAAACCGAATCGAAGAAGGCTTTAAAGGCCATTCCAGAAATCGAATTCAACAACTGTTTCGAAGACTGGAAAAAACGTTGGCATAAATACATTTTATCCAAAGGGGATTACTTTGAAGGGGACGAAATAAATTTGGAAAAATAAATAACCCCTTTGCGTTTTATTTCAAAAGTCTTACTTTTTTGATCACAGTAGTATATCAGTGATATTGCTATGAGTTGATAAATTTTGTATAGTTTTAATAGTAAGATGGTAATTTTTCTTGGTTTTTTATTGAGATTATAAACAAATATTTTACGTAAATATTTTTAGTAAAATATAAAACTGGTGAATAATAGGGAAAGAGATTTGAGTGTTTTTTTCGTATATAGAGCGTTATATGTTTTTTTTATTTTTTTACAACTTCAGAACAATTAAATGTTCAACAAATTTTGAGTATTATTATTGAAAAACCGTTTTAAAAAGGTAATCATCCATTAGCTGTCCACTCCACTGCTGGATATAGCCGTCCTCTAAGAACTTCCACCGAGTTCTGTCCTAAGCGGTATTAACCCAATTTCCTGACACTCTTTTCATGTCATTGTTCCATCTAGTTGATGGTCTACCTCTGTTCCTTTTGTCTTCTCTGGGTCTCCATTCTATTAATCTTTTAAACCAATGATTCTCATTCTTTCGGGGTATATGGTCTCCCCATCTCCGGTTAGATTACGTAACTTTTTAGATAACATCAATTACTTTTCTTCGTTATTTGATAATTATGTTTGTTATTCTCTCCTTCCTTGTGGTCCCAGCATAGCTCTCTGCAATGCCCGTTGTGATTCTCTCAGTTTGTTTGCTGACTGTTTTGTTAATGTGAATGTCTCGACGCTATATGTGATTACCAGCAAAACACATTATTCATAAACTTTCCTTTTTAAGCACATTGGCAAATAACCCTGCAGCGTATCTATCAGCTTCCTAAAAGTCGTCCATCCCAAACCCACAAGACGATGTAATCTAGCGAATTTGATTGTCTTTGCCAATTTGTAATTCATACTAGTGGTTTTGGAGTTGCTCCACCTCGCTTTCATTAAATTTTATATTATTGCTCGTAACTAGACTAACTAGTTACGAGCAATAAGGTAATATCCTGATATTATTTAATGGCAACTTCGTAATATTTACAGCAGTAACTTGATAGCCTGTTCAATAACAGTGTTTACTGAAAGCAAGATTACCGGTGTTTGATATTGCTCTTCATCTTTTTTGGGAATTAATTGAAATCAACAAAGAGAAAGTAAGCTATATAGTTTTTGTATGACAATTGCTTTTCTTAATTTTTAAAGCACGTTTTAGGGTTCCTAGATCATGAGAAACATAGTCACACATTTCCATCTGTTGGCACTATAACTTTCGAACAAAATTAGATCAATTTCATATATATATATATATATATATATATATATATATATATATATATATATATATATATATATATATGTATATAAATATATATATATATATATATATATATATATATATATATATATATATGTATATATATATATATATATATATATATATATATATATATATATATATATATATATATTGAGTCTGGGAAAAAGTTCGTGGCGTTTTTCCCGATAGATGGTGTCAATTGCAAATAACTTAAGAAACACAGATTGCAGCGACACCACTAAACGCTCGTTGGAAAGGTGACACTTCGAGCGTTACTTTGAGTGTATAAACCTCGAAATTGGTGCAGTAATTGGAGAGTTGTTGGCGTTTGAAAATGGAGAAAAGTAATAAAAAATTGCGCTATATTTTGCAATATTATTACGACAATGGGAAGAACGCTGCGCAGGCTACTGAAAAATTTTTTGCTGTGGTTCGCTCATTTTCGTTCTAGTAATTTTAATGTGAAAGATGAGTCACGCTCTGGTCGTCCAATCACTGAAAAAGCTGATGAAATTCTTGAAAAAGTCCAACAAGATAAGCATATCAGCAGTGTCGATATTGGTATGGAGCTAGGCATTGACCACAAAACGGTTTTGAACCATTTACATAAAGCTGGCTACAAAAAGAAGCTCAATGTATGGGTTCCTCATGAGTTGAGCGTGAAAAACATGATAGACCGATTTAACTTCTGCGATGCGCTGCTGAAACGCAATGAAATCGAGCCATTTCTGAAACGTGTCATAACCGGTGATAAAAAATGGATCACATACGACAATCGGAAGCGTAAAAGATCGTGGACAAGGGATGGTGAGCCGTCACAAGCGTTTGTGAAGCCAGGATTGAGGCCGAAAAAAGTGATGCTGTGTGTGGTGGGACTGGAAGGGAATCGTTCACCATGAGCTACTTCCAGTTGGTTAGACGATTGATTCTGAACACTACTGTGGACAACTAGAGAGATTACGCAAGGCAATTGAAAGAAACGACTAATAGGAAAGGTGTTGTCTTCCATCATGACAACGCCCGACCACACACTTCTTTGATGACCCTTCAAAAATTGCGGGAGCTTGGTTGGGAGGTTTTGATGCATCCACCGTATAGTCCAGACATATATATATATATATATATATATATATATATATATATATATATATATATATATATATATATACATATATATATATATATATATATATATATATATATATATATATATATATATATATATATATATGGGACGTTTCACGTCAACCGGGACAAAGCTCTGCACAGGCAACAGAAAATAATGTTTGATTGTTCAAATTATTTGGAATACAAAGCACTTTCAAATGTTGAGTGGCAAAACGTCATCAAAATCAGCTATAAAATCTTCGAAAAAGCATTCAGATCTCTATTTAGAAGTTTTACCTATCCACCTACGTGCGTTTGCATCACTGTTGAGAAATTCAAAATGGCGGATCCAATATGGGGGACCTCAAAATCGATCAGAACCTGACATATTAACTGTTCTTCTAAAGTGCGATTATAAACTTATATTTTTAAAACAACTTTAACTTTTGAATGGTAAGACCTAATCTCCTAAAAAGGCTGATCCAATGTGGCGGCTGCAAGTGAGTTAAGCGTTAACCATTTTTCAGGTTGGAGATTTTGGGTAATACTGATATGAAATTGTTTATATTCAAAAGTTGCCAATGGTTACTGATCGCGAATCTAAAGTCAGATTTTAAAAATTCAAGATGTTGGATCCAATATGTTAGACGTCGATCCAAGAAATTAAAGATTTTGAGATAAAAAAATAGACTCGTATTTCACAAAAAATTTGCAATAAAGAGGTCTCTAATAACACAGGTCAACATTTTATCTAGGCTTGTACTCGGTAAACCAACTAGGTATTTTAGGGTTTTTGGGGTCGCTGATCACGATGAAGGGGTCGGTTAACCTTCATCAGGTCAGGTTCAAGGTCATTTGAAGGTCAAATTGAGACAATGCAGCCAAAAAATCTGAAAAAATTCATACGTATGTTTTTTGGGTCACTGAATCCGAATCCGGTGTTATTTTTTTTCATATAAGGTCTCCTGAAGGCCACTAGAGGTTACTTCAAGATCATTCTGAGGTTATTTGGAATAAAACAGTTATGAGCAGGCCAAAAAATCTGAAAAAAATGGTGTATACGTTTTTTAGGTCTCTGGTTCAGAATTAGAGGTCTGTTAACCTCCATCAAATCTGGTTCAAAGTCATTTGAAGGTCAATTTAATTGATAGCGGCTAAAAAATCTAAAAAAAACGATACCCACTTTTTTGGGCCACTAATTCCTAATCTGTGTTCTTTTCTTCCCTACCATTTCTTCCATAGATCGTTTCAAGCAGGAATATAAGAAGATGGGTAGAGGAAAAGGTTATGATCAAGTGCTACTAGTATATTTCAGCATTATACTTGCTTCGAGGTCGGTTTATTTTATACAGAAAGTTTTTGTCTCAATCTTAAAACTCCGCTAACATTTCCATAAAGTTATTTGATATGCATATTTAATAAATGTGGGCTAATGAACTAATACTTATAGTTGCACCCAGGGCACCTCCACGCGGTGACGGTGGGCAACGGAGTTGTTCCACTATCCGGCGAAGTCCCTGGGTTATGGCTTCCATGCCGTCATGGCAACTACAAATAAAACTTCTACGAGACAGGGGCTCGGAACCCCAGAATCGGCGGTTGGTCAGGGTGGGAAAGCGGGCCCGCAGCCGTCGTCATCCAGCGACCGTAGCTCTTCAACGGTGGGAAACTTGGCTTTTGAAGAGTTTAATGCTACAAGTCAAGGATTTTGTAAGAATAATGTGAACTGTTTTTGTATCGTTTGTGGGCTGTATACACTCAAAAATAAAATTAAATTTTCTGAGACTTTGAAAACAAAATATAAAAGTTTGTTCAATATCGACACGAGTTGCTTGAACAACTCTTATACTCCGAATGTCATCTGTAGTTAATGCCGCAATATTTTGTTTGGAACAAGGGCACAAATATTTTCTGCACCGATGAAATGGAGAAATCCATCAGACCATACGTCTAATTGTTATTTCTGCTTAACGAATCTCAAAGGATATAATCGTAATAACAAAAACTCTGTAACTTATCCGTGCGTAGAATCTGTAACATTGCCCATATATATAGAAACTGCACCTGATAATGATGACAGCAGGCATAGCAATGCAGAGCATTTTGAAGTTTCTGATGATATAGAAATGCATGATGAATCATTAGATACACCGCAAGATGTGTGAAAGTGAAACCTACAATGTATCTTCAGGCTCGGAAGATGAAGGTATGTCAGAACAAACACATTTTAACCAAGGTGACCTGAGTGATCTCTGTAGAGACTTAGGACTTTCAAAAGAAGGTTCTGAACTTTTAGCATCGAGATTAAAAGGAAAAAATTGTTTAGCACCAGGGACAAAAGTAACATATTACCGTTCAAGAGAAAAACCATTCAAAAAGTATTTTACAAAATCTGGTAATTTAATTTATTGCAATGATGTTAGTGGATTAGTCAAAGAATATGGTATCGAATATACAGCTAGTCATTGGCGCCTTTTTATCGATTCATCGAAAAGAAGTTTGAAAGCGATCTTGCTCTTCAATGGGAATACGTATGCCCCTTTGCCTCTTGCCCATTCGGTCATTTTAAAAGAAGAATATTTCAATTTAGAACTCGTACTAGAAAAACTGAAATATGATTCTCATAAGTGGGAACTTTGCGGTGATTTAAAAATCATAATGATCATGCTCGGTTTGCAATCAGGGTTTGTATCATATCCATGCTTCCTTTGTGAATGGAACAGTCGTGCTAGAGATAAACATTACGTAGTAAAAGTTTGGCCACCAAGAAAAAATCTAATCCCAGGTGAGAAAAATGTTTTAGCAGAAAGTTTGGTACCTCCTCATAAGGTTCTATTACCACCATTGCACATAAAGTTAGGTCTGGCAAAACAAATTGTTAAAGTAATGAGTAGAAACCAGAGCGATGCTTTCATGCATATCTTTGGAGTATTGCCAAAACTTTCGGGGGCGAAAATAAATGAAAGTGTCTTTACCGGACCTGATATAAGAGAACTTTTCAAAAATGTAGAATTTGAAAGAAAGATGACTGACAAAGAAAAGGCAGCTTGGAGAAGTTTCAAAGAAGTGACGAAAAAGTTTTTGACTTCCAAATGGCCTTAATACCGACCTGATGAAGGGTAACCGACCTCTAATTCTGAACCAGAGACCCAAAAAACGTATACACCATTTTTTTCTGTTTTATTCCAAATAACCTCAGAATGACCTTGAAGTAACCTCTAGTGACCTTCAGGAAACCTTATATGAAAAAAATAACACCGGATTCGAATTCAGTGACCCAAAAAACATACGTATGAATTTTTTCAGATTTTTTGGCTGCATTGGCTCAATTTGACCTTCAAATGACCTTGAACCTGACCTGATGAAGGTTAACCGACCCCTTCATCGTGATCAGCGATCCCAAAAACCCTAGGATACCTAGTTGGTTTACCGAGTACAAGCCTAGATAAAATGTTGACCTGTGTAATTTTTCACTAAAATGCATAGATTCCGAGAAAAAAAATTCCTAAACTATCTGTCATTTCATATTTTGAGTAATGAAGGTCCATGTTTATAAACATATCTTCGAAAAAACCTCTCTGCTTTCAGCAGAGTTGAGACTGCCTTTAACTGTAATTTTAAAACTCTCATTACTTTTTTTTAATTGTTTTTGTTTATTTCTAGGTTTTTTTGGGATTTGAATATATTGGATATTGAATATTGGATCAGCCTTTTTAGGAGATGAGGTTTTACCACTCAAGAGTTAAACATATTTTAAAAACATAAGTTTATAATCGCACTTTAGATGCCTCAAGAACACGTAATATATCTATGAGAATAAGAGATCTGCCCGATTTTAAGATCCGCTATGTTGGATCCACCATTTTGAATTTCTCAACAGTGATGTAAATGCACGAAGGTGAATAGTTATAATTTATAAATAGCAATCTGAATGCTTTTTCGAAGATTTTATAGTTTTAATAACTTTTTTCGATGCACACCTTACTTGTAGCTGCCATATTGGAGCCACCATTTTGAGTGATCATGTTTTGCCACTCAGCATTCGAAAATGCTTTGTATACCGAGTAATTTGAGCCGACAAACATTATATTCCGTCGCCTACAATTTTGGTCAGAGCTTTTTCCCGACTAACGTGAAATGACACATGTGTTTGTGGAATTTTTATTTTTTAAAACTATTATACCAAATTTTACTGTGTTTTCTAATTTTACAATGTATCAAAAAAAAGAGAACAAAGAACATTTTTTAAAAATGCCCAAAACAATTGGGCGAAACGCCAATAAACACCTAGCATTGTCTTTTTTCAAAAGAACCTAAAATTACCCAAGAAAAAACAACCAAGTTTATATATATATATATATATATATATATATATATATATATATATATATATATTGCGGCAATCAATGTCAAGAGACTAAAGTTCTAATAAACTTTCGTGAAAAATTTTATTCAAATCTGTAAAACAAATTTAGGGTTATTGCTAAACCAACCCACAAATGTAGACTAGTTTACATGCCAAATAAGACTATGTCGAAACAACACTGTCAACGGATATACTTCCAGACCGACAAATAACATATACATTAGTTCATAAATAGTAACATTTTATCGCGACACATATAGAAATTAACCGGAAACAACCTGAGTTTTGTTTTTATTTATATATGCTAGAACTGATACGTTATTTAGATAATTAAATTATTTAAGACACCCCCCACTGGTTTTTGGATTAGACAACTCATTAAACGCTGAACTACTATGTTGCATTGACTTGGAATTTTTAGCCAGCATATCCGCCTAAATTCATGTGGTTTAACTCCTTATGCTCTTAAACCACGAAATGCTTGATTGACGTAAATAATCAAGTCATTTTATTTTACCTTCAGTAACAAAAAAAATGCCCCAGCAGACTGATATATACTGTCGAAATGACAGGACCTAAAATATCCACGGACGCAAAGAGTTTCCCGAGAAAATGAAACATTCTATCTGCTTAGTGTCGAGAATTTCTCTTTTCAGAAAAAACATGCCGAAAATTTGGCCTGAAGTAGCGTTTAATTTGAGCGATAAACTCGTGTTCGCGGAACACAATTTTAAACGAAAAATATTACGTTGCGGCTTTTATGTTTCGCGGTATGTGGTGATATATATTTTTCATGCTTTCACGTTAGATATAAAGCAACTAAAGGAATAAATTCTATTAAAAAAAATTTTAAATTATATTTTTATGAGAGATTGATTACAACCAGCCCTGCATTTGTATATATATAAATTTCACCCTCCCTCTACAAACAAACCAAAATCTAAATAGGAAATAAAACACAATACAATTACACCTCTTTATATTATTTATTTCAATCCATTTGCTCTCCCTCAGCTTCAATACAACGTTTGAAACTTTTAATTAACATGCTGGATAAGTTTTCCTATATCGGTTTGTATGATACTGTTGAAGGTCGTGATCGCGTCCCTTAAACAAAAAGTAATTTTCTGGACGAAAAATTCCTCATTGGCGTCTGTGGCTAGCCAAAAGATGCAGGTACTCAGCGTGCATGTGAAGAACGCATATATATATATATATATATATATATATATATATATATATATATATATATATATATATATATATATATATATATATATATATATATATATATATATATATATATATATATATATATATATATATATATATATATATATATATATATATATATATATATATATATATATATATATATATATATATATATATATATATATATATATATATATATATCAGGTGTACAAGTATGAAATGCGGATTTCAGACAACAGATGGTGTACTAATGCAGTTTGTGCTATAAAGATTTGACACTGCGACATTTTGTTGTGTCATCAACAAGTGTCAAACGCGCACGAATGATAAATTGGAAAAGTATGTTCATAATGTTGTGTTGTTGTGTTCAGTATGTCGAAATTTATACCGAACAAAGAGCATTCGCGGACAGCTTTAATTTTTTGTTTTCATTTGAAGAAAACTGCTGTTGAATCATACCGATTACTTTGAGAAGCTTATGGTGAACATGCTCCATCGCAAGATACGTGTGAACGATGGTTTCGGCCTTTCAAAAGTGGTGACTTCGATGTTGCAGACAAGGAACATGGAAAAACCGCCAAAAAAATACGAAAATGTGGAATTGCAAGCATTGTTGGACGAAGATGATTCGCAAACACAAAAACAACTCGCCGAGCAATTGGGCGTTAGTCAACAAGATGGTTCCCAATCGGCTACGAGAGATGGGAAAGATTCAGAAGACCGGTATATGGGTACCACATGAGTTGAACGACAGGCAAATGGAAAAAGCGCAAAAACACGTGTGACATTTTGCTGGCTCGGTACAAAAGGAAGTCGTTTTTGCATCGTATAGTGACAGGGGATGAAAAGTGGATTTATTTTGAAAATCTCAAGCGCAAAAAATCATGGGTATACCCAGGCGCACCATCCATATCGACCGCAACACTGAATCGCTTTGGCAGAAAGACGATGCTCTGTGTTTGGTGGGACCAGAGGGGCGTGGTCTATTATGAGCTGTTAAACCTGGGGAAACGGTTAATACTAAACGTTACCAATAACAATTGACCAATTCGAACCGTTCGCTGCTTGAAAAAAGGCCAGAATACCAAAAGAGGCAACATAAAGTCATTTTTCTTCATGACGATGCTCCATCACATACGGCAAAATCAGTTCGCCACACGTTGGAAGCACTCAGGTGGGAAGTTCTACACCATGCGGCTTACTCACCAGACTTGGCTCCTTCCGATTACCACTTGTTTGCATCGATGAGTCACGCACTTGCTGAGCAGCGCTTTGGTTCGTACGAAGATGTAAAAAAATGGCTCGATGAATGGTTCGCAGCAAAAGGGGAAGATTTTTACTGGTGTGGTATTCACAAATTGCCCAAAAGATGGGAAAAATGTATAACAAGCGATGGAGCATAATTTGAATAAAGCACTTTTTATCATTCTTCCGAATTTAACATGTTTTTTTAGAAGAAAAATCCGCATTTCTTACTTGTACACCTAGTATATATATATATATATATATATATATATATATATATATATATATATATATATATATATATATATATATATATATATACATATATATATATATATATATATATATATATATATATATATATATATATATATATATATATATATATATGTATATATATATATATATATATATATATATATATAATATATATATATATATATATATATATAGGCAGTCTCTTATTTGATAACCTGTGCTAACGGTTTGCTCTCAAGTTAGAGCGAGTGGATCTCATCTACTGAACCACTGCTAAGTAATACTAGATCATTCCTAACGTGAAAACGCTGGGTCTTACAAGCGATATTAACTTAAATAAAATTGACGTGTTAATAAACTAGGCAATGAAACAAAGGAATTAGAAGTTAAATTAGAGAACAATTCATTATATGTTTACAATCTGTTATTAATTTTATGCATCTTCCAAAAAAAAAAATGTTTTCAAACGATCAGAAGCTTTATGCTTCCTGCCTAAAAGCTGGCTGAAAATGCCCGCGTGAATTATGTCCTTTTAACTATAAAGATCATGACAAAGAACGTTGAGGAGTGATTAAAACATTTTGCACTCTTCATTTCGCAATTTTCAATGCATAACCAATTACCCACCTGGAAGATTTCTAGGTTCCTTTCATGAAATTACACACTTTTAAATCTAAATTTTATCAGTTCACTTTTTAAACGACTCGGCTGTTGTTGTCCAGTTTGAGATCGCTTAAACCACAGTCACTTGAATATAGAATAACCATTCATTACCCCTAGATTTAACCGACCTCAAAAAAGTAGGATCCCATATCAATATGTATATCTATAAACGCTTTAGAAAAAAAAAACATATACAAAACTGCTACTATTTCTTTCGTTTAATCAGATTAGGCCAGGCCAGGTCAGGCTAGAGTTAAAAAAAATCATGCACATCGGTTTTGTAGTTCAAAAACTATCTTTATAGCTGCATTTATTAATTTCTAAGCGTACTCTATGGTCTAAACCTCTCTTGCATTGAAACTCTCGAAGTTCTGAATAATAAAAAAAAAGAAATCGATGATCAATGTAAGCTGGAGATTTAAAAAAAAAATAAATCTTTCATACAGTAAAACTTTAAAAACTTACACCCAGAGGCAGAGAGAGATTTTTTTACAGAGAGAACTTTTTTATGCAATGGAATTTCAAACTATTAAATCTAATTTAAAAATCGATTTTAATAGAGGAGATTTTAGATAAGAAAGAACCCTTCCCTACAGTGGAACTCTACAACATACAGGTATCTTTCTGTTTTATACACACACTGGGGCAAGGGAGGTAATATGAACCCTTAACTACATATATATGACGGCAATGCGAGGCGACAAGCTGCTGCATCGGTGCGGCAATTCCTGGCTAATGTGGGTACATTAGACTGGCCTGCGCGGAGTCCTGACCTTAATCCAATCCAGCACATGTAAGATATGCTCAAATGAAGAGTTTGAGCCAGAAATCCATCATAGAGGGACTTAAAAGTTGCGATAGCAGAAGAGTGGGGAAGAATCCCACAGACAGTGAAAAAAAGCTCACCAGCTCCATGAAAAACCAGCTGGAAGCAGTAATAATGGCTAGGAGAGGTAATACAAAATAATAATTTTGGTTTTTATCAATAAATTTAATTGTTATGCTTAAAATTTGTTTAATTTTCCTTTCTCCTACCCCTATTTCTAATTCTTGTTCTCCTTGTTTCCCATTTCATTCATTTAAATCAGTAAAAAGCATGAGGTATGCTCTGGAATTTGATATTATTGGAAAGAGAATCGTATGGGTTTTCAAATGATACTAAAATCCGTAAAAATATATGAACACTAAATTCTAGAATCCGTGTTAAATGAAGCCAAATAATTTGAGTCGATTTTTTTGCTCACCAGTATATATATATATATATATATATATATATATATATATATATATATATATATATATATATATAATATATAATATATATACATATATACACTTTATTTTTGCACTGTATTTGGATTTCGCTAGCCATGTATTCATCAGGAGCGATGATTGAGTAGTCAATACCGTAACATAAAAACATTTATTCTAGTGAGAATGTATTCACCCAGGTCATGAATTTGAAGCCACAGGCAACTTTTCATTGGTCAAACAATCTGCAACATAGGAACAAACTTCCACGTAGTGCTTGACTACATGCTGTTAAAAACAAATTAATTATGTCAATGCTCTTATTTGAATCCCAAAACATCCCTCCAAATATAAACTCCACCAATGAAATTTTACAACCACATTTTCCAAAGAAAATTTATAGCTAGCTGCGTTCTTATGTAAAGGGGAGCAGAACGCGACATTAATTTACTTGTAATTTGAATTTAATGTTTATTTGGACAGGGAAAAGCTACTAAAAGTTATAATTTATTCCCGTAAGTTGCTTGAAGAAAAGGGCACTTTTAAATTTTTGGAAAAAACATTAAATTCAAATTTTAGTACATGAATATTTACTTTAAAGATCCCGCAAGAAGGTAATTTAATTTAAAATTAATATTTTTTTATTACGGTATAAAAAAATTAAATAATTAGGGAACGTCATTCTCAGCTTCCGTTGTTTTAAATAACTGTAGCTATGGCTAAATCTGAAGTGAAGTCAAATTTTTGTGGGTTTCTATAGTATATGCCGTCAATAGCTTGACATTTCGACGTACTAGTTGTTACTATAGCTTACTATCAAATAACTCTGTAATAGTCCATTGGGACGATCGCAACGGATACAGAAGTAGGCAAGCGCGGATCCTGGTGGATATATTTTAAACTTGATTAAAAATGTTGCATAGAGAGAGAGTATTTTTATTCAACTTTCGTAGCTCGTTGACATTCGCAGCTCAATTCCTAGTCATGTTTACAAAAACTAACCTAGCTGAACTTAACCCAACGTAAAATTGTGAGTTATATTCATATTCATGCATATGATCCAACAGATTATCCTAGAGAAAACTTGTTAATAATAACCCATTTATCACTAAGTAAGCAACTGCAAAAAATATTATTCTGTAAAAAAAATAATCATTTGGCCATTTAGCAATAGTAACAATACGAAAAATAAAAAAATTATTTTGAAAATATAAATTTGAAAACACTAACTTTAGCCCAATCGTCAGAGGCAAATTTTGACGAAAAGCTCTCATTTTGGCATACTTTGGACGTAGAATACGATAAAAAAAGTTTGCTGTTCTAAAGTGTACGCTAAGCCTACAAAATCGAAAATACGATGAAAAATTCGGTTTTTCGCAAATATCTCGAAAAATAAAAAAGATATCGAAAAAACTAATAGCACCACGTGAAAGAACGGGAAATTTGCCGTGATCAAAAAAAAATATTTAAAATAAAATGGCTAGTTTAATCCCTTCATATAACGTCTCTTTTCACGGGGACAATTTTATAGCCTCACGTTGGAGCGCTATTTTGTATAGCCCCAACTTGCTTTATTTTTAATAAATATTTTATTTATTAAATAGAAGCCGTTATTTGCCCCTTATGTATATCTTAATTTTTGAGAATGGATTGAGTGGATATTAATATTGATAGAGCAAAAACTAGATATAAGCTAGCTCGTTTTTTTTTTACTGGTAAAGTACATGGAGATCGAGATAATTTTTGTACGCCTTTTGAAAATAGTCTCTATAGTTATTTAAAACTTGGTTGTACTGTTTTTGGGCACCATTCATTTTAGAGTAAAAAGAATCTAAGATCAGCTCAAAAAATGAAAAAATACTGAAGAGTTATTTAGTTGTTGAAATAAAATTGAATTGGGTACAACCTTCGCGTCCTGAAAGAAAGACCAGGAGTTTAGTGAGACACTACACATTTAAATAAAGAAGAGTATATTAACGAAATAAAAATTCTTCCTCTTATTACACTCTTACAAATTACTTAGACTTAATAAATAACCTCTTATGCTATAAGAGTGTACATACTCAAACTAGAGTTCTATGAATTACTGATCCTAAGTTAAAAAAAAAACAAAAGATTTAAAAAAAAAAATCGATCTTAAAGTTTGTAAAATTAACTCCTCGGATTTCACGTGTTGAATAGTCGTTGGAAACACACGTTGCAGACAGGAAGTGAGGTATTTAAACTGGTGTGCTTATGACTTACTGATTGGCTTCTCCTCGTGAGTTTTCCATAAACTTCTTGGCCTCTCCTGGTGAGATTCTCATCAAAATATTGTCTCACTCATTACTCTCCTATTTTCTTTTGGGGAGCTAATCACTTTTTGACCCGAAATGCCTTAGGATGAGCAGAATATTTTAAGATTAGAAAAAGGCATCAAACCTGAAATCTATAAACCACACCCACTTGGTAATAAAAAAAAGCCGTTACTGCACTACGGCATCACGGAGAAAAATAAAGCCAGTACGGTGTGCTGGAGGAAAAAAGCCACTACGGCATGGCCGTTAAAAATTCCATATGATCATTTATATATCTTTTGACTCTTCTTCAAAGTGACGTATTTAAAATGGCTCACTTCCGGGACGCAAAATACTAAATAAGTTAGGTTAGCAACACGTTATACACGGTTGAGTTACACTGTTCAAAAATTTAAATCGCTGTTTTAAGTTACACTGCTCAAAAATTGAAATCACTGCCTAATCAAATATAAAAATGTAATAAAATATAAATTATAGAAAGAAAAACAGTGTCGTACCATGATCTTAAAATCTAAGAAAAAATGAATGTTACAAGTTGTAGTGGGAATTATGCTTCCAACCTTATTTATGATTAAATTAACGTTTCTGTATTCTGCTAAATATTTCGAAATTGGCTATTAGGGGTTTTTTCGGGGTGTCGATTAAGAATCCGATGACAAATTTGAAAAATTCAAAATGTCGGATCCAGCATGGCGGCCAGAAAAAACGTAATTCATTTGATTTTCCAATTTTCTTTTTAAAGTGTCTACTAAGGGGTTTTTTGGGGTGCTGCTTGAGAATCTGAGGTCAAAAATTCAAAATGGGTTATCCAAAATGCAGTCAGTGTATATAAAAAAAAAATAAATAAAAATATATTTATTTATATAAAAAAATTAATATTTTTAATAATAATTGTATAAAAACAATACAATAAAATAAAGAAGAAATTACAAAAAACGTATATCAGATATATTTACGAAATAATAAACCTTATTTTTTAGTCACTTTCTTCTTCTTCAATTTGGTCACAATTTTCATCATCAATATACAGTATACAAACTATGTAAGGGTCACACAGGTGACAGAAAACAGAACGGGCTGGTGGAGCTGCGTGCGCGTTTCTTCTCCGATCGCCATTAACAAAATTCCTTTGAGTAATTCAGAATTTTTGTGTTTTCAATAACAATAGGAATTTGTACCTGGATGTTTAAATGAAATATAAATACTTTATACTTAAATCTTATACTTTTATCTTCCATTCCCCACCTTTAAATATTTGTTTTATTATTGTAAGTTTTTAATGATTTTCTAATATCAAGTGTACTTTTAACTGTAACTAACTGTAACGACATATTTTGACCATTTCGTACTGCTTTAAAATTGCTGGCGGCGCACTACAACAGGCAAATTTTCATATTTTAAAACTCAATTTTTAAATAACATAGACAATGTGGGTATTTACCAAGAGACTAGCGCCTTTACACGAAGACCAGGAAGAAGAAGGTGTACCTCGGAGCGACACGACCGCTAGATGGCAATGATGGAAGAAGACGAGTCTATGGGAGACCTGGGGAGCGCTATGTGCATTACTGAAACGGTCGCCTACGGACAAGGTTCTGTCATGGTGTGGGAAGGTATCTCGCTGGATGCGAAAACCGATTTGGTTTTCGTGTCTGATGAGACTCATATCGGTGGATTAACTACTCACCGGTACATCGAGGAAATCCTGCAGGAACACGTTGTTCCTTAAGCTAGGTTTGTTCGCGATAGCTTCATGCTAATGCACGACAATGCCAGGCCACATGCTGCGCGGAGTCCTGACCTCAATCCAATTAAACACATGTAGGATGAGCTCAAAAAACGAGTTCGAGCCAGAAATGCAGCCTCCCCTGCGTCACTGAGGAACTTAAAGGTTGCGATGGCGGAAGAGTGGGGAAGAATTCCACAGACAGTGGTGGTAAAGCTCACCCGCTCCATGAAAAAAAAACGGCCAGAAGCAGTAATAAGGGACAGGGGGGTAATACAAAATATTTATTTTGGTTTTTATCAATAAATTTAATTGTTAAACTTAAAATTCGCTTAATTTTTCCTTTCTCTTACTCCTATTTTCAATCCTTGTTCTCCTTGTTTCCCCTTTCAATTATCAGTAAAAAGGATGAGGTATGTTATGGAATTTGGTATCATTAGAAAGAAAATAGAGAATAAATATTCTTATATTGAAACTTAAGTTATAATAATGACATGTGCACAAGAATTTTTTTGCAATACCGCATTTTATTAAGTATTTATAATTTACTGTATGCCCGTTAAAAATAATGCAAATAAAAATTTCGTTTTAAGTTTTACAAATTATGAAGCAACAAAAATAAAAACTATTAGTATCATCGGAAAGCTGAAAGTCTTCTCTTCAAAAAACTAACTCCTAATTTTTTTTTACACTTTGAAAACAAATAATATCGATTAATCTTCGAGCGGTGCGTAGAGAATTTCAAATTAACCTGCGCTACACTTTTTGAACCACGTATCCGAATTTTTAATAAATTTTCGTGATAATAAAAAAATCTGAAAAAAAAAATTTATACGCTATGTTTTGCGTAAAATTTACCACTCTGTCACGTGGTGCTATTAGTTTTTCGATATCTTTTTTATTTTTCCAGATATTATCGAAAAACCGAATTTTTGATTTTATTTTGGACTCTGTGAGCTTAGCGTACATTAAACTACAGCAAACTTTTTTATCGCATTCTACGTCCAAAAAACTACCTGTGTACCAAAATGCAGCCTGTTTAATTTAATGAGAGTTCAAAACGTCTGGCGACTGGGCTACTTATAATTTGTAAATAAATATAAATAAATTATTGTCATATTATAAGCAAAGTTCAAATTTATCGGATGACACTTCGAAGAGGAATCTATAGTGATGGATTACGACAGCTAAAAATTGTTTAAAGTTTCAAACTCTAAGTTTCATTTTCAAGAAAATTTAGGAAGGTTTGGCCCCTTGACTAGCTTACCGTGGCCAGAGTCTCAAGTTTGATTCCCGACAGGACAGTATACGTAATTTATTTTAAGTATATTGAGATATACCATATTCCATGTAGCTAGCAGACAGTCCCAAACTCTCAAAAAAGTCAATATCTATGTAAATGGACTTATTATAAAACTCAAGCGTTTCGGTTTTGGTAAGATAAGAAATCGTAGTTCTTGGGGTAAGCTGACGTTTGCCCATGATTGCACAAGGCATCTTCAGAGATCTTTGTTTTTTGAAATTAGAACACGGGTTTTAATCTGGAAGAGAAGTAAAGCCTCGGATAATCGCAGACCAAATGTCGGAAAGTTGCTCCAAATTAAGACAGCTTAATCTAATGTTGTTGTTGGAAGACCGCTCGAACTGAAAAAGATTGACACTGCAGTCACAGTCTCCCCGGTTTGCGTACTAGTCAGTATTGAAAGGACTGAGAACCGGCCCCGTGGGTGAACTGCCGACTATAAGTAGTTGCTAGAATGCCGCTTAACCCTCGCTGACGAAGTAGATTGCGCAAAGAGTTTATGACTGAGCACTTGACTGATAGGAAGACAGGTCTACAATCAGGCTAGCATGATCCGGGGCAGTCACCGCTAAACATGCCTCACTGCAATGCCACGCAGGCATGTAAAGATGCGGTGCACTGTTCCCGCCGAGGTTCGTCGCTAGCAGGAAGTAGAGAATATGACTCTAAAATAGCGGGCTTTAAGAGTACAATTTGTATCATATGGTTGAGATCCTATACTAAACTGTAGGTTCCTACTGGTTAGAATTACCCAGTCAAAGTGATGTTAACATACATAATCGCTTTGATCTGTTTGCTTCATGTTAACCCTTCTTTTCCATACCTCCACTATTTCAACGAGTTTGTATGGGTAAATCAGCCTAAGTTACAGATATGTGGTGGGAAAGGTGGTGGGAGGTCTTGCGAAAGCAACACGACCCGCGTCATTTACTTGCAGGCCGTTACAGCGTGCAAATCGCTGCTAGACTGGAGTCCTGTTCGAGTATCGCGTCACAAATTCACGATGCCACGTTAAATGGAGCAACGACGAAGAACGCCTTGGACATCCGTCAACGACACAGTACGACGAAAATGTGTAAAACGTGAGAGTCGTGCTCATTTCCGAAAGACGCCTGAGTGTCAGAATGTTAGCAGAAGAGTGCAATATTTCTAAAACTACAATGCACCGCATTTTTACAGAAGATTTAGCCATGAGAATACGGCCCCAACCGCCCTCCAGCCCCGATGTGACACCGCCGGACTTCTTTTTTTCCGAGAATAAAAAGGAGCTTGAAAGGCAACCATTTTGGAACGCTGCATAACGTCAACGAGGTGCCCGAAACAGATTCCCGTCGACGCCTTTCAGGAAGCATATTGCGACTGGCAGAGACACTGGCAACGGTGTGTCGATGCACAAGGGTGCTATTTTGAAGAATTTTAGTAATTTGTACTTTGATCTGTAATAAATTTTTTCCCGGATTTATTCTACTTATTTTTGGAACACACTCTGTATAAACTTATTTAATTAAAAAAATCTCTGATTTTTTTTTTATTACTATTTAATTAACTTTTACAAAGATCATTAAATGAAGGACAACTACAAATAACAAAATTAGTAGTTGAGAAAAAACCAAATAATAACTCAAACGAATGAACTAATAATGAATATAGAGAGATGCTACAAGGACCTTTATGAGAGTAAAGTAGAACCACCACCAGACAAAAGCGAATCAGTTCGAATACGAGTAATAAATGAAGAATCTGAAGATATTCCTAAGATCACAAAATAAGAAATACAAGATTCTTTAAATAAAATCGCAAAAGGAAGAGCAGCAGGTGAAAATGGCATACTTGTCGAAATGTTGCAACAGGGCGGAGCATATTACAAATGCTAGATATATTGTATAATAAGTGTCTCAATAGGTGCGATGTACCTCGAGACTGGGATAATGCTGTGATAGTCTTGCTCTTCAAAAAGGAGATAAGTCTAAATTAACCAACTCTAGACCAATCAGTGCAGCCTACTATCCGTAATGTATTTAATAAGTTATTTATGAAAATAATAATTAAGTGACTCAAAGAAATTGGACGCTTACCAATCCAGAGAACAAGTCGGATTTAGAAAAGGCTTTAGTACACTGGACCACCTCCAAGTGTTGAGAACCTTAATAGAAAAGTCAAACGAGTATAATTTTTAGATTTGGGTGGCCTTTGTGGATTACGAGAAAGCGTTTGACTCCCTTGAAATCTGGGCAACATTAAATAGTCTAAGCAACTGTAGAACTGGCAGCAGATACTCGCAGATTATCCAAAATATATATGAAAATGCAACTTTTCAGACACTATTGAAAGAAAGCACCAATAAGATAGAAATGAAAAGAGAGGTACGTTAAGGAGATACCATCTCGCCGAAATTGTTTACGTTGGCGCGAGAAGATCTTTTCAAACAAATTCCATGAACAAGTAAGGGTATAAATATAGGAGGAGGGCAGCTCAATCATTTGCGATTTGCGGATGATATTGTGCTTATATCTAACAACAAAGAGGAATTGGAAGAGATGCTGAACGAACTTAACAATAAGTCCAGAGAGATTGGCCTGACTATAAACATCGCCAAAACCATGTTCATGACAAATGTCGACTGTGATAAAGAAGCAGTACTTAACACTGAAAACGCAAAAATCACAAGAACGGATTTAGACGTATATCTTGGACAAAAAAATAATAATATCCAAAGAAAACATTGAAAGCGGATTTATCAAGAAGAATATCATTGGGTTGGTGGGCATTTGGTAGATTGCGAAACATCTTCCTCTCCAATGTCTAAAATACAGTAAAAACGAACACATTTGATCAATGCGTGTTGCCAGTATTGACATACCGAACGGAAAGGTGGGCTTTGAATCAAGAAATTATAAATCGCCTACAAGTAGTTCCACGAGCGATGGAAAGGAGGATGTTGGGAATATCGTTGAGGGATAGGCTGACTAATGGTCCTTTTACACGGCCATATCAGTCCTCAGTTCAGTTTCAGTCGAACTGGCTGTTCTTCCTATGTGTAAAAGGAAAAACTGAAAACAGAACTGAAACGGAGACTGACACCTGACGTTATGGGGTTCTTTTCTCCCATCGTTTCTTCAACGCCACAGCTAAGGCTACTGCAATGAGACAGTCTTCATACATGAGCTATTTTACACATGTACACTTTGGGAGAGTATAACAACACATGTTTGAACGCGAAACACACATAACACTTTGAAAGATAACTCGGACTGAGAACTGAACGGACGGTGTAAAAACAAACCTCCTTCCGAACTGAAATGAAACGAAAACTGAAACTGAGACGGAACTGAGAACTGATATGACCGTGTAAAAGGACTATAATGAAGAAATTCGAGGAAGGTCCAAGATAACTGATATAGCTGAGAGGGTAAGCAAGTTGAAGTGGAGATGGCCGGGTCACATCGCAAGACTCTCTGATAATCGATAGGCCCATAAAGTAATCAACTGGAGATCCTGGAATTAGAAAAGAAGTAAAGGACACCCGCAAACCCGATGGTCTGACAACACCAAAAGAGTGGTGGAATACAACTGGATGAACAAGGCCCAAAACCGAAGAAGATGGACGTACTTGGGGGAGGCTTATGTCCGACAATGGACTGCATAGCTGATGACCATCTGCTTAACGTTGTACGTTGTACAAAAGTTATGAGTTTTTTTTTTTAAATCGACCAAACACTAATAAAAATAGAAAAAGAATGTATCAATAAAGACAATTTGTTGAGCGCGCGTTACAAAGGTCAACTTTATAATAAATCAACTCTAGTATACAGTTTCATTCTCTTTTAATAAATTTCAAAAAATGATTTTCTCCACTTTTTTAAAATTCACCACACATTCCACTAAGCGAATTTTAATCTTTTTATAAAGTTAATTTTTAACATTTAAATTCTCAAAGAAAACTCAAAAATCGCCTGAAGTTGAACTGGGAATGCCGATCAACTATGTCCAATATTTTAATCGAGAGTGTGGGTCCACGTCAAAGGTAGCCAAACTTTTTTTTTCTCGTAGACCACTTTTAAAATTTTACTGGTTTCGGTGGACCCCCTGCTACTACATTTCTACCATATTCCCAAAACTCGTCAAAAAAATGGAAATTTGCGTCGTGGCTGAGTTCCAACCCTAAATTCGGAGTAGTAAAAATAAAAAGAAAAATAATATATTTTCTTGTGTTCTGTTTATTAAAATAATATGATTACAGACTTAATAGAATTAAAATTAAACATTAATATCGTACCGTAACTTCAACAATGCAAATCAACAGTTAAAAAAAAATAGTCATAATTTTAATGGAGGGATGTACTTGATGGATCGACAGCAAATTATCAATATTTGGCTTTAGTTTTGTAAGGAATAACCGCAAATCTCCCCGTTCTATGATGTTCAATCTGCTCATTTTTTTTGTAAATAAGTTTGTAACGACACTAAAACTTTTTTCGACAAGGTATGACGAGGGAAACGCTATCAAAAGTTTTCTCGCAATTTCCCACAGCCCAGGATATTTTTCGGGTATTTCTACCTGCAGCCAAAATGTTTGATAACCTTTTTTAAATTTCACCTTCAGCTCCTCATTGGTGCCAAGCTCGAGTAGCTCCTCTTGTAATACCACATTCGCCACTTCCGTTTGATCAAATGGATTTATGATCCATGGTGGTATTTCCATCGTGAAAATTTCTTCAAATCTATTTTTGAAGTCATCATGCAGGGCATTTAAATGTTGAACGTATGTCTGAATATCCTCATCAAGACATTCTGCCTGTGACAAGTTTGGAAACTGGGAGAATTCGCGCCGACTAATATTTTGCTTCATAAATTTCAATTTTCCAAGAAAAGCCGAAATTACACCCTTTGTTTTTATTAAATTTAGGCTGTCCCCTTGTAACTGCAAGTTAATGTCATTAAATGTTTTGAACAAATCTGTCAAATACGCGATGTCTGCTTTCAATTTGATCAGGTTTTCTTCTAAATCTGGATCTTTACTTTCCAGAAACTCTAAAACTGATTCAAAAAGTGAGTAAAATCTCGTTAAACATGCACCTTTCGACAACTAGCGTACTTCAGTATGTAAGAGCAATCGTTGGAAGTCTTCATCATTTTCGTCGCACAATTGTCCAAATAAACGGGTATTCAACGCATTGCTTCTTATTTTGTTAACTGCTTTAATCACAAATTGAAGCGATTGGTGCAATCTATCACTCAAGTTTTTCGCTACCAGGTGTTGTCGGTGGATGACACAGTGAATTGCAGTTACTCCTGGTATAATTCTTTTAAGATGGCTTATAAACCCAAGATATCGCCCGAAGATGGCAGGAGCTCCATCTGCTGCCACCGAAATAATGTTTGTAAATGGAATCGATTTTTCCTTAAAAAAATCACTCAGGACATTAAATATTGATTCGCCAAATTTTAAATAATCAACACTGTACTGTCGATATTTCTTCTTAGATTCAGCCATGTTTCGTATCAGTTACCTACCTGTAAAGAAAAAAATGTTTGTTTTAGTAATCATAAGGCGACTTTAACAGGATATGGCTATTTTTAACAGAATAAAATAGGATTAATTAATTATTGCAATGAAAAAACCAAAATGCCGGCGGCAAAACTGATTTTGATTATTAAAAGCAATAAACTGCTAAGACCCATATAGAGGTTTTCACAAAACGGCTGAACCTATTTTAATATAATATAAAAAATATTTTTTGATTAATTATATTTTGATACATTTCTGTAAATTCGAAAGAAAATACTTTTAAAGAATATTTTGACATCAGAACTCAGCAATTTTAATGGTTTATTTATTAGCAACTACGAGGGCACTGAAATATGTACAAACATGCAGGTCAATCATATATCTCCCCTTTAGTGAATCACCACAGTCGGGTAAATAAATAATTTTATAATAAAGAGTACTAAAAGTTCAATCTTTCTTGGCTTTCTGTTCTTTTAGAGAAGTATCAAATAATGGCCCTGTTCAGTATTTAATTTTTATTACGTACCTACTACACGCAAACGTAACAAATATAATATTATTACAATATAAAATAAAAGTATGAATAACAAATAGGCAGGTACTTACTTTTTCCGGCACTGGCAAACATTGACATCGATTCACTCACACTTTTCTTTTCAAAATTCCGGAAACAAATAAGTAACGTTTGTCCTTGGCATTCGTATTTATATTGGTGAAGAACCAAAGAAGCTCATGCAAGATTGCAAGCACAGCACAAGTCGTATTTCGTCCCTTTGCACGTCTGAACGGGTTGCGTTGTGGGAGGGCGGCGCTTTGCTAGTCTCGACGCGCGTTGTACTGAATATCGAATATGCAAGTTTTTACAAGTAACAGTCCCTGTCCTTCTTAAAATACACTACTTAAAAAAATTAAGGGAGGTTTTAAAACAAGGAAATTAATGCTAAATAAACAGGCTATCTGATCCATATGCCGGCCTAACTGAAAAATTTTTTTTTCAAGGACCAAAAAAAAGCAAAATATTTGCAATATTATTTTTTCGCGCTATCTGTTAGGATTGCATGAGAACCGTAGCTCCTAAAAAATTTTAGCCAAAAAATCTATAAATTAGAATCTTGGGGGTCCTGGGGGTCCACCTGAACTACTTTGGGAATCACTGGTCTACATTAATTAAATCCGTGTTGGCCCGAATATCTTAGCATTTCAACATTATCAGGGAGTTCTAGAACAAGAACCAGGGTTTAACATCCTATTGCACTGCATTCCAATAAAAGTTCTATTTTTTTTGGAACATTTATGTTCAAATAATACACTGTTAAAGCTACACAAGAATTAACAATGCACTTTTTTAATATAACCCGTTATTATTTAAAATTAAATTTAGCTACATCAGAAATATGAGTCAATTAATTAATGACAAGTTCGTGTTATTAAAAGTTTTCGAAACATTTTCTTAATTATTTTCCTAATAATAAAACGGCCTTATTAAACGCGAAATTTTAATATTAACCTGACGCTTATTGCCACTTTAATTTCTTAAAAATCTAATTGCCATCAAAAACTTTGTTTTGTCAGTTTTAGCGATCTGGAAGAAGAGTGTAGTCCAAGAGTTTTAAATTAATTTTCCAAATCGAACTTTCTTAATTAAAATATTTTAGATAATTTTATTTGCCGGCAGTACACAAAAAAGTTTTGAAAAATTAATTGAAAAAGTTTGACGATTTGGATTATTGGTCAGGGGAAATCCGAGTGTTGCAAACCAAATTTTGTAAACATACTTCGACTTTGAAGATCATTTTGGAGGATGATGTAAAAATGGTTAAGAGAAGACGTCGATAACGTGATTTGTGAGAATCAAAGCGATTTTATGCCAGGACTCTCTTTTGTTAACAATCAGTTCTCATTACAACCGCTTGGTGAAAAGGCGGTCAGTAGTAACCCACAGTTAGCATTTTTTAGTCTCATAAAATTATGAGACTGTGCTAAGAAACGAACTTTGAGAGGTACTGATAGTTGGATGTGGCTAAAATCTGACCATAACTTTGGAACTATATCCTAATACATAAAAATTCGAAATCAGCAGGTCAAAGAACACAAGAAAAGTGTTCCTAGACGTTAATTTGTCTAAAAGATATATAAAAAAATTAGCAAAAATGGTCATTATATAAAAGAGGAAAACGTTATCAGGATTCACAATGAATAATTTCAATAAATCGCATGGATAGAGTTTAAAATACGGTACAATATATATATATATATATATATATATATATATATATATATATATATAATATATATAGTATATATTTATATATATATATATATATATTAATACCGAAGTAAAACAATAGATGTTTTTAGAATTCCACTATATTTATAAACCGTAACAATTGTTTCGACATACAATGTCTTCATCAGACGGATGATAACTTTAAACTAATTTTAAATTAGAACATATTAGCCCATATATACCTTTAGGAGTAATAAATTACAAGATTAAATTATAAAAATAATAAACACTTAATATTATTGTACAAAAGAACTCAATTGTGGTTCTTGTCCAAAATTTTACATAGGCCAAACAGGCAGATCTTTTCAAAAAAGAATCAACGAACACAAAAGAAGCTATACAAAACAAAATATCATATCCCATTATGCAGAACATTTAATTTCAACAAATCACGTCTTTGACGATAATTTCAAAATACTTCATTATGACAAAAAATCCAAAAAATTAAATTACTTAGAAAGCTTAGAAATAAACAAATACAAAAATTCAAATCTCCTCTTAAATCAACAAATAGAAACAAACAATTCCCCATTATTAAACCTTTATCCGGAATAACCCATTATTAATCCATCATTTAAGCATGGTACAACTTATTTATTGTTATCTTTATTTTAATTGTGTGAAAACCCACAAATGACAGGTATTACCCACTTCTTTTGTACAATAATATTAAGTGTTTATTATTTTTATAATTTAATCTTGTAATTTATTACTCCTAAAGGTATATATGGGCTAATATGTTCTAATTTAAAATTAGTTTAAAGTTATCATCCGTCTGATGAAGACATTGTATGTCGAAACAATTGTTACGGTTTTATAAATATAGTGGAATTCTAAAAACATCTATTGGTTTACTTCGGTATTAATTTACAATGAATTTCCATCAAGTAACGGCTACCTCAGTGAATAATATATATATAT
Source organism: Pachyrhynchus sulphureomaculatus (assembly GCA_019049505.1). NCBI lineage: Eukaryota > Metazoa > Arthropoda > Insecta > Coleoptera > Curculionidae > Pachyrhynchus > Pachyrhynchus sulphureomaculatus. The sequence continues at coordinate 43,337,069 of CM032453.1, read as the reverse complement.
ATATATATATATATATATATATATATATATATATATATATATATATATATATATATATATATATATATATGTAAAAAAATTCTTAAAAAAATCGTGCTCAGCCGTGAATAATTGTTTCTGGAGGTCCAAGGAACGATTTAAATCGAGTCTAATGAGTGTCACTTTAAAAAAAGTTTTCTCTCTTTTTTGAACCGCTAACATAACAACAATTTAGGGAAATGTTCATGTATATATATATATATATATATATATATATATATATATATATATATATATATATAGAGATATAGATATATATATATATATATATATATATATATATATATATATATATATATATATATATATATATATATATATATATATATATACTCCTCCTCTATCCGTCGTCCTAGGTAAGGACGTAGCGATATGGTATTTGTGCTACTATTTTAGCGCATGTTTCTCTGTCTTGGGTTTGATGTGAGGCCAGTTGTTGTTTTAATATTGTCCGATCACCGTGAGACAGACCGTCTTCTCGGCCTTTTGCTCTCGACATTGCCTTCACAATCAACCACTCTACTGTGTCTTTCCCTCTTGCTATTTATATATATATATATATAGAATATTATATATATATATATATATATATATAAAATAACATCTTGGGAACCCATCAATGAAAGAATCATAAAACTAAATATAACAATGCTAGGAAAAGACATGGTAATATTAGGAGTATAACGGCCCAACAGAAGACAGCACTATAAGAGAAAAAGATAAATTTATGGAAACACTAGAAATAGAAACACAAAAAAGTAAAGAAAAACCAAGAATTAATAATAATGGGAGATCTGAATGGGAGAACAGGAAGGAAAACAAAGGACAATACCGTAGGACCATTCGGAGAAGACATTACTAACGACAACGGAGAGAGACTAATAGAGCTGTGTGAACTAAACGGCCTCAAAAAACAAACGGATTCTACAAACACAAGGACATCCACAAATATACTTGGATGCAAGAAACACGAAACTTAAAATCAACAATAGACTACATTATAATTAAAAACGATACCACTATCAAAATAAAAGACGTAAGAGTAAAGAGAGGGGCAGAATGTGGAACAGACCATAGACTATTAATAGCAAATATAAAAGTACCGTGGTACAAGACAATAAAGCAAAAAGAAACAATAGATAAAAAAAAACAGAAATACTAATGAGATAACAGAAAAAGTAGACCATATAATAAAATACAAAATACACTTGCTGCAAGACGAAACGATAAGAGACCTATATAGACGACGATTAGATCAAAAATTAAATGAATTTAACTACGAGAACCTCCAACAGATGTATGACCACATAAAAGAATGCATCAAACAGGCAGAAGCATTAGGTAAAGAAGACAACAAGAATGAGAAACATAAAATAAGAATCTGTGAAAAAAACAAAGAATCTATAAAGGAGAAAAAAAGACTATACGAAAAATGGCTGAATACAAAATCAGAAGAAGATCTACAGAAATATAAAGAGAAAAATGCAGAAACGAGTAGGATGATAAACAAAGAAAAGAACGAGAGATGGGAAAAATCGTGCGAACATGTAGAACAGTATATAGGAGGAACTAAAAGTACAGAGTCATGGAGAATAATTAAAGCATTAAGGACTAACAATAGAGAGAAGACGTATATAGAGTACATCCCAGAAAGCGAATGGGAAGAATATTATAAAAAGCTGCTAACAGAAGATAGAGAAAAATTCCAAGAAGAGAACCCTGAAGAAGAACAGAATAAGGAAACAAAAGAGATAGAACTAAGCTATGAAGAAGTAAAGAAGACAATAAAAACACTCAAAAATAATAAATCTGCAGGGCCTGGGGGTGTGGTAAATGAAATGATTAAGTACGAGTCTAATAAATTACATCGAATGCTGAGAAACATGTTCCACAGAGCGATAAATGGAGAAAAAATACCAGAGGAATGGTCAAAAGCTTATATGTATCTATATTTAAAAAGGGAGACCGTAGAAAATGCACAAACTATAGAGGCCTAAGCATAATATCAAGTATGGGACGTTTGTATGGAAAAATTATTAAAAATATCATGGAGGAAAATATAAAAGGAAAAATTGGAGAAGACCAAGCAGGCTTTACGGCCGGAAAACCATGTATAGACCACATATACACTATAAAACAAACAGTGGAAAAAAAACTGGCAAAGAATAGAGAAGTTCATCTAACCTTCATAGACATAAGAAAGGCCTATGACTCAGTACCAAGACAAAGATTATGGAACGCAATGAAGGAAATAGGCATTGACAAAGAACTAATATACGCAGTAAAAGCTCTCTACGAAAACAACACAGTTAACATAAAAATAGGACATAAAATAGGGAAGAGACTCCAAACATCGAAAGGCCTATTACAAGGATGCTCTACATCCCCAACACTATTCAAAATATACCTCGAACAAACATTAAAAAAATGGAAAACAAAAATGTAGTGGAATGGGAGTCCCAATACGAGAAGATTACTTATATACTCTAAGTTTCGCAGACGACCAAGTAATCATAGCGCAAGATGAGGAAGACCTCAGTTATATGGTAAGAAAACTGAAAGAAGAATACACTAAAGCAGGATTAGCCCTAAACTTTGATAAAACGGAATATATCTAACAACAAAGGAGGGAAACGTGGAGAATCTAGAAGTATATAACGAAACAATAATCAAAGGAACCGATAGATTTAAATATCTAGGAACCATCATTTCAAAAAACGCAACATCAGAAGAAGAGATTAAAGATATATATATATATATATATATATATATATATATATATATATATATATATATATATATATATATTTATATATATATATATATATATATATATATATATATATATATATATATATATATATATATATATATACATATATATATATATATATATATATATATATATATATATATATATATATATATACATATATATATATATATATATATATATATATATATATATATATATATATATATATGTAAATCAGCATACTTCCTCTTCATGTTGTTAATGTTAAGTTCTTTATATTTTTCTTTAAGTCGTTCTTGTTCATTTTACCGAGCCGCCATATAACCTCATTTGTAATTCAAAATATACATACTGTAAAACCAGTTCACCTCTGCTATGGATACCCAAAATTTTAAAGGAACTTTCTGGATCTATGTTAATGTCTGAGCCAAGCAGTGATGACAGGTATAGCTCTGAAGTGGGCGGTATTAGCTATACGTCCCCTACTGCGAGTAAACTTCGATTCAATATATTTTTTTATATATTTGGATTTTTGATTAAGCGAAGAGAGAACTTATTTTCCGTGAAAAACATTTTAAAGTAAATAAAGTTATGATGCTTGATTTTCCCGTTGCGAAATTTTTAATTTTGTTTGTTTTTTGAACTTTGTTATGCCTTAAATTATTCGACACACGTTTATATATTTTAAAAGAAACATAAGATACATTTTGGTGACAGCGAACGAGATTAATCGTCACTTACTGATGTAATGACTGATTATGTCCCTGAAATCTTGTCTTGTAACTTTGTTATTTCAGAAAACTGAAACTGAACAAGCTCTTTATTAGAGGTGTTTGACTTATAAATACAGTGCACTTAGGCAGTACACTGCCTGGTGGTAAGTTATACTACAGTAAACATAAACAAAGTAGTCCGGCTCAACACATTTGATCTTAAGGGGTTTGTAATGATCACATAACCTCTCAGCATATTGCCGGTATGATGCTGGCGAGTTTTTGAAATATTCAAATTCCTTCTTTCAAGAAAAATTCAACAAAAATTTTTTTAGAAACATTTGTTTATCAAGTTCTTATTAAAACAGACAAAAAACAGGGGAAAAGGCAAAAAATACAAGGAAAAAATACATTTGGCTTTAACGCTTTTTGCACGTTATTCATTTAAATAGCTCACTGTTGAATTTATATTTCTCAAATATTAGAGATTTTGTCCAGGGGGGAAAATGTTCATTTTGAGAATATATCTCTACACACCTTCAGCTTCGCCCATATTATATCAACAATCATGCTCCTTATATTTATTTATTTATACATTCAATTCCAACAGGTCAAGGCCCAATTACAGGAATAACGTTTATACTAATGAGCTACATATAAAAGAAGAAGATGATACAATTCAAATAATAATCAATTACACAGTATACAAGTAAGAACATTAGCAGTTTAAACAATCTCCGACGTAACAAAAAAAAAAATGTCAGCGAATTTCAGTAATCTGGACAGATTGAAAATAATTATTATTATCATTTTAAGAAGAGATGGTCTTTCTTTTGAACTTACAAAAGAAGTGAACACACTTTTTTCTCCATTTTATCCTTAGTTAAATCTAATATAACAATTTTCTTACAACTAATGACTTTTCATGCTTCATCGTTGGGATCTAGAAACATACATCCATTATCTTCAGATTAGATCATGTAAAATAGTCATTGCTAACTGTGGATATACGAGGATGGATTGAGAAGTTCGCGGCCTAGTCAAGAAAACAAAATAAAATACGTGCAAAAATATTTTTATTTTTCAAGGTAATCTCCACCTAGCTCTATGCACTTCTTCCACCTGCTTTCCAAAGCTTCCACACCTGTTTGAAAAAAGATTCCTCAAGGTCTTTAAAATACTGGTTAACTGCAGCTTCGATTTCTTCATTTGATGAAAATCTTTGGCCACCGAGGTGTTTTTTTAGGTTTGGAAACAGATGAAAGTCCGAAGGTGCCAAATCAGGAGAATAAGCCGGGTGGGGCAGCAATTCAAAACCACAATCACGAATTTGAGCCATGGACTCAACAGACGTGTGAACACGAGCGTTGTCCTGATGGAATAAAACTTTCTTTCTCAGTAATCCTGGGCGCTTTTCTTTAATTTCTTGACGTAAACGACGCAAAAGGGTGCAATAGTAAGTCGAGTTTAGTGTTTCGCCTTTCGGAAGGTAGTCCACCATAATAATACCTTTATCATCCCAAAAAACTGACACCATCACTTTTTTAGCCGACAGAATTGCCTTCGCTTTCTTTGGGGTCAGTTTACCAGATTTTTTCCACTGCTTGGATTGTTGTTTTGACTCTGGACTATAGTAGTGAACCCAAGTTTCGTCCACTGCCACAAATCTTTCGGATCAGCCTATCAACAGTCGCGAGAAATCGTGAGTCGAATTCGTTTTTGATCAACTGAAAGCAATCTGGGGACCCACCTAGCGGAAACCTTAGAAACTCCGAGTTTGCTGGCAATGATGCTTCGTGTTCGTTCATAACAAATGTCTATAATGGCTGCTATCTTCCTGATAGTTAATCTACGGTCTTTCAATATGGGATCACACACTTTACCGATGTTTTCTTCAGTCGTAGACGTCATGGGCCGGTCGGAGCGAGGGTAACTTTCGATGCTCTCTCTTCCACCACACGTCTGCAACCCATTTTTTCATAGTGGTGTATGACGGAGCAGATTCCCTAGTGTTATTTTCATATCATCCTGGATCTCCTTTGGTGTTAATCGTTTTTTTTAAACAGGTACTTGATGACCGCACGCTGTTCAGTTTTTTCCATTTTTCAAAAACGCTGCACTAGGTCGCACTAAACTCGTTCTAACCTAAAAACTACAAATTCTACAGCAACAAAATTTTACACTGTGACAACCAAAGAAAGTATGAACTTATTGAGGGTACTATAATAAAAATATTATAATTATTTTTTGGTGGGGCCGCGACCTTTCAATCCATCTTCATACTTACTTTCATCATTTAATGAGAGTCCAGCTTCATTTTCCAAATTGATGATTGGATAAGCATAATTTTGCTATCGATTCTCGCGGTCATTGAGAGACATTGAATTTGTGACGTGCAGGCTACATACTCTATATTTGTTATATAGTTTTTTCAATTTCCAAATTGACACCTGATCGGTCACATGTTGATAGCCATAATTCTGCCCTAAATTCCGAAAAAAAGTACAAGTAACATAGAATAATATAAACCAATACTTAACAGTAATAAAAGAGCAACTGTTTTGCAAATAAAATGTATCTCTAATATAAAAACACAATTATCATATTCTTTATATAATTTATTGCATAATAGATTATCTTTTAGGATCTATGGGGAATCTAGAAAAAAAAACTAACTCCTTTGGAGATACCACATATATTTTTACAAGCACTAACCGCACAACAAAAACTTCCTCTTGACATATTTTTATAGTTATTTTTAATTATAACGTCAAATAAGTCATTCAATTATTGGAAAATTATTAATAATGAATTTTGGAGCACGTTATAAAAAGATTCTCCTTGAAATCCAGATGTAGACACAATTCGCGACCGTGCTGGCAGCCAATTTTCTTGAGCGACGCTACTGTGTTTTCTGTTTACTGTGTACTTGAAGGATATTTTGCCATTTCCGATGATACTTTCATGGCATTACGGATTTATTAGATTGTTAAAATATTTGGTCGTTCTTTAGTTTATTTTAGTGTAGTATTTCTATTTTGTTTATTGGGAAAAATTGTGGTTTAAAAAACCCAGTTCGATTTTATCTCAGGTAGAGTTAGTTTAATAGTTTTTTTTTAATCATACTTATTATTATCACATTCATTCTTTTTCTTTCATATCTCGCTGTTTATTATATTTCTCTTTCTCACCTATATACATCATTTACTCTATTTACATCTTAGGTTTGTTCAAAGTTTAGTTCTTATCAGCTACTTACATACATACATATATTTCTAGGTTGGTACTTAATATATTATAAAATGCAACGTCTCTCTGTTTGTCTGTCTGTCTGTCTGTCCGTTAGCGCGCTTATCACTTGAGAACCACTTACCCGATTTACGCGCTTTTTTTAAACATACATATGTTCTCTGGCCAGGCTATAGGACATATTTTATTAGGTTAGGTCACATAAGGGAAAAGCAGTGACGATAATAGTGAATCAAGTCGGAAAAAAAGTTTGCGGCTAGCGCGTTCTCTTCCAATACACTGCCTAAACGATTAAATATGGAACAATATCATGTAGCAAAGGATATAATATATATAAAATGGAACGTCTCTCTGTCTATCTGTTTGTCCGTTAGTGCGCTTATGACTTGCAAACCACTTATCCGATTTACGTGTTTTTTTTTTAGATTTATACCTATGTTCTCTGGCTAGGTTATAGGATATATTTTATTACGTTAGGTAATATAAGAAATAAGCAGTGACAATAATAGTGAATTAAACAGGAAAAAGTTTCCCGCTAGCGCACTCTCTTGCAATACGCTGTCTAAACCGTTAAATAGGGAGCAATATCATGTAACAAAGAATACAATATATGCATATATATATATATATATATATATATATATATATATATATATATATAATTCAATGTCTCTCTGTTCGTTAGTGCTCTTATCACTCGAGAGCCACTTATCCGATTTACGTGTGTTTTTTTTTTAATTCATACATGTGTTCTCTAGCCAGGTTATATAATAATAATGATAATCTATATAATATATATATATATATATATATATATATATATATATAGCAATGTCTCTTTGTCTGTCTATCAGTCCGTTAGTGTGCTTATCATTCGAGAACCACTTATCCGATTTACGTGTTTTTTTTTTTAAATTCTTAATATTTATCAAAAAAAAAATCTGTAATATATATAAAACGCAACGTCTATCTGTCTGTCTGTTCGTTAGTGCGCTTAACACTCAAAAACCACTTATCCAATTTTCTCCAAATGATGTAAAACTGTTTAATGACAAATGTTTACTTTTTTGGCAATGTCATGGTTGCTTACGTGCCAGTCTTACCCAACTTTTGCCAAAATTCTATTAACTTTTTTGTAATTGTTCGATCAGTACCAGGAACAACTGTGGCATCGAAATTTTCAGAACGAAAGCTAATGAACCATCTTTTGGCTGTTGCTTTCGATCACTATGACTATAAACAACTACAGACTGCACAGCAGTTGTGCCTTTATCGAAATAAAATTGTAAAATATAGCGAACTTTTGCAGAAATTTCACTCATCTTCAAGGTGCTCGAAATTGAGTCTGAATAAGCGAATTCTAAGAGTTTTTGCCCGTCTGCTATTGTCGATGCGACTCATGTTACCTGAGATATGCTATCTAAAGGGAAAATAGCTCGATATTTTTTTGGCAACTCAGTAGAAATATTTAAAGTTTTTTAAATGAAATCCTCGAACATTTCTAACCGACTCACTGTGGGGACTAACCGCAATTTTCAAAGAATCTCAGTGATCTCAGCGAATTTTTGGTTATTTACCGTAATTTTTACTAATTTATCAACATATATTGTTGACTCCATACATGGATAAGGAATATGGAGTAGGTTCTACCTTTAGTATATAACATAAAATATATTTAGGAAAGTGGAATGAAAATACTTTGTTGAAGAAGATAATTGGTGAGATTCAGAATAACATTCAGAAAGAATTGGGTATACAAGTTGACTGTGTCAACCTGTCAACCAAGGGGTAGGTAATACGAATAAAGGCGATACAGTCAAATTATAACGTTATTGCTAAAATCACAGTTGTTGATGAAGATTTTATTACGAGGCTTTACATAAGTTCGTAGCTAATAGCACCGAAAAATGATATTGACGTTAACAAATTCAAACATTTCTGCATTAAAACAGCCAAGAAATATGTAGAGAAGTACCCGTAGTACCCAATGCCTTCTTCGTGTCATGCGTCATACACAACACACGGGATACTTTACGACTATACTTCCGCGTGATGTATCCTGGGTAATGTAAAAAAGTCTTCAAATTTCAAGAGCATATCGTACTTTGTAGCCTTAAAACCTTGTAAAAGATTCAAATCTTGAGCGATATCAAAAACGAAGAATATAAAAAAAAGTTATTCAGATTCCTTGAAAATTGCGTGACTGAGAGACTCACTTTATAGCCTAAAAAGGTGTTTTTTTTTGAAAAAAAAAAGCAATTTATTTTGATAGATTCATAAAAATCATGGTAAATAATCAAAAATCCGTGCAGGCAGAAAAGTCAAAAACGAAGATTAGAAAAAAATGTATCGAGGTTCCTTGAAAATTGCGTGACTGAAGCTCATTTTATTGCCTAAAAAGGTGTTTTTTGGACAACAAAGCTATATATATATATATATATATATATATATATATATATATATATATATATATATATATATATATATATATATATATTGATAAATTAGTAAAAGTCATGGTAAATAATCAAAAATCCGCTTAGACAGATCGATAGAGAGATCAAGAATGAAGATATTAAGAAAAAATTGTTGCCAGAAAATTAATTATTACGTATTGTCGCCATAGTGCGACTTTAAAAAGGAGGAGGTTCTCAATTCGAGGCGTACGTATTTTTTTTTAATATATGTTCCCGTATAGCTCTGGCAAATATGTATCGATTTGGATGATTATTTTTTTATTAGAAAGAGTACATGTTGGAGATGGTCCCATATAAATTCGATTAAAATTGGTTATGTAGTTTATGAAAAAATCATGAAAAACTTAAATTTCTGTAATAAAACACCGATAACTCTTGCAAATATATACCGATTTGGATGATTGTTTTTGGTGTCCGTACGGAACACTTATGGGATCACTTCGGTGTCCGTCTATCCGTCTGTCTGTCTGTCACATCCGACTAGTTTCTTAAAACAAAATTATGCGCTAACTTTACCTTGAAAGAACTACTATTAAAAATGCGAAATATAAAAACTTTTTGAAAAAAAAAACCGACTTTAAAAAACTAGCACACAAAATTTGACAACTGTAAAGTAAAAAATGATGTTTTTAAGAATCGTAAATTACCTTTAAGAGAAGATATTGCTTTAATTTGATAATTTAGTTTTATTAAATCCTACAGATGTTTAAAATAGCTATTATTTATTATTATGATTTCTTTATAAAAAGATGACTTTTGAAGTCGGCGCCAATTTTTTATGCCAACGTAACCCATGCCTTACTAATAATATTAACACCTAATTAGAAAATAAAATACACAAGATGAAACTATACCTTAAATGTACATTTAATGATACTTATAATAAGCATAATTATTAGGATATGCAGGCTATTATAAACCCAACAGTTCCAAAATGAATCTTTTCAAATACTTAGTTACGAATAAAGAATCGTAGGGCACTACAGTAATACCCCGCTTTACGCGAGGGATACGTTCCGAAAAAAAAATCGCGTTAACTGAAATTCGCGTATATCGAGATTTATGATTAAACATAGTCAAAATTTAATACAAAAAAATACAAATCATTTTAATCAATCACTTTAATTCTAAGAACACTTTATGCAATACATACTCTTATTTTTTACGGAAAAATACATCTATTGTCTTTTGGGTAACGTTTTGTTTACGTTCTTGTAAAATACGTTCATAACACCCAACACTGTTTTTAATTGTTTGACACACGGTCAAGACACGGTCATCATTATTGTCTATACTCTGCAATATGTCCAAACCTGAATAAATTTTTGAAAGTGCATTTTGTATTTCCCCTGAAGATAAAACTTTCTCTTCTACTTGTTCTTCCTCATCGTAGATAGGATTATTCTGTAACTCGATCAGATCTTCATTGCTAATAGGATCGTCGTGCGTTGCTACAAGTTCTACGAGATCTTCTACCGTGACATCTTCAAGTTCAGACCCCTCAATCATTGCAGCAATGTCTTCAAGCACTTGTCTCTGCATCTGGACAATTCTTCTAGGTGCTTCCACTACATCTGGCCAAAGATTACGCCACACCCCATTCATACAACTCATTTTAACTTCCTTCCAAGCCTCTTCTATGTTGTGAATAGACTTCATAATGTTGTATGACTTCCACCACTCTCGCATAGACTGTCTTCCTTCCCCGTCAGTTTCATGAATTAGTTGGCTAAAAGTGCGGCGATGGTAATAAGCTTTGAAGTTTGCTATTGCTCCCTGGTCCATAGGTTGTAATATTGACGTAGTGTTTGGTGGAAGGAACTTTACGTACACTTTTAAGTCTCTGGGCGTATCAAGTGAGGTTGGATGTCCTGGGGCATTGTCTAAGAGTAATATAACTTTAGGTTCAAGCCCATTTCTGTCACAGTATGATTTGACTGATGGGCAAAAACTATTAGAATACCATTCTTGAAAAATTTCCCGTGTAACCCACGCCTTTCTGTTTGATCGCCACACAACTGGTAGACTTGTCTTGTCTGTGCCTCGCATTGCACGGGGTGTTTCTGAATGGTACACTAGTAAAGGTTTCAGTTTGAAATCACCAGTGGCATTACCACCCAGCAGAAGTGTTAGTCGATCTTTCGCAGCTTTGAAACCACTGGCTTGACGTTCTTCCTTAGAAATGAATGTTCGAGATGGCATTTTTTTCCAGTAAAGTGCGGTCTCATCAACATTGAAGATGAGACAAGCAGGAATTTTCTCTCGTCTAACGAAGTCTTGAAACTTGTCTGGAAACTCAGCTGCAGCTTGAATGTCCGCGCTGGCCGCCTCGCCTGTTATGTGGATATTGTGAAGATTAGAACGCTGCTTGAACCGATGGAACCAGCCTCTGCTGGCAGCAAAAGTCGGAGTGGCACTCCCTTCTCCTTCTTTTGTTTTCAGCATCTCATACAAAGATTTTGCTTTTGTGCATATGAGATCTTGACTTAGTGGTGTGTTCTTCTTATTCAAATCTTCGATCCAGACTGACAGTAATTTCTCCATTCTTTCTAAGATAGATGATCTCGAACGAGAAAGTTTTGTTGCACTTATAGGTGTTGAACCTTCGCTGGAGATTTTAATTTTTTTCCCGATTTTTATAAATCGTTCTCACAGTCGATTCTGAGAGTCCAAAATCTCTCCCAACAATTGTTGCTTTGCCTCCATTTTCCATTCTTCTTAACACTTTCATCTTCAATTCCAAAGTGACGCTTTTTACGCTCTTTTTTCTTTACAGGCGGCATTTTTAACGTAGGGTTAAATTATGTATGTATGTATCTCCAATAAATATTAAAACAAAACTGCCAGCCGACCGAACTAACATTACGGAACAAATGAAACACACGAAACGAACGAGGAAATCCCCATAGGACAAAGTCGAAGGACAGGGAATTCCCAATTCTTCAAAGAGAATATTCAGAGAAAGCGGGATCCCCCCGCGACCATAGAGAAGTTAATGACTACATGAGCGCGAAATTTGAAATTCGCGTTATAGTGAAACCGCGCGTAACGGGTCGCGCTAAGCGGGGTATTACTGTATACTAGAATATTTGCTGTAAATATACATAAGAAGTTTTAACAAAAAAACCGACTTCAAAGAAACAGCACACAAAATTTTACCACTATAAAGTAAATGAAATCGGTTAAAAAATTGAGAACGACACAAAAAATTGGCGTCGACTTCAAAAGTTACCTTTTTATAAAGAAATCATAATAATAAATAATAGCTATTTTTAACATCTGTAGGATTTGTTTATACTGAATTAATAACTGAATTGTCAAATTAAAGCAATATTTTATCTTAGAAGTATTTTACGAGGGTTTCAATAACATTATTTTTTACTTTATAGTGGCAAAATTTTGTGTGCTGGATTTTTTGATGTCTGTTTTTTTTATTAAAAAGTTATTATGTCATACAGATTTAACGGCAGATTTACGGTAACAGTGTAAATCTGTGGACTGGTGATTAGAGGCAGCTTAAGAAGACCGGCGAATTCTCCGTCTCGATCAGGGATCCGTGTTGGTTCATCAATAAGCTGAGTAAAGCCACAACTGATTGAGAATCATTCAGCTTTACTACCTTACCATAAATTTTTTTCATCATTTTAAATGTGTCTTTAGCATTTGTGCCAAGTACTGCGTAAAATGTCCTTTTATTCCTGCCAATATTTCGAGCTAAAATTCAAAATCAAATCAGGTCTGAATACAGCTTAAAGAGACGTATGAAACGTGTAGATGACGCCATTAGTTTATGATGGTCCAGTCCAAAAAATTAATTGTCGCACACTCCATTTATTGGGATACTATAAAGGCTTAAACTTATTTGTCGCTAAAGAAACGTGAATAAACCTTGACAATTTCCATAGTATGTTATTTCACACCTCCTCATGTATTTTCATCACCTTTTAATATACTTATCTGAAACTGCCAAAACTTTACCCCTGAAATATTTCCCAAATTTTCATTCAAGTTCACGAAAAGCGTCAAAGGATTTTGGGCTTTGGGTAGATTTGTTTCTTAGGAATGATAGGTGGAAAAGATATGTGTGTTTCTTGGGTTTTCTCACGTCATGTGCGTATGTTTTTAGATTTAATATTCGACGGAGAAAAGCTCGTTTGATGGATTTTAAAATAGATGTATACGGAATTTGGATATTTTCGTGGGTGCGTGTGTTGAAAAAAGGTTGTATATTTTTTGGTTGGGTAAAAATAGCAGGAAATAAATCAGTGGTTTACGAAACTTATTATGTAGAGGAAAGAAAATTCAGCAAAGATTACGCCATAGTGTTCAAAATATTCCTGAAGCCTGCGTACCAAAAAATGGTTGAATGATTTACCTAGTAATTTTTTTGTAGTTTGCAAATAAAAAAATGAGTTTGATTTTCTCGCCCTAAACAATAAAACCTCATATAATAAATGTTATGTTGTTTACAGTGAAATATTAAATATCTAAAATTAGAACCTCGCATTTCTCTCTATATATTATTTCTACTAAATTAAACTAGACGTAGGTAATAGAAGTCTATCTATATTGGTAAGGATCTGCACTAATGTGAACAGAATAGTCGATTCCTTTTTGTGTCAATGTAAAGAGATATCGCATAATTTTTCTTAATATTTTTTATTGAAATATTTAGATTGAAACTAAGCTCCATAAAAATGTCTTGATATATTCGTTATAGTTTATAAATATCTTTGATACTTGGGTTTAACGAAAAAATCAAAATTTTGAAAATATTTGCTAGAACAACAAACTAAAAAAGTGGCTAAATGTGATCTGTAATTGTTCAAGACGTACACCATTAGGTGAAAGTTGACAGCTAAAGTAGTTTCCGAGAAAATCAACTGTAACAAATAAGTGAAAGAGAATGTACAAAAGATCGTGGCCCAGAATAGCTTAGCAGATTGGGGTTCACTCCCCCTCATAAGCAGCGTCGCATTCCGTATTATCTCTTAAAGAAACGGTCTCTGTATCTGTATACACTTTTTTGATCTTTTGAACGTGGCTATTTCAGTTATATATATATATATATATATATATATATATATATATATATATATATATATATATGTAATGTATGTATGTAAATATATATATATATATATATATATATATATATATATAATATATATATATATATATATGTATGTATGTACATATATATATATATATATATAATATATATATATATATAAACGTTTCTGTCACCTAACCATCTTCAGAATGGAGGTTGCTTAGACAAGTATCTCAAAAGGCCCCGTTTTTGTCAGTTGAATGGTACGTGTAACTTATGTACCTCAAGGATGTTACACTGGCAAAAATGGGACCTACCAAGATACTTATTTAAGCAGCCTCCATTCTGAGGAAGGTTGGGTGATTAACCAAAACGTTAAAGCAATTGGATCATATACCAAATCCCAAGATAAATAATACAAAAAAATATGTAAGCGGTGGTCAAAGAAAGAAACAGTAAATATTATTTACTCTCTCTCTCTCTCTCTCTCTATATATATTTATATAATATATATATATATATATATATATATATATATATATATATTAGGGGGGCGTGAAAAGGAATATATTTAAGAAGTGATTCTAAGAGTTAAAAATATGATAGAAAATCTCATATTGTTACGGAA